>CAWUFW010002439.1:0-740000 GCA_963921515.1 Calotriton arnoldi | reverse complement strand
GGCATTTTATCTCCTATTACAGGATAATTTTGCACTAAATGCCAATTGTTTTTAACAATTTTTCTCAAACTGTCCTTCTGTTTGTTATATGTGAGAATTAGGCGTGGGCTGCTCTCTGTGGCTGTGTTGTTTACTCTTTTAGTTTTGCTTACAGATGGTTTAAAGAGTAGATCTTCCCGAGGTTTAGCTCTGGTTCGACTTATTGCATCGTTGATCGTTTTTTCTGTATACCCTCTTTCTAAGAAGTGAGATTTGCATTCATTTTGTGCTGTTATTAAATCTGACTCATTGCTGCATATTCTCCGAATTCTTAGCATTTCCCCATAGGGTATGCTAAGAATTGTATGCTTCCGGTGGAAACTGCTTGAATGCAGAATGGTATTTCCGGATGTGGGTTTGCGATGCAAGCGTGTTTCTAAAGTATTGTTTGAAACATACACTTCCACATCCAGAAAGCATATTGAATTCTCACTGATGGAATATATGAGTTGGATGTTAACATTGTTTGTGTTCAAATCATTGATGAATTCCTCTGCACTCAATTTATCCCCCTGCAAAATCATAAAAAGGTCATCAATGAACCGGACCCATTTGATTACTTTGTTGGACCATATTTCTGCATATTTGTTTTTCACAATCACCTCCTCCCACCATCCCATATGGAGGCAGGCGTAGCTGGGTGAAAAGCTCGCGCCCATTGCTACGCCCCTCACTTGGTGGTAAACCTGCTGTTGGAATAAAAAGTAATAGTTATACAAACAAAACTTAGTTAAGTCAATTAGCATTTTGTTATGGGTGTGGAATTCAATGGGTCTCTTTCCTAAAAAGTGTTCCATTGCTCTTATCCCATCTGGATGGTGTATTGATGTATATAGATATATATATCCTACTGGCGGTCGCCAGTAGGTAGTTATAGTTACAACCTAGTTTCCATAGGAAAAGCATTTTTTGATTTGCTTATAACTTTGGCGTCGTTTTACGAATCTTTATGAAATTTTCCAAAAAGTTGCACTTTTTAGGTCAGCTCCTATCCTGAAAGTTTGGGGGTGATTTGTCATGGGGGGGCTGAGAAAAAAGGGGGGTCCCAAAACGCGTTTTCCCCATGTCAATTTCCATAGGAAATTTTGCGACGAGCTACAGTCCGAACTGCTGAACGGAATTACCCCAAATTTGGCAGAAAGGTAGAGCTTGGTTCAGAAAGTGACCTTTTTTTTTTTAAATGGTGTAAATCCGTTCAGTAGTTTTTGAGAAATTCAAAAAATAAGAGTCAGAAAATCAATTTCCCATAGGAAACTTTGTGCAAGGCTACAGCTGAAACTACTGAACGGAATTACCCCAAATTTGGTACAAAGGTAGTGCGTGGGTCAGAAAGCGACTTTTTTTTTAAATGGTGTAAATCCGTTCAGTAGTTGCTGAGAAATTAGAAAAATAAAAGTTTCGATATCTGGGCGGAGCCTAAGTCCCGTGCACAAGCTTCACTGTGATTGGCTGTCAACACTCCAAACCAGGAAGTGTTGGCAGCCATCTTGCGGCTCGGTAGAAGCGAGTCACCAGAAAACAGAGAAACAAAGGTATAAAACAAAAGAAGGGGGCAGGGTAGAAACACCCTGACCCCCTAGGCCTGCTCAGGGGTCCCAGAAGGACCCCCAGGGCCAAAAAAAGATGTTTTTATTTTTTTTATTTCGGCGCGTTTGCACAGTGGTGCAGGGATGGGGCGGGGCCTGACATAGCAAGTGTGCAAACGCACCCCCTGGCACATTGTAAATTGGGGGATTAAGTCCCCTTCAATCCTGAGGGTCCTTGGGGGCGAACTAGCCCACCAGGTACTTCCAGTATGCGCCAAGGAGCTGCGTTGCAGAGAGGCCACGCCCCTTTTTACACCTCTCTGCAACGCAGCTCTGTGGCGCTTACTGGAGGTAGCTGGTGGGCTAGTTGGCCCCCAGGGACCCTCAGGACACAAGGGATTTAATCCCCCAATTCACAACGCTCCAGGGGGCGCGTTTGCACAGTGGTGCAGGGAGGGGGCGTGGCCTGATGTGACAAGTGTGCAAACGCGCCCTGTGGCGCGTTTTAAGTTGGGGGATTAAGTCCCTTGAATCCTGGGGGTCCCTGGGGCCAACTAGCCAACCAGGTACGTCCAGTAAGCGCCACAGAGTTGCGTTGCAGAGAGGTGTAAAAAGGGGCGTGGCCTCGGACCACCTCTCCGCAACGCAGCTCTGTGGCGCTTACTGGAGGTACCTGGTGGGCTAGTTGGCCCCCAGGGACCCTCAAGATTCAAGGGGAATTAATCCCCCAAATTAAAACCCGCCAGGGGGCGCGTTTGCACAGTGGTGAAGGGAGGGGGCGGGGCCTGATATGACGTGTGTACTTATAAATTCACCATTCACTCTCCTTGCAGCACTCTAATCATCCAGTCACTACCCATGCAGTGACTCATGCACTAACTCATGCACTGCTACAATACCCTGAGCAGTACCCATGCAGTCCAGCCATCGCCCTGTCACTACCCATGCACTCCTCCAATCACCCAGCGAGCACCATGTACTTATCCAATCACTCCGCCAAAACCCAGGCACTTATAAATTCACCATGCACTGTCCTTGCAGCACTCTAATCATCCAATCAGTAACCATGTACTTTTGCAATGACCCAGGCACTAACACATGCACTGCTACAATTCTCTGAGCACTACCCATGCAGTCCAGCCATCGCCCTGTCAGTACCCATGCACTCTTTCAATCAGTGATTGTATAAGAGAGTAATTATGTGTTTGTTTCTGTTTGAATAAGTGATCTGTAAATGTATAGGTCAGTAAATGGAAGTGTGATTGATTCTTTGCATGACTGAGTAGGCGTGTGAGTAACTCCATGAATGATTGGCGCTGTGTGAGTGTCTGTATAGGTGTATGAGTGCATATAATAGTGTTGTATTGATGAGTGACTGTATGTATGAGTGATTGTATGGGTGAATGAGTGGATGTGTGTGTAGACCTAGGAATCAATGAGTGCGTATGTAGTAACTGGTATTGGTGTGTCGATGGTTTCGAAAATGGTAGTCTGTATTTTACAGTGGGTGTATCAAAGGTTATATTAGAGTGTGAGGAGGTGCATCAAATTTTCACGTGGATGATGTCATCAGTGATGTCTTTTGAGATGTCATCAGTGATGTCACTGACCAGGTCATGAATGATGTAATATGTGACGTCATCAGCAGTGCATTGCGGGGGCGCGAGTTATAGTTAGCTGAACTAACTATAACGGGGGAATTTCTCTGGTTTTGTACAAGTGAAATGTCCAACTAACTATAACCTCCCTGAAACCTGTGGTTTTTTCAGTGAATTTCTAAGGTTTTTTAAATGCTAATTTCTAACTATAACGTGCCTGAAACCTATGGTTTTTTCAGTGAATTTCAAAGGTTTTTTAAATGCTAATTTCTAGCTATAACGTCCCTGAAACCTATGGTTTTTTCAGTGAATTTCAATGGTTTTTTAAATGCTAATTTCTAACTATGCCTACAAAGTTAGGACATGTGAAGAAAGAGGAAGAAAAGCGCAGAAAGAAGCAAGACATGCAGAAAGAGGCAACAGAAGTCCAGAAAGACGAAGAAAAGTGCAGGAAGAAGCAAGAGATGTGCAGAAAGAACCAACAGAGGAGCAAAAAGTTCTCCTGTGCCCCCAACATTTTAGTGACGGGTACTGGTGGTAACTGACTCTGACTAACCAGGACCAGAGCCAGTGCTATGCTAAAAGACACTTAGAATACAGTAAAAACACCTACATACACTAGGGAACACTATGTGTTGGGGTACCCCTGTAATTAGCATGACCTCCTCTGTATTTGCCTTGAGTTAGTGCCTGGGTCATTGCATGAGTACATGGGTAGTGACTGGATGATTAGAGTGCTGCAACAACAGTGCATGGTGATTTTATAACTGCTTGTGTTTTGGCGGAGTGATTGGATAAGTACATGATGCTGGATGGCTGATTTGAGGAGTGCATGGGTAGTGACAGAGGGATTTCTGGAGTGCATGGGTACAACCTGGATAATTGGAGGAGTGAATCACTACTGTGTAGGTGGTTAGAGGTCTGCATGGGTAGTGCACAGGGGATTGTAGCAGTGCATGTGTTAGTGTCTGGGTCATTCCATGAGTACATGGGTACTGACTGGATGATTAGAGTAATGCAAGGAGAGTGCACAGTGAATTTATAAGTGCTTGGGTTTTGGTGGAGTGATTGGATAAGTACATGGTGCTGGCTGGGTGATTGGAGGAGTGCATGGGTAGTGACAGGGCGATGGCTGGACTGCATCAGTAGTGCTCAGAGTGTTGTAGCAGTGCATGAGTTAGTGCATGGGTCATTGCATGAGTGCATGGGTACTGACTGGATGATTAGAGTACTGCAAGGAGAGTGCATGGTGAATCTAGAAGTGCTTGGGTTTTGGCGGAGTGATTGGATAAGTACATGGTGCTGGCTGGGTGATTGGAGGAGTGCATGGGTAGTGACAAAGAGATGGCTGGGCTGCATCAATAGTGCTCAGGGGATTGTAGCAGTCCATGTGTTAGTGCCTGGGTCATTGCATGAGTACATGGGTAGTGACTGGATGATTAGAGTACTGCAAGGAGAGTGCATGGTGAATTTATAAGTGCTTGGGTTTTGGCGGAGTGATTGGATAAGTACACACGTCACATCAGGCCCGCCCCCTCCCTCCACCACTGTGCAAACACGCCCCCTGGCGGGTTTTAAGTTGGGGGATTAATTCCCCTTGAATCCTGAGGGTCCCTGGGGCCAACTAGCCCACCAGGTACCTCCAGTAAGCGCCACAGAGCTGCGTTGCAGAGAGGTGGTCCAAGGCCACTCCCCTTTTTATACCTCTCTGCAACGCAGCTCTGTGGCGCTTACTGGAGGTATCTAGTGGGCTAGTTGGACCCAAGGGACCCTCAGGATTCAAGGGGACTTGGTCCCCCAACTTACAACGCGCCAGAGGGCCTGTTTGCACAGTGGTGAAGGGAGCGGGTGGGGCCTGATGTGACAAGTTTGAAAACGCGCCCTGTGGCGCGTTTTAAGTTGGGAGATTTACTCCCCCTTGAATCCTGAGGGTCCCCAAGGCCCAACTAGCCCACCAGGTACCTCCAGTAAGCACCACAGAGCTGCGTTGCAGAGAGGTGGTCCGAGACCACGCCCCTTTTTACACCTCTCTGCAACGCAACTCTGTTGCACTTACTGAAGGTACCTGGTGGGCTAGTTGGCCCCCAGGGACCCTCAGGATACAAGGGGACTTAATCCCCCAACTTAAAACGCACCACGGAGCGCGTTTGCACACTTGTCACATCAGGCCCGCCTCCTCCCTTCACCACTGTGCAAACATGCCCCGTGGCGCTTTTTAAGTTGGGGGATTAAGTCCCCTTGAATCCTGAGGGTCCCTGGAGTCCAACTAGCCCACCAGGTACCTCCAGTAAGCGCCACAGAGCTGCGTTGCAGAGACGTGTAAAAAGGGGCGTGGCCTCGGACCACCTCTCTGCAAGGCAGGGCTGTGGCGCTTACTGGAGGTACCTGGTGGGCTAGTTGGACCCCAGGGACCCTCAGGATTCAAGGGGACTTAATCCCCCAACTTAAAACAGGCCACAGGGCGTGTTTGCACACATGTCACCTCAGGCCCCGCCCCTTCCCTTCACCACTGTGCAAACGCGCCCCGTGGCGCGTTTTAAGTTGGGGAATTAAGTCCCCTTGAATCCTGAGGGTCCCTGGGGTCCAATTAGCCCACCAGGTACCTCCAGTAAGCGCCACAGAGCTGCGTTGCAGAGAGGTGTAAAAGGGGCGTGGCCTGGACCACCTCTCTGCAACGCAGCCCTGTGGCGCTTACTGGAGGTACCTGGTGGGCTAGTTGGCCCCCAGGTACCCCCAGTATTGAAGGGGAATTCATTTCCCAACTTAAAACGCGCCACAGGGCGCGTTTGCAGAGTGTTGCTGGGAGGGTGCGGGGCTATGCGGCCCCCCCTTCTTTTTACTTTTTTTGGGCCCTGGGGACCCCATCCCCCAGGGCCTGACCCCTTTTTTAATAAAAATAAAAAAAATGAACGGGAAGGGGGCCGCGTGGGCCCCCCTCCCATGGCCAATTCCGGTCCCGGGGACCCCATCACCCGGGGCATGGCCAGATTTTGTTTTTGTTTTTTTATGGAGGGGGGCTGTGTGGCCCCCCTCCTGAGGCCTCTATTGGCCCCGGGGACCCCATCCCCCGGGGCTGGCCTTTATTTTTTTATGTATTTCTTTGGGGAGGGGGGCCGCGTGGCCCCCCTCCCGGGCCACTTCTAGCCCCAAGACCCCATCCCCCGGGCAGGCCCTCATCCGTTGGGGACCGTGGGGAGCCCCAATGCCCCCACGGTCCCGCCGGCTCCCCGCGTCCTGCAGGAGCCGGCATTGCTTTTCCACATGGGGAGCTGCTAACATGCAGCTCCCCGTGTGGAAAGCAATCTGCTTTGCTTCATTGAAGCGAGAGCAGGCTTCCTGCTCTCGCGTCAATGAAGCAAGCAGCTTGCAATGACAGGGCGGGAGCCGCGAGGCTCCCGCCCTGTCATTGCAAACAGCAGTGTCCCGGGGTGGGCACCCCGGGACACTGCAGGAGCCGGCCCTGGGGGGTGGCGGTCCCCAGGGCCATCACTGGCTCCAGGAGGGGGACCGTGCGGCCCCCCTCCCATCACATGCACAGCCCCGGGGAGGTGGTGGTCCCCGGGGCTCGGAGGTCCATTTCGGACCCCTAAATTTGCATTTTATTGCGCCGGGGAGGTGGTGGTCCCCGGGGCTGCGGGGGGGCAGTGTGCCCCCCGCAAATAATTAATGAAAGCCCGGGGGTGGCGGTCCCCGGGGCTTGGGGGGGCCTTGGAGGCCCCCCACACATTTTAAAATTAGCCCCGGGGGTGGCGGTCCCCGGGGCTGCGTGCCCCCGCAACTCTTTAATCAAGCCCCGGGGAGGTGGCGGTCCCCGGGGCATTATGGGGCGGATTGGGGCCCCCCCACACATTTTTTCAGTGCCCCCGGGATCTGGCCCACCCGGGGGCTAAATAATAACAAAGCGCGGGAGCCCGCGCTTCGTTTGTTTTTTATTTTCGGCCGAAATTCGCGTTGGGTGCGCGAATCTCGCCGATTTTTTTGTGTGAAAAAAATGCTTTTTTTGGTCCTGGGGGTCCTTGTGGGACCCCCTGCGCAGGCCTAGGGGGTCAGGGTGTTTCTACCATGCCCCCTTTTCTTGTTTTTCGCGTTTATTTCCCTGTTTTCTTGTGACTCAGTTCTACCGAGTCACAAGATGGCTGCCAACACTTCCTGGTTTGGAGTGTTGACAGCCAATTAGAATAAAGCGCGTGATCGGGAGGGTGCGCGGATCCACCGCGGCCATAGATATCGAAACTATTATTTTTTGAATTTCTCAGGAACTACTGAACGGATTTACACCATTAAAAAAAGGGGCGCTTTCTGAACCAAGCACTACCTTTTTGCCAAATTTGGTGTAATTCCGTTCAGCAGTTTTGGCAGTAACCGTGTCTAAAGTTTCCTATGGGAAATTGATTTTTTGACCTCTATTTTTTGATTTTCTCCGCAACTACTGAACGGATTTACACCATTTAAAAAAAAGGGCGCTTTCTGAACGAAGCACTACCTTTTTGCCAAATTTGGTGTAATTCCGTTCAGCAGTTCGGGCTGTAGCCGTGTCTAAAGTTTCCTATGGGAATTAACATGGAGAAAACACATTTTGGGACCCCCCTTTTTTTCTCGGCCCCCGCTTGCCGAATCCCCCTGAAACTTTCAAGAGAGGAGCTGACTGGAGTGCCCCACTAGTTTTGAAAATTTCGCGATGATTCGTCATCCGGCGCCAAAGTTATGGGGAAAACAAAAAACGCTTTTCCTATGGAAACTAGGTCCTAACTATAGCTATCTACTGGCGATCGCCAGTAGATAATATATATATATATGTATATATATATATATATATATGTATATATATATATATATATATATATATATATATATATCTATATATATATATATATCTATCTCCATGCTGGGTGGGATGGCCATAATATTGTACATGTCTGTATCCTTTTTTTGTATTCTGATTCTTGCTCGTGCCCCTCGGCACTGATGTGGTCCATACTTCATTCGGTTCTGCCTCTCGATTGTTGAAGATTTAGCTCGATGTGCACAGGCTTTAGTTATAATTAAAATCAATAAAAAATATTTACAAAAATAGATGTGTAAGCTAACTTGCCTTTTTCAAGTGTAGGAGGTAGCATATGAGGTTATGTACTGTAGGCTTCATGGGATAAATGTGCTGTGTGCTACAGTAGTGGACAAATCTCTTCCACTTAGCCTGCATAACATGCTCTACTGGTAGGTCATTATACCTCCCTGTGGATGTCCATACATTCTGATATTCAGTAATTTTAGGTAGCCAAACTCTAGTACCTCAGGAGCCAGATTGAGCTGCTTGGTATTTGGATGTCTGACTCTGCCTTGTTTCTGTGTGAGAAGGTTCTGCATGTTGGGGAGCTCCTTGCGAGGAACAACAGATAGCTCTAGTAGGGTTGTGTAAAATGGCTGCCTTGCTCTTGTGGAAGCTATCAGAATCGAGGTGAAAGATATATGCCTGAGCTTCCTCACCACATATGGGAGTAGTGGTTGAGGTAGAAAAGCGTGGGTAAAGATCCCTCACTAACCCATCTATAGTGTATTGCCCTTGGATTGTGGGTGTTAAAACCTAGAGGCAAAATGTTGGCATTTTGTGTTCTGCACCATGGCATAGAGATCTATATCTGGTATTCCAAAAAGTTGGAAGTATGGAAGTATAACGTGTGGGAGATTTTCCCACTCGTGGACTTGTTGCTACTTCCTGCTTAGGAGGTCGGCAAAGTCGATGTCCATACACAGTGACGTAACACAGGCCACCGCAGCCCCTGTGGAGCAGGGGGGCTCCCAAGCTGCAGGGGGCCCCCTCAGCAGAGGACTCTGGCCAGAGAGCTCCTGATTGAGTTCGGAGGGGGCCCCTCCATGTACCTTGCAGGGGGGCACCCTCAAGTTTCGTTATGCCAGTGCTTGGAGAAACCTTACCAAAAGGTGAATGTGACAGGGAATTGCCCAATTCCATATGCTCTGTGCTAGCTGGAGGAAGTGAGTGCCTCCCTGCTTCCGTAGGTAAAACATGGCTGTAATGTTGTCTGTCTTTATGAGGACTACTTTGTGCTGAATAGCCCTGATGAAAGAGATCAGTGCCAGTTTTATTGCTAATAGTTCCAGTAAGTTGATGAGGAGGGTAATTTGCTGAGCCATCCACAACCCCTGTACCTTCATGTCCATTATGTGCTCCACCTAACCTGCGAGTGATGCGGCTGTAGTGATAGTCACCTGCAGATTAGCATTCATAAACGGCCTGCCCTGTAACAGGTTGTTGCTGTTCCACCACTGCAGAGAATGACAGATCCTGGGCTGAATCAACACTAGATCCTCTACTCTGCCCTCCGGTTGTGACCACTGTGACGCAAGAAACATCTGTAATGGGTGCATATACAGTCTGGTATGTGGGATAATAACTATGCAGGATGCCAACACACTTAGGAGACGCATTACCGTCCTGACTGGCAGATGGTGCTGTGGCTGAAAGAGACAATTGTTTCTGGAAGTTCTGAATGATCTGTGGATTGGGGTAGGCTTTGGCTGTGCTGAATTCAGAATCGCTCAGAGATAAGGTTGGACCTGAAGTGGTTCTTGGTAGGATTTTGATATGTTTACTGTAAATCCTAACCTGTGGAGAAGATCGATGGTGGCTTGTGTATCTTTTATACACTTGGACTTGTCTGGACTCTTTATCAGCCAGTCGTCTAGATCAGTAAAAACATTAATGCTTTGTCTCCTTGGATGGGCAGCTACTACAGCTAGACATTTTGTGAATACCCTTGGAGCTGTTGTGATCCCCTAATGGTAACACCTTGAATTGATAATGGTGTCCACTTACCACAAACTGCAGATAGCGACGGTGTGCAGGCTGGATGGGAAAGTGATGCGGAAGCATGCGTCCTTTAGGCAGAGACTGGCCATGAAGTCGCCTTCCTGTAAGAGTGGTATGACATCCTATAGTGTGACCATATGAAAATGTTCTGAGAGGATGCATCAGTTGAGAGGACTGAGGTCTAAGATTGGCCTCAGTGTTCCGTAAAGGGAGTACATCCCTCAGCTTTGGTGTTGCTTTGGAACTGGCTCAATAACCCCCTTTGCAAGAAGTGCTTTTACCTCTTCTTTAAGAAAATGTACGTGCTGTGGGCTAAGGGTGTGCTTGCGTGAAGACATGTTTAGTGGGGTTGCTGTGAGTTCAAGACAGTAACCATGCTCAATGATGGAGAGCACCCATTGTTTGGAAGTGATGTCCTCCCAATCTGCCAAGAACCTTTGAAGTCTCCCCGCGAAAGGTGTTAAGTGATTAGGGGGAGAATGTGAGGAGAGTCACCGTTTGCTGTTTGAGGCACCATTTGCAGGCGTACCTCTGCCCCTTTTCTTGGCTCTGTTGCCTTTATAGGCTCCTCCTTGGCTCTGTTGCCTTTATAGGCTCCTCTACTGTAGCCTCTACCACCTTACTGGTGATAGGCTTGTTGTTGCCTTTGGTAAGTCTGTCTCTGCTTGGACGTGGAAGCTTTGGCACTACCCCTTCCTTGCTGCTTAAAAAAGGACTGGCATGGAGTCGTGGTCTGCAACGCCCTTATATCCTTTGATGAATCATTATCTTAATTTTCTCTAGCATTTCATCATCGTGTGGGCTGAATGAAAGCTCATCATCAAAAGGACTGTTAAGTAGATACTCTGAAACGTCTGGCTTGAAGCCTAAAATGCAGATGACAGCTGAGTTCACACCCCTTGCTGAGGTGTCTGCAGCGTCTAGCACACACCTAATTTTGGCATTAAATATAAGTTTGCCTTCACCCACCAATTCCTCACCTCTCTTTTTGTACTCATCTGGGAGATGTTGGAGATCCTCCATATCATCCCATTGGGCCCTGTTGTACCGGGAGAGTAACTCCACTGAGTTAGTAATCCATCAGGGATTGGCGTTCCCTACGGCCATCCTTTTCATGAAGCAACAACGCTTTGCCTTTTGGTATCAGGAGGTGGGGCATCTTCTGTTGCCTCTGCTGCAGCCCTCTTACTAGAAGTAGCAACAACTATTAATGAGTCAGGGCAAGAGTGTCCACATATATACAGTGGGTCTGAGGGGGATGGTTTATGCTTCCTCTCTTCTCCGGGAGTAAGTACCCTGGTTTTTACTGGGTCTTTGAAGATATCTTCAGTTGGTTTGAGCATAGATTTTATCATAGCTAAGTACTGAACTGACCTTTGTGTCTTGGATAAAGTCTCTACCAAAAAGTCATCATCCTCAGTTCTCACATGTGTATCTACCTTATGATATGCTGCTGCCTGTTGGATGACGCTATGGAAGCTTGTGGTATCCTCATACGGGGATGGCCTAATAGGTACAAGCTCTCTAGGTCAGTGCTGTCCTCAGGGTCGACATCGTAGTCCTCCCAAGGGTTATGAGGACTATGGGGGCAGTACATGGACTCCCTGGAGTCATCTGCAGGAGAGTATGGGGTTGGACTCCCTGTGTATGACTGCAAGTGTGTAGGTCTCGTGGAAGACTGTAGTGGTGGTGAATAGACTGGAGAACGTTTTGGTGGATGAGTCTGCAAAGGAGGTGGTAGTAGACAAGTGCCTTTGTGTGCCACAAGTTTCTTTTTTAGTGGCAAGATAGTAAACTCCTCCAACTCGAGCTTTCTCATTGTAGAGGTAGTGAGTTTTCAAGTCTAAGAGTTAACACCAATTGTCCTTTGACCTTTGTCCAAGACTTGGAGTAACTTCTCGAGGATAGGACCCTCCTGTTCCTCAGCATTTACCCTCAATGGTTTTTTCGATGCTGGCTTGCTTTTTGATGAAGATGGTTTCTTGGAACCAGTGGTTTCTTTCACTTGTGCCTTGCCCTTCGATGCTGGACCTTTCGGCACCTAGGATTTCGACGGTGAAGGCTGTGTTGGCGCGGAGTGGCTTTGACCTGCAGACTTCAGCTCATGGGGTAGTTTCTCTGTACCATGCGTGGCCTTTCGGCTGTAAGCCCGATTAGATTGATGGTTGATTAGTCTTTTTCAGCTCCAAAGCCATTTATCGTGGATCGACCGGAACCAACTGGTTGCGGAACACCATGAGGTGTGTGTTGTGTGGCCATAGGGCTGACCGGCCGACCCCCTGGAGGGCGTGGCTCTGGCACTTCCTGCGGCCGTTTGGAATGTATTTGGGCCTGATGGCCCAGGGTACTCGTGGTCCTTGGTGTGGTCATTCTTCTCTGATTGGATCCACTTCCAGAGTTGGTGTCAAGGACACTGCCGAGGGACGCCGATGGCTGTTCTTCTCCCTCACTCTTGAGGTCGGACTCTTCTGAGACGACATAATGCGGACTGGGTATAAGTATGCTGTTCCTCCTCTTCGTCATCTTTCTCAGGTCGACTGGTTCCTCCTCTCCTAAAAACTCTGCCTCGGCCACCATTTCCACGTTGTGAATGAGACGTCAATCTCTTTGATTCCTCAAAGTCTTTTTCGTCTTAAGCGGCAGGCATGCTGGGCAGTCTTTTTTGTTGTGCTCAGGGGAGAGACACAGGTTACAGACCTGAAGGTGGTTGTCGTGTGGACATTTTGAGTTGCAATGAGGGCACTTGCGGAATGGAGTCCAATCCATCACCCCTGACAGACCATTCTCTGGTCAGGAGGGGAAGGCAAATGCCCAGTGGCTCGGCTCCGGTGTATCTCCTAAATCTAGATGTTGAGTTATAGATGTCTTCGTGTAGACAGAGTAGAATCTTTTGTTCTTCTTCAGTGAACTGATTTGGCTGCGCAGTCGTTAGGCGTGAAAAAGTGGAGATTCAGTGAAACCTGTCCAAGCCTGACGACAGAGAAAAACTATTTAACAATGGAGCAAATGACCATATGCATTGCCACAGAGAGGAGCCGTTAAAATACTGTGTGTTTTGAAAGACTTCTTTGAAGAAAAATAAGTTGCAAATGTCCGAACCCAACACTGAATGGCAGGAGTATGCAAATCATATGCATCTACAGCCACACATGCTACGAATAAGTATTTACTGAGCTGTAAGCCAGCCCTTCACAGCCTAGTGTGATGGAAGTTCAGAATGTGAACAAACTCGACAACACAGACTCCAGATGCCGTCCCACACACCAACCAACCCACATTTTCCAACCGGGTCTGTGTCGCTTGATTGCACTTTATACTTAAGCCTTCTTGATGCACTCTTCAGCCTGCCCTGATAGACTTTTGGACTTTTCAGCATCCTTGATAATCTTCCATGCCATCAGCTGCAGAATCCCTTCCACCACCAGGCGATGCAGCGTTACCCTCCTGACTTAGCTGGACATTCTGATGATGTGAAACACGACTGGAGAATCCAAAGAAAGTTTCATCAGAACCACTTACTATACTTTAGATCTCCAGAGGAGGGTGATGATCACAACATGCTTGCTTGCCTCCTGCTTCCACAGTCTAGTTATGTTATACAGATCTGTAGAGCACACTATCATCCGGGAAGGTATCCTGGTGCTGAACAGGTGCAAGTCTAGCCAAACCTAGGGCCTAGTGGGATTAGTTGAAAAGCCAGGTCTTCAGCTTCTTGCGGAATTCAAGATGTGAGGAGAGGGCTCTTATGTGTAGTGGCAGATTGCTTCATGCTTTAGGAGCGATGTAGGAGAATTCTTGATTGCTGGATCTGTTTTCCCGTATGTGTGAGATGTGTGGAAGCAGGAGTCCAGACAAGCATAGGTGTCTGGAAGATTTGTGAATGCAGATGTAATTGTTGAGGTATGCAGGACGAGCCAGTGTTATATAGTGCCTCAAAAGTATGAAGGAGGAATTTGAATTGTGTACGTAGAAAGGGGACCCCCCTGCACTAATGAGAAGTTCCTCAGGCAGGAAAAAAATAACTGTATTGTAAATCCTCAGCCAGCCTGTATACTAATTCACAACTATAGATTTACACAGTCATTTATGTATGGGGAGCCAGTGGAGCTCCTTCAAATGTGGTGTGATGTATGTGAGTGTGGCATGGGAGGTTGAGAGTGATTCTAGCTGCTGAGTTCTAAATGGAATCACAACCTTCAGGCGAGTTTTTTGTTGATACCAGCATAGAGTGTGTTCTCGTAGTCCAGCTTGCTTGTGACCAACGTTTTTCCGGGTGCTGATTGGGACCATTTGAAACTCTCCCTCTGCATATTTATGATATGGAAGCATGAGGCATTGACTTGGGCAGTCATGTTGAGTTTGCAGTCGATGACGATCACAAGTGTCTTGAGTGGAGACCACTGTCACATCCTTTGTTCCTGGGAGGTATGCTACTGTTATCGCCACTTGAGTCTTCAGGCAGAATCACCAGAGGTTCTTGGCCAGTTCTATCAGGACCTTCGAACTGGTTCCTCCTACATGCTTTAGGTAGCATACCACCAAGATATTGTTGATCTTCAGCTCTACACTACATTGCACTTTCTCGTTACTCCAACACTTGACTGCAAATGATCTTGCTAGGAGTTCCACTCAGGTAAAATACAGACCCAGTTCCTGTTCTGACCATTTTCCTCTGGTAGACAATCCTCTTCATCTTGAGTCATAGCCCTGTCAACTGGTGTCAGACTATTACTAAGCCTGGACTGGAACTGAAAATGACTATCATTCCACGCTTCCATATGTGTTAGCCACCCGCTAATATCCTCTTTGGTTTCCACTGACAGAGGTACCATCTGTGAATAAGATTGCCTTGAGCCTCCAAGGCCCTGAAGTGTAAAGCCTCGGGAACGTTGGTGTTTAGGGATGGCAAATTGATAACAAAAGAAGACTGACCAATCTTGCGATCTGTCGCAGCGAGGGATTGGCCTTGAATAAGATCCTCCTTAATTTCTGATCTATCCATGTCAACTTCTTCAATGGGAGACTGATACTTTCTTTTACTGATACTATAACTTAATGTAGAAATGTTCATTCTTGAGAGGGAATTCTCAACGTCTTAGTCGTATTCATGATGTATTACAGTCCCTCCAACAGAGAGACTGCTGTTCCCAGCTGGTTGCTCAGCCTCTTGGGGCATTGATTCATCAGTACGATATTATCCAGATGCATGATGAGACGTATCCTCTGAGGAACTCCATCCCCAATTTTAGTACCTTTGTGAAGCACCAGGGTACCAAAGAAAGTCATAAAAGAGAGTCATGAAATCAAACACATGCTGTCTCCAGATGAACTGCAGAAACCTGCAGTGCAGCCTGAAGAAGGGGAAGCATCTCTCAGGTTCAAAAGCACCACTCGATCTACACCAAGCTCTTGTTGAATTCTCTGAGATTTATCATCAGTCGTTGGCCGTTGGCCTAGTGTTCTACAAGGAAAAGTTTGCTAAGGAAACCCCAGGGATGCAAAAATGTTCAGGATATGGCAGCTTCTCTTCCAGGTCTGCACCTATCGATCTATCAGGAGAGATTCTGTTTTGGAGAAAACCAGAGGCAGAGGACGACCAAAATAGCTCGGGGACCCACAGAATGCTACATTGAAATCTTCAATGGTGTGCAGTACCCATACATCTGAGGTAATCATCTGCCAATAGTGCACACATTTTGCCTGCATGCCTCCTACTCTTACATAGAAGAATCCTGAGTACTTACCAGAAACCCTTCCTGCATTAAAGTTGTCTCTACCCACTTCTCTTGCCATTTTCGCTATTCCATCTCCTTTTGAGGGGAAGAATCCTCCAAAGCAGGTCTGATCCTGCCCTGCCCTCTTTTGGAGAATCGGCCTCTTTGAGGGGCTTGACTGTGGAAGCGACCACTCGATTGCACCTTGCCTCATCTGGCCACAAAGCCCTGGGGGCAGAACCCATTTTAATGGATGCCTGTGGCTTGTCAAAAATTTAAAGGTTGAGACGAAGTTACCCAGCTATTTTAGGAAAGATTTGCTGTAAAGTTTTCTGGATGCGATAAGCCCCACCTCCGAAGAGGCCAAGCCCCCCAACTTTGGGTCCACTTTAAAGAGAAAAGGCCTGTGGGTCTCTGTAGAAATCGCTCAATTGGTTGTCCCCTAATATTATGATGGCTTTTTGGACCCAACCGGACAGAAAGTCTCTGGGAAGATCAGTGAACTTGACTCCTTGGCCACATCAGTCATGTTAAATATCTATCTCAGAGATCTTGCCACATCTAGGAGCTTGTCTTGGCCAGACTGCCATGAGCGGTTGATGCCCTTTTGGGGATGCTTGGCATAATTGGCCAAAAAGGTGGCAATGTTGTCATGAATATCGAGGATCACTGAAACAGTCCCTTCCAGAGTTGAACGTGGCCACTCCACCCAAACAGGATTTCAAACCTCCTTGTCTAGTGGTTTTCTGAGGCGGTAGGCTACATAGGAGGCTTCTTTGTCCGCCAGGACTCGCACTGTGGAACGATGATATATATCCTCTGGGTCCAACATATCAGATATAGAGAGCAAGTGTATTGTCTCCCGTGTTTTGTTTCAAATTCTTGGAATTTGATTTGGGATGCCATGGTCTTGTCACATTTTCCTCCTCTTCTGACTGTTTGGGAGTTGTAGCCCAAATTGTGAACCTCATCAGGATGGATCTGTGGAGAAGCTGGGCCAGTGGAATTCCCTGTAGCCTCCGCACCCTTACCATCTGACTCCTTGCCGGGGAAGTACTCTCTGGCCAGGAAGGCCAAAAGCTTATCAAAGTGTCTCCGTTCCTGGCTTGCTCCTTTAGGTGAGAAGATTTTGCCTTAATAAGGAGACCTGGTAGTTCAAATAGAGTATTATTCAGAGATCAGGTTCCCTCAGGACACATCTCTCAAGGGCTTTCAGACCTAGGCTGTGTCCCCACTGAAAGAATGGAGCTCTGAGAGGGTTGCACTGTTCCTGGGTAGAAGGTGTCAAGCTCCAGGCCCAGATGGGAATTTGCTCAGTAAATCTTGAGGTATATTTCATGGCCCCTCTCCTATCCATTGGTCGAGGTACCTGAGTGGTTGGGATCTGCACCGACACTGCAGGAGGTAGCACAGAGCTTGTCATATCTGCTGTGGCACATGAAGTCCAGGTACCCTCTAGCTGTCGGAGGACTGCACCAAAAAGGATTGCGGCTCTGCTAATGCTACACAACAGAGGCATGGACTCGGCTGGACCCATGGCGTCCTGTAAGGATGGAAAAATGTAATTAAGAGCAACAAAACGTTACTTCACTTATAACTTTCTACCAAACTATCGTGAAGGACAAGCAAATTAAAACTGATAAACGCAAAGCAGAAGTAAAGAGAACACATATCTACTGCTGGAGCTGCTAAAAACAGAGGAGGCACAGAAAGTGAAGGAACCTCTTCAAAGGGTAGGTGGATGATGATTGTGTAAGAGACTTGTTCTTTTCCTGAGTTCCATGGGAAATCTAGTTGTATAGGTTTGTTATACAACTGCTGCTGAAGAAATTAATGGACAAAATATAGCATAATCTGCAGCATAGCACTAATTTTTAATAAACACTCATACTGTGGAATTAAAAAATCTATAAGTCTCCAGCTTTTAAATGTCTGCAGATACTGCTGACGTACTAGACTATTTACATTGACTTAACAGTTGTGGTAAAGCATTCACCGCTGTGATGGTTAACGCTAAAATAGAAGCAAATGTTCACTGCATCGTTCAACAAGCCTAGCATTCCAGGCTTATTAATAGCATCTAAGATGCCCCTGAAACCCATGATTTGATGTCAGCTCAGGATTTCCTGACAGTAGTTGCAATGTAGCCTGGCGAGGTCAGTGCTTAATTTGAGCCGGAGGTTTCCGGTGCTGAGCACCGGCACTTAATTGGTTTCCGGTGCTCGGCACCGGCACCTGATTGTCAACACCACACTTAGGGTAGTCTGCCACAAGGTGGCGCTGCTCATGTAATTTAGAGATGAGCAGTATAACAGTTGTTTAGGAAAACAATATACATTAAAAAATTACTAATACCTGCCTCCCCAGCCATTCCTGGAGCTTTGGGGACCTGGAATAATCTGAACTGTCGCATTTACATGCAAAAGAGATGGTTAGCAGTTGTTTTGGAAGCGATGACAGGGGCGATGGGTGGTGCAAGCTGCAGTGGCCTCCTGGTCAGAGCCCTGGCACTTAATATTTTTCAAATTAAGCACTGGGCGAGGTCCAGATAGAAGTATTCGGTCTACTCTAGATTATTTACGATGAGTTCACCAACTGGGAGTCAGAGGACAATGCTAAGAAGCAGCTGGTTTTATGCACTTGGGTTTACGTTTTCCCAAAAGCACATATATTTTAGGAGTCAATATTGCTTACTGTATCTCTGTCCCAAAAAACGATTTTTCTGGTTCAATTCACAGCTTCGATCCCTGAGGGGCAGATATACCCCTAGACCCCATAGAGCACCTTATACCTAAACTGTTCAAATATGGATAGGTGGTACACAAGCTATACAACTAAGGAAGATGAGAACTGCCTGATGGTCATGGTTACTACTTAAATTGTTGGTTCTGTGAGTGTATTGGACAGGAGGATTTTTTGTCACTGCAAAGGGTCAACAGGCAATGACGACGGAGGCAGAGGGCGCATGAAGACCCACTGTAGATGCCAAGTGAGTCTGAAAGTGGAAGAGGGTGAGTGAAGGAGTAAATGGAGTAGAGTGGAATTTAAAAAACCAGAGCCTGTGGCAGAGGTAAATTGGAAGAAAGGAAGGGTAATTATTGTGGAATTAAATTTTCTTTGGGAAAGGAAATAATTTGTAACGTTATGCTGGATTAGAATTAAAGGAGGGAGGATAGAGATTACAGGAGGGATGAGGAAAGAGAGCAGAGGAGAGGTTTACTGGGGTCTTGGAACATTCTCTGATTTAAGTTCAATTAATACAGGCAATGGCTCTTGCAAGAGATGAAAGTGTTTCAGCTGGTGGGTCCTCTAGTGGTCTCATATTTTACGTCTGGTGCTAGCCAAGACCTTTTCAATTTACTACAATGATATGTATAATATACTTATAAGGGCGTTCGGATAGCCCTCTCCATCCATTGGTCTCTTATTGTGTCATCCACATTTGTATTTTGCCTACTATAGCATAGAGCATGGGGGCGATGGGTCAGCCCACTTCAGCTATTGGCTAACTTCAATGTGTGTGACTGCATTCCGTCCTTTCACAGGAGCACATCCACACACAAAGCAGTTCCTTTCAGTGGCAGGTGCTACTATCAATGGGTGATTTTATAGTTATACCAGTCTATATGCATCTCCAATGTCCTATACGGTAGCAAGATTTGGGGGAACATGGCAGCTAATAAGCTACAACTTGCTCAAAACAAGTTTCTGAGGCGTATCTTGAAGGTCCCACAAGGCACTCCCTCGTTCACTGTACACGAAGAATTAGGAGTAAATTATTTAGCTGATTTGGTGGCAGTGAAGCCTCTGTTGTGTTGGGTGAAGATATGGTCTAGGGATGACGCCGAGCATAAACGCTCGATCATTTTAGATTGTTTGTCATTAGATCACAGACTTAAAATCCCATGGTTATGGTATGTATAGGAGTCCTTGGTGGCATGCATTGGGCAGGGCAGATATTCTTTTTTAAATGTGACACACTGAGGCCTCAGGAAGTGAGCATAGTAAAGGAGCCGTTTTTAGGTCTCGCGCCTAGCGTTGCAGTGCGCAGCACTGCTCGCACAGCGCGAGACCTCTAGAAAGGGCTTTAGAAAGCTAACCACACGCTTGTGCGTGTGGTTTTGCTTTCCGCGGCTGCCATTGGCTTTCGCGTTCTTTTTTTTAGAAGATCCAGCACGCAATTGGGCAAAGGCGGGCGCCAGCATGCGCAGCAGCGCGCGTTCGTCTCGCTGCCGCACTCCCTCCCCCCACGCTCCTCTGTGGTGCGCGCGCACCACTGGTTTCACGTTCGGCTCCTCTGTGGTGCGTGCGCGGTTTCTATTCCGTGCTTGTTGTTGTGGCCAAGCTCTTTCTTCTAGGCTTGTATATTTGAATTTATCTAGCCCATTCCGACCACATAAAGGACTGAAGAGGAAAGTAGGTGTTAAATAGCAAGTCTACAAAAGTAAAGTAAGTAGAAGTCTTTATAACTTAACATACGTCTTCTACCAGTGGCGTTGGCGATGATGACTCTCGTCGTGGCGGCGGTGCCCCTACCCCATCCTGACCAAATCCAGCCCAAATAATCTCGTCCCGCCCACCCACCCAGTTAGTGGCACTCAGGGCAGGCACTGGCAACACTGAACCACTAGGGCAGGGCCGCCGGCCGCCGAGGCGCGTAGCGCAGTGCGCGCGCCGCACGCCTCAACACATTTAAAATGTATTTCCAGGAGTGGACTGTGACAGGAGGTAAAAAAAATCATGGAATATCTTTCTCTGGGGGGCTCAGCTCAGGTCCGGGCTCGGGAGAAGATCAAAACACGCCGGCTGCAGCCGCTGCACAAACTTTAATAGAAATGTGATGTGCGAGCGTCAGTCAGTGCCAGCCAGAGTGTAGACCCGGCCCTGTCAATTAAGTGCCGGTGCACCGGCACAAATTAAGCCCTGGTCGACTCGCTCGTCGTGTCCCGACTCCCACAGAGTCCCTGCCGGCCGGCCTACGCCCACAGGTAACGATGACGACTGTACGGGGGTAACTTTACCTGCAGGTGCAGCAGTGCTACTAGTACTAAGTACAACTACAGAGTACAGACTGTGGTTGCCCAGGCCCAGCCATTTTCAGGCTTCATTGAAATTTGGGGGAAATGCCATGGTGATGGAAATGAGAAAATAACTGGCTGGCTGAAGTAGAGCTCACTGTTTGTGAGTCTGCCAGTTATTCCTCATTTCATTCTGATGGAATCCGCAGGGCCGCCCGCCTTTTAATTCCCCGCCGGTAACACCCCCGGCCCCCAACACTGCATATACACGATCACGTCCTGACCTGCACTGTGCACACGATGCAAGCAGCCCTGCCCTGTACCGGCGTTCACGTTGCCCATAGCTGCTAAGGTTTCAGAGTGCCACTGCCAAGTGTGACATTTTCAGGACTGGACATTTTAATAATTTCTATTATGTAAATATGACTCTGAGTGACATAATTTCAACGACTATGAGTGACACTTTGTCACGGGCAAAATTAAGCAATGAAGACGAGGTGGGAAATAGATTAATTTCACAAATTACACCAAGAAACTCTTAGAAGATCGAGAAACTGCTGTAAAGCCCCAGAAATGCAAGGTCAAGGTCACTAACCTGCTGCTGCACTTGTGTGTCCAGGGCATGAGGTCCTAGCTAGAAAGTTGTGTGTGATTGACACGCCCGCCCATTCATTCATATGGTTTGTCCGGTGGTAGAATGTAAAGTCGCCAAAAGGTCACTGACACTGGGGTTGGCGCCAGTTCCTTGCTGGAAAGTAGCAAATCTGGGAAGGTGCCCCCATCCCCGGATAAGTAGTGGCACGGACGCTCTACTATAGCCTAGGCCACGTCTCTAGGGCAGTCACAGACTGAGGCAGCCGAGGAGGTGAGGTCTCAGCTGCTAATGCAGTCAGCTGAGCCCACTGTGACAAAGTTGATATGTGCAGCGGAGTGCAGTGCTGGTGCACGGTGCACCATAGTAACCAGTCCTGGTAGTAACACCTGCCACATGTAAAGCCTCCCAGTGCCTCACGGCGCTGCCCTGCCACTGACTGAAATGTATTAAAATGAAATAGAAAGTACCTGCATAAAGCATATTTTTAAATCTGTATTCATTTGCATTTCTTCTGAGACGCGATGCTATTCTCTTTTACCCATGCAGATGTTTCAGCTAGCTACTTGAGGCACATTGAACTAGGTAGGCTCTGCAAGGTCCCCCGATTAATTCGGGTCGGTCATCATTGAATATAAATTAAATTACAAAGGTGCATAGCACTGAACTGTAGACTGCAAGGAATCCTCCCCCACCCACCTCATCCACCCCTTTTTCCCCGTGCCCCTTAAGTCACGCAGCCCCAGATGAGGTCCAGGCCCCCGGGCTCGAGGCGACCTGTAATTTACAGAGCTAGACGGTAATTGGAAGAGGGCTTCCTGTCTGGGGGGGCTACTCAGGTGTGCAGTGCAGTGGGAGGGCTTGGCACTGCAGATGAAAGGCGTACACACTCAGGGATAGACAGCGGCAGGGCTTTCATCCTCACCTGCCCACTTCCGTTCTGTGAACGCACAAACAGGTGAGATAGCTCAGCGGGCTGAACACCTGCGGTTCCAATGCGGCAAAATACCTTCTTCTGTAGAATAAAGCGAGTGCTGCGCTGATGTGAGCACGCCCTGCAGGCCACAGGATCCAGAGCCTCCTGGGGTCATGGGACTGCTGCTCGGTGGTGCAATCCCTGTAAGGTACCTCGGTGGGTTCATGCAAATAACTGATCTGGGTGTAAGCTGAAGAAGGCAGGTTCAGCTGCCGCTTTCATCCTTCTGAGGTCAAGGGAATGCTGCTGAGTTTATTAACACTAGCATCTCATATTTAACAACCGAAAGGCCCCTGGGGCTGTGGTGCCCCCAGAGGAGGAATCGTGACAAGTGGGTAAATTCTGTCCTTGGAATCTGAATGAGTTCATTCTGATCCCAGTTTCGACTTTGTCTCCCTGTGCCTCAAATTGTAATGCATGTATTATGAAATGGGTGTGTTTTTCCCCTATGTTTTGTTTTATTGAGTAGAGCTGCCTCAACTTAACTATCACTCCATGGGGTATCTTGGTGCTAAAAACGGGTCAAATATGGACTCCTACTGCCTTCAAGTACTGAGTAACGATCTTTAAATACCAGGGAAAAGCCAGGTCTTTACTCTAGAAGTCTCCTGCAACTCATGACCTTTGACTCCTCCTTGAGAAAACCCAGAAGCAGGATCCGCTTCTGGGCGCTGTAACGGGAAAAGCCTGTCAGTGGCGAAACTTAGGACCCATTTAAGTTGTTACAGTGAGACACTGACCACAAGGTGTGACTGGGAAGATATAGCCTGCAGTGAGACTTAAGGGGAGAGCTGCCGAGTGAATACATTGCATCATGAACCAGGCATAGAGAATTGAACAGAATCTATGGCTATGTCCTCTTTTCATCCCACCCTTACCTGGGCCTCTGGTATTGTTAAGGCAGGAGATGGGAGGGGGCAGAATTACTACACCAAATCTGGTGGAATCTCGTTGAGGCAGAAACATTACGGTCGCATTTCAAATTGCCCAAAAAACCACTTTGGGCCGGGGACCTTGTTTCTATAACACTCTATCTGGCGGCCATCATGACCCCTACAGTAAAGGGCACCTCCACTGCTAGCCAATCCATTCTTTTGTCTGGTGCCCAGCGATAGGCTGAGGCACACTGAATTAGACAGGTTTAGGTCCTTGCCTTGGCACTGCCCTGCCTCTACTACATTGCATTGAGAGGTGGATAAAACATAAGGCTTAAGCAGACATGCACTCCTGCCTCATGTAACCAGGACTTCCGGGACCTAACGCAGGTCCCTGCTAAGAAAATAGACTGACAGCCAATAATGTCACCTACCTACGTATAAGATAATCTGCATTTCGATCGGGACAAACAACACCCCTAGAGAATCTATTATTCTTCATCGAGTGTAGCCAATATATAATTTAAAACAGTGGGTTTTGTATGTCAAATTTTAGTTTATTTTTGTCACAAAAGCGATGTAAAAGTTTTATCTTGACGTAGACTCTGTTAGAAATGGTATTGTCCTTTCCAGAAATCGGCTCATAAAGCACTGGAATTGTCCCTTTTCATTGCATTCTTGATTTGAGCTAATTTATTTCAAAATTGGGCTTTAAATGCACTTTTGGGTTAATCTTTTTCAAAATGTTCACAGGGCAGCCCAGGGGAACCTCCTCTCAAAACCTTACTATGAGGAAGGCTCCCTTGCTGAAATTCAGATCGATCGGGTATTACACATCTGACTTTTAGCAGTGCCAGTTGAGGATGTGGGTGGAGCCAGTGGAGAAGAAAAGTAGGTGTGGCCTCCAACAAACATTTCAGCACCTGCACTTCATATTTTACAAATTAAGCACTGACGGTAGGTAATCTGAAAGGTGGTTCACGCTTGATATATATCCACTTTTGTAACATTTGTTCTAGACTCTCAAGGGTAATGTAGTCTTTTGTGACAGTTGCATGTTATGAAAGTTAACACTGAGGATGAGCTATTGGCATTGTAAATACCAATGCCTTTTATTTCTGTATTTTAAAAACCTGCAAGCGGTGCGTAAACAGGCACTTTGTACTTGCAGTCGTTGCTTACGAGAAGCAACGCTGGCAGTAACTATGCCTCTTTTACTGCCAGCCTTCCTTTTCAGTAAGCAAGGACTATAAGTACAAAGGGCGTGTTTATGCACCGCATACAGCTTTTCGAAACACATAAATAAAAGGCATTGTCGTTTACAATGGCAATAGCTCAAACTCTTGCAAATGCAACACCAATAGCTCAAACTTTAATAACGCGAGACCTATTGCATTGCAAATGCTTATTAAACATGCCATTACCCGGGTTAAAAATACTAAGCTCATGAAACCAGCTGTGAGAGGACATGTCATGCTAAAATCAGTGCAGGGACTGGAGAAATACCTATTGACCCTTACAAGCGCTTCTGATAAATTTTTAGTAACCCGGTTCAGATTTAATCAGCTCCATTACCTCGGCATCCCCACCTGGTTTTTTACCTGCAAACGTGAGAGGGCCCTGTGCTGTGACGCTAGGTCTCCACATGACACCTTACATTTTGTCCTCATATGCAATTATTTAAGCTATCCCAGGAGATTGTTTCTTAAGCCCCTTCTAAAAGCTATGAAACTTAGGCAAGCCAGCGTTGCACTTATGGATTTACAGCTTTTGCCCAACGATCACATCCTTTTTGTTATCACAAATTTCCTGAGGGCTGCTTTTAGATCAAGAAGATCAAGATGTGACTGATGGCTGCTTGGACTTTGCGATTTCTGCACAACTTTTTTAATGATCCATAATTGTAATGTGGTTCTTTTTATGGAATGTATCCTTTTATCTTTTATGGTTGTGATTAGTTCCGAATAAAGATTTATTTATTTATTATTACTATCAATGTGTGCTTTCTGAGACCAAAATAGTTTTGTTTTTAGCCAATGATTCTTTAGAATGATGAGGACGCTGCAGCTTCCCTGATACTAAAATTGTCAAAAAAATTCATGACACAACAAGCATTGACAAAGCCAAGAGACCGGCAGCCAATGCCCAACCTATTGGCCTTGCTACTGTTCGTTACAAATAGATTTCAATCCCCACCCTAAGACGGCAAGGGTCATGGCTTTTTGCTAGTAGGAGTGCCACATGGGATCAGTGATCAACTTGGCATTATACAACCCAGAGTCTATGCGATAAGGAAGGGAATTGCCTCAGCAGAAAACAAGGCTATTGTCAAGATGACTAGCCACACTGCAGTCAAAGTTGTCTCAATCTGATGTAATCACTCTATAAAAATGTATCTAATTTCCTAACTAACGTCAAGTTTCAAAGGGATCAATACTGGTGGCAACTCCAATTTAAGTGTCGTTTAGTGTTTGGTCTCTGCCTTTCTTTCAAGTTTGTTTCTTAATAATTAAAAAGAATGCTGAGTGGCTTGCAGCAATATAGTGGTTGGCCCGGTACTTACTTCTACTGCACCGGCAGATGATCTTTCCACAAAGAGCTCCCCTCTAACAGCGAGGATCTCTAACTTGGGGGGCATCCCTCTGCTAGGGTAGGGGGGAGCAGAGGGAGAAACTCTGGTGGCCCAGTGGACCTGCCGGGCCACCCAACCAACAATACCCTAGCCCCTAAGAGTTTATACTTGGGGGCAGCTGAAATGTCTGTGGTGGGAGATTTTTAACTAAAAAAGTGCGCTTTTTTTTTTTATCAACAAGTAAATATTAAAATTATATTACTTGGTCAACTGGAGTCGTATCTGCACCATCAAAATTAAAATGGCTCCGGGGGTGCCCAAATTGTGAACGTATTCCTCTTCCTTGCACATAAAGCCGTCGCACAGAATGCACTGTATACAATTCGCAGGCAGGGTTATTGAGCAGTGGATACATTTAGACGGCCGCAGTGCTGCAGGCCAGGCTGCAGCCACAGACATCTCTCATGGAGGTCAGCGCCGTTAATGCTCGCTTGTTCCAGGAAGCATTACTGGCAGTGCGCTGCTCTTATGCAATGAATGTCAAAGTCATGGGGTGATTGGCACGTGGTTCACACAGGCAGAAGTTAAATGTGTTTCCGGAAGAGGGACGCCTGCGGCCATTTTATCTAGAGTTGCAGGCCATGGAGCGAGAATCAATATCTGCGTCGAGGTCAGACGTGGAGGTCATCGGTCAGTTCCGTGGTGCCTTCAAAGGGCATTCCAACCTTCCCGCCTGTTCAGAATGATCGTTCTGTGTGACTGGAACAGTCAGACGAGATCATCATCTTTAGGATGTCACTGTGCACATCTGTGTGCCTCATCCGTCCGCGTGCCACCGCAGGCTTCTCTGCACCCTCGACCGCAACCCGGACCGCTCTACGGAAACTATGTACCACCAGGTCCGGTTCTAGAGGGTGAGAGGTGGGCCAGGCCCACCCAAGAAATACCCTGGCCCACCCTAGGCCATTCTGAATTGAAAAACGAGCGTTTTTTATCCTAATGTTTCACAGTGGCGTAAAGCCTCATTGGGGTCTGCCTTATTGTTTATTTAATTATTAACACCATTGACATGCACTAGTTTCAGGCCTGGGGACAGGTGTGAAATCAACAGGGATAGAGGCTGCTATGATGTGCAAATGAACAGCACAGACATCCTGAACACTTTCACTCACTCACACTAAAGAGACTGCAGGATTCCAACACAAGGTACTTAGGAGCTGCAAAAAGTGATATGACAGAAACGCTTTGCAAATGATTTCCTTTTCCCAAAAAAGTTAGTGAAAATGTGTTTATAATTAACATATAGATTTACTCAGGGTTTGTTTTATTTTCTTCCTGCTGTGAGGCCACTACTAACTTGCAGCATTACACAAAAAATAAATTAATGGAAAAAGTTTAAAAAAGAAATGTTTTATCCTTTCATTGGCTACATGAAAAAACATTCTACGCATCATTACATTACATCACACCACATTCATTTGTATGTAGATTGTTACAAGTGATAGAATGATTCCTTGTGCAGGGACCTATGGGAAGGGCCACTGGAATTATGCAATTGTGCAGACGTGGCATTTATCGCATAGCTATGGATTTGCCACATAATCTATTATCTTCTGCATACTCTGCAGATTTTTTAAAAAGTTGTTTTTAGCTCAAACGGTTCAAAAGTTACTAAAAGCGCAGCAACATGTGGTGGCGCAGAGTGGAAGGTTCTTTCCTAAGGGTGACTGGTGACCTTCTGGTTGCTTATTGCTATATTTAGGTGTTACACTGGTACCAATGTGTTGCAATCTATGTCTAGTTTTAGCAAGCGTAAAAATATCAAAATAATGAACCAATACTATCATAACGTGCCGCATTATGCTGCATAGTTTGCCTTTTCTTGCCGCATAATTTAGTGAACACTGCCGCATAATTTGACCTTTCCACGCCGCATAGTACTAGTGGCCCTGCCAATAGGTAACCAGCAGGGCACTTTTTTGATTCTCAGCAGGATCATCTTAGGATTTCATTTTAATGAGACTTATAAAATGGGTGTCTCGTGGTCGACTGATAGGAACACTTGTGGCAAAGTATGAGGTAGCAGATTCCACATAAAAAACAAATGGTTATATATTTATTTATTTTTAGATCAAAAAAAAAAAAGCTTTCAACAGATCTTAAAGTTCAAGCTGCTACAGGCTACAGCACATAAGGAAAAAAAGAACTTCCGGAACAAATTCTAACCAATACTGAAACATAGTTGAGGTGCTTTTTAAAAAGAAAAAGCATTATAACACTATAATAATACACCAGTTATTTATCACAATACAGCAATTTGTATTGTTTAATATTAATGAATATTTAGAATTATTTAAGCATTTTTATAGCACTGTTATGTTTTTTAAGCACCTTAACTGATGTATTTCAGTGCATTTGCGATATGTTTTATGGTTCATAGTGTGCACCCATTGTACCCTTAACTCATGTTGAAATCTTTGTATTTAAATGAGTGTCTAAATATAGCTACGTAGCGCACAGTATAGTGTTGTCTAGTCTGAGCATATCTGCTTTCTATGTTTGTTTAGTATAAGGCTTCTTTTATGGTCAGTTCACTTGGTACACACTAAGCACAATTTACACAATTGTATGCCAGATACAATTTACAAAACACCCAAACATCTAAATATTAAGGGGGTGATAGAATTGCTAGACGCATCACCACTAGAGCTAAGGCTACCAGAGGCTGGAATGGCCAAAATATATAAAGCTGTAAAGTGGCCCTGCATAGCAGCAGAAAGGTTTCTGGTGCTGCACATGATAAGGCGCATGCGTCAGCCTGAGCGTTCTGCATCTGCATTTTAAAGTTCTGACAAGCAAAGTCCCTCCCCTTTTCCAAAGCCAGAAGGGCATCAGAGAAAGCAAAGTATGTAGCTCTTTGAGTGGTGGGTATTGTCTTAAAAATGTCAAAAGAGGTCAGATGCCAGCACCTTAAATATCAAATCTCTGAAATACTTACCGAAACCCATTCATTTTCATGGCCCACCAATGCTTCTTTATGGCCCACCCAGAGAAAAAATCTTAGATCCGGGCCTGTGTACCACGGAGGCCTTTAAACCATACTTGGCATGAGGGCAGGGCTTTAAGTGGGCTGGGTCTCACCGGTGCTGAGCACCAGCAGTTTTTTAAAGGAGGCCTCGAAACGGGCCTCTATCGGGCTCTGTTTTGTGCCCTGGCACAAAGGGGTCCGTTTTTGTCCAGACTGTAGTGACAGCAGGCACATCATTTGCGCGTGCTCACACTGCTCACTTCTCACTAGTGGAGAAGTTACGGCATGACGTCATCCCAGGTGAGCGTTGTAGGGGAAGGAAAATAGTTTAAAGCGAGCCATTTTCTCTCTGGATTTCCCTTCTCTTTTTGAAACTCAGGAGCAGCAACATTGTCGTGGTGTCACCAGGGCTTTAAGTGCAAGCTTTTTTATTATATACCAGCCATAGTTGCTGCTTATTTATCTTATGCAACTAACAACCATTGACAAAGCCAATAGTCCTGACTTGTTGTAGGTATGATGTTACTTGTTGTATCATATCTGGATGCAATGACAGAAACAAGCAAAATACAAGTCCGGCGGCACACTATGCTAAGCACAGATTTTTAGTTTAGGTGTTTTTAAGCCACGCCCTTAATTACATTGGCCACATCCCTTTGAGACCTCCCCAGTTTTTTCATCCCACTTAAAGCCCTGTATGAGGGCTGTCACATTAAAGAGGGATATATTCTGTAAACCCAGTCATTCCAGCGACAGGGCACAGGGTCGGACTGGGTCAGAAAATAGGCCCTGGCCCCCAAATAAAAGTGCCCCCCATTTGTGCATTAAATAGCTTATAAAAGTGGCCCATGTTTGTAAAGACATGCCGTGTAAGTGTATGGGAGACAGTGTGGATTTCAGCTTATGACAGGCAATGCTTGTTTTAATTTCAAAGAAAGCAACAGTAAAACCGGACCAGGAGACCATAAAACAAGCCCACAAACAGCTAAGAGACGGCCTGCATAGTGCCTGTCCCTGCCTGCAGAGCTTTAAGTGGGCCGGGTCTCACCAGTTTTTTAAAGGGGACCTCGAAACGGGTCTCTATCGGGCTCTGTTTTGTGCCCTGGCACAGACGGTCCGTTTTTTTCCGGACTGCAGTGACAGCAGGCACATGGATGTGCGCCTGCTCACCCTGCTCACTTCTTACTAGTGGAGAAGTTACGGTATGACGTCATCCCAGGTGAGCGTTGTAGGGGAAGGGAAATCCTGTAAAGAGAGCCATTTTCTCTCTGGATTTCCCTTCTCTTTTTGAAACTCCGGATCAGCAACATCGTCGTGGTGTCACCAGGGCTTTAAGTGGAAGCTTTTTAAATATTCTATACAAGCCATAGTTGCTGCTTATTTATCTTATGCAACTAACAACCTTTGACAAAGCCAATAGTCCTGACTTGTAGGTATGATGTTACTTGTTGTATCATATATCTGGATGCAATGACAGACACAGCAAAATACTAGTTGGGCGGTACACTATGCTAAGCACAGATTTGTAGCTTACGTGTTTTTAAGCCACGCCCTTAATTACATTGGCCACGCCCCTTTGAGAGACTCCCCCCCCAGTTTTTTCATCCCACTTAAAGCTCTGCCTGCCTGTCTATAGTCCTGTCCGACTCCGACAGGGAAACTGGTAGGACCCCTCGAGAAAACGCAGAAACTACAGTCTTTTCCACCTTTTCACAACCATCATCACGAGCGAACGTGTTCATGTCGTGGCGACAGCTCTTCACTTGATGAACAGAAATACTGTAAAGAACTATATTCGCCTCCGACACACAGTAAATCATCGGCAATAGTTGTGAACAGTATGAGAGGAAAATATGCCAAATAAAGGCTTAACACCCAGGGCCAATTGGCACCATTATGAAAATCAAGCCTTTTTAGGTCGAGCCTCGAGTAGCGCGCAAGCGCTGCTAGGCGAAGACTTTAAGTAAGGGGTTTTCAGAAGCAGTCCAAACGCTCGTGCGTCGTGGCTGGCCTTTTTCAGATGGTTACGCGCGGCAGACATGTGTTTCCAATTATCGTGCCCAGACGCGTGCGCAATAATTGGAAAAACATGCCGGCAAAAGGCCATGACGCACGAGCGTCTGGTTAGTTTTATTTAGAGCGAACTGGTCCCGGAGGTATTGGAGAGTGAGCAGGGGTTTTAGGCACGGGGAGATTAAGTGATTTGCCCAGAATCACACGATGTTTAGCCGACGCCGAGACTCGAGCCGGTGATTCCGAGTTCCCAAACGGCCGCAACTCCACGTCACGTACTCCGCCTCACTACTCCAGGTGAGCATGTCCTAGTGTTTACCGGAAAAGCTTCGCCTTCTGAAGCAGCTGAACGGCTGGAAGAGTGTGCGTTGCACCCCTGTGGTTGTCTCTACGGAGCCTGTGAGCCCGAACGTTCTCCACGACTCAGTCTGCAGGCCTCTGTGATTAAAAATTAATAGGCGCCAATATACTGAATGTAAACAACGCATCAAAGGCGGGAATAAAACAGAGGGCGCAGTGCTCTCGAACCCAGAGAAGTAATCCGCCCGAACGTCCTTGCATCTGGTGAACACACGCACATAAACACATAGTAGGACACACTGCCGCGAACTCAGCGATATATCCTTCATATGCTGCCGAGGCCGCTCTTGCTGAAGATGAGCGCTTTTCGTCCGCTGATTGTTATTTAGGAGCTGAAAACAGGAATATTATAGTGCAAATTTTGACAGAAAAGAGATAGTCTCTTCTGGTGACGATTTTTGGTTTCCGTATTTTCTTAGCAGGAATGCAAAATGCCCTTGCATAGTTGCGTGGGTCTCACGTGTACAAGACCATCTGTAATAGGCTAAATAAATAACACAGCCAGCTCCTCCTGCAGATTACGGCCTCCCCTTCCTTGTCATGCTTTGACCCCTCTCCCTCCGCCCACTCCCTCCTCGTGACACCCCTCCTGATGCCTTCACATCGCCTCGGCTTCCTCCTGGCTAATTGAAGCATATGATTTTCACAGGTTATCAGCTGGGTCCCCAGAGACAGCCAGGCACGCTGCGTAGGAGGCATTTTAAAAGCTCGAGTTTTCCCCAAACCCCCGTTTACATCGGTGTGTTGTACCACCAGCTAAAATAGGCTGCACAAATACCAACATATGCGTTCATGCAAGTTTGCACCAGTGCCTCGAAGTATGTTGTGCTGTGTGACAGTGAGAAGAGTGGGGTTGAAGCCTGGATATCTGCTCCTCACACTGGTCGGAATCTCACCTCCGGAGGGCGGAGTTGAGGCTCCGTACCCATTCTTTCTTTGGCCTCTCAGACTGACAACGGAGGGGGAGTGCCCATGTTATGACAAACGTGATGCTGGTTTGTTGTGTGAAGCGGGTGAGTTTTAACAGCAGTGTGTTGCACCCTCGTGTATGTGGAATGCGGGGACGGGGGAAGTGGAGAGCGCCTCCTTGTCCACAATGATCAGTGCGGGAGTTCTCTCTTCCTCATGGTCGGAGCCAGCAAGCATCGCACTGCGTCACAAACCGCTTGCAGTGTTGGCTTGGTTTACTTGGGCTGTCGTTCTCGAAAACATTGATTCATCAAAGGAAACCTATCGACTGGTGTCTTAAAAAGAAGCTATTGGTAGCCCCGGTTTTATGTATAGCGCCTCGAGGTATGTTGTGCTGTGTGACAGTGAGAAGAGTGGGGTTGAAGCCTGGATATCTGCTCCTCACACTGGTCGGAATCTCACCTCCGGAGGGCGGAGTTGAGGCTCCGTACCCATTCTTTCTTTGGCCTCTCAGACTGACAACGGAGGGGAGTGCCCATGTTATGACAAACGTGATGCTGGTTTGTTGTGTGAAGCAGTGTGTGTGTGTTGCACCCTCGTGTACGTGGAATGCGGGGACGGGGGAAGTGGAGAGCACCTCCTTGTCCACGATGATCAGTGCGGGAGAGGGAACTTTTGCAGAGGCAGCCTGGCCGGCAGGAACACCTAGAGACGTCAGGAGCTCTGACAAGCTGCTCGGGCAGCGCAGAAGGTCAGAGGTCTGGCACAGCGACTTATCCTGCCCCAGCTCCGCCAGCCTGTCGTGCGGTATTCCAGAGACCATTAATTTTAAAGCCGGTGCAGTGGCCTCTGTCTTATCCAGCGCCTCAGATGCCTCTTGTGGGCACTGCTCCCCCCCACCTTCATTATCTGCCTTCCCAACCCACAGGAAGAATGAGGTGCAATCCAACAAAGGATCTGCTGATTCAAGACTCCCCTGCGTCATTTATCTCCCACCAACTGGCGGGGACAGACCACTTCTCCCAGGGCTGGGTTTTGTTTTTGGGCGGGGGTGCAGAGAAGTTTCAGTGCCCTTGCATTTCCTGCCAACCAGATCAGGCATTTCCTCCCAGGGCGGTGGATGGCGCAATACCCCGAGAGAGGGAGGGCGGATAGCAGGGGAGGCAGGTTAACACCGAGGGCCGGGGAGGCTAGTAAACAGGCCCGCGGTTTTATTGCCTTTGCGCCGAGCTCTTAAGGCAGCAGCCTCGTAAAGGAGAGTGGGATGAACCGCAACGAGGGTACATGATGAGGGACGCCGTAAAAGCCTCTAAACTCGCCGCAGCCGTTCCAGAGTGAGAGGGAGGCTGCCCAGGACAGCGGGGAAGGAGGTGTGAGCGCGGGGGTGGGTTCAAAACTTTATTTGGGGTTTTACTGGGAAGCGTACAAGATTGTCCCGTAATACAGGAAACTCTTACCCTGGAAGTACTTGGCCGTGAGCGTTCGGAATTATGTCTCCAACATGCAAAATAAAACAAGCATTTGCAATGCAATAGGTCTCGCATTTACTCGAGTTTGAGCTATTGACATTGCAAATAATAATGCCTTTTATTTTTATTTTCGTTTTTAAAACATAAATAAAAGGCATTTTTATTTGCAATGCCAATAGCTTAAAGTCACGTAAATGCGAGACCTATTGCATTGCAAATGCTTGTTTGATAGGCACCAGCACACTTTGATTTCTGCTGCAGAAAGGTACCCTGCCCGTCACTGGTACTTCCGGCACGGTATTCGCGGCCAGGAGCTCTGCAGCTGCTGCTCTTACAAGAGGGGCTCTAATCATCCACGCATGCTCGAGCCCGCTGGAAGCGCCTGCAAACTTCTATGCTTGCCATGAATCCCACCCATATGCACGACCCCAAATGTCCTACTCCATTACTCTCACTTGAGGCCTCGAGCATTTGCTGGAAGTGCTTGCGTGTAACACTTGCTGCACTGTTGGCGCACGAGGAGTGTATAACTACCGGCATCTCATGGCACACGCGTGACATGCTTTCACAAGTGCACCAGTGACCGAGGGGCACGACAGAAGGGGAGCTTGAACACACAGAGCACCCGCAGTAGGGGATGTGAGGCTGCCCACAGCACACACAGTGTGCCCACTCAAGAGGGCGGCCACCCTAGTGCCACATTAGGCACAGCAACATGTCTAGTGGTTGGGGCCCTCCGGGAGCCCCCAAAGTCTGGCGTGGACCACGTGTGACGTCCGGAGCATCAGAGGTTGGGGGCAAGGTACTTATACCTGCCCCCGCCCATCTAGCTTTCGTTTCGTGCCTTCTGGTCACGCCGTCTGGACGTATCCGTTGTGTCGGGTCTGCGCTAGGGGCTTTAGTTTGCCGTGAGTTCAGCCCCCAGTTAACAGGACACCCGACCTCCCCCCGCCCCGACTGGCCACATCGGTCACAGGGAACCTGTGAACGCCTCGCTGGTATCCCGCTGGGGGGGGGGGTCACAGGGAGCCATTCATTCCAGTAGTTCCTTGTGGTCGATTCAGCAGTGCTCTGAGCTAATGCAACATCTTTTTTGAACTGTGCAAAAAGGGTTCCCCGTTAAGATATTGGTCATTTTTAGATATTTCAGAAAGTGTTTTTATATATTGCACACATTGTTTTTAAACTGTATATTGCATGTCAAATATGAACTTTATGAAATGTTAAATGTTTCGATTACAAGCAGTAAAAAAATGACATTTGATATAAAGTAGAAAATTCTTTTCATTAAAAAAACTTTTTTAATAAAAAAAAATACCCCTGGATGTTGGATCTCATAATTGGTGGTATACAAGCCTGGAGGGTGGGTTCCCCTGTAACTTTATGCTGAGTCTATTCACAGGGAATAGGTAACTGGAGCGAGTTTGTGTATGAGTGTGTTTGTTATAGGATTTCCAAGGGGAATTCTTGTTCTCTTCACTGCAAATCACTTATCTCCCAGTGTCCAAGTCTCGCTCACGCCTTTCAGAGGCATCGGGTTCAAGTGTGACTGCATCTGCAATGCAGGTATGGTATTTGCCTTCCTATTTAGGGGCACCGAAAATAGGCACAAACAGGGCAAGCCCCCTCCCCCTGCACATCAGGGGCGCCGCTAGTTGCGCTTCGGGCGGAAAGAGGGACATAGAGGAAGGAGCACTCGCCCTCTCCCTATGTTAAAAGTCCATTTCAGTACAGTCACTCGCCTCGGGAGGTGTGGCTTCCATTTGGAGTGTGCTGGGCCACTGCAGAAAGGTGAGGGGTTTAAAAACCCATACCACTCCTTGCGCAAATACTCCAACCTGCGAACTGGGGCAAATCATTTATCCTCTTGTGCTTCTAAAAGGTATGTGTCCTTGGGTAACGTAACTGGTGGTCACAAGTGGGGAAACAGAGGGCCCCCGATCATGCCTGGGCTCAGCAGTATTAACTAATCCATCTTACTTTTGGCAATGGACATCCTCATTTGTGACTTGCAGGTGGCTCAGACACGTTGCCACGTCACCTTTAAGTATTATTTTAGTACTGGAAGCTGTTGGAATTAAGTCTGGGGTCCGTGACAGGCCAGAGGGTGGGAGAATTCCATTATTCCAACTTGATGGAGTAGGGAGGAATCATTTATTTGGTCAATAATGCAGCACTTCGGGGCGTGGCCTGCAGCAGCAGAAGATGGCCGCTTGCTGATCGAGCTCTGCTAGCGGTCAGCAATCTCACCCTAAATCCAGCATTATCCGACGGCAGTTCCCGGGGTTTCTTGGGGCTCCGATGCACAGATACACGGCGGCAGGCTGAGCGGAGTTGCGGCGGCTGCCGACAAGTGCTCTGCCCGCAAAACAGCGACTTTAATCATTCCCGCAGATAGGGCCAAGATGGCGGCTCCCGGTCCCTGAGACGGCGTCAGCTACAGCCTGCTGCGGAGGACGTGGACACAGACGCGCGTCTGCTTCACAATCACGGCGAGCGGCGCAAGTGGTGCGATCCGCGCTGAACAGCAACCACGAGTCCGGAGCCATAGAAGGAAGTAGCGGGACTGGGCCCTGGGCCGGGAGAGGCGCCCAACATCTGGCGGCCGGTGAGAGTGGACCGGACGCGGCAAGGCCACTTGCGGGACTTGGCGCGCGGGGGGAGGGGAGGCAGTGATGCCTGCCATAGATCAAGCGCCTGCCCGGGCAAGCAACCAGATCATCGGTGGGGCTGAAGGCCCGCCGAATGAGTGCTCCGCACAGCCCTGGGGGTTGGGGGTTGGAGCGTGCCCCCCCCCCCATTGGTGAGGAGAGAAGCACTGGCCAAAGAGAAGTACCTAAGACTGAGCACGTGAGCGGTGCACGGAAAAGCGACGGTCCCTGGGCCGGAGCATCTGGACTACCGGCCACACCGCGCGCTGTCCGAGGGGGCCCACAGTGGAGTGAGACCAGGCCCTGTGGAGACGGACTGTGTCTGGGTACCCTTTGAGTGCTGCCTTCTGCGTCATACCGGGCTCGGGGATTTGTAGGGTGCCCAGCTCCCCCTCCGCAAGTAACGAGGTCATTGAGGGGGCCTCCCCCCTGACTAACCCTGTCTGGGCCTAGACACGGGTGACGCTCCTTGGGACATGGGCCGCACTAGACCACTGGGCCCGGGACAGTCGAACCAGATCGACAAATACACAGTGGCCATGGGGAGGGAAGACGGAGCTCCGGCTGGGAGCCAGCAGGAAGACCCAGCACTTAATGGTCCTGACCCCTCCCTGAGAGACATAATGGCTGCCATTCGGGAACTCCGGGGAACCCTGGAGCCCAAGCTAGATTCAGTGACTGAGGAGGTTAACCTCCTGAGAGCAGACTTCAGGAAGATGTCCGACAAGGTAGCAGTGGCAGAAACGGGCATCGGGAGTCTTCAATCCAAAACAAAAAGGCTGGAGGAACAGGTGGCTGCCCTTACCAAAAATCAAACTGACATCTACGCCAGGCTCGAAGATCAGGAGGGACGGGCCAGGCGAAACAACATTCGCGTAGTAGGAGTTCCGGAAGGAATGGAGGGGCCCTCCGCGGATTGGTTCATAGAAGTTCTAGTATTGAACCACCTGAAGCCCAAACGCCTGTCCAACTTCTTCTCCGTCGAGCGGGCTCACCGGGCGTTTGGGGGGAAACCTAAGCCAGGGACCCCCCCGCGTACCATAATCGCCCGCATTCTAAACTTTAGAGACTGGGATGCCATCCTACAGGCGGCGCGGACAGCAGGAGACCTCCACCTTGAGAACGCCACGATCCGGTTCTTCCCAGACTTCACCCTACATGTTCAGCACCAGCGTCGGTCCTTTGAGGGGGTGAGGAGAGCCCTCAGGGAACAAGGGGTGAAGTACATGATGCTCTTCCCCGCCCGGCTCAAGATCTTGGACAGTGGCAAGGCCTACTTCTTTGAATCGCCAGAGGAAGCCAGCGACTGGTTGGAAGGTTGGAGAACAGTGGGAAGGAAAGGAAGCGCGAACAGGCCGGATCAGCGACTCCACGGTCAAGACGCTGGGAGTGACGAGAGACCCTTGGCCGGCAGCCAGGGCCATGAACGGAGAGTCATAAAGTGACCGGTAGCGGGAGGGACACTTCGAATTAACAGTTTTTTTCCTCTTTTCCCTTTTTTGGTATTTCAGGACACCACTTGAGCTCCGCTGTGTGGGGGGGATGCTCGGTTATGAGGAGCTCCGCGCATTATCTATACTGCACTTCCTTGTCATGTTTTGGGTTGTCTCGGGCCCATAGGGGTGTATTGGATGCACTGGGAGTGAAATTGGGAGGGGGTGGGACTAGGGGACGGTGCTTTGAACTGCCCTAATATAGCCAAAATGTGGGTGGAACATTCGTTAGTACAGTATTACTCTTCTAGCTGACTGCAAGTTCATGTTTCCTCGCATATGTTGAAGGGGGATACAATGGGGCGACAGGCACTCTGCAGGTTTGAACGGTGGGAGGTTGGGGACCCATCGAGCAGGGAGGCGGGGGGGATTGTTTCAGGGGTGGGTAAGTTTTGCTCTAGACCAGTTTAGTCCTGCTGAGTGTGGTAACCTGCCTGATGGCACAGTGGGTTCGAATGCATGTCCGATCATGATCAACCTCTCTGACTACAATGGGAACACAAGCTAAGTTTACAATATGGACGTGGAATGTGAATGGGCTGGGCAACAAGATTAAGAGAACACTGGTACTGCAGCACCTCAAACGACACTCTCCCGATGTAGTTTTTATTCAGGAGACACACCTGCGTGGGAATAGGTGCAAGGCCTTAGACCGATTTGGTTATAAAATGATTGCTCATTCGGGGTTCACATCAGGTTCACGGGGGGTGGGCATCCTGATCCGCAACGCCCTACCAGCAGTCCCGTTGGGCACATGGTCCGACGACGCGGGGTGTTTTACTGCGGCTGCAGGGAAATGGGAGGGCCGCACAGTAGTTTTTTGCTCATGTTATGTCCCACCGGGCCTACACTCCTCAGTTTTCCCACGACTGCGCTCTTTCCTGGCAGATCTTCCCCAGGGGCTCCTGCTGTTGGTGGGTGATCTGAATGCGGTCATGAATGCGGACCTTGACCGGTCCGGGGATGGGCTGGGATGCAGGGGGGAACGAGGCCTGGAGGGTTTCGCTACGGCAATGGGCCTTAGTGACCTGTGGCGCGCATATCACCCTTTGCACATACAGTACACGTTCTACTCAGCTCGTCATGGGACTTCTTCTTGACTTGACTACTTTTTTACCCGCTCTGACCAAGTGGGCTTTTTTGCCGACCCCCGTATAATGGCCCGTGGGATTTCTGACCACTCTCCGGTCGGTGTCACCCTTCTGGGCCCAGTGACCAACAGGGCTTACTTTCCAAGGATAGACCCGTGGCGGCTCAGGGACCAGACTATTGGTGACAACCTCCGAGAGGCCTCCCGTCTCTATTTCGAGGAAAACAAGGGCTCGGTAGCCTCTCATGTTACAATATGGGAGGCATACAAAACAGTGCTAAGAGGGCAGGCTCAGGCACTGATTGGGGCCCAGAAGATAGAGGAATCCCTGCAGATCAGTCAACTTGAAGATGAAATAGTCCAGATGGAGCGGGGCGCCAGCGTGGCCTCCTCAGGCGACCTCCGCCACAGACTGATACTCAAACAGAGGGAACTTCGAGCATTAGCTGAGGGGGAGACACGGGCATACGCGCTTGCCACACAACACCGATTATATGACGTTGGGGACAAGTCCCTAAAGTTGCTGGCTTGGCTAGAGCGACGCGACAGGGAGCGCTCCTGGGTGGCTGAGGTGATGGACGCATCGGGTTCCCCAGTATCCAACAGTTTGGACATAGCGGAGGCATTCACGTCGCACTTCGAGGAGGTGTACTCCCCGGTGTGCACCAGGACTGAAGGTGATTGCGCTGAATTCCTGCAGGATTTTGCGCTGCCCGTGTTGTCCCAGGAACAGAGTAAGCGCCTGGACGCGGATCTTACGGGGGAGGAAATTGGGAAGGCCCTCAACTCGCTTCAGTCTGGGAAAGCGCCGGGACCCAACGGGCTTCCGATTGAGATTTACAAGAGGTAGGCAAACGTTATTATCAACCCCCTTATCCGGATGTATTCGGAAGCGCGGGAGTTGGGCAGGCTCCCCCCAGATCAACGCGAAGCCACGATTGTGGTCATTCATAAAGCCGGCGGACCAATGCTCTTCGTACCGCCCCATTTCACTTATCAACGTAGAGGCCAAGGTTCTGGCCAAGGCCCTAGCAGATAGGCTGGTGTCTGTTCTTCCCGACCTGGTGCATGTTGACCAGTTGGGGTTTATGCCTCGTAGGAGCACCCGCCACAACTTGCGATGCTTATACGGTGTACTCTACATGACTGAGGATTTGGGAGATGCGCAGACGGCGCTAATGGCATTAGATGCATCCATGGCTTTCGATAGTGTTGAGTGGCCCTATTTATTTATGGTGCTCCAGAAACTTGGTTTCGGCCCGATCTTTTGCAGTTGGGTGCGTCTTCTTCACAAACAGCCTGTAGCTCGAGTCAGGGTCAACGGTGCTATGTCCAGGGTGTTCCCTCTTAGAAGGGGTACCAGGCAGGGCTGCCCCCTATCTCCTCTCCTTTTTGCCCTGGCCCTGGAGCCGCTGGCTCACTGGATCAGGAGAGATAGGTCTTTCTGGGGCCTTGCATTGACGGATGAATGGGAAGAGCGTATTTCCCTATACGCCAATGATATCGTGCTGTACATGGCGCGGCCATACCACTCGATTGCGCCGGGCATTACACCTCTTCGAGTTATTCGGCAGTTACTCTGGCTACACCATTAACTGGGGTAAGTCGGTAATCTTTCCCTTGTCGGCCCCCCCCCCTACGGATCCCCACAAGATGCCCAGCCACCATAGCCAGTGCCGGGTTCAAGTACTTGGGGGTATATATCACGCGAGATAAGGAGGAATTTTTTGCTCGCAACCTTGAGCCCCAGGTGGCTCGCCTCGGGACGGACGTGAGTCACTGGCGTTCACTACCCCTCTCCCTCATGGGCCGGGCGGCACTATTTAAGATGCTCGCTCTGCCGAGGCTACTATACGTCTTACAAAATACACCGTATCCTGTCCCCCCGGGGGTATTTACACGCATCTCGCAGGCAGTGCGAGCGCTGCTCTGGAATGGTGGGACTCCTAGAATAGCGCTCCACAAGCTCACTAGAGGGGTATACGATGGGGGCCTGGTGCTCCCTGATGTCAGGTTATATTACTGGGCCACGCAGCTCCAGGTTGTTAACGACTGGGTATACACAGACAACTCCGAACCGGCCTACCGAATAGACAGGTTTGTCATGCCAGGGGGAAACTGTGAGCACCTGCTCTATGCCCGAAAGCCGCGAAGAGTGGCCTATACACACAAGAGTGGTAGTCCAGTGTTGAAGGGAGGCGAATAAGTTCCTGGGGTGGACGGACAAATTGACAGGTAGAACCCCCCTATGGATTGGAGATCAGCTGAGAGAGGTGAAGTGTTTGACCGGCTTTAGGGGGTGGAGGCTTATTGGCATCGACTACTTAGGTGACGTCTGGAAGGGAGCTGCTCCCCGCCCCTTTGACTACCTCAAGAAGGAATATGACCTGCATGACTCACAACGAAACCATTACATACACCTCACACACGCCATGCGTTCACATATTCGTAGAGATGTCTCTATCCCGGAATATTCCCCCCTGGAAGACAGGCTACTACTGGACCCCATATCGGAGAAGCCCACCTCCACTATTTATCGAAAGCTCATAAACAACATGCCAGACCCCTTGGTGAGGCTTCGGGAGGCATGGGCCAGTGACATTGGTACCTTGGATGATGATGACTGGCAAGACGCCATACAGAGCCCGCGCGAAATAGCAATCCGCCCCAGGTTTAGGCTGGTCCAATTGAAAATTCTACATCGTGTGTATTACCCTCGCACACATCTATACGCGTGGGGCAGGAGTCAATCAGCCCTTTGCGTGAGGGGTTGCCAGGGAGAGGGCACCTTCTACCACATATTATGGGAGTGCCCTGAAGTGGTTCCCTTCTGGACCAAGGTTACGGACACTATGTCCGCGGTTGCGGGGGACAAGGTTCCGATGGAGCCGAAGTGGCTGCTATTGATGATCAAGGGGGACATGGACTGGACGAGGCATGTTGAGCTTTGGCTGGGTCTAGCCGCGGGGATAGCGAAAAGAAACATCGCCAGGGGGTGGGGTTCCCAGACGCCCCCGCAATGGGAGCAGTGGAGGAGGGACCTAGATTGGCACCAGAGAGCTGAGGAAACCATATACAAGAGCAGGGGTTGCACCAAGAAATGGAAGAAGATCTGGGGTCCATGGCGGAAATATAGAGGGTCGGGGAGGGAATCGGGGGAGTAACTATGTAATCAAATATCCCACTTGTGTACTGATTTGCTTCTATTTATTCACCACAACGCAATTTTTTGATCGGCTTCTTGGACATTGTATATTGTTTTAAGGTACTATGAGCTATGTTAATAAAAAGATTTATAAAAAAAAAAAAAAAAAAAAAAGAATAATGCAGCACTTCTCCTAGCAGGACAGCGTGCACATGTTTTGATCATGTTGCTTCCAGAAGAGAGTATAAAACAGGCACATTTACATGCGTGTCATGTGTGCAAATGTCACAGCGGCATTTTCCAATGCATTAAAGGGCCAGCCAGCACACTACTTTGCAGTTTTGCTTACTGTTACCCAGTTCAAAATGTCGGATGTCTCGGCGCTCCGGGGGATGGACCCGGTTCTCCGTACGCACAAAGGGGTTATTTGCAGAGCGTGTTAGCCAGAAAAGAAAACTGAGTGCCTGTCGTGCACCCGCTGGGGCTCTCTCAACGTGGAGGTTTGTCTTGCGCTTGTATGCCTAGAGAATTTTGCCATAAAGATATGTTTGGTGAGGTACGAATTATATCAAGATAACCAATATTCCCAGAGACTCCCTTTCAACATGATTTCGGGGGTTTCCAGAGTATAACCGATAACCAGTGTATCTTGGAGATATTGGTTGTGGCAGATGGCTGAGTTAATTGGTAGTACCTGGTTCCGTTTTGTATTTCAACAGCGTTAGTTGGTCGCCTACATGTGTGATTTAGGAACGCTGCAAGCAGGGAGGAGAGACACAGTTATGCTGCAATGCTCTCAGACATTTTAAGGCATGGGCAAAGTGGGCTCTGGCCCAGGGCCCCAGCCTTTCAGGGGGGCCTTGATAGGGCCAGCTCTGTCCTGCATATGACCTTGAATAATTATTAATCAGATTGTTTTACAGTTTCCTCTAATTTAATTTTAATATGGGTGATGTGTGACAGTCTATTACAGATTAGAGATTTTGCAGAGTAATTTTGTTTGTTTCATGCAGCATCCATACAAAAGCTTCTTTTGGATCAAAATAGGACATCATGTGCGAAATAGCTAGGCTCACATGTCACTATCACTGAATATTAGATGTAAACACACTTAGAATTTGGACGAGTGTGTCTGTGCACTATCAGTGACCTGGCCAAAGAAGGCATGATGGAGCTAAAACTGGATCATAAATTCAAAGCTGTTCTGAACAGGGGCCCCCAAAATAGGTTTGGCCCAGGGCCCCCAAAATCCTTAAGATGTCCCTGAATGCTCCCCCTGTCTCAGCCAATCTTCAGGCCGCATGCCAGGTGGGCATACTGCTGGGAGAGGTGGAGTGCGGTTTATTTTATCCTGGTGATAGTGCGGTATATTTTATCCTGGTGATCGGACACTTCGATGATTGCTACCACGGGTGATCACACTTTGTCTTTATTTACTTTATGGGAGGAATGCTGCCACTGTACAGATGGAGCAGAACATTAATCTGCTGTGACAAGGAGGGCCCGGCGAGAAGGGATGCCCCTTTCTCGCAGCTGGGGTTATGACTTGTGATCAGGACATGTGGAAGGACTGGTTTTCAGACCCCTAGTTTAATTCCAAGTAGCATCATTGTTGAGCGATATTTTGGAGCGCCGCAGTTAAGAACTCGTATCTCGTACAGACGAAATGACTGCGGAGTGCCTATGTCAGAAGAGTTCATATTGTGAAATGAAGCAGTCTTTACGACTTGCTGAATTCGGAAAAATTACAAGGTGACGGAGCAGCTCAAAAAAGTCCAGTCAGAAGTTTGAGGCACTTGCTCTGCTCACACAAATTGATCTAAGGCTACTAGCTTAATTTTGACAGACAAGTCCAAAATGTGTCACATTTACAGAACGTGTGAAATTTTCAATTGCCCGTGCATAGTTTGATTCATAGACACTGTATTAAATTAAGTTAAATAATCTCTGTATTAGCTAGTGCGTCCAGCGGAGGCTCAGGCACCAAGGCAGCTGCAGCGGTGAGTGATGCTCTACTGCAAGGATATGAAGGTTAAATAGGTCTGCCAGGTCCCACTGGAGTGTCAGCCAAATGGCCACTTGCAGGTTAAAGGGGGAGTTCAATGGGCACAGGAGGGGTCATGGCAACGGCAAAGAAAACCGGGACCGATTTATCTACTGGGTCTGGTGGTGCCTTCGACTCCATGGTCATAGGAGCTAACCACTGAGAAGGAGCAATTTAGGTATCACAGGTAGCAGATCAAGTGAGGTATCCCAGCTGGAGAGGTCGAATGGGAGGACATGCCCAGACAAATACTGCTTTAACATAAGGTAATCTCAACACTGGGACTGGGGCCACTACTCCTTCCATGGTGCAGTCTGAGAAGGAAAAGAAAGGGTATAGAAACCACAAGAGTTTAATACGGTTAAACTAACCAAGGGATTGACTGAGTGAGGCACATAACACAAGTACCCACTAGTACTGGATATGACACAATATTGGTTCAATAGAGTTGCAGCAATAAAACGGTTGAGGTGCAAAACTTAGTGGCCAGTTAACGGGAATGAGCTCTCAGCAAAACCAGTGTGTACCACAGAATGCTTCGCTTAAAGTTAGAGACTGCCCTATGGCGGATACTGCCAGGTGGTGTAGGAGTGGTTGCCCTAGAAAGAGTGCAGGGCTCAAGGTGCGGGGAACACTTGTGTGGAGGACATTGGCTGTCAAAGTGTATTAAAGCAATTCACAATTCTATAAGTTATGAGAGGGCAAGCAAGACTGGAGCTTTCAATTACATCCCGGTAATATCTATCAGAATTCAGGTGCTGGGCAAAACCACGCCAGGGCGGGTGCAGCAGCACGGCAGCTCTGCATCCATCAAAAGTCTGCAGTTAGACTGGGGTTGGATTCTACTCCTGTTCTCTACATTCAAAAGGTTTTCATCCCTTGTCTGCAGTCTGGTATACATTAGCAGACGCTTGGCACTGGGTTACTCACCCCAGGGTGGGGACAGCAGCAGGGTGACTCAGCATCTAAAGATCGCAGTCGGATGGTGACGGCCTTGCAGGCAATGATGACATGAAATGAAGTAGAATACTGTAAAGATAAGTGTGGGGAAAGGGTTCCTGCAATTCAGCTTAAACCCCGGCAGCCCTTCAGCCAGGTGGGTTGCGCTAGTTTGTCATTCCAAAAGTGCACTGTGGGGTCAACAGTGTTGAGAAATATGGGTTTGGAGCACATATGCTGACAATTCCAGAACAAAATTTGCATTTTTAGTGAAGGAGGTGCAGGCAAATGTGTTCGTATGTTTTACTCCAGGTTCTCACTAACCAAAAGCGTTGGCATCTGTTTGGCACACTGGTATACCTCTAGTAAAAGTCTGGTTATGGGCTACAAACGCTAAAGCCACCAGTCAGCCAGGTGGGTTGCGTTAGTTTGTCATTCCAAAATATGTGCTGTTACTCCAATAGTGTTGAAAAATATGGGTTTGGAGCACAAATGTTGACAATTACCAGAACATATTTGCATTCATATTTAAGAAGGTGCAGGTATATTTGCTCATATGTTTTACTCCATGTCCTCAAATCTAAAAGCATAGGCTAACCTTTTGGCACTCTGGGATACCTTTAGCAAAAGCTGTTTATGGACTACATATGCCGGGGTGGGGGACACCAGTATGGCGACACAGCATCCGTGATCGCAGTCAGACTGATGGATTTCGTAGGCAATAAGGACATGTAATGTAGCAGAATATTAGGAGTACCATTAGGGAACCTCAGGCTTTTCCTTCTGTGGTTAGATCCACCTTTGTCTTGGCAAAGATGAGGAGGCTCACCGGGCGTCCTCGGAAGGACATGACACAGCTTAAATTCAATCCATGTCTACATGTTCACTTGCTGGCGTGGCACTTGGTAATCAGCCTGAAGCCTGATGATTGGGATCATCCAAGTAATGGGGGCAACCAAGGGCTTAACCAACCTCCAATGGAAATGCACAAATTTGCACACAGTGTGCAATGGATTGCATCACATAGATCTGTGGTTTCTAAGAGAGCTGCTTTATATCCCCAAGGGGTCCTATTCCTGGCTGGTGCTGTCCTCCTATACATAGGCAGGTCAGTGGATAAAGATGGAGGGTATGGTGTTGCACACAACATTAACTTGTTTAAACAAACATACTTGTGGCCTCGTAAGCAGACACCTCTATGCTTACCAGCAAATCCTGAAGCTGGGGCCTGGGCAGTAGGGGGTAAATACAGAGCCCAGTCAACCCCTAATCAGAAGGCCCTGTAGCACAGAAGGACATATTTTGGAACTGGTTAAAGAGGTGAACAGTAGTTCCCAACTTCCGGGGAGGCCATCAAACTTTCCTATAGAAGGGTAAATTAAGCCAAGTACAAGCCCACCAAGCAGGAGGGCTTGTTTCAACCCAAATTCAAAATAAAATAAAATAAGAAGGGCTTGGTAAATTAGGCATGGCCTCGTTAGCGCAAACACAACAGGGTGCCCCGATAGGAATGGGGCACACCTGCAAGAGGTTGATAGGGAATTGGTCCAGCTGGTAGGACTGGTATCTGCAGGTTGCAGGAGATTATGGAGCCTGCCATGGTGGGGGGGCCCCGGATATGACGGTGGCCACATCCAGGGCTTGGCGGAGTTACAGGGCGATCCGGAAGCTGAATTGTACATAGGGGTACCCTCTTTAGGAGCACAATAGAGGTGCAGAAGGCAAACAACCCCAGGAGTCTTTACGGCAGGACCCTGGAGAAAAGCGGCGGCGCACCGCTAGTCCTTCGGGCGGTTGTAAGCCTGAGCAACTGGGGGCTTGCCTGGACACGCTCCGCCCCTAAAAAGGTGTGAGTAAAGGGATGGACTGGTGGTCCACAGTATTTAAGGGGGATAACCCCCACAAAATGGTAGCACCGATTGGGTTGGCCACGGTGCAGTTGGCTCATCAGGCGGGCAGGGCAGCTTAGGTTAGTCACCGCTGCCTGCCCTTGGATCGCCCATAAGTTAACCCACCACGTTGGCATATTTCTTGTATGAAATAAATCCTGCAGCAAAATGTTTCCCAACAAACATGTCTTGTGTGTGTATTTACTGATGCGCATGCTATGTTCTACATGTTGGGTGAGTTGCCTATATGGGCACTATGAGGGTGCCCGCGCCACACGCAGTGTGCCCACTCGAGGGAGGCCACCCTAGTACCACATTAGGCACAGCAACATGTCTAGTGGTTGGGACCCTCCGGGAGTCCCCAAAGTCTGGGGCGGGCCACGTGTCACGTCCGACGCATCAGAGGGTGGGGGCAAGGTACTTATACCTTCCCCCACCCATCTGGCTTTCCTTTTGTGCCTTATGGTCATGCCATCCCCTTCCCTACCGCATACCCAGCGTGTTGGCTGGGGTGCGTCGCTAGGGTAGGAACATATTAACTTGTTAATTTGTGTTGCAGGCGGAGTTACACGGCGATCCGGAGGCTGAATGGTACATAGGGGTACCCTCTTCAGGAGCACAATAGGGGTGCAGAAGCCAAACAACCCCAGGAGTCTTTACGGCAGGACCCTGGAGGAAAACGACGGCGCCCCGCTAGTCCTTCGGGCGGTTGTAAGCCTGAGCAACCGGGGGCTTGCCTGGACACGCTCCGCCCCTAAAAAGGCGTGAGTAAAGGGATGGACTGGTGGTCCACTGTATTTAAGGGGGATAACCCCCACAAAATGGTAGCACCGATTGGATTGGCCACGGTGCAGTTGGCTCATCAGGCGGGCAGGGCAGCTTAGGTTAGTCACCGCTGCCTGCCCTTGGATTGCCCATAAGTTAACCCACCACGTTGGCATATTTCTGGTATGAAATAAAACCTGCAGCAAAATGTTTCCCAACAAACATGTCTTGAGTGTTTATTTATAGATGTGCATGCTATGTTCTTCATGTTGGGTGAGTTGCCTATATTGGCACTATGAAATTGTAAGGGAAGACTAGGGAAACAGTACAAGGCATGAACCGTTGTTTATCGTGATCGTGAACGAACACTAGTTTTGTGGCCCCCAATAGCTCAGATTACTTGACACGAGCGCTCAGTACAGAAGCTCGATTCACCATGATGACCATCTATCCAAGGTAGCCTGGAAGAAACCCCTGGATGAACACTGCAGTCCCTTCTAACTTTTTTAATGTCCCCCTGTGCTCTTTTAAACACTTACAGGCTACCAGCCCACGGCCTCTCAGTCTCCAGGACTTTGGTTAGTGTTTGGAGGAGAAGCAATGCCCTAGTCATCCATATGCACTACAGACGCTTCCATTGCAGTTTTTCCTATGCAACAAGAATAACATAAAATAATGCAAAGTCAAATGTAAGCATACTCTGTGAATCACGTAACATTAATGGAACCGACAGTCTTAAAAAAATTATGCCACAGTAGAAACAGAAATCACTGCTCACCGTGACAAGGAGAACGGTTACACACAAGGATTTTGTGTTAAAAAAAACCTTGACAAATCCATGTGCAGCAGTTGGATGGCTAGCGATTTAACTTATTCGCATGTTATGACCTCAGTTAGAAGTGTGTAACGCAGATTAGATGGTTCTAATTTTAAATAACTTTTATTGAGAACAGAAAAAAAACAGCTTGGCATCGCACACATACACAACACAATGCAAGAACAATAGCACATTTCAACAGGCAATATAATACTAAGACTCAATAACTAGATTCAACATATGATAGAGGGTCAATAAAATAAAACACAAGAACAGCCTTCAAAGATCAGGAAAACCATTCCATAAGACCGGAGAAGGGCGAGCAGAAAGAGTGGTGTGTGGTCAGAGCTCCCCAAATACTTGTAACTATCCCACAACAAATGATACATTCCCTCGTCCTGTAAATGAGCCACTTGAAGTCATCCCCGCCATAGTAAGAAGGAATAACACGAGACAAGCCTATCAAAAGGGCAAGTCCTAGCAACAAACTACAGAGGATAAGACTCTATGGTGAACTACCCTGGGCACTCTCTTCGCAGCCTCAGGAGCGTGTGACATAAGAAATTCACAGGTGCACTCTGGTTCAGAACTCATGTAAACCCTACCTTCAGGTTTTAGCCTCAGTCTTGTGGAGAACGATAGGGAGACACATTGCCCTGTGGAAAATAACTATCTTTGGTATCCTCAGTTCCTGCCTCCCCAACAATATTGCCTGGGTTAGGGTGAGGGACTGATGAGCCATCATTCCAGAAAAGCAAAGGTCAGACTTCCTGGCTGCAGCCCAGGTCACCATTTCCCTCTGTCAATACGACCAGTAGTGTGCTCTCCGTCAACTTTCTTCCGAAAAAGTCCTGATGACCTTAAATCCTCAACCTGGCAGCGAAATCAGTCTCAGCTCTTCTTGCTGCAAAACGTCTCTTGTATGTTTTCAATTTTCGAAGGGTGAGGTGTCCAAAGCCTTCTGAGATAGGTGCTCCAAGTCACATTCATCAAGGACTCTACTTTGGTTTCAAATGTCTTGAAGAACCGACACACTTTTCATAATTATTTCAATAAACTGACGTCAAACTGGTGTCTAGCTTCTCCCCCATCAACACACAAACCAATACCTCAAGGTTGCTCATGCCCTTCTCATTTTCTGTCCCACAGATCTTAAACTGCTTCGGCAACTTCTTCACAGCCACCATTGTGACTGATTTCGCTTCGAGGATTTTTGAAGGTCACTCAATCCTGCCACCATCATCTTCCCTTTAGAAAGTACCTTACCAGCAGGTTTGTGTACCTCGTGGTGCTCGTCATGTGCCCCTTTGATGTGAAGACATTAGGAGTGAGGAAATCACGTTTTTCTTTTTCTCCCCTTAATTTATTTACCTTCAGCATCATATCATCAACTTAGAAGGTTTTTGCACTATTTGTAATGAAAACTGAGTACCCGCTCTTCGGCAAGAAGAGAAGTCTTTGGATGCCCACAGCCATCAACTCATTTGTCCCTCTGTGTTGCAGCCAGAATTTACTCAGAAGACGTTGTGCTGAGATTGCAGTATGGAGTCACTCGATCGGTCATCCTCGTCGGATCCTGCCTCAGCTCTTCCTGTTGCCACAATCCGCCAGGCATTGCGAGACATCTCTCTGTGCTGGTATACCAAATGGCTCAGAGACTCTTATGGCTGTGATTTTTCTTTGCCACCAGTGATGTTAATTACCAGCGTGTCACTACTATAATGATATAATTGTAGTCATAGGAAAGGGGTGTAGAACTCCAATCACCCAGGTCCAGCATGGGTGTCTCAGTGCTCTGGCAGACAATCATCACGTGGTCCTCCATTTCAACCTTTCAGAACCTCTTAGAGTCAGACTTACTCTAAACATCAGCATTGTATCACAGCTTCAGAAGGGGAGCCGTGCCACAGAAATTGAGAATGACAGCCATCTTGGAGCGTGGCTGGCTCCACACCCAAAAGCACAACAACTGGTAAGGTATAGCTGTACTTAATATGACTCAATACAATCCCACAGCAGACAGATTACGGCCACATCAGAACCAGATATGGTGGAAAATTAGACAAATAAAAACCTATCTGGATCAAATGGGCAGGGGTGGCAGAGGGAACTACAAGAAGGGTAGCGCAAAACTGAAATACAACAATTGGACTATGGTTTGTGGTTATTTCTCAAAACGATCAGTGCTAATGAGTGATTCAGTCTTAAAGACCTTCTTGCTCATATTTTAGGAAAAGAGAAGGGACAATCATTTGGATGATCTGTGAGCATTTTCTGGAGGAATGTGATTACTTCTTAGTAGCTATGCATGTCAAGATCTAGCTCAGGCCTTGCAAACATGGTCCAAAAGACAATTTCTAAAACGAGAGCTTTGACAGTAGAGAACAGTATGTGACTTAGAAATGGTTTAAAAAGAAAACAAAAATTAAAGTTTTTGATCTGTAACTTACCAAGGAAAGCAAGTCCGTACAGTTGGGAGCTATAACCAACTGTATTTTCCTGTTCCAGGCCTGTGAGAAACAAAGATGCTCCAATATTCCTCTCATCTTCCCACTGAAATATATGTAAAAGGAGAGAAAAAGAGCTAAGCATATGCTATGCACGATTACAAGGTACACTTGGAATTTAAACTCTTCATGGGGTTTACTTAGGCTGGTTTTCAGGAGCAAAAGGGGAGTACATATGGGACAACCCGATGGCAAGAAAAACACTACTTAGCTGTTAAACCAGTTCTCAGTCATGGTTACCTCCATTAAATTGATAAACCTTAATATAGTTCTGCAAACATGAAGGATGAAGAATGAAATTCAGGAGAGAGAAAATGGTCTTTTCAGTTACAAAACAAACAGTGACTCTTTTTTACATATTTTTAAATAAAAACAATGAATTAAAAAAAGAAAAAACACCAGAATATGAAAATGGACTAGAAAGCACAAGCAGAAGCACTGAAGCTCAAACATTTTTTATTTTGCTCTTATTAAAAGAGAAACAACGAAAGGGAAATGTTGACATAGGCAAAACACTTCACATAAAGCAACAATTGCCCTTGGCGGCTCCTCCGCTAAGGCAGATGAGCGTCACCGCCCTGACCAAAATGAAAAATAAAATGATAATAACTATCTATTATTATCATTTTAGTTTTCGTATTTCATCACTGGCGGGCGGGGCGGAGCTCGCCAGAGCAGGAGGAGGAGTGGTTTACACTCCCCAAGTGTGCAGGACTGCTTGGCCGGCCCTCTTGGGCATGCCAAATAGTCCTGCGCACTTTGCATCTTCCCCACCAGGCTGCATTACACAGCCTGGTGAGGAACATGCACAGCCTCCCTTTCCCTGTCTGAGCGCCGAACCACGGCGCTCAGACCAACCACAACGCTGCTTTGCAGCGTTGTGATTGACTATGGGGAGCTTGGGAGCCCGGGTGCTTCCTGCTGCCGGCTGGGACTGCAGAAAGGGACGGAGGAGAGGCAGCGGCCGGCCGTTACAGGTAAGTATTTTTTTTATTTTGTTTTTTTGTCGTCTCTCCCTCCCCCCGCCTCACCACCCGGGTGCGGTAGCAGCCGCTACCGCAATTGCCTTGTGGCATTAAGGCATCAATGACCACCATATCATGTATCGTAGCATGCCACACAGTGGCAGTTGATCCTCGAGTTCCTGTTAACAAACTAGTTAATGGAGTAAGATGACATTAAAAAACTGCTTCTATTCCCATGGTTCTAATACGGAGGATTGTGAGATGTTTCTGAAATTAACGAATAGACCCATCAAGGAGAATGCATGTTACAGGCAGCTAAGCTTTTCATCTTCATCACGGGATCTTCTTTAATATTCAAAAACTTTAGACAAGAATAGCAAGTTGATCCCTTCAAAAGGGGGTAGGGAAGAGTAATGGGAAAATTTCCCAGGAAGGATTGAACAACTTTAGCATGTAGTTACTAAGTAAACACGGATACCTGCAAGTCAGCTTCTGAAGAAGAGATTCATGAGCTAGAGTCATGCTATCTTATTAACTAACTCTTCACTCTGCCCTTCTGCAAATTATACTCTTGAAAAATCAAGGTGCTGTAACTCATCTACAGATTCTTTAACCACTATACACATTGGAATCCAAGGAGCTGATCTTCGGAGTCCCTCAGGGTTCATCACTCAGGCCAACTCTGTTCAACATCTACATGACCCCCCTCGCCAACATCATTAGATCCAAAGGCATCACCATCATATTCTATGCCAATGACACCCAACTCATCCTCTCTCTGACAGACAGGTCCCACCACCTCCAAAGCCAACTTCTTCAACTGCATGATCAACATAGCAGACTGGATGAGATCTAACTGCCTGAAACTTAACTCTGACAAGATGGAAATACTCATCTTTAGGAACAAGAACTCTCCATGGAACTCCAGCTAATGGCCTTCAGAGCCTGGACCAACCCCCATTCCAACCGACCATGTCCGAAACCTAGGAATCATCCTGGATGATAAGCTCAACATGATAGCGCAGGTCAACGTGGTCAGCTCCTCCTGCTTCCACATTCTTCACATGCTCCACAAGGTATCTAAATGGCTACCTCTGTCCAACAGACACACCGGCACGCAAGCCCTCCTCACTAGCAGATTAGACTACGGCAATGCATGCTACGCCGGGATTTCCAACCACTTCCTACACCGCTTCCAGACCATCCAGAACACTGCAGCGAGACTCATCCTTGACCTTCCACGATGTACCCACATTTCACCACACCTCCGGCAGCTCCACTAACTCCTCATCCACAAACGCAGCTTATTCAAACTCCTCACGTACGCATACAAATCACTGCACAGCATCGGACCCGCATGCTTGAACAACCGCCTACACTTCCACCAATCCACCAAACACCTGCACTCAGCCACAATCTCACTTTCACATACCCCCACATCCACAAGAGCAGAATAGGAGGTGGAACATTCTTCTACATCGCACCCAAGACCTAGATCGACCTTCCCCAACACATTATGGCCTCCTCCTCACTTCTGGCTCTTCGACTAATTTCTGCGGGCCGGACCGCCGACACGCCTGCTCCAGCACCTGGATAGCCTCACGTGTGATTAGCTGCACCATACAAATCTACATAACATAACAGTAATGTATACAAAGAACCAGAGGTAGCCTAATTAACAATTACATATCTTGAAGGTGCTCAGCATCAACAGACAGCTCAGCTTAATGGATAATCTATACCCCTTTGGGCATAACAAAAATTAATCATAAAAATGTTGAATATTGTACCACACAAGGGACAACTGTAAACCACATAACAAAATACTCTAAAATTAATACCCAGTAAATTCGTTCCCTTGATGGGAGGCAAAGAAAAAAAGAGTCAAATCACCCTGTAATATATTTTGAAAAATGTTTCCTTTAGAGACCACAGAGTTTATAAACTAGAATCTCCTGTAACTCACGTAACATACACTTCAAAACAAACTCAGTAGCAATCCTGCTGGAAATCAGGCGCATTGTTTCAAAACTGAAGTTTTCAAAGTTGCACAGAATGACATTGAGGTATATCATAAGAAGATGACGAGATGCTAACAAATCTGTGCTATGTACTGTTCATTTACACATAAAGCTCATCTTTCTTTTACTTAAGATAATAAGGAACAAATTCACTTTTTTCTTTTTAACCCAGTGGCAAGCTGAGTCTTAACGAAGAAGAATTAAGTAATTTCTAAGTGAATACACTGGGATAATGAAAAATAACACTTTCAGACAAAGAACTCAGAACTAAGAAAAGCCACTGCCAAATATACATCAGAGGCAAGACATTGCAAGCAATTTTGCCACTGGAAACCCCGCAATTCACAAAATTACAAGTATGTGACTGCAAACTGGCTATTTCTAATGTACAAAACACATTTTAAGACTCAAATTTTTTTTTTCAACTTGTAAAATGGGTTTTGCGACCCATACCAGATGACCATTTGGAAGGGGCATGAAGGTGGTTTTCTTTCCAAATTCAGATTGAGTATGGTATGTGCCAATCATGTAGGGCCGCAATCTGGTGGTTGTAAACCATAGACCAGTTACTAGTTCCTTAATGGAGGTGGTAACTGTTTCACAAAGGGGATGAGGTCCTTTCGAAGTTGTGTTGCCATCTTCAGGGGAAGTAGACAGTGGCCCAGGTGACCACTGCCTGCTCTCCCTGGTATTTTCCCAACCAGGAAGCTTTAATTTCTAAAAAGCAGCAGCGGTTCTTTCAAGGAACTCAGGCTGCTTTAAAAAAAACAACAAGCTTCCCGTTTGGGAATGCACATACAGGGATGGTGGTCTTATGTCCCCTGCGTACCTAGGTCGTTTCCAAAATCAGACTCCTTTTGCCAAAAGTCAATGCGCAGTTTGCGACTGGACTCTTAGTACATCAGGTCCTAGATCCTTTGAGCCGTGACCTTTGAGGCCAACCAGGATGAGTGAGACGCCTCCACCTCTAAGGGGTAGAGAAGTGTGAGATGAAAACACCCTGAGCCTGATGGCAACCAGGTTCTGCACACTAGCAGTGAAAACAAACAACAATGAAGAACAGACAATTGTGTTAGAGTTGGGACAGAGGAAAAAACAGGCTGAATTGTCAGTCAAACTTACGAAGATTCAAATGGTGGCAGAGGGAAAACATTTCTTACTCGGCGACACATACTTGTCCCTTCGTGGACATGAAAAAAGACGTATTTTCCCAAAATCATAAGGGTATTTCCCCTGTATATGGCTGTACAACATTTCAACATTTCTTCAGAACAGTCTTTGCCACTCAGTCAACAGAAAGGCTATGTTATGCTTTTACTGGAAGTATCCATTTGAGAAGGAAGACTTTCATGTGAATAGTCAAACATCTGCCCTGCCTTTGCACAAAGAGTTGTCTTGAACAAATAAACACCCTACGATTTGTACGATGGAGGCCACGAATTGATAAATTGCTCCTTCCACTCCCTATTACCTAAACTGATAAAAACCATACAAAAAAAAAACATTTACGTAAACAAAAAAATTATCTGTCCCTCCAGAGGAGTCCCTGCAGACAAAGAGAGCAGTCACTTAACTCTGGCTACGGCAGCACCTTTGGCCGTCCACGGGAACTTTCACAGCATTTTGAGGGAAAAGTGTCTTCCTGAGCCACTCCTCTAACCGTAGGCCTTGTAAACCAAGGACAAATCGACTTATTTTGGGTGCCAAAAACAGGATTTAATCTTCTCTCTGAAGATAGAAAAAACTACTGTTCTACTCTGTACCGATAAATTCTTAACCACAAAATGGAAAAGAGAACTCAGAGGATCATGAAGGCACTTCACACTCATTTGGTCTCTTGGGCAGAAAAAAGTTATTCTGGATAACACGTATAGATATACATCCACTTTGCTGGTGGACTATTCCCATAGCATGGAAAAACTCAGTTAAACCACATCAGGCTCCTCTTGTTCCAAGGAGAAATCACGTCAGCACCTATAGAAATATATGGAGCCATTCTGCCACCTATTTCAGGGGGGGGGGGGAGGGGGGCTAGCAAAGTCCGCGCTCTGCTGTACAAATTAGAGGCTGCCATTTGCAAGCGATTGTTAAGTGACATTCTGTGGCACAGTAATTGAATGTTTATGTTCGATGGGCACAGTAATTACAATAGACACAGCCTCTTGGTGTATATTGGTAAATCCAATAAGCATCTAAATGGCCATTATTTCAGCCAAAATACTTCCTATGGTCCGGTTCTTCGATATGTTTTATATGGCCATTCATTATACCTCCAGCCACAGCATCTATGAGAGATTATATTATCGCTGATACGACTTCTAATTCTAATCCTACTAGCATTCGCAACACCTACTCATATTTTTTATAGGTGTAAAGTCGAGGCCCCCCCGCCCCCCCTCTTTTCTATTCTCACTTTTCAATCTAAATTACCGAGGGTTGAGAATTGATACCCCCTGAGGAAATCCTATTCCCATTTGCCAATTTTTCTCACTCTTCTATATTCTATTGTTATATCGTTTGTATCTATTCACCACCAATACTGTGGGTTAAACAACAAAACAACCTCCAAGATGGCCGCCATGTTGTCTACGCATTATGACATCACTTCTCTGTTAACACGCCCATTCCGATTGCAGCTGTGGACACTTGGCCAGCTCTGCGGCCCCGGGAACAGGTATTTAAACAGGCAGTTCCTGTTTCTTGATACCTTCCGGTGGCAGCGGAGCGGGTAGGTCAACCACAAAGCTCCTAATGGGAGCAGGTAAGTAGGCATACTACGTTCGGAGGCGTATTTTGACATCAGCTATTGGAGGTAAGAAACATTGGGGTCAGGCGCCAGGAGCGCTCAGATATTGAACCCTAGGCTTGTACCATTATACTCTGTTCTCCAAAGCACTAACCCTCTTCTTGACCGGGTTACTGGGAGCGCACATACTGTGTACCGCTTTACCGGATTAGCTCACCGAGCTCCCGGTTTGGGGACACTGCGGGCGGCGCTCCCTTTAGCGATACCGGCTATGTAGGAACGTTCAATAGAAAATGGGGAGTGTGTGATTGGCTTGGGACCATCATTGTTTCAGGGCTATTGGCATCCTGACCCATACTTTGTTCTCTCCTCTTCCCCCTTGGTGTGGGTTATAGTGAACAAATAAGCAGCGAACTATTGTGCTGATAGCCTTCAAACAACTTGTTGTTTTGTCTCATCTATCTTTTTATACAGTGACACTACATTGAGTGTCAATATACTCCGCTGCTAATTGATGAGGCAAACATAGACCTTATAATAGGTGAGCACTTTTTTACTCACCATCATAATTGAAATCACAATTCTGTTCTGGCACGTATATACAGTGGTTTTTATATAAGGTTACACAGAGTATCAATTGCATGACAGCACTGTGTGATTTTAATGTTTTGACTCTAGAATATGTATATTGCATTATTTCGTATGTATTCTATGAAGATCACCCTCCAACATTTTATGGTTTTTATTCTCTTTTCGTACTCTAGGTTGGTTGCTTGATTTCTCCTGGGTAATGACCCAAGGGGAGAGCATTTGGTAGGTAGCATTGCACCTTGCCACACATTGTAGATAGTTTATTGAAATTAGTTCCTGAAGAATCGCCAGTTGATCATTAGCGTGACTAATTGTGGCGAGAAACATGTTGACCACCTGGGGGTTGAGCGAAATTTTGTCACATCATAACAAAATAGTCGCCCCCTATTCTTTTTAATGAGGTTGGGACCCATATACAATAAATAAACTTATTACAGAGGTTCCCATTACCTATTTTATATTCACATCTCACATCTACACATACCTAGGCCCCTCACACCCACGGCACCGATACGGCAAGGAACTAAAGATCTCCGAAAAAGAGCCCCTTTATGGGTGCCCGTCGAGCATTGCAGCGCCGGCCCGACGAGGAGCAGACCCATATGATGAAGCATGACACCTAGCTTGCTGGGTGTGTGAGAGTCCCAGTTCCAACAGGAGGTATTCCCCACCTCCTCACTACCTAGAGTACACATAGGAACTTCGTACCTTTCTGTTTCTTGACTTAATTAGGGCACGTACGTTGGACCTTTATTAAGCCCTCTCTGTCCCTCTTTTTGATATACGACTTCTAATTGACAATATTTGTGCTATAGAATTATTTTTTCGATAGACACGACTTCTACCGTGGCACAAACATCTTACTCTGCACTGGAGCATTATATAGTACTAAACAACCGATGGCTTTGTTGTAAAAATAATTGCTACAATCCATTAACACATCTCATTTAGAAACAGCGCTGCAAACATTTCTAAGGGGTCATCGCTTCCAATTCCAAATAAAAGTGGTAATGCCACTCCACAGCCACCGAGCTCATCCCTCAGTTCAGTGCTTAATATGAGGCGGTGGGGTCCACCAGCACTCATTTTTCCTTATCAGACATTCTTCGAAAGCAAGAGGGGGGAAAACACACAAATGGCAAGAAGAAAGAAGAGAAGATGGAAAAACCTCCCACAAGGCAGAAAGCAGGAGCCTGCCAGGGTGAGACGAAGGGAAAGGGAGTGGGTGTCTGGCATGAGGTGGATTCAGGACTGAGCAGCCTTGGTTTTCGGCATGGGCAGTGCCGGATTAAACCCTGTGGAGGCCCCAAGGCAGTCGAAATTTAGGGGCCCCCCTCGCAAATTACCTCCTAATACCCAATGCACCGGATTTTTTTACAAACTGGTAGCTGCCAATAGATGAGCTTTTAAGAGACAAACTGTTATGTGAATCGGATGTCTGGTTTAAAGTGTACACACAAACAAAAAACAATAGGAACGGTGTGAAGTGAACATGAAAAATACACATTAGTTGTACGTTTATGCCTGTTGCCAGACATAAGTATTCTGAAGAGAGAGATGATCAATGGTAAGGTAAAAACAAGCATTGGCAAAGCCAATAGGTCTTGCCTATACAAGAGCTATTGGATTTCGCAATGTGGTTTTGCTATGTTGTACACCAGTGTCTGCTATTCAGCATGGCTAAAAGTTAGTGGTGTGGAGTGTCCTAGACTGAAGTGGGGGAAGTAGAGTGTCATAGACCGGATTTGTTGGAGTAGAGTGGAGTAGGGGAAGTAGAGTGTCGTAGAGTTGTGTAGAGGGAAGTAGAGTTCAGTGGTTCAGTGGCAAAAAGTGTCATAGAGTGCAGTGTCATAGGGGGGAGTGGCATGGAGTGGAATAGTGTGGAGTGGGTTGGAGTGGACTGAGATAGTGGGGTGGATTGGACTGGAGTAGATTAGGGTGGATTGGATTGGGGTAGAGTGGGTTGGATTGGAGTGGGTGGACTGTATGGGGTGGATTGGAATGGAGTGAGGTGGATCGCAATGGGGTGAGGGATTGAAATGGGGTAAATTGGGGTGGATTGGAGGGAGGTGGATTAGACTGGTTTTGGGTGAGGTGGATGGGGTGGACTGGATTAGAGTAAGGCAGTTTGGAGTGGGGTGAATTAGAGTGGAGTGGGTGGATTGAATTGGAGTGGGGTGGGTTGGATTGGAGTGGGGTGGGTTGGATTGGATTGGAGTGGGCTGGACAGATTGGATTGAGTGGGGTGGAGTGAACTGGGGTGCAATGGACTGGATTGGAATGGGAAAGAGTGGGGTGGACTGGACTGCAATGGAGTGGATTGGAGTGTGGTGGGGTGGGGTGGATGGGGCGGATTAGATTGTAGTGGGGTGGAGTGGACTGGAGTGGGGTGGAATGGAGTGGGGTAGACTGAATTGGCGTGGGGTGAGATGGGTTGGACTGAGGTGGAGTGGATTGTATTGGAATGGGTGGGGTGAGGTGGATTGGATTAGAATGGGGCGGGGTGAGGTGGATTGGAGTAGATTGGATTTGGGTGGATTGGATTGGAGTGAGGTACATTGGACTGGAGTGCATTGGATTGCAGTGGGGTGGGGTAGACTGGATTTGGTTAAGGAGGATTGGAGTGGGGCAGATTGTTTTGGATTGGAGTAGGGCTGATTGGAGTGGGGCGCATTGTTTGGATTGGAGTGGGGTAGATTGGAATGAGGTAGATTGCTTTGGATTAGAGTTGGGCAGATTGTTTAGATTTGGAGTGGGGCAAATTGTTGTGGATTGGGGCAGATTGTTTTGGATTGGAGTGGACCAGACTGGTGTGGTGCAGATTGTTTTGGATTGAGATGGGGTGGACTGGATTGGAGTGGGGTTGGGTGGATAGGGGAGTGAGTGGGGTGCATTAGATTGGGGTGAGGTGGATTGGAGTAGATTGAATTGGACTGCATTTGGGTGAGGTGGATTGGATTAGAGTGGGATGGAGTGGGTGGATTGGGGTGAGGTGGATTGTTTAGGACTAGAGTGGGGAAGATTGGAGTGGGATGGATTGCAGTGGGGCAGAATGTTTTGGATTGGAGTGGGGTAGATTGGATTTGGGTGGATTAGATTGGAGTGGGGTGGGGTGGATTGGAACAGATTGGAGTGGGGCGGATTGGAGTGGGGAAGATTGGAGTGGACGGATTAGAGTGGGCGGATTGGAGTGGGGATGATTGGAGTGAGGCAGATTGGAGTGAGGCAGATTGGAGTGAGGCAGATTGGAGAGGGGCAGATTGGAGAGGGGCAGATTGGAGAGGGGCAGATTGGAGAGGGGCAGATTGGAGAGGGGCAGATTGGAGAGGGGCAGACTGTTTTGGATTGGAGTAGGGCAGATTGGAGGGCAGACTGTTTTGGACTGGAGTGCAGCTGGTCGGAGTGGGGCAGATTGTGTTGGATTGGAGTGGGGCAGAATGTTTTGGATCGGAGTTGGGCAGATTGTTTTGTATTGAAGTTGGGCAGATTGTTTTGGGTTGGAGTGGGGCAGTTTGGAGTGGGAAAGATTGTTTTGGATTGGAGTGGGGCAGAATGTTTTGGATTGGCGTGGGGCAGAATGTTTTGGATTGGCGTGGGGCAGATTGTTTTGGATTGGAGTTGGGCAGACTGTTTTAGACTGGAGTGGGGAAGATTGTTTTGGATTGGAGTTGAGCAGATTGGAGTGGGGCAGACTGTTTTGGATTGGAGTGGGGCAAGTTGTTTTGGATTGAGTTGGGCAGATTGGAGTGGGGTAGACTGTTTTAAACTGGAGTAGGGCAGATTGAAGTGAGGCAGATTGTTTTGGATTGGAGTGAGGCAGATTGTTTTGGATTGGAGTGGGGTAGACTGGAGTGGGGAACATTGTTTTAGATTTGAGAAGGGCAGAATGGAGTGAGGACGCTTGGAGTGGGGCATATTGTTTTGGATTGGAGTGGGGCAAATTGGAGTGGGACAGATTGAAGTGGGGTGGGTTCCGAGGATTGGAGTGTGGTGGATTGGAGTGGATTGGATTGGTCTGACGTGGACTGGATTGAGCGGGGTGGATTGGTGTGGGGTGAAGTGGATTGGTGTAGAATGGAGTGGGGTGGATTGGAGTGGGGTGGATTGGGGTATACTGCAAGATTATGTGTAAAAGCATCATTTCAGAAATTACACATAGGAAAGAAACGATGTCGCTTTGCAATAACATAATCCTCATCTTTTGAGAACAGCGCCCACAATCAAAAAAAAAAAGAGAAGATGAGTGCAAAGTGAGGAAAGAAGACTTGCCAAAGTAAAAGAAAGTTAACTATAGAAAATATATCTTTGCAATTTTGTTTGTGCTGGTGGGCACCTTTTTGCCAATCACACGTCTTCTGTACGCAGGGCACTAAAAGATAAAAAGAACAAAATAGTACCTCAAACATGTCGAGAGCAGTGGACAAGCACTGATTAAGTTGAATCAATCGGTGCTTGGTCCCTGCTCCACAGAGAGGAAGGGAAAGGTTAGGTCTGCCATGACAAATTACGAGACTGTAAAGAAGAGTGCCACACAAGCCAACAAATGGTAAGCAACGGGCGGGTTCCAAGCCCTTTTCTGTATGCAAGAGTGTCTGGCAAGTGAGACGTATGCGCTAGCGCATGCTCTCGCAGGCTCGACCCTAAAAAGACCATTAAAGTGTTAAGTTGTGGTATTCACATACCCTCCATGTGTTTTTAATACATTTCGACAACTACACATTAGTAAACCAGTCCAAAATTCATATTTTAGATAAAATGTAGAAATGAGTCCTTTATGAGCCTATTAATAGTCAAACATTACGTTTCTGGGTCAGGAGACATTAAATAAGGCTCTTCATCCATTGAAATTTAAGTACATTGACTTTCCAACTGCATTTTACATATTTAATCCACACCCCTGCGTCGAAAACAACAACATTTGTGGATGCGCTATGTTTACTTAGTTGGTATTGCTTCACCATGTACGTAAATGAGTACGTATTAGACTACCAGAAATGGATCACCCAGCACTGCATGTCTCGGTGCAGTACCGCAAGCTGCTCCTAGAGGTCCCTAGTGAGCAAAGCACCAGCATGGCATGTCTAAGTGCAGTTCCGCAAACTGCTCCTAGAGGTCCCTAGTGAGCAAGGACACCAGCACTGCATGTATAGGTGCAGTACCGCAAGCTGCTCCTAGAGGTCCCTAGTGAGCATCATAAACTACCTAAGCGAAACAGTACGCAGCTGCTTGAAATATGAGCAATTATATGTTTAAAGTCGTACGGCCGTGGTGATATCAATGGACAGCTGACGATCCACTATAACAAAACAAGCACGCCCATGTTCAGGTAAAAGAAAAAGCATGTCCGCCATTATCCCATCTGAGACGGCGGTACTGCTTAAATTTTAAAAAAGTGTTGTGAGAGAGAGCGAGCGTGTCCTGCCTGCAACAGCTGGCAGAAGAAAGCCAATTAAGAAAATAGTGCTCCCATGCTCTAATTAAAGCATACGTATAACAACCGAAGTAAAAGGGCCAGTCCTCATGGGAGGTTACAAATGAAGACAAGGCGGTACTAAGGAGGGACTAACAAGCCTATTAACCAATCAGAAGTCAGCACTTACGAAGGACAATGACACAAGCCAATGACAAATATGGGCGGAGAGTGGGCGCGGTTACAAGTACATACTGCAATACAGCATGCCTCACAGAGCAGCACATGCGCGCTGACTGTAGGCTCGACATAAAAAAGCAAAAGTAAAAACATTGCCATTTTCAACGCCAACAGCTCTAACTTTAACAAATGCGAGACCTATTGCATTGGAAATGCAATCAGTCTGGCATTTGTTGGAGTTAGAGTTATTGACATTATAAATGCAAATGTTTTTTACCTAGCCATGTTGCAGGGTGCAGTACCATATGTGGCCAAAAGAGGTCCCCATATGGTACTGCACCCTGCAGAAGATATGGTAAATCCACCCTACCCATAATGCATTGCATACAAGACAGTACTACGAGTACATTCAAATAGCTATGTCCATATATACAATTAGTAGCTTTGAAATGTGACAAAAGAATTATTGCATTAATTTCGGATTAAGTTGAACTCTGTGTGGAGCCGATGAAGGGAAATTTATAGACAGTCTCATAAATGTGAGATGTTCTAGTGAGTGAAGTAACCACTGCCAGCCTAGCTTAGGACCAAGTGTGTGTCCTGCCTGAAGCCTTTTAAGAAAATAGTGCCTTGAGGCTGTAATTAAAACCTAGGGAGTAACAACACATATAACAGGGGATATCCTCATGGAAGGTTACAAGAAGAGACAAGGCGGTACTAAGGAGGGACTACTAAGCCTATTGACCAATGAAAAGCCACCATTTACAAAGAACAGGGCCAGGAGCCAATTAAAAAGATGGGTGGAGCTTTATGCCCATATCTTGAATACAGCATGTCATGAAGAGACAGCGCAAACGCTGCCTAGGCGAGACCTAAAAAGTGCAACATGCATATGAAATGTAAATACAGCATGATCAAAAAACAATAAATATCTAATAATATCAATAAAACAGACATCGTTACTCTTCCATTGAATTTCTGGCTCGAATTGCAGCTTTAAGAATAGCACTCACCCTCAAACAGATAATTGACGTATTCAGAGATTGCAACTTGTGCAGGGCCGGCACAACTCTACAGTACCCTAAGGTTTTTAATAGAGGGTTTAAGAAAATGTCTTTGCAAATAACTAAAATAGTTGCAAAAAAACATATAATAAATAGTGATTGCGTAGAGACCCCGTCACAAGGACAAGCCCGGGATATTCCTCCGAGGGCATCGGTAAGCTTTCCGAAGCTCATGAGTCGCCACACTGAGCCAGATCTAAACCGGAAAAGAAGAGACCTTTCCCATAGCACTAACACTAAAGAAAGGTATATAACAGGCTTCGGGCTAGGGAGTCTGATAATAACTCATCACAGTACTTTTCACCAATTCATTTTGCAACATTTTTTCAGCACAAGATTCCAAGAACAAGCTCTTTACCCGTGATTTATCTGCTTTCTTTAAATTTATGGGGGACAAGAACAAAGAAGACAACTCCAACACCTGGAATGGTGAGGGGGTATGTTTCAGCCAGGGGATAGAGCTACAATTATTCAGACTAAGACAACCTACAGAACTGCGGCAGAGGGTTTGTCCATATATTGACCCAGAGTAACAAAGGGGCCAATTGGGCACTGTCCTCAATATAGCGCTGATTTAACTCTGCGTGTAAGAGAAAGCTAGGCGTGGCAGGAGGAAGCTGTAAAGACCTTCTGCATATCCGATTTTCCTCAAGCTGAAAGGGGGAACATTTATGAAATCCCCATATCCCCACCCCGTACGTAGCAGCTGGGCCGCACTGGGCATTGTACATTTTTAGAAGTGGGGTCATTGTCCCCTTCTCTCTTGATTTGACTAAATTGAGGATGGCTCCGGCTGTCCTGCTAAGTTTAAGGCAAGAACTCGTCAGTTGGGAATGCCACAAACCTGAGGAATTAAAGGTGACGCCTAGATAACAAAAATCTTTTACACTATGCAAGGGCTACCCTTTTATAATAATTCGGTGGGTGCCAATTCTACCTGGTCCACAGGCCATGATGTGGGATTTGCCATAGTTTGTGGCCAGGTCGAGGCAATCCATGAACTGGACGATTAGTACACGCAGCGCTTTTGGGGTCTGAGCAAGTAGGACCGCATCGTCCACGTACAGAAGTGCAGGCACCTGGGTGACTCTAGGGGTGTCAACCTGAACAGAGGTCAAGAGAGGACATTAATGTATGGAATAAAAAGTATGGGGGCCAAAATACATTCTTGGTGCACACCTCGCTTGAGGCTAATTACCAGGGCCATTTCTCCTTCTGTGCTTAAACGCACTTTAGCCACCAGATCAGTATGCAAATCATATAATCAATTCGCAAAAGATTCTTCAACACCCATATCCAGAAGCCTTAGCCACAACTTGGACCTGTTAGCAGAGTCAAATGCTGTTGAAAGGTCAATAAAGGCCATATAGAGAGGAAAGTGTTTGACTGAGATGTACTTATAATTATTAGGCTCAAATTTAAACACTGTTCAATTGTCCCCAATCCTACACGAACCCCAAATTCCTGGGCCCATGCGGTTGTAAATAACCCTACCAATGATTTTAATAGTGCTATCTAATTAGGAAATAGGCCTGTAGTACTTTGGGGACATCCGATCGCCTTTCTTAAAAATAGGTACAATTATTGCCAATTTCCATGATTGTGGGATATGAGTATTTAATGAACTGTTAAAAACATTAGTGATCAAGGGACCCCAAAGAGCAACATTACATCTTATTAAATCAATTGAGGTCCCATCTGGGCCGAGGGTCTTACCGCCTACGCTCTCAAGTATAGCTGATTCAACTTCTGGCAAAGAGGGAGCATTGATTAATCTGTTGTGTAAGAGACCAACTGCCTCTACATCTTCTTCCAGATGGTAAATAGCAGAGAAGTGAGCCACTCACTCAGCACCAAGAATATTGCATTGTAGCAAAGGGTTATCAGGGACTTTTCTTGACCTAATTTTTTTAACAGCGTCCCAATTTTCTTTTACTATTATTGCCAACCAAAGCGGTTTCCAGGATTTCCCAGTCCAGCTTATGGAATGCCTTATTTCTAGCTTTAAGAGCTAGCTTATATACTTGATGAGTAAGTCGCACATCAGAAGGCACTCTCGGGGAGACAGCTAAAGCTGACCTTAGGTGCTTGTTATCCACTGAGCAATGCGTGTCGAACCAATGAGGGTCCTCTTTATCTGGCCATACTGACTTGGAAAGAACATGTTTGATGGTCTGAACTAGTGCAACATAGTGATCTAGCATGGCACCCCCACAGGCTTCTGATAAGCAATTGAGGAATAAATCCCAGGACTGAGTTAAAATGGAGCCAAGGGCGATTAAACTGTCTTTGAGGCACCAGACCAGTCTAAGCCCATCTCTAGAATGCTGGGTGGGTATAACATTACTCGTCGGTTGAAGCCTCCTCAAGGGAAGCAACCCAATATAAACAGTGCATTGTGGTCCCTCCATTCCGTAAGCACAACCTCCCCTTTAGTGAAGTGATCCTCTAAATTCCTGGTTACAAAAATGTAATCAATGGTCAATTGATGACCATGACCCCTATAAGTTGGCAGAAGACACTTATCTTCATTTAAATGATTAACTAGATCAATAAGATTGTGTAAAGCCAAATATTTTACCAGCTCGATGTCCCTTGCTTTGCTGAGCTCGCTTGGAGATCTCCTCTCCAGGAGCCCTCCCCCAGCTATTTTTGCATTAGAATCAAAAGATATATGGAGGCTGCGGCTGGACATTATCCTTTGGGGGTTTAAAATTGAACAAAAAGTTAAACAACTGAGCAAAGTTAATACATACAGAGTTAACAAAATCTTTGTTATAAAAATTAATTATGTAAAAAATAAAACAAGAAGATCGACCCTGGACCTTTATGATTTGGAAAGCTGGGGACCTGGTGGTAATAGGTATCACATCCACACAGAGATTTACAGAGACCCCGATTGAATGCACACCTATAGCCCTACCACAAGGAGATGTAGTTGCTTGGCACGAATAACATGCATAACCATCAAATGAAATGGGAGTGGTTGCCCAGGTCTCCTGCAGAGCAATAATATCAAATATGTTAATGAAAGTTCACCAGTCAGGATTGTCTACTTTCCCTCTGAGTCCTGCAACATTCCAAATTAAAAGAGAATAAGAGCACACAGCATTGTGGACCACTAAGATTTCGCCTGAAGGGGCAATAATCTGGCCACTAGAAGTGTCGATGGGCAGGTGTGCCACGTGTGGGAGTCAATTGATGTCTGCAAGCGCGTCAAATCTATTCACAGTAGGGATTGTGAAAAGCATAGTGGACCACTGCTGGGTAGTTGCAGGACCTTGAGAAGAAGCCCCCGATGGCATTCTAAAAGTGTGCAGGGTGAGTTGGCAAACAATAAATTATAAACTAAGAACGGGAATCTGAAATTGATGATTATACAGTCACTATTGGGGTCTCCGAGGTCGGGTCCAATCCATGCACATCTGCGCACCACCAATATATCTGTCGCAATGGTTAACAGGAACCCTTTGTGCCGTACTGACCAGTCCAGAGTTTTATTGTATAGTTCCTCGTAAGCTTCAGATTGATCCTTGCTCAGAGGAGGAACCCCGATGAGCACGGCCACATAAGGACAAGCTGCAGGTGGTAGATTAACTAAGGTTTGGTCAGGCACAAGTTTGTGCCCTAGGGGACCCATGGCCAGCTTATGGACTGGAAAAATCATATTAGGATGCCCCAAACTAGTGGCCGGCACAGAGCTAGCGCAGGTATCCTGCTGGGTAACCGCAATTGCCCTGGTCTTCATATGGTTTTGACTGACGTGCTCCCGACGTGGGGGGTTTCTGACTTGAGCTGAGCCAGTGGGTGCCTCACTATTAGATACCAAGACAGGTGCCTCACTGTGCCAAACCAGTGATTGTGCATCCTAGGGCAGTTGGGTGACAGGCATTGTCTATACAAGCAGAGGCTAAAGAGCAATCACATACTGGGGCCGACGCTATTTTGGTTTCCAGGGTGTCCAGGCGTAATAACAAGGTGGAAGTTCCGACCTAAGCCATGTCTTAAGCTGATCAAAAAAGCCTTCCAATTGCAGAGATAATTTAGCGCTGACCGCAAGCTGAGGGCCCCCCTTGGAGGAGACATGCAGTGGGGGAAAAGACAGGACCGTGATTCATCAGTAAGAGAGGAGATTGACGGGAGTAGCCGGATCTGGGATAATGTCCTGGCAGCACTGTATACGAGCCCCCTGTTAAAATATTCTTGTTGGCACCGCTACTTTTAAAGAGGAATGGTTAAGCGACTTCGAAGAATTCTGGCACAAAGGGGGCACACATGGTGGGATACCTGGCGCGCCCGTAACTAAGGCAGGTAAGCAATCCACCAAAGGATTTGACTGAACGGGTCCAGTACTACACTTCTGATTACCATCAGCACCAGTGCTTATGAGCAGCCTTCACTCAGACAGCACAATCTCTTCACTCACAACGCTGATCCCCTGCTCCAACATGCAATCAATGGCAGTAGACTTTGAGGGTGGAGTAGTAGCAACGTCAATGCCAATGAGCTTCTTTTTCCCCATGATCCATGGTTGCGGCGCCTGAGCAGGTGGAAGTCTGGGATTGGGGTCCGGGCTGCTCATGCTGCCCCTGGAGGCAAGCAGGCCAGGACCCATCAGTATTTGCATCAGATCTTCGGACCACAGGGCAGCCTAGGTGGTGCTGTGGTGTCCCAATCCCTACCACGAAGGAAAGACTACCTCGGAGGTCTGGCAGGTTTCCAGTACCTGTGGAGGTTGTGGAACTTAGCGCTGGCAGCACGTGCCGCCCCTGGGGCAAGAGGGTCAGGTGTCCTCCAGCCTTCACTTGACTAGGACTGGCGCCAGAAGGCTCCTGCTAATCATGGGGAGAGATAGGCCACTGCAGCCTGCGCAAACAAAAACTAAGATAGACAGATTTACTTCCATGGCTCCGGGGGGGGGGGGGCAAGGAGTCCATCCCTGCCCCACTCCACGCGGCTGGGGGGCCAGGACCTCCCCGACCTTACTACTATTCTTCAGGCTATTCAGGTTTCAAGGGAGGCGGTGAAGAATAAGGTGGGAGAGGTTTGGATCAACGTCTCTCTCTGGCACCAAGACCTTCCGAATGTAGCCTACTGGGTCACAGAGGCAGAGACCCGCGTTTCCTCGGTGGAAGACGAGGTGGCCACACTTAAGAAACAGGTCTCCAAATTACTTTCCTCTACGGTGGTCCTGGAGGAACACGCGGAGGATGCAGAAAACAGATTGCGCAGGAATTACTGAAGACGTGTTGGGTTCGCAGACTGCATGGAGGCCTCAGATACAGAGAAAGTTCTGGAGAACTGGGTGTGGTCCTGGCTCCCCACCTCCTTAATCTATTTGAGGTCGCGTGGAGGATGGGAGCTTGCCTCCAGACTTTAACCATGTGATTATAGTGGTTATCCCTAGGGAGGGGAGACCGGCGCATCTTTGCTCTTCCTATAGATGTATTTCCTTGATAAAACACAGAGTAAGATTCTGGCCAAGATCCTGGTGACTCAACTTATAGGGGTGATATCCGTCTTGATACATCCTGATCAGACAGGATTCATACCAGGTAGGGCAACATGGTTAAACCTTTGGCGGCTGCAGTTGTGACTAGACAGGGTCAAAGCAGACAGAAAACCTAGAGTGATACTGTCTCTAGACATTGAGAAAGCATTCGAAACAATAGACTGGAGGTACTTCCTCAAAAATCTAAGGTGGTTCAGATTTGGGCCTAGGTTCTGTCGCTACGTGTCCCTTCTGCACATGGAACCCACCGCAGCAGTGTGTGTGAAGGGGGTGGTCTCGTAGTCCTTAGAGCTATGGTACGGTACGAGACAGTGGTGTCCATTGTTGCCTCTGTTGTTTGCGTTTTGCCTCGAACCGCAGGCCTGCTGGGTGTGCAGGAGAGCTGATATACTGGGTTTTCCGCAGGTGACAGATGCCCCGGAAAACCTGTCCTTATATGCCGACGACGTACTGGTGTATGTGGCGGACCTGGAGTGGTCACTTCCGGCGGTACTATCGGTGTTTAGGGTGCTTGGGTCCTACTTTAGGTACTGTATTGACTGGGAGGGCCAACGAGCTCCGTTGGGAGACCTTCGGTTGACCAGGACTGGCTTCCGATATTTGGACATAAACATTATGATTTAAGAGGAGCGCTTACCTTAGGTAAAGTCCTTAGCAGTTTCTGGGCAGATGCGGAGAGAAGGCGCACGCTTTCCTTGAACCTAATGGGCAGGGCCGCCCTGTACAAAATAATCACCATACCCAAACTGCTTTAAGTGTAACAAAACACCCCATTTTCCATCCCAAACAGCTTTCAGCCTCGATAAAACACTTCTAACTTTGTTCTGGGCTGGGGGCACCCCTAGAGTGGGTCTGTGGATGCTGTACTGCTCAGTTTACAATGGGGGCCTAGCGTTACCAAACATGCAAGCGTATCATAGGGCTGCCAACTACAAATTATTAGTGCATGGAGGCATAGCCCATAGTCCAATAGGCATATAGGGTGGCGAGGGCAGCGATGGGGGTGAGGACTCATGTCCACTACATATATGGGAAACAGCACAGGCGGCCCCTGCTCAAGCCCACCCGGACGAAGTTAGGGGCTAGGGATGAGGCTAAGAGGTACCTGGGTTGGAAGGGGAGACTCACGGTGGCTACCTCAGTGTGGAGAGGCACACACTTGTCCAAAGTAGACAGGCTTACTGGCTTCCACCGTTGGGAATGGATCGGTATAGAGACAGTGAGGGGATGTGCTAGCGGGGGGGAGCTTAAGTCGTTTGAGGTACTCCAGCGAGAAAATGCCCTGACTACTACACAGCAATTCTGATACATGCAGCTCTCCCATGCCTTGAGAGCATGGGGGATCCTAGGGGAGGAATTCCCACAGGGTAGTCCCCTGGAGACCTGGGAAAAGAGCTTACTCATAAGGCGGTGTCTCAGTTATGCCATGTTATCCTTAATAATATCCCGGCTAACCTTGGAAAACTCCGGGAATGGTTGGAGTCCGATGTTGGGTCCCTAGAGGATATTGACTGGGATACCTGCTAGGCTGCGATTAATATAACTCAACATCCTACACCGGTCCTACTACAACAGGTCCCGTTTGCACAAGATGGGGAGAGCTGACAGTATTGTATGTTTCCGGTGCAGGGTGGCAGTGGGTACCTTCTTACATACAGTTTAGGACTGCCTCAGAGTGAGTCCTCATTGGGGAGAAGTTGTCACCGGACTGGAAATGGTAATGGCAGTAAATCTCCCCAGGACACCGCAGCTGATGATCCTAGGCATACCTAATGATGCAGATATCCCTCGGATGCAATTGGTGTTCTGCATGCTGGGGTTCATTGTGGCAAAAAGAGATGTGGCCAGATTATGGGGGGCGGGATCAGACCCCCGTGAGGGCCGAATGGAGGTTGGGAAAGAATAAATGCTGGAGGTGGAGCGGATAGTGTATGAAAGTAGTGGGTGCCCAAAAGTTTCAAAAAGTGTGGAGAAGGTGGAGAGCATATCATGGTTTGACAGAGGATACGACTGTCGCAGCAGAGGAGGAGATCCCACTTCGTGAGGGGAGAAGGGAAGACTTAGATGGGCGGGGTGAGTAACGAGGAGTTGAGTGTCAACAGTGTGTCCAAGTTTAACTGTTATTGTACCATTTTTGTAATGAAAATAATAAAAAGATATTCATAAAAAAAAAATCCCTGAGAGAATCTTCTGGGTAACGAGAGGGGTTTTATGGAACCTATCAAAAGAGGTTAAGGTCCTAATGGTAGCATGCTTGAGGGAGGGATGCATAACCCAAAGGTGTAATTGAAAATATTGCTAATGGCGTAATATTTCCTACACTTGTCAAACAATTTTATTCCCCCCATGCCCCTGGTAAAAACATGTTGGAGATGGCCTGTCATTCCGCTTCTACCAAAAATAAATAATTATCTCTCTGCACGGCTGTGGAAAAGTCTGGGTTTGCATTGTTGTCTTTTTCTAGTTATCTTTCCTTTTTCTGTCCTTTTCTCTTTCTTTCTTTTTGTCTTTCTCGCCTTTCTTCTCCTTCTTTCTCTCTATTTCTTAATCTGTTTCTGTTTCTTTCTTTCTCTCACTTCCTCTCATGCTTGTTGATTTTGTTTCTTTGCTTCTTTCTTTTCTTTCCATCATATTTCTCTCCTTTCCTTGCCTCACTCTTCTCATCCTTTTCCCTTATTTCTTTTATGTCGCTTCTTTTCTTTGGCCAAACTTTCTTTCCCCTTTTTCTGTGCATTTTTGCTTTTTTCTATTTTGTCTTTCATGTGTTGTGTTTCTTGTGTCCTTTGTTCCTCATTTCCTTTTCTTCTCTCCTTTGTTACCCTTTTCTGTTTCTTCTCTCCTTGTTCCATTTGTTTTATTTCTCCGTTTCTCCTCTTCCTTAATTTCCTTCCTTCCTCTCCTTTCTTGATTCATTCTTCACCTTCCATCATTTCATCTCCTTCCCATCTTCCCCGGCTTTTCGCCCCTCAGTCCTCCTCCCACCCTTTTTAACTTCTCTCTTTTGTCCCCTTTTTTCTTTCCTTTTTTACTTCTTTCCTCGCATTCTGTTTTAATTTCCTTCTTTATTTCGTTCTCGCGTTTGTCTTTTTCTTTCTTTCTTCCCTGCCTTTTTCTTTTGTTAAGTGTACTTAACTCTCTAAAGTAATCTTTTAATTAATGAACTGGTCTTTCATCTTTGCCTCAGAGCTATACTCACGAGTATGGGGATGGCCACAGAGATGCTAAGTTGTAGAGCGCTTGTAGAGATATTAACTTCTAGAGCCCTATGAAGTTTGCATGGACTTATTCGTGCATCATTAAGGCACTACCAGCTTCTGGACCTCAACTAATGAACTTTATGGCAATTAGACAGAAAATGGAGTCTTTAGAGCCCTATATGAGAATGAAAGTAGTGCCATCCCTTGTATTGAATGACAACGAGGCAACAAACCCCAGTGAGACACTCAACTTTCACTGCTGGTTCAGAAAAAGATAGGGTGCAAAACTGGTCTTTGGGAACCACACAGGTACACCTTTCTCATTACAGTTCTCCTGCCATTAATGGTGTATGCTAGCTGCAGCAGGACTACATTTTTGTGCTGGTATCAAATCCATATATTATAAAGTGGTGGGGTAAACTTGAGCACACTAGGACATGGAGCTGGCAGCTACAAAATGCTTCCAGACCGCGCCAATACAGGTTGATACAGCCTGCTAAGAAAGCATTCTGATTGGTTGATTAGCTCCAACGATCTATTCCAGGTACTTGTTGGGGATATTTCTTTCCTAGTAAAAAAACTGGGTACTTAAAATATAACTTATGGATAAAGACTTTCTTGACTATGGATGTATTCATCATTTGTCAGCCATTTTTAATTCAAGATTTACCTTAAGACTAGGCTTGGCTTCGAGGTATTTAAGCAAGGCATAGAAAGAGAGAAGCTGTGTAGAAACCTCATCAAAACTTTCCTGAAGCATTATCTCCATTACCACTAAAACAGCATCTAGTAAGACATAAAAGAGAAATAAATAAAATACAAATGAACATTTAAACACAATGTCAAATAGACTGTATTCCGAACATAACAATTATAAGGCAAGATTATATTGCTTAGCAAACAAACCGGAATACTGCCTGGAAATCTGAAACCAGACTCATGAGACAGATGCTTAGGAAAATTCACAAGTGAGTAAGTGTAACAATTAAATATACAAACAGTGGACAATTATTAAAAGCTTAAAAACGGCAAGGATACAAAATATACATATAACAGTGGTGTAGCGTCTTCCTAGTCGGGGTACCCGCCAATGATTACGCTTCACACGGAGCTTGGTATCACACATCTTTATTCGTCTTTGTGTAACTGCAAACTCAACATTCTAAAGCAGCCTTCACTGTAATACACTCAATTCATTATATCACAGCTCTACAGAGTTCATTATGAGTCAAAAGGGTTTCATCACTGTTAAGTCGCAAGACACTACATCTCCCCCTCTGTTAAACGAAAACTTACCAATTTTGCAAAAGAGATACACATATTTACATTCAAATCTCTTCAATTAATCTCTTTGGTGCTGTACTTGTTTGACCTGAACGTGTCGAGCGAAGTTGAGACCTGACACCAGCACGATCCAAGAGCTGCTGGGATGGTGAGAAGGCAGCCACAGTCGCGTGTGCTTCAGAGTCAGTCTCTCCTACACCTTGGAGATCTGGTGAACTATGAATCAAATGCTGAAAGTGAGAAGAGTTTCTGGAAATAGACTTATGAGGGCACTGGGCAGTCACCATACATCCTTTGGTCGATATCACTTGGAAAGGTTCAGCATCACAGTGAGCATCAGATTTTGTTTTCCGCATCTGCCATGTTTTTCGCATGTTGTCTTCGGTCAACAAATGTTTTCATCTTTTGCTTCTTAACCAAGTCCCTTGCATGAGTTTCAGTCTCATCTCTTTCTCTTTGATTGGTCCACTGGGGTATCTTGGATGTCATTGCTCACCCAAACAACAATGATGCCGGACTTTCACCGGTGGTTGAGTGAGGTGTTGAAAGGTAAGCTGGCAATGTGTAGTTTAACACAGTTTGTAAATTGAGCTTTCCAGGTGTAGCACGCTGCACAGCTTTCTTTAGCGTACTCATGAATCTTTCAACAAGTCTGTTGGCCTGCGGCCAACAGAGGAGTGCTCTTTAGATGCTTTATACTCAGATGCTCTAAGATGTCTTTGAACTCGCGACTATTAAAAGGCCGGCCATTGTCAGATTTTACTATAGCTGGAACACCCCATGTCGCAAAGACGCCATCCAGGTTCTCAATGACTTTTTCTTGGGTGGTGGATGAGAGATCCTCGATTAATGGAAATCAGGAGTATTCGTCCACAATCACCATCAGGTGATGTCCCTTGTCGAGGGGACTGAAAAAGTCAATGGCTATTCGGGAGTTCTGACATCTTTAGGGTGTGTTGAATAACTTTTGTAGATGGGCATTGCATAGATGACAGGCCTTTAATTCCTACTTAACTCGCTCGTTGGGATATGGAAACCAGACTCGGTCTCGGAGAACTCGTTTTGCAGTAACGATTCCCCTATGTCCTTTGTGGACCCCTTCAATAATTTTCTGCTGCAGACTCTCCGGAATCAAGATTCTCGACCCTCGCAATATTACTCTCTCTTGAGTTATGGACAGTTCATCTTTGACATTTCTGCATTTTTAATATTAACCCTCACTGGTGAGAGGTCTAGTGTGCTGGTTCCACAACTGATGTGTAATTATATCTTTCAACTTTAGCATGTCACTATCATGGCTTGTGGCAGGGAAAATCTGGGCTGATGAAATGGCAGCTGGTGTGTTTGATTTTACAATGAAGTTGATATAAGCTTCGGCTGACTTGGATAGAGTGCGTTGACCTTGAATGGGCACTCTGGAAAAGTAGTCAGCAGAGTTCTGAACCTTCTCCGGGCCGATGCACAATGTTATACTTGTACTCTTGTAGCCGTGGTCCCCAAAGTTTAAAGTGAGGAGGCATCTTGGCCTTTGGATTGCCAAATATTGTTAGTAAAGTTTGATGATCAGCTACCAGCATAAAAGGCTTTCAGTACAGGAATACATGGAAGGGTTCACACGCCCATACCACGGGTAAACTTTATTTTTCAGGTTGTGAGTAAGCACGTTCTGGTTTGGACAAACTTGTTCTTGCATACGCCACAATATGCCATCGAGCATGGGAGTGTCCGCTGTACTGTGCAAGGATAGCACCTAACCCCGCTGGGCTAGCATCAACAACAACCTCTATATGGAGTTATAGATCGAAATAAGCCATTTCAGTAGCATTCTCAATGACTTGTTTGCGTTTCTTAAAACTGTTCTCATATTCATGGTCACACTTAAATTAAACATTCTTTTTTGTCAACTCTCTCTATGGAAGACTTTCAGTGGCAAAGTCTCCTATGCATCTAGAATAGTTGCTGGCCATGCCAAGAAATGAACGCACCATGGAAACATCTTGTGGGTGATCAGCATTTGACAGCACTTGTACTTTAGCAGGATGTAGTGTCAGAAAAGATATGGCCAAAGAATATTATCTTTGTCTTATGAAACTCACATTTGTTTGCATTCAAAGTCAATCCTGCTTCATCAAGTTAACAACATAGTTGTGTAACAGCTTTATCATGTTCTTTTTGTGTAGCTCCAAAAACGAATATGTCATTGCTGTAATTGAATGCATTCATGACAGGCAGTATGATACATTGAATGACGTCTTAGCGAAATAGACCAACATGCGTAGAAAAGGTTGTAATGTACCTGCAATCTTCTTAAAGTTCCAACTGATGATAACCTATGTTTAAATCAAGGCAAGACAACCTGGATGTCATTCTCATTCAATTGCCTTGTTTGCCTGACGCATGTCAACGCATATGCATACCGCTCCTTCACTGTAATTTTTGGGCGCTACCACTACCACAATGGGAGAAACCCATGGCATCGGACCAGTAGAAATCTCAATGATATCATGCTCAAGTAATGATTCAAGTTCCTTTTCAACAGCACCTTGTAAATGAAAAGCAATTCCCCTATGTCTCTGAGCAACAGGACAGACGTCCTCATTAATATGCAACTTTACTTTCATAGTCTTATGCTTTCCCAAACCAAGAAACAACAAAGGGAACTGTCTTACTATTTCATAGTGAGTATTCATGTTGTAGTTCACGGATATCAGTCCCATAATAGCAGCTGTGCTAAAACTGAGTAAACAGACACTCAAACGCTGTCCCTTAAGGCACATGCACCTTTGTTTTTTTATGTTTCATCATCGCTACAAATGAACCTTGATATGGGGTGTCGATGCAGCCCATACATACACTTTAGTTTTTGACTGCATAAGTTGTGGTGCAGAATGCAATTCATTAAATTTTTCCTCAGGCATAATATTTATCAATGCACCACTGTCGATGATGAAAGGTATCGAACAACCACGTACTTTCAGTGTAATTTCCGTACAATGTTTGAATGACTTTGGTGTTCTGGCACGTCGAATTTTCTTTGTCTGACATTTTTCTTCACATGGGGCCAGTCCAACATGCGCACACTTTTCTGAAGTAAACAACATGGCTCAACCATCTTCTTCACTTTTTACTTGATAGTGATATGGAAGAACTCTTTGACGATAATTTCGATGACAATTGACTTTGTTCAATGTGGATTTGTCATGCTTGGCGTTCCCGCTGGGCCTTGTGGGTGCGCGTCAAACGTTGCTTCTGGAACGTTTCGGCAGCCATTTTGTGTTTGCACCTTGACACACTTGTTTTTCCCTTTGCTTTGCACACTCTCACAAAATGGTTCTTCTTTCCACAGCCCTTAAAATCTGTCCAATGGCAGGACATTTGCCTTTGTGTGGAAACAAAAATCCACATCTGAAACAGGACTTCTTTTTACGTAGAGAAATCACCTTGTGTCTTTCAGTCTTTTGCTTTGACTTGCTTTTCACACTCATGACTGATTTATTCGGGAAGCCTCTGGCCTCCATGTCAGCAGCTTGTCAATTGACATGCTCCTCAACTCTAGTAGCCATCAACACTTGTTCCAGGCGCAAAGTATCTCTCAGCATTCGCCGTTGGACTGAATCAGACAAGCATCCATCAATGACCCTGAGACGCATGGCCTCTTCATCATTAAAGTCATTGAACCTACAGTGTTTGATGAGTGTGTCAAGTCTCTCTAAAAATTCACCGATGTTTTCACCAACTCTGTCCTTCTTGAGTGAAAATGTATCTTTCATAGTCAACATTGGCATTGGATTGAACTTGAGATTCAAGGTTTCTTTAATCTGACGGTATGTGATTTCTTTGTCAGGTTGCAGCATTTTCTTTAGGATTTAATTTAAGCCATCACCAGCAAGATTTTTAAGATATTTGATAATCTTTCTGTTAGCAGTCTCTTCAAGTGCATCATTGAAATCTTCAAATATCTCCAGCCACATAGTCCATCGGTCATCAATATTTTGCTTTTTGGTGGTATCGAACGATGATGGTGGTGGTGGTTTCAAGAAAGTGGCAGTGTTGTAGATCAGTGTGGAACTTACTGAGGCTGGGCATGGTGGTATTTCAGCCACTGCTTCCAGCTCATTCTCTCTGAGACCCTTGACATTCTAGCCTCCGGATCATCCATGATGATAACTGGAAATGTGATTTTCTTTTTGGTCTCCATCGGAACAACAGCCTGCCACTATTTCAAACACATCACTGACTTTCACACTTCAGGAACTGTGGAGTTGTTCCGAGCCCCACCCAGCGGCTTTGGTGGCTCGGCTTTTCAGGTATGGATGGCTCCGTAAGCACAACCACAGGCAATTCTCCTTGGGCTTCTGTGCCCAGTGCTGCGGTATGAAGACTCTCTTTAATTACTTCTGGTAAGCAGACAACCGTTTACTTGCATCTAGGCCGCTTTGCTTCGGGCACTTCTGTGCACTTGCTTACACCTGGTTAATCTCTGCCTCGCAGCACTTGTAACTGCAGCGTTATCTTGCTCTTGGCTATCACTTTGTACTTTTTGACACCAGGTTGATTTTGGCTTGGCAGCACTTGTAATCGCAGCGTTATCTTGTGCTTGGCTGTCACTTTGAACTTTTTGACACCAGGTTGATCTCTGCTTAGAAGCACTTGTAATAGCAGCATTATCACGCCGTACTGTGTATGACTATGTTGTGTGTACATTTTTGTATGACTGAATGTGACTATTTAGAGACTCAGAACTGTATGAAGAAGAGAAGAAACATTTGGTTTCTTTATAAAGCCCTCACCCACCAACCTAGTTGGTGGCATGCTTCATCATCGGGCCCACCTAGTGACACCGAATGTGTCCCGGGTGTGCTACAACGCCTGTAATTACAGCGGAGCTGGTATATTTGCTGAGTGTGCTGTGAAAGTGGTGTGAATGTGAAAATTTAAAAGCTATTCAGTGGTCCCAGTGCCCAGAAGGGCATAGCATTTAATATCTGGGCCTCTGTTAGCGTTAAAAACAGAACAGTGGATGCTGGTGGAGCGAAGATTAGGCACTCCTACATCCAGGGTGTGGTCTAAATGTTTCAGCCAGGTCTTTCATTAATACTGGCTTTCCTCAGGACCGGAAAGATATATGTGTAAGTGCATATAGCACTTATGTGAATGTGATTTAAAAATGTGTTGCACGCGCTAAGGTGCCTTATATGTGGGAGGGGGATTCCCTCTCCGAGCAATACTGGACGTACAACACATAACAAACAAACATACAGAGGAGAGTATAAGCATATGAGCATAAGTCACAGGGATATATCTTTGCCGATAGTAAAGTGCATAGCTGGCGGAAAAACACGGCAAAGGTGGAACCGTACTGGTGGTGCGGTTTAAAGTGAATTAATTCATTATGCGCTAAAACGTGTGGTGGACTAGGAGGCGGAAATACACATGTGTAAAATGTGGTCACGCTCCAAATATAACCTCACGCTAGCGTTTTGTAGTATATGCCCCCGTAGAGAAATCCGGCAGAGATTCTGACCCTGTAATGATAAAGGGCAGGGCACAACGAGCCATGAGAAACCTGCAAGAGGAAAGCTTACCCGGTAATGATGAGGTTTCAAGATTACTCACGCCTTTGTGGATCAGGACCTGTGGGAAACCTGTTCAGCTGTCGCGGATCTCCGTGAATGAAGGTCCTGGCCGAGATCGGTATATAAAGACCTTTTCGGCGTGCTCAGGTGTAGCTAATTGTACCTGTGAGTAGCGTCCCTGAAAATGAAGGAAAAGGAAGAAGGACACGGGAGAAAAACAACACGCTCGCAGTGGGCGTTGGTATGGTAACAGTGCGCTGTGAGCCCTGTATTCGTCCCGGTCAAGAAGAAAGACTACATGCATGTAGTGAGCGTGTAGACATAATGAATATTCTCAATAGAATGTAAGTGAAGTTGTAAATGGTTGCGCAATGTTCAGAAAGTGCTGACGCAAATGAAATGGGTATATTCCAAAGCGTGATCAATTAGGAACATTGAACCATATGGGAGCCTGACAGAGGAGGCGCAAAGGAAAGGCAATAGGTGTGCCGAATGGGAACTTAACAAAGGAGGCGCAAAAGAAAAGGCAAATAGGTGTGCCTAGACTGAGGTCCAATGACGATATTAACTTCTCAGGGAGCACCACGGGATGGAATCGTTCAATCCCTGATGTTGTGTAGACAAACGGTAAATCCATCGTTGTTCTTTAATCAGTAAGGTCTTTTCATTGTTATCTCGATTGAGATCGAATTGTTCGATCACTGTCCATGTCATATCATTGGGTGTATGACCATGCTGAAGGTAATGGTCAGTGAGTCTGCTGATGTTTTTTTGCATCGGATAGTGCTGCGGTGCTCGACCACTCTGGTTCTCACTTTTCGCGTCGTCATTCCTATGTAGCGGAGGCCACATGGGCATGTAATCATGTAAACGACATTAGTAGAGTTACAATTCGTGTGGTGTGATTGTGTCCAGACTTTACTAGGTTCCAGGTTAAGTGTCTTGGAATGTTTTGTAAGGTGGCACACACTACAATTATTACAAGGATAGTGTCCTGTAACATTAGGGAGGCCCCAAGCATTTAGGACGGAGTTGTTGACTGGTCTCTGTGGAAGCCTAGTGCGTGTGGACACTAATTGGTCTTTAAGATTGTTCGCACGTTTATAGGCAAAGAGGGGTTCTTCCCATTCTCTGGGGCCTGAATTTATAATCCGCCAGTTTTTGCGGATGATGCTGGAAACCTGGTTAGAAACCTTGTTATACGTAGTGACACATGTCATGGGTGGCGCGCCAGGTTCCTTGGTTATTGTTTCAAGGATGGCCTCTCTGTTCTGGTTGCGTGCCCTCTTTTTGATTTCTCAATGACTCGTGTTGGGTAGCCTCGTTCCTGTAATTTGGAAGCAAGGGCTGCTGATTGTTGTTTGTAATCTGTAATTTTGTTACAATTCCTGCGTATACGCAGGAATTGTCCGAAAGGGAGGTTTTCCCTTAAGGATCTCGGATGAAAGCTGTTGAAATGTAATAAGGAATTTCGAGCAGTTGGTTTATAATAAGTTGTAGTCGTGAATGCTCCTTGCTCTGCTGTAATATTAAGATCAAGGAATGCCAAGGTAGTTGTACTTGATGTGCTAGTGAATCGAAGGTATGGATCATGCTCATTAAGCCAGATTAAGAATTGGCTCAAAGATTCAGTTGTGCCTTCCCAAATAATGAAAATATCATCTATGTAGCGACGCCACACTTTGATGTTTACTGAATGTGGGTTTGTAGTTGATGATATATGTCTCTGTTCAAAATGGTGTACATAGAGGCCTGCTACACTGGGGGCAAAAATGCTCCCCATAGATGTTCCGTTGGTTTGTAGGTAGAAGTCGCCTTCATATTCAAAATAATTTTCTTTAAGCGCCAGTGTGGCACATTTGAGTATGAATTCTCTGGGGGTGTTATATGACCAAGGTGTTTGCTCCAATACATCGCGTAGTACTTGGAGTGTGGTATCCTGTGGTAAACTGGTATACAGACTCTCTATATCCAGTCCCACCATTAGTTGGGCCATGGGATTAAAATCCATATCTTTGATGATATTCAGAAGATGTTTTGTGTCCTTGATGTAGGTCGGTGTTTGTTGGACCAAGGGATTGAGAAAATGGTCACAGTATCTTGACAGTGGTTCTAGGAGAGAATTAATCCCAGAGACAATGGGCCTACCAGGAGGTGGCAAGGTTCCTTTGTGGACCTTGGGGACAGTATAAAAATATGGAACTCTGGCATTTTTCGTGCACAGGAAATCGGCCTCTTGTTTGGTTATATGACAGGCTTCACTAGCAGCATCCACCAGAGTTTTGATGGTGGCTTGTAACGTCTTGGTGGGGTCATGTTTGAGTAATTTGTAGTTGCGTGTGTCACTTAACAATCTGCGACATTCATTGTCATAATCTTTTTTGTCTTGTAGGACAATGCCGCCACCCTTGTCTGCTGGTTTGATGACGAGGGTGGGGTTGTCCTGTAGGTTTTTGATAATCTTCCGGTCTTCTTCGGAAAGATTATTGAATGGTCTAGCTGGTTCAAGCTGCTCTATGTCATGGTAGACAGCTTGTTCGAAAGTGGTGATCTCCACGGGTACACTTGTAGGTGGGGGTACAAAGCTAGACTTCAGTTTCAAGCCCGTCTCATTGTTGCTCCCCGTGGGGTTATCATCAGTTGTGTTGAGTTTTTCAAAAAAGGCCTTCAGTTTGAGTTTTCTGAAGAAATCTGCAAGCTCCACATGTAGTTTGAATTTGTCCAATCTAGTTGTTGGGACAAAGGATAGGCCCTTATCAAGAACAGCAGTGTCCTTGGATGATAGTGGTGTGCTGGACAGGTTAAATACCAGAGTGGGAGGCGAGTCGTTGGTTACTGTTTGCTCGTGCCGGGTTGTGGTTCCCGTGTCCTGTTGCGGGTGTTTGCGCTCACAGGATTCTCCTCTTCTGCCCAGTGTACTGATTGGTTGTTTCTTCTTCTGCCGCGTGACCTCCGGCCCTGTCCTAAAAAGGGGGCCTAGGATTGCCTTGGAAGAATGGTGGAGGGGGCCTAACTGGTACATCTGTGGCCAGTTGAAGTATTGATGTTGTGGTTGTCCAAAAGGTGTTGGTCCATAGGTGGGTCCTTGTCGTGGACCATGCCAGGGTTGTTGCCACCGTTGTTGGCGTCCTCTGCCTCAGACAACCACAACATCAATACTTCAACTGGCCACAGATGTACCAGTTAGGCCCCCCTCCACCATTCTTCCAAGGCAATCCTAGGCCCCCTTTTTTACCCGCAACAGGACACGGGAACCACAACCCGGCACGAGCAAACAGTAACCAGGACACTGCTGTTCTTGATAAGGGCCTATCCTTTGTCCCAACAACTAGATTGGACAAATTCAAACTACATGTGGAGCTTGCAGATTTCTTCAGAAAACTCAAACTGAAGGCCTTTTTTGAAAAACTCAACACAACTGATGATAACTCCCACGGGGAGCAACAATGAGACGGGCTTGAAACTGAAGTCTAGCTTTGTACCCCCACCTACAAGTGTACCCGTGGAGATCACCACTTTCGAACAAGCTGTCTACCATGACATAGAGCAGCTTGAACCAGCTAGACCATTCAATAATCTTTCCGAAGAAGACCGGAAGATTATCAAAACCTACAGGACAACCCCACCCTCGTCATCAAACCAGCAGACAAGGGTGGCGGCATTGTCCTACAAGACAAAAAGATTACGACAATGAATGTCGCAGATTGTTAAGTGACACACGCAACTACAAATTACTCAAACATGACCCCACCAAGACGTTACAAGCCACAATCAAAACTCTGGTGGATGCTGCTAGTGAAGCCTGTCATATAACCAAACAAGAGGCCGATTTCCTGTGCACGAAAAATGCCAGAGTTCCATATTTTTATACTGTCCCCAAGGTCCACAAAGGAACCCTGCCACCTCCTGGTAGGCCCATTGTCTCTGGGATTAATTCTCTCCTAGAACCACTGTCAAGATACTGTGACCATTTTCTCAATCCCTTGGTCCAACAAACACCGACCTACATCAAGGACACAAAACATCTTCTGAATATCATCAAAGATATGGATTTTAATCCCATGGCCCAACTAATGGTGGGACTGGATATAGAGAGTCTGTATACCAGTTTACCACAGGATACCACACTCCAAGTACTACGCGATGTATTGGAGCAAACACCTTGGTCATATAACACCCCAGAGAATTCATACTCAAATGTGCCACACTGGCGCTTAAAGAAAATTATTTTGAATATGAAGGCGACTTCTACCTACAAACCAACGGAACCTCTATGGGGAGCATTTTTGCCCCCAGTGTAGCAGGCCTCTATGTACACCATTTTGAACAGAGACATATATCATCAACTACAAACCCACATTCAGTAAACATCAAAGTGTAGCGTCGCTACATAGATGATATTTTCATGATTTGGGAAGGCACAACTGAATCTTTGAGCCAATTCTTAATCTGGCTTAATGAGCGTGATCCATACCTTCGATTCACTAGCACATCAAGTACAACTACCTTGGCATTCCTTGATCTTAATATTACAGCAGAGCAAGGAGCATTCACGACTACAACTTATTATAAACCAACTGCTCGAAATTCCTTATTACATTTCAACAGCTTTCATCCGAGATCCTTAAGGGAAAACCTCCTTTCGGACAATTCCTGCGTATACGCAGGAATTGTAACAAAATTACAGATTACAAACAACAATCAGCAGCCCTTGCTTCCAAATTACAGGAACGAGGCTACCCAACACGAGTCATTGAGAAATCAAAAAGAGGGCACGCAACCAGAACAGAGAGGCCATCCTTGAAACAATAACCAAGGAACCTGGCGCGCCACCCATGACATGTGTCACTACGTATAACACGGTTTCTAACCAGGTTTCCAGCATCATCCGCAAAACTGGCGGATTATAAATTCAGGCCCCAGAGAATGGGAAGAACCCCTCTTTGCCTATAAACGTGCGAACAATCTTAAAGACCAATTAGTGTCCACACGCACTAGGCTTCCGCAGAGACCAGTCAACAACTCCGTCCTAAATGCTTGGGGCCTCCCTAATGTTACAGGACACTATCCTTGTAATAATTGTAGTGTGTGCCACCTTACAAAACATTCCAAGACACTTAACCTGGAACCTAGTAAAGTCTGGACACAATCACACCACACGAATTGTAACTCTACTAACGTCGTTTACATGATTACATGCCCATGTGGCCTCCGCTACATAGGAATGACGACGCGAAAAGTGAGAACCAGAGTGGTCGAGCACCGCAGCACTATCCGATGCAAAAACATCAGCAGACTCACTGACCATTACCTTCAGCATGGTCATACACCCAATGATATGACATGGACAGTGATCGAACAATTCGATCTCAATCGAGATAACAATGAAAAGACCTTACTGATTAAAGAACAACGATGGATTTACCGTTTGTCTACACAACATCAGGGATTGAACGATTCCATCCCGTGGTGCTCCCTGAGAAGTTAATATCGTCATTGACCTCAGTCTAGGCACACCTATTTGCCTTTTCTTTTGCGCCTCCTTTGTTAAGTTCCCATTCGGCACACCTATTGCCTTTCCTTTGCGCCTCCTCTGTCAGGCTCCCATATGGTTCAATGTTCCTAATTGATCACGCTTTGGAATATACCCATTTCATTTGCGTCAGCACTTTCTGAACATTGCGCAACCATTTACAACTTCACTTACATTCTATTGAGAATATTCATTATGTCTACACGCTCACTACATGCATGTAGTCTTTCTTCTTGACCGGGACGAATACAGGGCTCACAGCGCACTGTTACCATACCAACGCCCACTGCGAGCGTGTTGTTTTTCTCCCGTGTCCTTCTTCCTTTCCTTCATTTTCAGGGACGCTACTCACAGGTACAATTAGCTACACCTGAGCACGCCGAAAAGGTCTTTATATACCGATCTCGGCCAGGACCTTCATTCACGGAGATCCGCGACAGCTGAACAGGTTTCCCACAGGTCCTGATCCACAAAGGCGTGAGTAATCTTGAAACCTCATCATTACCGGGTAAGCTTTCCTCTTGCAGGTTTCTCATGGCTCGCTGTGCCCTGCCCTTTATCATTACAGGGTCAGAATCTCTGCCGGATTTCTCTACGGGGGCATATACTACAAAACGCTAGCGTGAGGTTATATTTGGAGCGTGACCACATTTTACACATATGTGTATTTCCGCCTCCTAGTCCACCACACGTTTTAGCGCATAATGAATTAATTCACTTTAAACCGCACCACCAGTACGGTTCCACCTTTGCCGTGTTTTTTCCGCCAGCTATGCACTTTACTATCGGCAAAGATATATCCCTGTGACTTATGCTCATATGCTTATACTCTCCTCTGTATGTTTGTTTGTTATGTGTTGTACGTCCAGTATTGCTCGGAGAGGGAATCCCCTCCCACATATAAGGCACCTTAGCGCGTGCAACACATTTTTAAATCACATTCACATAAGTGCTATATGCACTTACACATATATCTTTCCGGTCCTGAGGAAAGCCAGTATTAATGAAAGACCTGGCTGAAACATGTAGACCACACCCTGGATGTAGGAGTGCCTAATCTTCGCTCCACCAGCATCCACTGTTCTGTTTTTAACGCTAACAGAGGCCCAGATATTAAATGCTATGCCCTTCTGGGCACTGGGACCACTGAATAGCTTTTAAATTTTCACATTCACACCACTTTCACAGCACACTCAGCAAATATACCAGCTCCGCTGTAATTACAGGCGTTGTAGCACACCGGGACACATTCGGTGTCACTAGGTGGGCCCGATGATGAAGCATGCCACCAACTAGGTTGGTGGGTGAGGGCTTTATAAAGAAACCAAATGTTTCTTCTCTTCTTCATACAGTTCTGAGTCTCTAAATAGTCACATTCAGTCAGTCCTCTTTGATTACATATAAATAACCTGGGGATACGGACTGGCTATCGAGTCCTCTCTCTCTCCTTGATAACTATACATTTTTGTATGCCCTTACCAGCAGGTTCTTGACAAACAACATGTAGATTCTCTGGAACTGTCTTCATTTTCAACTGCTTCACAGCAGCCGGAACTGCGCTTTGACCCCCACATGCATTCATCATTGATTTGGTACTTCAACAAGGGAACACGTGGCACTCACAAGCAGTTTGCTTAGACCAATGGCATTTCTCGGAGAGAGCACTGTCAAGCTAGTTATTCCCTATCTCGTCACCATTTGTAGCGTCTTCCCAGCCGGGGTACCCGGCAATGACTACACCACACATGAAGCTTGGTATCACAAGTTTTTATTCGTCTGCGTGTAACTGCAAACTCAACATTCTAAAGCAGCCTTCACTGCAATACACTCTATTCATTACGTCATAGCTCTACAGAGTTCATTAGGAGCTAAAAGGGTTCCCTCATTGTTAACTCTCAAGACACTACAAGTAGGAAGTAATAAATATATATAACATTCAGGTGCGTGCGTATAGTGCAATATGTTATTATTTCCAGTGCGAGTGTTCAGAGGCAATGAATGATACAGACAAAGTTTAATGTGGGTCAGGATACCTCGGTTAAGTCATGATAATCCACAATATTGCACATGCCACGGAGCAGCAGGTGACCTTCCACCCTTTTCTGGTAATTTATGGGTCATGTTGGGTGCCAGCATAGCACCTGTCACCCTTACATTTCAATTAAAAATACCCTACACTTTTCGGCAAGCTGGAGAGGGGAAGGGCATACACTACGCCCTTACCTCCATGCAAGGCAGCACGGGGAGCAATACGACCACTAATGCCACGCACTTGGTGTGGATTATACTGAACATCTTGCCCTTTCCAAGACAATTAAAAACAAAAACTCTGCCTATGTTGGCCAACAGCACGGTAGGACTTGCAGGAGCAAGGCAGGCTTCCACAGAGTAGTTGCAAAGGACAGACTACCGAGGGGCTGCAGGATACGGGAGTGGCGCACAGAGAAACAGCATGGGGCGAACCAGGATGGCACACGAGATGCAACTAGGAAGTGCAACATATAAGGTTGAAGGCTGGTGTAGGCACACAGAGAGCCACAAAGCTCAGATATAGCGCCATACAGAGAGTCTGCAAGGCAGAGTGGAGGGGGACAGTAGGACACACAGTATCTTGAGAACCGGAGTGGGCATACAAAGGGGCTGCAGGGGGTGGAGGGCTACACAGAGGGGCATCAGGACAGGTGGGAGCACATTAGGGGACTGCCGTGGATTGAGGGGCAACACAGAGGGGCAAGCATGGGTGGCATTGGGCAACTGTTAAGCCAGGCACATATAATCTATAGGGAGCTGGCAGCATATGGAGAGCAGGCGAGGGACATATACAGCGGATGCAGAGGGGGCAGAGTGACTGGCAGAGTGACACAGAGTGTCTGCATGGGAAACACAGTGGCTCCTAGAGGGAGGGGCACTTAGCGCCAATGCAGGTGGAGGGTAAGCAGATGGACGTCCAGGGAAAGTGGGGCACAGAGAGGGCCATCATTGGTGGGACAGGACAGCACACATGCTGCAAGGAGGTAAAAAGCACTTTTAAGGATTGCAGGGGCGTCATATGCCAAAACACCCACCACCACACGTCAACACAACGAACATAATAGGACACCATACCCACATCATACGTCCAAACAACTGACATCATATGTCAACACTCCCACAACACTATGCCAGCAACCACTATTACTCGCCATCAAATACACCAACACAACCCTCATCATGCATCTGGATATTCAACCTCATATAAAACACGAAGAAAGCAAAGAAACACTGAAAAATTAAATTCCTATTGAACTAAAATTGAAAGGGATTTAAAGTTGACTTAAATATTAACAGTGACTCTGCCCTAAAAACTACAATGTTATGCTCCAGATGACTGAGTTTCAGTGAGCCGTCCTGCCCAAATGCAGTTTAACTGATTTAGATTTGTGCCAGTGAGGGGTTGCAGAGGATATTTGTGGGGCCAGAACGGAAGTGCTGTCCCTTCCTGAGGAGCGCTAATTGGGTGCTTTCTCACTCTGTAGCGCCCAGTGGATTGAATCGTCCGTGCACAAGGCACACCGCTAACAGGTCAAGTAGATGGGGCCAGAAGCTCTGGTCAGTCTTACGCTGAAGTTGTCATTTTTGATGTTTTTTTATTTTGTTACTAAAATTTATATTGAATCTTTCTCTTGTATGATTGTTGGGGGGGTTTGCACAATCCTAATAAGAAGTAAACAGTCAAATAAACTAGTAAAAGCTCCAAATCATTAGGTCAAGTTAGTGGTAGTGTAGACTTTCTTATGGTGGGAAAGGGAAATGATTTTATTAAGAACTATCAAAAGGTGTTTCCTTAGCTAGCCATGAGTTTTCAAAAGGTTGTTTCTGCCCCCGGTGAGTGAGATAGTGGCACATGCCCACAAAGCGCTGGAACCGAAGATACTAATTCATGGCACAAATTAGTCCAGAACTTGCATCAGCATCTGATAAGACAGACTGCCTAACAACAACTGAGCCTGTGTTGTTAAACCTTGGTTTTACCACCACCTAAAATAGACTTGTTAATTGAGTGTAACAAATTGGATTATTGGCTGATAGGGGTGAGAACCCACTTCAAATAATAATCAACCAGGCCCACTTTAGGGAGGGGCTACCTGTGAAGCGCACCTGGCGCGGAGCTCGAGGGAGGGGGGAACTTTGTTTAGAATTAACTAATGAATTTAAGCACCTGCTGCAGAGTTCCTTGTGTGTACAGCAATTGTCAGGCAACAATAAACATGTCAAGACAACTCTGGTGATTAATGATCCTGCTGGAGAGAGATCGAGTTTTGTCTAGTGGCAGTTTGACTGAGTAGAGCATAGGGTTAATATGCCTGCTGCAAAGAACCTGCACCATGCAGATCACAGAATTGTATTTTATGTGGATAGCTCAGTGGGTTACTGCTTTTGCCACAGAGATCCTTTTGTCACTTGCAGTTCATAAGTTACAATCCTGATGTAGCACAGTGACCTATGAACTGTCATCAAAGAGCTGCATGCAAACAGCATGGTATCGGTTAGAACTTTATGTTTTTTCCCCAGCCTTTCATGATCCTAATGTTACTAAAAAGGGTTTGTTTGGGTAGAAATACACTCTTATTAGTAAAGCCAACTCCAATACTGTGGTACATTTTAAATCCTGGGTTTGTGATTCTCCAGACCAAACGCTCTTAAAATATACTAGCTACTAGTATGGATGACATGTGATTCCTACACCTTGTATTCCTCATTGTTTTATGTAACATTTCCTATAGACTGATTTAGACACACGAGTCTCTGTATAATGTGTGCATGACATAAAGTGCTTTGAAACCCTAAACTGGTATGAACAGTATTATAAAACAAATTAAATGCATGCGAGAGAGGGGCTATGGAGAGATGATGGGCACTGTTGGAGGGTGGTAATGAGGGAATCTGTGGAGAAAGGGGTCAGTGGAGGGGTACCAAAAAAGATTGCAGCACAGGACGCCATCAGGACGGAAGCCAGCCCTGATAATCACAATCCTTGTTAGGGTGAACCACAAAAGTCACTAAATAAACCTGTGCTTAACTCTCCGATAGCCTGGCACAAAAGCAGTCAGGCTTAATTTAGAGGCAAAGAAGAATCCTAATCAATTTTAAAAAAATAGAGAAGATTTTAAGAAATATGGCACCAAATAAAACTAACAAACAAAAATCCAATCAGTAGACCTGGAGTTATGGGTTTTTAAAGTTTTAGGTAAAATTAGCGAAAAAAAGGTGTGAAGCGCAAACTGTGAGTATCTGGTTGTGCCGGACCACGACAAAGTCAAAGATTCAGGTTGACCGCGATAGAGCACGTGTCGGGAATGTGATCATGTTTGGTCTGGGAGTTGTATCTTTTGTCCTTGATGCGGGGGCTGCATGGTGCTGCAATGCGAGGCTCTGCATCACGTCTGTCAAACTGCCGATCAGGAGCTGTGAGACTCTGCATCAGATTCGGTGAAACCTACAATCAGGAGCTGCGAGGAGCTGTGATTCAAGGCCTCGAGTCGTCCTGCGTTGCATCCAGTGAAGCCGCTGATCCGGAGCTGCAAGGTGCTGTGATGCAATGCCCTGCGTCGTTCTGCACCGTGCTGCGCCCGATCCGGTGAAATCTTCAGTTGAGCAGGGAGTAGTACTCTCTGATTACAGCCAAGGGCACAGGGCTTTAATGACAGCATTTAGAGGTCAGAACTCACTCCCACAGAGGCCATCAGAAGAGAGCAGGTCAGGCCCAGTTGGGATAGGTCAGCTGGAAAGCAGTAAGAGCCTCTGGAAGCTTGCTGTGTCCCAGTAGCTCAAACAGGAGGTCAGCCAACTGACCCTTGGAGTCACTTCTGGAGTCCTGGGTTCAAGGCAGCAGGTCCAGTCTTCCTTGTTCAGACAACAGGACAGTCCTTCTTTTGAATTTTCTCAGGTTCAGGAGTGTTCTGATTTCAGGTCCTGAGGGTGCCACTTGTATAACTTTGCAACATTTAAGTCCCCTCTGGGAGAGCTAACAATTAAACTTAAAATTATGTTTTACAGAGATAAGTAATAGTAATTACGGAGATGAGTATGCATGGAAAGTTTTGCTGGAGATTTTGATACAAACATTTTGCACTTGTTAATTAAGCTTACGGAAAACAAATAAGTCAGATGCCATGGCATACCTACACCTCGGCTAACAACATAAAAATCCGGCATGCGTGGTAAACAATTACTACTTGAAACAACTACATTCATGAGGTGCACGATTTTAAATAGGAGAATAAAGGGTGACTTTCCAATTTCAATTATGTGAAAAAATTCAAAAGGGGGTTCAGCCATAGACTATGTAATTATTGTTTCTGGTCTACTTTTATTAGCTTCACATATGACAATAGTTTTTACAGATTCGAGTGAGCATAATTTAATTCTCTGTTCAATGGATCGGTCAATGCCTTTGTCACAGTACAAGACTTGCCCCGAAGGAGAAGTATTAATCACAAAGTAATGGTAGGGTATAGTGGGGACCACACTCAATAATGCTATTAAATTTGAAAAATCGATGGAAGTAGGTTATGTGTATTTTACTGAATTATGATCAACTAATTCAATGCCTTTTTGAAAGCACTTCCAAAAAGAAAGTTTCAAGCAATTATAATAGAGACTTGGCCTCATCTGGAGTTGCTGCATCTGAATCAAAGGAAGAAATAATTATTTGCAGGACTCTGAATAAATTGATTCGTAATCAGATTTTGGAGTTAAGAGATGGGTGTGCTACAGAGATAGTGTGCTTTAGCAAGCGTTTTCGTATTACCAGATGAGTGGCCACAGAAATAAAAAAGCACAGTTTGAATGCTGTTGACCAGGGTAGTGACAGCAAATAACAATGGAGGGGAGAAGGGGTTGGAATGTCACTGCAACAATTTCTGGGACAATGTTTCAAAAGTCTACAGTTCCTATTCCGGAATGAGACTGGAGCAATTATATCTCTGCAATATATCCCAGAAAAGGGATGAAACCATTCACAGAGGCAGGGATTGCGAAATTGCTCCACGTAAGATGTGATCCTTGTCCCCTCGTATGATTACAAAAAGAAGAGCAAGATATACATTGGCTCAAGGCCCGGATGAGTTGCTCGTTACAATATTAAAACAGCATACTGAAGTTTGGGGAACATGTTTGGGGCCCCTGTTTGCTAACAGTTATAATGAGGGTGTAACATTCTTGTAAAGGTGGCATAATGCCCATGCCCAAATAGGACTTCAAAACGCAACCTCAAAATATAGCCTACCAGGCTCCTTTCTCGATTTTCCTGTATATTTATGTTCTACTCAAGCTACTACATTCCTGCCATAAATTCCCCGCACATTCGGGTAGAAAGAAAATCAATATCCTGCTTTACCCAGACGATGTTCTGATCATGGATCTAACTCCTACTGACCTGCAGCGGGCTCTTGCAAAACTTATTTCTTATGCAACTTGGCATTAACTAAAGGTCAATAGAAAGAAAATTAAGATTGTGATTCTTCATAAACATCTGAAGAGTAATAATTAATGGTGACATCAGAATCGACTAGCATTGGAAACAGTGTCTAATTAAAGGTGTTTGGGTATTGTAGTGGAACATGGTCTTAAATCCACTTTACACTTCGAAAGATTTTTCTTTAGAAATGATATATTCGGCGTTATAGTTAACTGGCAATGAGTTTAAGGATGGCGGAGTCATATTCATTTTAGAGAGGGACAGTAAATATTGCTAAAACATGGGAGATTGTTCATATGGATGCAGAATTCAAGCTAGCTCTCTTCTCTAATCATGAGCTGCGAAGGTATAGGATAAAGCTCAGAACACGGTCTCTGGTTGAGGTACAACTATGCACGATGGCTTGGCAAATGTTACCAAGATTCTATGTGCTAGACTTGCATTAGTGGATCCAGGATCTTAAACATGTATTGTTTGTACTGCCTTAGCCACCTATTGATGATATTTACACATCTCATTTATTAGAAATAATGTACACACTGCAGCGGACTATCTTAATTTTTATATATAACCTGAAGGCTGTGACAACTGTTTATTAGATGTATACCATTTTTAAAGGCTTTTTATACTTGTTGATGTTAGGTGTCGATTATGTTTTATGAAATTATGCATTCATTTGTTTGATAGGATTGTTGTGATCAAAATCAAACTTAAATAAATAAAAGTCATGACTTTTTCAAGTCAACCTTACCTCAAAACCAGGGCATACAGTTTTTGCAATGACACACATCCTTTGAACCAAAAACACGCTCCCTCCACAATATAAATGATTATCAACTACATTTTACACCAACACAACCACCATCATCATATACATGACTAAAAATCCAACATGTCAACCCACCACAGTATGCTGCCACACCCATCTTCATACATTGGGTCCAGCGACCATCATATGGCAACACATTCACCCACCACACATACTGCATGGCTGCACCAGCATACACCCACACACTCCCTATTAGACAACCAGACAGCCATGTTCGTACAATGATAATCTCAAAAACATGTCATTAAATCCATCACCAAAAGCCCACTCATCCACCATAATACATCCACACATCAATCATATGCCAACACACTGCCATCATACATTCAAACACCCACCATAGGACAAGCACAGATCCACCAACACACACATTACTATATTAATGCAGGCGAGACTGCTCCTGCCATTCAATCAGCCATCACTGATAGCTAAACAAATAGCTTGAACATATCTAATGTAATCAATTCAGTCAGAAACACACACACACACTCACACTCTGCACGTGTAAGTACAGAGTGACTTCACTTTTAACACAAACTCGCAAAAGTAATCAGGGCTCTGAGGAAGGGGTAAATGGAGGGATCATCAAGAAAGGCAGCAGCAGAATTGCCAGTGCTCAATGCATGAGTTTTTCACCCGAGCACTAGCAAAATCATGTTGCAGTCTTAATCTCCTCCCCACCTTTGCTGACTGATTTTAAACAATTACCAGAAATGTCTTCTTGGTACTGAAAAACAAAAGCATAACTATCAAGTGAGCAGCAGCACACATCAAATACTTACTTAGATAATCGAAACAAGAAAGTTGTCAGACCGACTTAAAAGCAAAATGAGAGTCAAACTTTCCAATGTGTAGTAGAAGTTTGGCCCAGGGTTTTATTCTTAGCAATATGAAAGATCTCTCTCCAACCAGCTTATTTTTTATTTTAAGTACTTTTATCAGAGGCATGTTTATCAGAGGCATGTTTTCCCAGCCAACGGAGCAAACAAGAACATAAGATCAGAAGTAGAAGCCAGACCAGAATGGTCAACATCCATATAGCCTTTATGCACCAGATAAAACATGTCACCCACCAGAGAACTTCGCTCCGCCCAACTTGCCGTGGCCTCCATCCAATGGATCCACAAGACCAGAACCGGAGGAAGATCCTTCTCCTACCTCGTCGCCAAGACCTGGACACCCTGTCCCTCCACCTCAGGCAATCCCCGTCGATGACCCAATTCAGGAAGGCCCTCAAGACCTTGCTCTTCGACTAAACCTCCATGCCCAGGCAGATCAGCAGCCCCTATTTCCACCTCCCCCCCCAGCGCCTTGAGACCCTCACGGGTAAGTAGCCGCGCTATATAAACTCCTGATTGATTGACAGATTGAAGTGGATCTTCTGTTCTACAGGCATGAGACACATGATTGCGCTTCTTCAGATGTTTAATCAGCTAGATGGCTGCATTTTGTATCACTCAAGTTTGGCCAGAGCATAGTCTGGTAGCTCCAAGCATGGTTAACGTGGTGCTATTAAGGATATTGTCAGACCCTGAGGTGCATAGATACGTACAAGTATTTAATGCCTGAAAGACATAATAATCAATAACAGGGTGCGATCATCTATCACACTTTAAAGCTTGATGGATAAGTGGTATTGAGAAATGTGTGACTTTTTGACAGAAATGCACAACAAAAGGTGGTGTCAGAACAAGCATGAACAAACTGTAGATCCTGGAGCACAAGCTTCAGCACTTTATCAAGTAAGGATAAAAAAAAGTATACAGGTTGGTGTCAGGAAAAAAACCGAATGACAGGGAAAGGAAGATTTAAAATTTTATATGCTGGTGAAATAAAGTGTAGGATGGCTTTGGTGTGCTTACAAATCTTGATGGTCAACATGCTTTTCTTTCATTTGCATTGAATTTTTATGTATACTGTTTTCTGATATCAAAGAATGTAGACAAAGGCAATGGCAATCATACACCAATCCCTGAGGGAAAGTCCTGTACATGAAACATCCAAGGAAGCTGCTCCACCAATCATGAACAAGCGTAGACCGACTTGATAAACAGTTCCCTATACATAGTACGCATTTGAAAGCAGGTTAATTGAAAGACTGGTAAGAGAACAACTCCAATTTTAAACTGAATCATAATCATTTCTGGAGCAATGTCGATCATGGATTCATGGTTTCAGTGGCAGTGTGACAGCACCAATAGACAAAAAGAAAGTAATGGGAGATGCACATAATTTGACCCAAATATAAGGCCACTGACAGACATTATCTAACTCACCGGTTTCTTGACCTGGGCCCTTCACCATCCGACATAAAGAAAGTACAATACCTTGAAAGATATTCGGTAGGTATTTAAACTCCAAATCTCGATGCTCAAAACTGATTCAGACATACAACTATCGAATTAAAGTCCTAAAAAACATCACAACACTCCTGCCCCTTTAATACTGCCAAACTGTTCTGAGGAATTATAATGTTTAAAGGGATCACAGATTCGCTTTGTATGTGGGCCTCAATTATAACTTCTTGGCCTAAACCAGTGGTTACAAAACAGATGTGCCAAATTAATTGCAAAATGAAGAACCAAAGAGCATGTATTAACACCCATTTTACATCAGTTACTCTGGCTTCAGATCAGGGTAGTCAAAAACTTGCCCAAGGCATTTTTGAACCCAAGACAAGGACCGGCCTACAGTGGAGGGTCAAACAATACACAAAATATACCTCAACAACAGCACTAACTTTCCACCAAAGGATGCTCTTGTTCCAGAAAAAAAGCAAGCAAATTTTTTTTTTTTTTAAATGAAGGTGCTATGATTAACTGCATTTGAGATACAATGGTCTTACTGGTCACACACCACCACTGATCGTATATACACCATTCAAGATAAAGGAATATCACAACTGTTGTTATTGCTTTTGGAATACCTGGATGTATTTCTGCATGGAGGAATGTAATAGACTGTATATATGCATGTATTAGGGTGATCACAGTTCATGTAATCTCTCTCTGCCAGGTAAATCAGTGCTCACCAGGTAGCTAGTGATTATTCTCAACGCCATGTAACATTTTGAGGGCGGGGGGGCGTGGCCAGCAACTGGCGATGTCGGACGTGCTCTGAATGAGCTCCCGGGACAAGCTTCAAAATCCTGCATTATATCCTACCGTAGGGGTGCACCCACGCATGCGATGAGGCGCCCGCTCCGCTGACCGCTACATGGTCGCCCGACAATCGAGTGGACGCAAACTGCATGGACAATTGAGCCGTGAAAGAAGGAGAGGGCGAGCGGCGCTAGGCCGTGGCCGCCATCTTATGTAGCCTCCTTTGGCTCCGGGGGGACAAATCTGAACAGAAGGCGCAGTGAGTGGCCGGGAGGAGGAATGACCAAGGCACTCTATATACAGTGAATGGGAAGCGGGGGCCTGACCACCGGTGGTGCTGCCCGGAGGGCGGATACGGATCCTGGTGCTACAGCGGTGCAGGCCTAGAACAGCAGAGGCCAAATACGGAGGTATGCGCTGCGCCGCTGGGACCGGTCGGGTGTTCGCGTGCGGCGCCGTGCACTCCCCCGAGGGCGCACCAGGTTGAGTAGGGGGGGGGGTGCCGCGGAGCTGGCTGACGCGTGCATATTCATTGCCGGAAATACTGAGGTGCCATCGGAGGGACTGGAGCGGACCCCGGAGCTGCCCTTGGGATTGGGGGTTCCCCACTCACTGTAGCTCTCCCTCTCTCTCGACGATCCAACCTGGGAGCACCGGCTGCCTGGTGGTGGCCAATCCACGCAGTGAATAACTGTTGAAGAGCCCACAGGAGACTGGCGGGCGAGCGCTGGACGACTGCTGGGGGCCCTGTCCGGTGCCGGAACACAGAGTGTGAGACCTGCTAAATACCTTTTGAGTGTATCCATCCGGTGTGCAAGGCATTGAGCGTGGACCGGAATGAGAGGTAGCCAAGAGTACTCCAAGCCATCAACGTCCATCGCGGCCATCTGAGTGCAGTATAGTGGATTATTGGGGAGCCTGTCCCAGAATCCGAGAAATCTGAGAAGTGCCGCAAAGAGGAGGGAGAGGACTGGTGTTTTTAGGCATATGTGGGAACTGGCTGACCCTTCAGGCAAGTTGCTCTTTACTTGTATCAGAGGAACAACACAGAGCTAGAGTATACTGGGAGGCAGCAGTGTCTGGATCGGTGTAAAGGTCATCAGAGGACTAATATAGGGTGCTGCATCTTGTGGAATGAGTTAACAGCATCTGCCAGGAACAGCTGAAGCAATGGGCAGAACAAGGGGGAAAAATATGGATCAAGCAGATAATAACCCACCACAGCAGGAATTACCGGATGACCGAACGAACACACAATCATTGAGCTGTGTACCACCAACAATGCTGGAATCCTCACCGGATAAATTAGATGTCATTTTACAAGAGATACGTGACTCTAGGAATGCTATAGAACAACAGCTGGGAGCACTGTCTGCGGACTTCCTACTACTCAAAGCTGACCACTCTAAGCTGGCCGACACTGTGAAAGATCACAAGGCTGCATTAGCGGACATGGCCCAGCGACAGAAGGAGCAGGCCGAGTCAGTACGAAAGTTGCAACACCAAGGGATTACACTGCAGGAACGCGTCGAGGATGCCGAAGGGCGTTCTAGACGCAGTAATATCCGTATTGTTGGCCTGCCAGAAAATTGTGAAGGACCTAACACGACCCAGTTTGTGGAGGACTTGTTGCAGCAGGCAGTGGCTCCGGAAGGACTCTCGTCAATGTTCTGTGTGGAGAGAGCGCATAGAGTACCAGCTAGAAAACCGATACCGGGGGCTCCGCCTCGGCCTATAGTTGCGAAAATACTGAACTATAAAGACCGCGACACCCTGCTTCGCAGGGCCAGAGAACGCTTCCCTATTCAACATGAAAACAAAAGGGTCTCCCTCTTTCCGGACTACACTATGTTAGTGCAGCGTCAAAGAGCTTCATATATACACGTAAAGGCGGACCTCAGAAAATTGAATCTCAAATACGCACTACTCTACCCTGCCCGCTTGAAAGTAATCCACGAACAGAAGAGCAGATTTTTCAATGACCCGGAAGAAACATATACCTGGCTGGATGAAACCTTCCCGGACAGGCAGCAAGTTGGGGCTAAACGTGGGGCCCTCTCTGGAACACAGCGACGGTGGCAGCTACAAGACAAGCGAGATGATACCAGTAAAACCCCGTCAATAGAGCAAGTCCAGGAAAGTAAACGAACAGCAATACAAATGGCGGCAGTGTTTACAGATGTGAGATACCAGGCATCGGAGACTTCATCAGAAGACACGCCACAGCACTCAGACTCTGAGAACAGTTTGACTCTGTTCCCCACTGTCACCCGACAGACTGCAGATGGCTTCCTGGGTTGATAAACAGAAGTAGAGACATTTTCGTCCCTCTGAAACAGGGGGTGGTAATGTATAATGCATGGTATATATATATGTCTTGTAGGCGATGTGATCTGTTTACTGTCGATAAGTTCCATATATGTGAGTATACTAGACAAGTCGGTTATGTTACGCAGGAAATGTTCACCAAATATGGGGACATTCAAGTGCACTGATTTACGTGGCGACCGGGGAAATGGGTCCAGACAGGACACAGCGCTTAAGGGGCACCCCTCTCACTATATGACGGCGCTGTCCCTTATCCCACACTAGACAACACACTAGTGCTAGTACTCGTCAAGATGAGGCATATGGCCTGTCGGGTGTTAGTAGCCCGGTGTGGTACTATGGCAGAGTCCCCATCAGCGATCGCACATTGTAGTTCACAGCCCTTATGGCTGAAGTTGTTTGGGTTAGTTTAGTCGGACACAGTTACGGTGTTGGACCCTGTATTGGGAAGTTTATATGGGGTTTTGGTACTTGGTTGGTAAATCGTATGTCAGAGGGGCCGGATGGAAATCTGCCTCATCTGCATAAAGGATGCAAGGTGCAACACACTGTTTATACTGGGACACACATGGCTGCGCCAGGACTATATAATGTAACTACTTGGAATGTCAGGGGGATGGGGTCGGTGCACAAGAGGCACAGGATATATGCTCAGCTCCGCAGGCGACAAATACAAATAGCATTTTTGCAGGAAACGCACCTTCCTGATACAGAAGTGATAAAGGTAAAGAAAAAATGGAGGGGGCAGGTATACAATACATCATATTCGGCATTTGCGCGTGGGGCGGCAATTTGGATCAAGAGTGGCACCCCCTTTAAAGAACTAACACGGCGTATTGACTCAGACGGCTGGTATGTCTTGTTGCTGGGCACTCTAGATGGTCAACATGTTGTACTAGGTAGTATATATGCGCCAAACTCGGAACAGGATCAATTCTTACAGCGATTAAATATGGTACTGGCAGACTGGGTGGGATACCCATGGATACTTGGGGGAGACTATAACGCGGTATTGGATATCGATCTTGATCGCTCCCACCCCCCACTACAGGGAACGATGGCAGCCCGACAGGCCAAGGCGTTAGATCTGTGGGCGCATGGTTGGTTATTAAGAGAAGCCTGGCGATCCAAACACGAAGGACACAGGGAATATTCATTCTATTCACCAACCCACTCACTACACACACGAATAGATCATATCTTTTGCACCAGCGGACTCTTGCCACGAATCACACAGGCCACTTATTTAGGAAAGACGATCTCGGATCATAATTCCCTAGAACTTACACTGTCCTGGGGGAGAGTCCCCACACCAGTCCCTACATGGAGACTAAACCCGAGGGCGTTGGAGGACTCGGTATTCCGTGATACGCTAGCATCCACTATTAGTAATTACTTTAATGAAAATGCAAATACAGCTTAAACAAGAATGGTAGAATGGGAGGCTTTCAAGATAGTGATCAGAGGGGCGGCAATAAGCGCGATTGTGGGGGCACAGCAAACAGTGTACAGGGAGCTGCAGCAAGTGGAAGAAACGCTTGGAGAATTAGAACTGACGGCTATACGTGACCCCACTAAGGCACAGGCACTACAAGAGGCGCGTATCAGCTATGCTGACTTGCTGGAACGACTTCGAATTATAGATAGCCAGGCATACATACAGAAATCGCACGCTGAAGCGGACAGAACTGGTACACTTTTAGCACAAATATTAAGGGACGGCCCACCCCGACCCCAATAATCGAAGTCACGACGCCAAATAACGTGTCCATTAACATACAAACTGAGATCAACGCAGCTTTTTGTGATTACTATGAATCTCTATATGATGCCCCCCCAGATCCTGAGAACCGGGATATGGATGACTTTCTGTCTCGGCTCTCTTTCACCCAGCTGACAGAATCAGACCGAAAAGAGCTGGCGGCCCCAATTACGCGCACAGAAATAAGAGAAGCTATTTCCGAACTGCCCCGCAATAAGACGCCTGGTCTGGATGGGCTCCCAGTGGAGTTTTATGCCACTTTCTCGACGCTGTTGGTTCCGCATTTGGAAAAATTGTACAGTACAGCCCTAGAAATGAGACACCTTCCAGATACCACGATGCATTCGCTTCCAAAGCCCGAAACGGACCCTAAAGATATTACGGGATACTGTCCCTTGTCGTTACTAAATACTGAGTATAAATTACTCAGTAAGGTACTAGCGCGACGATTACTCCCTCTGCTGCCCAGGTTAGTCCATATAGACCAATGCAGCTTCGTACCGGGTCGAAGCACATCTCTAAATATTAGAAGATTATACCACGTAATGGATACTGTACCCACTGAACTGAAGGGAGCGGGCAGTATATCTCAAGACATGCGACAAGCATTTGATACGGTGGGGTGGAAGTACATGCTAGCAACCTTAAGCAGATTCAGAATTCCCTCAGAATATATTAAATGGGTCCAATTGTTATACACCCGACCGACAGCAAGGGTTAGGACCGGAAGGTACGTTTCCCATGCATACCCAGTGCGCAGGGGCACAAGGCAGGGGTGCCCTTTGTCCCCCATACTATTTGTTTTGGCTATGGAGCCACTAGCACTACAACTGCGCAAGGGTGCAAAAGACTGGGGCATTCCAACAAGAAACGGCATTCAAGCCCTGTCGCTATATGCGGATGACATTATTATATATGTTAGGGATCTACACGAGAACATGGCCCCCATAGCTAACACCTTTTCCCACGTGGAGAAAGTGTCTGGATTGACTATTAACCCTTTCGCAGCGTGCGTCGGCCAACGGCCGTCGCGAGCACTACCTCGGTAGTGCTGCGCACGTCCGTTGGCCGACGCGGCCCCGCCCGCTTAATAGAACGTTCCGCACTGGCGTGGAACGTTTGAAGCAGCTAAGCGGTTAATGCGAATAAATCTTATGGGTATATATTCAAAGAAGATCAACAGATTCAAGATATAACATTTGGTAACCAGATACTCCCGATAGCACAACACACCTTTAAATACCTAGGGATTCAGATCTATCGGTCTGCTCTGGACTTGTTTGAAGGCAATCTCCATAAGGCAATGACATCCTTACGCTCCAAGATTACGTTCTGGACATCCCTTCCACTCACAGTAGCGGCTCGGATAGCAATATCCAAAATGGTGATGTTCCCGCGCGTATTGTATTATTTTGTTAATCTCCCTGTCCTGGTTCCTGCACACTACTTCGCAGCACTAAATACATTACTGATAGAACTGATATGGGGGAAGGGCCGGAGGAGGGTGGGACTGACAAAACTACAGCTGCCAACGGACAAAGGGGGCCTGGGAGCACCGGACTTCCGGTCATATGGCTACGCCAGCCAACTGCAATGGTTGTCGTATTGGTTGGCAGGTCGTAACCTCCATGAAATAGGCTATGATACCTCCGCAATCGCAAGAGGTACTCTGCAGACACTACTGTTGCCTCCGATATGGGTTCAAAACTGATGCGCAGCTGCTGCTCCGAATTGCCCTCATGTATTGGAAAAGTGCAATGCAATACATAAGGCATACAGTGCCATATGCTCCAAATATACCGCTTCAGGGTATACCCACTCCGAATGGCATAGTGACGACTCGCAGAATACAACTGTGGGAGGAGGCGGGGGTAACAACAGTGGGAGCACTATTCAGAGACGGAATGTTGCTTAATCATATGGGCTTTGTACACGAGCAAGGGCTTTCTGAATCGTTGTTTCTACTGCATGCACATATGACGTGGTGGGTCAGAAAGCACTGCGCTCCAGAGAATATAGAACCACCAACACATGAACTAGTGCACGCACTACACCTGATGGGCAATGGAAAACACTTAATTAGGTGGCTATACAGAGGACTGCGTACACATGCAGCGATATCCCTCATAACATTAAGGGGCAAATGGGATAGAGAATTAAGTAAAGAACTTCAAGACAAGGAGTGGGAAGAAATGCTGGCCTACCCTAAAAAAGTATCAAGAAACACGAGATTTAAATTTATTCAATACATGATATTGCAGAGGGCATACCTTACGCCGCACAGGCTACATGAGATGTACCCGGGAGTGTCGGCACATTGCCCCAGGTGTGTAGATCCAGATGCAACACTGACACATATGTTATGGTCGTGCCCAACTCTGTCGGGGTACTGGACACAAGTAATCGGGGACATTAACCAAGTGATTGGAGGGACAAGACTGGGATCTCTTGAGAGCTGTGTACTGGGGGTTTACCGTAGACCCAAATTACAAAAAGTAAATACTAGATTCGGTGATTTGTTACTATTAGCAAAGCGGCTTATAACGAGACGATGGAAATCACCAACCGCACCCCCTATACATGTGTGGCGGGAGGATGTCGTTAAATGGGGGAGGGCCGAGAGCGAATCGATACGCAGGGAGGAGTATAGAGGGCTTTGAAAGACACCAATATCTATGGAATGGAACACACTACTGGAAGCTTTTAAGGCACTTGTCCCACAACCAGAATAGGACTACATTTCTCCCACATTTATGCATAATGCAATGTCCGGGAAGTGGCCGAGTGATTCTGGTGTGTATGGATAGTTAGTATGGGTCGGCCGACAGTACTAATATTGGGGTACAGCCTCGGTGGGCTACGCAACCTGTAGGTATCTAGACATACCCCATCTTCACCCTGACGTTTAAAAAAATATATATATATTCCTGGTTTTAGCCTACATCAGCGCGCTCAAATGTATGATGGGAGCATAATGTACCATTGACATAGCAATCCAAGTACCAGGGGGTGGGAGTGGGAGTTTGTTGTTTTCTTTTTATAAAAACAATTTGAATGCAAAGTTTATTATAGGTGACACTTTGGTTGGAATGTACTGAAACATGGACAGTGAGTATGGACATTTATTGTAATGCTTGTTATAAGAACTGTAATATCATTATGGCTCATGTGAACTATATACACAGATACTGTTTTTCCTTTCTTAACTGTAAAATCAATCAAATGTGTTTTTAAAAAAATGTAACATTTTGAGGGCGCTGGTAAGAAGAAAAAAAAAAAGTTGTCACATTAATGGACAAATACTTTTTGGTGATTTTCTGCTCACTAATAGCTTTGAGCCCGAATGACACTTTTGCACAAACTGTACAAAAATGTATAGAGGAACCTTCAGTTTGATCCTTTAAAGTTTCAGAATAGGCCAGGGGGATGGGTAGTGAGAGTTATAAAGAAATACAAAATATGGTGTTTTCCATTCAAATTCCCATAGGACATTCAGTGAAGAATAAAGCAAAAATTGCTGGACGGATTTACATCAAACACTGGGCCCAACGAACAAACCTGTCTTGGTTTTCTATAGAGCCATTCAAGTGATTTTTTAAATATTCACAAAAACATTCACAAATATATTTTTAATTCTATTTTGACACCTGGGATTGGGAGCTGTTTTACTGGGTTGGATTGTGATTGGCAGGGAAGAGCTTATAACCTGAGCCCCAGACACCAGTTCCTGGATTACAACCAGGACTGCAGTTACAATTAGGCTTTCCTGTCTGCACTTTCTATTTGTTGTGGATTCTAGTGGTTTTTTTCAATGTAAGAATCAGTGGTTATGAATGGTCACTCTTTGTAGCTCCTTCAAAATAGTGTTTTTCCAATGCTTGTAAAGAAATTAGATTTTATTTGCTTCAATCCCATGTTCCTCCGTTTTGTAAATTATTCCTCCCTTTGTTTCAGCTTCTAACTCCACTCTTTGAACCCTTTCCTTGAATTTGTTTTCTCAAGTAACTTTTAATTATTTCTTTCACCTCCCTGCCTGTCTAATTCTCCAGTACTCAAATTCCCCTTCCCACGGTGGCTGCCCCAAGAAATGGGCCCAAGTATGGAACAAGTGGAACTTATACAGAGGGAACATTTGTACGCCCCTTCGCTCCAGGGCCTCCTCTCCCTTGGATAGTGAGTAGCAGGATAGGTAGGAGACACGAAATAAGTGAAGCAAGACACTATGTGATGTGATGAAGCAATGTTCATTGAATATGTGTCAATCTCTGTATGCACCTAAATGAATAATGACTGTACTACAATACACTTTGTCATCAATAAAATCATAACATTTGATCGTAGCAGATAAAACATAAATGGTTGGCATTCGCCAGACCTTCTTACTTCTTTTTTCCTCAAGCAAATGCCAATGGCTTGCCAAACAAACATTTTCTACATAGAACATGAGAAACATATTGTGGGGTGTTCTGTGCCTGCAAGCCAGTGTCATAATATCCTGTTCTTTGCCTCAAGACACCAAGCACAAATCTGGCTAATAAATGTTTTATAACTGTCTGATTTGGGCCTGTTCCTCCTCTACGTAACCACAGGGGAGAAGCCAGCTAAGGAATTAATATGTATACTGTCAGTTATAGGGTCTTTGGTGATAGCAAACTGTGCTGCTGCATGGAGATGCAGCTGAGGTGGTAACCAAACGTCATGATCTGTGGGATGCCGTGGGCCATTTCAGTGCACAGTTTACACTGTGATAGAAGTTAGCTTTGCATTATTGGGCCATATCTATGTGATTTTGTGTTTCTTTTTTAAAGTCAGGACATCTAGGCATCAATTTTTATCAAGCATGTGGGTCAGCTTTTGCTTATTTGAAAGCAGTGAGGGTGTTTTCTTTCTGTTGGAAAGGTATAACAATTGCACAAGGCAATTTATCTTTGAGATCTGTGCAGTGTGAACTGGTCTAGTGTGTTTTCCGTCCTGGAGGAAGGAACAATCACAGCTCAATATGTATCCATTAAATCTGGTCACAATGGGGGCATTAGGAATCCAAGTTGAACAACAAGATCCTGGAGTTGAGACATGAACACATCCAATGCGAGTGTTAGCGCTGTTTTCTGCTGAAACTGCACTGTCTGCAGCACATATTAGGGAACTCAGAGGAGCTGCCGCCTATTCATGTTTCAGAGGAGTACTTGATAAAGCTCTTAAACTAACACATAGGATTTCTGAGTTAATTTAGGTGTTAAGTTAAAAGGAGCGTAGTTTAACCAAAGCCAGTGCATGGAGACTTTCTGGGCCTGCACATGGGCACTGAAGATGTTTGTGATATGGCCCCTTATTCTTTTGTGGGAATGGATATGGTTCCAATAGGTATGCTTTTCAGACCATTACGATGTAAAACTAACAGCAGCAGTGTTGTGGGCAATGTTTTATGAAAGGACATTGATTCTGAAGGCATCTGTATGCACAGTGATCTTTTTTGCCACAACCCTGATTCCTGAGTTTTTGGAAAGGAAATCTCTGTCACGCTCGCTATGAATGAGGTTGGCATCATGGAGGTGCACATGCCCTGTACTGAGACACTGCTAACAGTTCACCTGCAAACCGGCATCCCAACACACATCAACATGTACTAAACAGTGGATTGAATTCATCTGAGGTGTGCCATGCTCCCAAAATAGGAATGAAAGCAGACCCTGGGAGGAGTGGAAGTAGAGGCCTTGCAGATGGTCACAAGGTCATTCTAGGAGGCTTACCATGGCCCATAGCCGACCATCCATCACAGAAAAGTGCCAAGAGGTAAGGGATACACTTATACTGTTTGACACTAGAGGATGCCAAAACAGTAAAAGTTGGGCAAAATCTGGTGTTTCCCAGTTTCGACTGAAAAGCAAATATTCCCTTTGGTGGTGTTTTATTGGTTATAATCGCTTTAAACTGAAAATCGGAAATCTTAGTTATAATCATATTTCCTGGATCGCGAGGTGGACTGCAGTTAAAACTACATCGACTGGTTCGCAGGCTAGAATGTATTTCAAACTTCTTTGTGAAAAAAAATTCTTTGGGCTCCACTCGGGGCTGGGATAATTTACAAAAGGGGAAAGGAGATTTGAAATAACCCTTTCCGTTAAAAAAAAGAGCTGACTTGGGTAACAAAGTGTGTAATCTCAAATCTGGGTTCACATATAGGTATGCTGTTTCTTGAATCTGTTGGCACACTGATATAGCATTAGGTACTTTCTTCAATTGTAGCTCTAACCTATAATTCTGCACTGGTACTGGCAGTGTACTGCAGGTAAGCCACTGCCAATGACCTCAAGCTGTCATCAAAACTACTGTGCACTGTCAATGTATGCATGTATGTGGCATTTATGCAGCAAATTCCTAGCCAAAAGAAAGTGGAGGGATGAGTACTACCAATAAAAAACAGCAATTAAAAAATAGTTTTTACAACTGCTTATAAATTGTGCCTTGTATGACTATTCCGCATGTAATTTTCAAAAAGCAAAGTATGTCCATCCAAGTTTGATATTGGAAAGTTGTTCGCAGATCGGTAAAAGGTGAGTAGAGGAATTTTAGTGAGTCCATTAGATAGGTTTTCCCTTTAAACTCCTAGAGCGAAAATCGCATGGCTGATAGCCATTTCTAGGAGAATATTGCGATAAGGGAAGTGGGTGCAGATTGTGGCTGAAGGCAACATCCTGTGCCCATGGGACACATCTGATGGCCATGTGAGGTACAGTCTGAGGGAATAGTGATTTTAGCTTCTGGGCCTTCTCTTATCCCAGACCCTTCTATACATTGGTCAAATGTGTATCTGTGGCACTCTTTCTTCTCTATCGGACCTAATAGCAAAGCAGTTCAACGTGGGTAAGCAAAAAAAATAAATAAAAAAAAACGATTTGCAAGTTTAAAGTCCTAAGACTGATTCAGAAAATAGGGAATGGTGGAACTTTACACCCACAAAGGGCATTTTTGAATGTAGAAATACTGTCAATACAGCATTTTGTCATGCCCAATGTGCTATGGGTGCAGGCTCTGGCCTTTGGACAGATCCTGCATTCATCAGATCTACTCCTAATTCCCACTGAGCATTCCCCTCAACTATGTCCAGTGACCTATGGGTGTTGCGACTGCCCGTTGCAAAGACGCTACAATGAAGACCTTTGCCACAAAAGTCCCCTGGGTATACTCTTCTGCTTTGCTCAGTGAGCTCTAGATGAAAAGCCATACAGTCAAGGCTTGTCTTTAATATCACTTCTCCAAGAGCTTAATATATTTATGCTTTAGCTATGCTCAGTGCATTCTAGGCACAGGGTCTGGCCTTCAGACAGACCCTCCACTCCCTGCTCAGCACATTAAGCATCACGTCTGAGGTCATCAGCAGCACACCAGGGGCAACATGGTTACTTTGTTCGCCATAATTGACTTGAGTCATATTTAATTTATGCATAGCGACAAAAATGCTCAATCAGCTGAGGTTGTTTAGTGGAATATCTCTACATTTGTACAACTCATTTAGATCTCATCTTCCATTTAAGAAAGTATTTTCTGAGAACATCTAGGAGTTTTCACGTCATGTACTTTGGCCCCTGTGATCCCCGAGCAAGGCAAGGCCTGATGCTATCTCTTGAGCACTTTCACTGTACCCCAGAACCCATAGCTCATAGCATTTGTCAATGCACAGCAGAATCTGGGAAAAGCGTATGCACTCCAGCCTAACACGGGGCATGGGTGAAATCCATGCACTGTATGCACTGCACTCAGGTCATGGCTCCCAGCAGCATGCTCTTTATGCTATGACCAGCAGGTACTGAACACAGGGCATGGGTGAAAGCCATGTACTGTGTGCACTACACTCAGGTCATGGCTCCCAGCAGCATACTCTTCATGCTATGACCAGTAAGTACTGAACACAGGACATGGGTGAAATCCATGCACTGTGTGCACTACACTCAGGTCATGGCTCCCAGCAGCATACTCTTCATGCTATGACCAGTAAGTACTGAACACAGGACATGGGTGAAATCCATGCACTGTGTGCACTACACTCAGGTCATGGCTCCCAGCAGCATGCTCTTCATGCTATGACCAGTAAGTACTGAACACAGTACTTGGCTAATGATGATTTCCTGGTCCTATACATACAGATTATGGTCACAGGTACAAGTACAACGCCCAGGATATACTTGTACCACAGGACATGCTCTGCACAAATTACACGCATCACTTGGCCATAGACCATAATCTGTGTATACAAAGCACCTGCATCTCATTGTGCACAATCCATGACTACAAGCACAGTGAAGGTGCATCATTACAAAGCCCATGAAATTAGCTGAAGAAACTCAAGAAGGGGTGTGATATTTCCCGAAATGCAATCTTCCTGCTTCAATAAATATATTGGGGCTCAGCAGAAGACCATGCTCTATTCAAACTTGACTCATCAGAGATACTTTTGGTGATGCTATATTTAATGCATCACTGATGTTGCAGGCCATGCCCACTTTATGTTCTGGAGACGGTACATTAGAGTAATTGTTTGATGATGTCACACGTGATGTCATTATTAATGCCACTTACGATGTTATGTATGAGGTCAGGGGCATCTCATTGGGGAATGATGTAGCACAAGCGAGTGTCCAGAAGCAAAGAACCTGGAAATGTAACTGCTGACATACTTCACTGCTGCAAGGATTTTTGACAATATATAGTTTTTTATGACGATAGCGAGGAGTGCGCATGACAATTTAAAGAACGAGGAAGCACTGAAAGAGAATAGCTAAGGTAGGATGACTCACTTGGGAAGGCTTAATGGTTCTTAATTATTCAAGAAACACATTCTCTGCAAGCCGAAGAGAACAGAGCTGCATTACAAAGCCTTAAATGCACGTCTGAGACAAAAAGCAGCAGTAAATGGAATATCTTTCTCAGAATAAAGGAGATATTTTCAGAAAATGAGTGAATAACATTTAAATGACTACTCGTATGAGTATTTTAAACAGCATTTACAGAAACACAATTGTAATAGTCAAGCGCGGTATTCAGAATGACTGCAGTAGATTTGGCGTTGGCAACTATGTTATTCTGGCTGTTTTCCATTGTAAAGGCTGCACTTAAGAAATTGTTTCTAAGCATCATTAATCAAAAATAAAAATAAGTGTAGTTGTGTACATTTTTTTTTACCTTTATAATTTTCACTCTTTATAAAAGAATCCAGCAGCAAATTGAAAGTAAAGGTATCTGGGAAAAGTCCATATTGTACCTGTAAAAGTCAGAGTTCATACTTAAAAGCAGGACAGGTCTCGATCAGCAATTACATCAAAAAATTTCAAATAATCAGTGAATGCAACAAAATACTATGAGCACGATTTAGAGTTGGGTGGTAAGTGAAAACCCTCCTGTTACTGGAGGTCAGTTTTTTTCACTGTCTATCACAGCCAGGAAAACCCTGGCGGTATGGGGCAGTGAAAGCTGTCTAAAGCTTTCCTCGCCATGGGAGGTCACTCCTATGGCGAAGGGGGCATTTTTCTTTTACCTTCAAAAATAAAATCCCGTTTAGGGATTTTCTTTTTGGAAAAATAAATAAGTTTGACGGACGGCTCCGTCATGTTGACAGAACCCTGCGTCACACTTAAATAGGCATTGACAGGAGCCGCCATGACAGCGCTTCCTTCCAATGCTTTAGAAATGACAGCCAGCTTGGTGGTCATTTCTAAATTTGGCAGACGGGGACTTTATCAGGGCACTGGAGTAATTTATTCCATCGGCCTGGCAGAGTAAACTCTGCCCGTCAATATATAAATGAGGCCCCAGGTCAGTTGGTTCTCCTCCAGAATTAGCAATTCATCTATTAAGAGGATTACCAGCCAACTCTAAATCAGTCATGATGTTTGTATTTGTTGATACCTTTCTGCATCATGTTGCCTTACTGATGTGATAACTAAATATACCATTAAAAAGGCCATCTCTAGGGCTCTTTTGGAAAAAATTAATATTTTATTTTTAACTCTGTATAATCTAATCTAGCTACAAAATTTGAAGCTCCTTAGGAGGTGGTGGCATATTAGCTAATCAGACACTCTGACTGTCAATAACAAATGGTTACTAATGTTATTTTCAATATTGATGTGGACATTCTGCAATTTACAATTTGTATTTAAAGTGCTTAATACTCAAGCCAAGCATCTTAAGTTAAGCTATTTGACATCAATGAACTAGGACCCACTGTATTCAAAATATAGCAAATCATCCTTGTTATAAGGGGCTGAACGCTAAAACGCTAACACCATTGCACTATGAAGACTATGTTGGCTTGTCGTGTAAAAACCATTTGGGATGATCATATTAGGTTTAACTATTTATTGATGTACTTTGATTAAGTAGTACCTCTTAAACCATGACAGAAAAGCTCTACAAACTGGAACTTGCCACTGACCGAATCTTTGAAATTTGAAAACCACAGAAAATTCACACACAAACGAAATCTGTTTCGGTCTATTCTATCTTACATCATTTACAACCAATACAATATGTGGGCAGTATGATGCAGTTTACAGTACATTTGAATCAATTTTTAACAAACTCATCAATGGGAATCTATTTTTCTCTAAAATCTTACCTTATTTCGTAACACATAGAATGCTTTGTCCTCAGCACCATATTTGAGACAATGTCGAATCCAGCTGTGGATGGTCCAGTCTCTCAAGTAAAAGCAATTTGGACTATGGCGAAACCTGAAAAAACAGACAAAAGAAAAACCTATGTGATAACCATTCAACCAGCAAGTGAAACACACACACAAACAGTTCTATACAGGCAATGTTTATCAGCCATTTAAAACGCAGATTATTTACAATTTAGGATTGCTGGATATTACAGTGCTCAAGAATATGCCTGTTAAATGAACAGTGCCTGAATGACAAATAGACTGACCCCACCAAATACGCCTAAATTATAAATACGTAATTAAGTGTGATTTGGGAAATTAAAAGGGCCAAGTTATATTTATGTGTCCGCTTGAGCATGTGTATATCACAAATGGGTGTGAAAAAGGTGACGCATCAGAGGTAGCACATTGAAATAAGTGAATTTGGCAAATAAAATGAGAACTATGGAGCAGGGTCTAAGAAGTGACTAAGCGAAGACTATGCAATTGACGGTGATGGCTATCAAATAAGCAAATCACACAGCGCATTTGTCAATTTCCAAAACAAAAGGCACGGATTTGTTCAAATGACCATAGGTGATTACTCACAACAATATTAGGTAGGTATAAGGTAGCCAAGTTACAAGTTCGCGTTCTGCGTTTTGGTTTCATCATTAATGCAAATATAGCACAAGCCTGCTTAAATCTTATTGTCAATATGCTCCTCACACAGAAGTTTCCAGCAGCTCATTATTTTCATAAGCCTTTAATCAGGAATGCTGCCATACCCAAAGGGGAGACTTAACAGGACATTCATTAAATGCTTTCCAACTCTCTGGCCTTGATCCAGTCTTACTATGAATGGTAAATCAGAGCTTTTTGGAGAACAATATTTTGTATGGATACCTGTATTTCTCCAACGCTAGGGAACATTTTAAATCACCAAATTAAAGACGTTCTTTATTGTTGGAGTATTGTACAATTGCACGCACATATCTGTTTCATGGTCTATTGACATGCCTGAGTTTTAGATCCTTACAGGTCTATTCATGTGGCTTTAATAGAGCTCTTATCTTTGCCTCTTTACTAGAGCTCTTATCTTTGCCCCTTTACTAGAGCTCTTATCTTTGCCTCTTCTCATGCCATGGGTTTGAGTTTAGGTTTGTTAAAAATGTCAAGTAGGAAACATTTTGATTGAGTAATGAGAGTACTTCTAGGATTTTTTTCCATAAAACTGCGAGACTAGGTCCACTCCCTTTTACACTTCGCAGTTCACACTGGGCTCTGGCTCCCCTGGGTTTTCCTTGACAGCCTATTTAATCCGCTTAGAGCCAATGCTTCCTGCAACAGTAAACATTGGGCAGAAAGGGTATAGCTCTTATTAGGTTTGGCTTAATAGCACAGCTGCCTGCATGACAAGTTTTCACCAAATATTTTGAATGCGCCTTGAGGGGGCATTTGTCCACCGAGAGAAGTGTTTTTCTCTTACTTCATGCTATTGGTTGTTTGGTTTATCATCCCGCCTTCAAGGAAGTGCTTTCATTGGAATGCATGAGGGACTATTTTTCATTTGAATAGCACAGTCAATCATCACGTTGTTTGTCACATTCAATTATTTATACCCTATACACCTTCTATACAGAAACCAATTATTCCTTCTGCAGCACTGGCAAAGCAAATAGTTCTGGATTAATGTGCATGCAACTCCGGAAAAACACGTGTGCATACCGGAGTTTGCATGAATTAGCTCAATAAAGCTAGCCCTGTTTGCTTTGCTAATGCTTGTGTCATTTATTTTCATCCAAGGAGCGGAACATGACACTACATCTAGTATCAGTTATTTCATTACTTCCGCTAATAACAGGCTTCACAAAGCTAGAACATAATGAACATGCGGAAATATCATAATGTAGGGTCCGATTTAGAGTTTGGTGGGCAGGGTAACTCCGTTGCAAACATGACTGTTCCTTTCATTGTACAGAGGTGACCGCTGGCTCGCCAGTCGTCTCTAAATTTGTCCTCCACCATCGGACGAACACCACTCCGTCTGTCAAACCCTACATCAGTCGCAATGTCTAACACTCTTTTGATCCCTTGTTCAACCATTGCTGCCTAGAATACCAGACTAATACATATTTTAAGCCCTCTAATTCATAGGAACAGAAACCATTTCTCTTAGTTGATGTTCATTCACAACAGAGCAAACTGAAGTATACTGCCTCTTCATCAAAGTGGAAAAATAGAGAGGACATTTGAAAGTACTGCACCTCCATTTTAATTTCTTCCTACTTTTTTCTGTACGTTTCTCATGCTGTAGAAGACATTTTCCCCAAGCTTTTTGTAAAAGCAGTAGGGCTGCTACTAAACAATTCAGTGAAATAACCAGCCTACTAGGAATGGTGAAGAAAAAGGTTTTCTGAAAAAGGTCTACTTTCGAATTAGATGTTCAATGGTTCAAAATGGCTTAGTTTCATAATACTACGTTCAAAATGAGACTTAATTGCAGTGTGTAATTTGTAAAAAGTAAGTGCCAGGGCCCTTCTCAGGAGGCCACTGCAGCTTGCGCCACCCATTGCCCGTGCAGCGCTGCCAATGACAGTACTAACACAATTACTAACCATCGCACTCCTATAATTGTGACAATTTAGAATATTCCAGGCACCCCAAAGCTATCAGAATAGTGTGATCATCAGTTATCATGAATTTCTAATGTACATTGAATTATTAAAAACTGTTGTGGTGCTCATCTCAAAAGTAGACAGTGCCACCATGTGGTGGACTGTCAGTCCCGGAGTTGAGAATTAAGTGCGGGTGACCAGCACCGGGAACCACTGGCTCAAATTAAGCACAGCTTAATTGCTCGGAAACTAACTCCTCACTAAAAAGGCTGCATTGTGTCTGCACAGATTTCGTCACTATCTATGGAAGACCTTTACCAAACTGTGATTTGCAGCACACACGTATCCTAGCTTTATGATTTTATTCCACATATACTGCTGAACCCACTATGGATTTGTAATCGATTACATATCCTGGCAAAGTGCTTGAAAAATGCAGACCTGTAACAAATGTGTAATTCTGCATATGCCCCAGACATTGTTTCATTCAATTTTATTTCTTTAATCATGATCACTGTTTATGTCTCATTGTATAAGAAATATAATACATAGATAGCTCAGTTGAAACTGCAAAACTGTGGTCTATCTTAAAAATTCACGTCAGGTAAGAATAGGCCCAAGTCTTGAGGATAAACTCCGCTGTTTCCCTCCTAAAGCATTTAAAGCCACTCAGGTCTCAATACCAAGTCCACAATGAGAGGAACCTTTCAGTATCACTGTGGTCTCATGGAGCCCTCACCAGGAAATGCCTGAAAAGCAAACAACCTAGGACAATCGAATTACACACTTAAGTGATGCTTGCATGCCTACTTTCAGAGACAAACGTGCAAAGATGATCTAAGCGCATATCTGGCCACAGATCTCCACACAAAGGACACCTGTCTTCCATGCACCTCCCCAACCACACATGCAGACTACATCTTGCAGTCGCTCCCAGTCAAGGTAGCAGTGCTACAATGCCACACTAAAAGCAATTGCAAGGCATAAAAATTCGTTCCCACATTTTATATGCTTAAAGATTTTGTGCAGATCTAGTACTCAAAATTCGCCTATTCAATATGAATGAATGAGATTTTTGAAGCGTGCAACAGCCACCCACTCTATGTTGTCCAACACTAAAAAAAACTGCAATATAAAGCCCAGAAATAATGGTAAATAGAATTAAAAAGCCAGGTTTTGAGTTTCTTGCATAGACCAGAAACAGATAAAGCATGACAATCTTCTCCAAGGAGAGAATTCTAATGCTTACTGGTCAAATATGCGAAGAAGTGGCCATCTCGTCTACCATGTCGCATACTGGGAATTTTGAGTAATTTAGTCCCATCTTATCTTAAAGACCTACCAGGGGAATACTGATGCACTAAGTTACGAAGGTACATGGGACCAGAATTATTCAAAGCTCTAAAAGTAAGCACTTTAGATTTAAATAACACCCTTTTCTGAATAGGGAGCCTGTGGTATCCAGCTTGTTGAGCAGCTTCAGTGGAAGCTTACCAGGGTTCCACGTCTGGACACTTCTTGAAGTTCCACCGGAGTGTTCCAAGGTTCTAAAAGCGTTGCTTGTTTTGAAATTCTGACAGATGACTGAAGACTGTGGCTTAGGTGCAGAAGTTCCAGATGAGGAACTTCAGGACATTATGCAAATTACAAGGCTTGTCGAGCGCGAAAAGTAGTTTGAAAATCTGTAATAAAACAAGGGGCACTTCAGCAAGTGCTGTAGATCTGCAAGTAAAGAGGCCAGGGTCTCTGAGATAGCTAAATTAGATGTAATCAAAATAGCTAATACTTGGGGTAATTGGAAGAAATCCCACCCCATTGGTGTTATTAAAATAAACGAAGAACCTGTTGACGTTCTAATGGAATAATTGCTCCGGCTAACATCGATTTCTAATGATGTATAAGACAAGCAGTTTAAAGAGGTGGTAGGGTTGGTAAACTCCAACGTGACCCTTCAAGATTATGGGATAAACCTATTGAGATTTTGGGCTACATTGATATATGTACCCAAAGTAGGAGATAGTATGCTTAGTTGGTCACATCAGGGTGCCATGGGCATATTTCCTGATCAAGGCTGATCTAATCCTATCAATTTGGAAGGTGAGAAGGGGGTCATGAATGGACTGTCCCTGACAGACCAGCAGGTCTAGAATGTTATTTTACTAAGAAAAGAAGGAGTGTGGTTTTTTACTGAATTTCCTGAAGTTTTTAATGATAAATTAGGATGCTTAAAAAAAGAATCAGGTCCTAAACTTTGACTCAAGTCAGGTTCTGTAGCAATTGAAAGCAAAGTTAGAGGGTTGCCCTTTAGTGTAAGAGATGGTGTGAAAAAAATACTGGATGATTTAGATCACACTGGGAAAAAATTCGCCTGTGGAATGCAAGGAAGGGCTGGTGCTGTAGTTGTGATGCATGAGGCTTCAGGTGTCCTGTGTCTGTGCATTGATTTAAGGGCACTGAATAAATGTGTGGTTGTGGATAGTTTTCCCTTGCCAAATATTTCTGAAATGGTGTGAGGTTCTTCATAACACTAGACAGCACTACCCTAGTATGAGAGGGATGAAGGGGCACTAATTACCCTTTGAAGCATCCCCAGTTGTTTTCTCTGTTTTAATCCCATTCGGGGGGTCATTAAATAAAATTAGTTTATGGCATCCCTGATATAGTTTTAATAGTTTTCCATTTGTGTTACGTTGTTATGTTATGCTGCATTTGATCCCGAGATCTGTGTTTGTATTGTCTTCCCCCTTCCCTTTGCTCCATCCCAGGAGTTGGTCTGTGCAGGGATGTTGTAGCAGCCCTATGATGAAGCATGCCACGATTAATGTGTGAGGGCACTTTTGAGAAACTTTGCGTCTCTCCCATTAATGTTTTTTGATCTTCATAATCATAGAGATACCTCCTTTTCTTTTTTGTGTGGGTACAGTTGCTTGTATTTTGGAGGATAGAAAAGGAGTTGTACCTCTCTCCCCTTATGTGTGTGTTGCAGCACTAACCTATCATCAGATTACGTTGTATGTCAAATCAAAACATTTAACTGCTTTTATCACATTGTCACTTTCCAACTTGCAAGAATGCCATCTGGATTATTGTCAGTGGCGAGGAGTAATTTGTTGGAGGGCATTCTTGGCATACACTTCTATGAACAGGACATTCTGATTTGTGGTAAAATCAAGCCTGAGCATGAAGATAGAGTGAGGCAGGTACTTGAGGTGTTGAAAAAGAATACTAGTGCTTGGTGAGTGATTCTGTGCTTTATTTTATTGTGTTTGTTTTTCAGAGGGTAAATACATTCCTCAATAGTTTTCTTGCATCATAAAAACAGCAGAATGTCTAATTTTGATTTTTCAAAAGATCTTTTTTATTTTTAGATCAATGTGAAAGACAGGGGAACAGCCGACACGTGTTTCGCCCAAAGGCCAGCAGGCCAGGGCTTTCTCAAGGCTGATTAGAATGTACAGGGATCACAAATAGTGGTAGTGTAGAAGAGATAGAAAAAAGCGGAGGAGAAAAACCACAGAAAACACAATACCACGTTGGTGACAATTCGAGACGTGAAGTGGTATATAGTTATAAAATACCAAGTGTAAGAAAAGCATTTGCACAGGGTTATCAAAGATGCACTAGAATCCTGTTTTGGGTGGTATCTGGGTGAAACCACCGATGTGGTTTGTGCTTCAACAGATTAGGGGTTTTGACTAATTGAGTGTGAACCTTGGTAACACCCACCAAACCCTTGCTGTTGAAAAAGAATAGTTTGACGTTTAAAAAGAAAAAGTATACATTTGGTAGGTAAGAAATAGAATATTTATTACATTTGATCAATGCTGATGGGATGCAACCTAAAACAGATATGGTCAAAGCCATAAATGATTTTAAGGACAATGATTTGAGGCGTTACTGGATTGTCAAAGTTGAGCTGGGTTTGGAGTGGAACATGGTAGTTTGCGGAGCACAGCAGATTCCTCCTATATCGTCTCGGGGAAGGTTACTGCTCTTTGTGCATGACCGTCGCCAAGGCATTAAGAAGACTAAAGGAAGTCTTTGACGGGATTATTGGTGACCTAGTATGGATGCCCAGGTTGAAAGACTAGTCAGGAATTGCATAGCACTTACTGTGAACGATAAAGTTAGGCAGGTTATGTCCAATGACTGTAAGGAAAGTTCTTTCTAGACTGTGGGAAGACCTTACTTAAGATATTGTTTGACTGATACAAGGTGAGAAGGTACCAGTTAATGTTTTAGTGCTGGTTGATGCATTCTCCAAGTGGCCTGAAATACAATTGGTGAGCAATATTCAAGCTAAATCCATAAATGGCTTTCTTAACTAGCTCTGAAGCACGGAAGCTTCCCCTGTAGTCTACTTATGGATACTGGGTCTCAAATGTTATAACACAACATGGAAGATTTTCTGAGCAAGAGAGCTATTTTGCATAAGAAATGCACAATATATCATCCAGAGCATAACGGTCTGGGTGAGCATCTTAATAAGACTAGCTAGCTAGGTATTGTGACAATGTGTAGAGAGAAGAGACTACACAGTAGTTAGTGGCATATATAATGACACTACATGCCATCACCTAGAAGGTTTCTTTTGAATTGCTTAAAGGAAGGAAGGTCAATACCTAACTTTCTCCAGGATGGTTGAAGGGTGAGAAAGACAACCCTGTTCTGTGGGATGCTGATGATTTGAGAACTCAGGAAGTGTTTAAGATGGCTAAGAGGAAATCTCATCATAATTTAAGCAAAGCTATTTGTGATCCTTGTGTGGTGGTGGCGGGCATGGTAGTTGTAAAGCTTTCGACTGCAAAACCATTATCTAAGTTTTCGGCACCCAGGACAGCGGTTAAGTTATTCAAAGGTGCAGTGAGGACAGACGATGGCTGCATATGGAACATGAACTGCATGTCTTTATGTGGTTAAATTGTGACTATTATGATCCACTGTTCTGTTTGAAGTATTTCATGCTAATCTTGGTTTTCTTTTAGGTTCAATCTGTGTAGTCCAATGTCCTGAAGGAGTTTTTTTTAAATTTTAATTCTGACATTTGATTTAAGATTGTGACTGAGGTGCAGAATAAAGGAGTTACAGAACCCATACCAGTTTCCGCTGTATGCCTCCTCATTTAGATTTCACAGAGCCAATGAATCTTCCTTAAATGAGAAGAAATAGGTTGATGTTCATATAAGATCAAAATAACTCAGACCACAGCATTTTGAAGAGTTTATAGGAGTTAAAGAAGATATTTTCGGATCCCAATTAAAGTAAATTACCATTATAAAATCTATCCGTAATCATAGCATGAACTACTTTTTTATGGATCAAGGGAGTCGACTATCAAACATCGCCTGAGGGATTTCAGTAAACAAAAACAAATGGTTGATACAGTAGCTACCTGGAGTGTAAAGATTAGATCACAGTCAAATTAAATTCCAAAGTTTCTAACCAATTTAGAGGAAGCAGGTAGACTAAGCTGATCTTGTTTGTCAGGCTCCTAAGCTGATGACCATATTGAACTAGGCTTGTCAAAAATTAGCATCTCTGTTTTTTCAGAATTAAGCGTGAGGCAGCTATTTCGCAACCATGAAGCCACTGCGTAAAGACAGTCCTTAAACTTCTCTTGAGAAATAGAGATGTTCTCTGTAATGGAAACAATATGCTGAGTATCATCAGCAAAAGATGGAGTGGAGAAACTAAAGGACTGCACAATTTGAACGTGTGTGGGTGTCTGTGTGTGTGTGTGCGTGCGTGCGTGCGTCTGTCTCAATAAACAGCCCTGAAGTACTCCTTGCTTAAGCTGAAAGGCAACCGATTTGTAGGAGGAAATAGCCATCCTCTTTGAATGAGCAGACAAGAAAGAACAAAGGCACTATGGTGTTGAGCCACAGATACAGAGCTGGAGAAGACGTTCCACTAAGATAGAATAAGAAACGTTATCAAAAGCTGCAGAAAGATTCAATAAAATGAATGCGGCACATCCTCCATCATCCAGAATGGATCAACCATGTTCTGTTAGGAAAAGCAAAGCAGTTTTGGGTAATAATGATGATGTTTGGCTTCCAGAAAGATAGAGCGGAATGTTAATTACTTTTTCTGGAATCTTAACTGGTAAAATTATATAAATCTGAAAATTAACCATCACTATGGGATGGCAAATGTCTTACCACATATGTTTGTTTCTACGATAAAGTGACTATAGTAGATCTAATGACTCGGTTCAAGAGCTGACATAATAGAGGCTTAATGAAGTCTCAACACAAGACAGAAGGCTGCAGAAACGTATTTACAATAGAGGACATTTCTTGAAGCGAATTGGAAGAAGTGGCTAATTCATCGACAGAATATGTAGCGCGAGCTTTCTTTATGAGTCTGTGGTAGTTTTCTAGAGCTGATCTGTATATCTATTCAGAAAGTTAGTCACATTTCTCCACACCAATTCATGAGTACTTTTGTTTAAATACAGGACCGGTGAGCTTGCACGCTACACTGTAGGAGGCCTTCAAGTCTGTGATAAGGGGTGTCTGTATCTACAAGCAGGGAGGGGTACTGAAAGCTATCCGTGCACAACTCCGAATGGTGGAGGATAAGCTAAAACAGCTGGGGGATAGAGTGGTGCCGCACCCCGATGTAGGTCTAAAGACAGAAATGCACTCTACATTGCAACCATACAGGAAAACAGCGGACTGGGAAGCAAATATTCTGGGGGGGGGAGGGCGCCGGTTCACCAATATGGTGAAGGGAACGACCCAGTAAAACTCTGGCATGGCTGCTGCAGGCGAACAGAAAAAACAATACAATTCCCAATGTCAGAGATGAAAACTGGGAGACTCCGATTGGGAACGGTTGAGGTTGCCTAATTTTTCAATCGTTACTACTCTGACCTATGTAGCTCCAAAATGCAATTTACAGACACAGCTCTCTGAATATCTACAGGACTTAATAATGGCGTGGCTAGAGCCAGGCGACCAGCTGCCAATTAATGGACCCATATAATTAGAAGATGCCTCAGAGGCTGTCAAAGGAATAGCCACTAGTAAAGCCCCTGGATCGGATTGCCTCACTGACGAATTCTATACGGCTTTCAGCGAGACCCCTCTCTCCACGCCTCCCTGAGGGCTACAATGAGGACATAACCAATAACTGCCTACCGCCCTCGATGAGGGAAGCCATAATTATCACTCTGTTGAAACCGGAGAATGATCCGCAATCTTTCCATCCTATCGCCCTCTATCCCTCCCTAATCTTGACAGTAATATTTGCTTACATTATTGGAAAGCGCCTAGTAAGAGTTATTAAGGGCCTGACCGGTGTGTGCCAGTCAGATCCACCACACTCAATCTTCGTCCACTCTTCGCCCTGATGCGTCAGGTTAAATCACACCTTCCCGTTGCAGGAGTATTGTTGGATGCCGAAAAGGCTTTTGATTCTGTTGAGAGGCCTGTTTTACATACAGTATTGCATCAAATAGGCCGTGGGTTACTCTATTTCGCATGATCCCCCTATTATATGTGTTCCCTGGGCCTCAAATGGTATCTCATGACATCGAAGATTATCTGAATAAGAGAGCTATTTGTTATAAGAAGTGCACAGTATATCACCCAGAGGGTAATGGCTTAATGGGTGAAGGGTATCCCTGAATTTCTCTGATGATATATGGATTGCAGCAATGCTGGTTTATGGCACTTAAACAGACAGAGAACTACTGCATAATCAGCCAGAAAGGGTAAGAGTGGTCAACTGATATATAAGAACATTTAAAAGAAAAACAACGTACGACCAGCTTTCAGAGTGGGGCTAGAAACCAACTCCAAAATGCAAAGCATATACAAAAACTAAGACAGTGGTAGAGGATGGATGTTCATTTAAATACGTTTACACAAACCTATATGCCATTATATCCATAAGTCCGGTCATAAATGCTCAATAAGTAACACACCTGTGCCAGTACCTATGCTCTAACTGCTCAGACATTTATACAATGCACATTGTTTCACAGAAGAAAAATAGACCTTTAAAATGATGCTCAATTTGAAACTTTTATCGTATTAAGAATGCACAATTCACACACACACACACACACACACACAGAAAATGGTACGACTTTCAGCACATATGATAAATAGTAGTACATAAGGACCGACTTCAGAATCAGATGTATAATCTCTACCCTCTGAATATGAATATTTACAGCAACTCTCCACCTATTAACCTTACCACGCTAGAAGCCATTGCTCCTGAATGGAATGCTCCCCATCAACATATGATATCAGATATTGAACACAGAGGTCTCTCCTTTAATCAGTCTTCGCTATCATTACAAATCTCCTGTTTCATCAATAATTGCAAACACTGGAACAGAACCCTCAGACAGTACATTTCACCATCTCTCTGTACATGATAACAAGACTCCTCTTTATAGATCCAGGCCTGGTCTGAGTGCCAACATTGTCACCTAGATCTTCCCTTAACAGCTTCCCATGGACACCTGTCACACTACTCACTGTGCTGCAAAAACGCTGATTCAGTTTAGGAAAGGGCTGAAGACTCGCCTCCTTACAAAACACTGCATCTCAATGCTTTAGCTGTCCACAGCCCAGCTGCCTTACCTATCACTTGTTGACTTTATGCTGCCTTACCTATCACTTGCTGACTTTATGCTGCCTTACCTATCCCATGCTGACTTTATGCTGCCTTACCTATCACATGTTGACTTTATGATGCCTTACCTATCACTTCTTGACTATCACTTGTTGACTTTATGCTGCTTTACCTATCACTTGTTGACTTTATGCTGCCTTACCTATCACTTGCTGACTTTATGCTGCCTTACCTATCCCATGCTGACTTTATGCTGCCTTACCTATCACATGTTGACTTTATGATGCCTTACCTATCACTTCTTGACTATCACTTGTTGACTTTATGCTGCTTTACCTATCACTTGTTGACTTTATGCTGCCTTACCCATCACTTGCTGACTTTATGCTGCCTTACCTATCCCATGCTGACTTTATGCTGCCTTACCTATCACTTGCTGACTTTATGCTGCCTTACCTATCCCATGCTGACTTTATGCTGCCTTACCTATCACATGTTGACTTTATGATGCCTTACCTATCACTTCTTGACTATCACTTGTTGACTTTATGCTGCTTTACCTATCACTTGTTGACTTTATGCTGCCTTACCCATCACTTTCTGACTTTATGCTGCCTTGCCTATCACTTGCTGACTTTATGCTGCCTTACCTATCACATGGTGACTTTATGCTGCTTACCTATCACTTGTTGACTATCACTTGTTGACTTTATGCTGCCTTACCTATCACTTGTTGACTTTATGCTGCCTTACCTATCACTTGCTGACGTTATGCTGCCTTACCCATCACTTGTTGACTTTATGCTGCCTTACCTATCACTTGTTGACTTTATGCTGCCTTACCTATCACTTGCTGACGTTATGCTGCCTTACCCATCACTTGTTGACTTTATGCTGCCTTACCTATCACTTGTTGACTTTATGCTGCCTTACCTATCACTTGCTGACTTTATGCTGCCTTACCCATCACTTGTTGACTTTATGCTGCCTTACCTATCACTTGCTGACTTTATGCTGCCTTACCTATCACTTGCTGACTTTATGCTGCCTTACCTATCACTTGCTGACTTTATGCTGCCTTACCTATCACTTGCTGACTTTATGCTGCCTTACCTATCACTTGTTGACTTTATGCTGCCTTACCTATCACTTGTTGACTATCACATGTTGACTTTATGCTGCCTTACCTATCACTTGCTGACTTTATGCTGCCTTACCTATCACTTGCTGACTTTATGCTGCCTTACCTATCACATGTTGACTTTATGCTGCTTACCTATCACATGTTGACTATCACTTGTTGACTTTATGCTGCTTACCTATCACTTGTTGACTTTATGCTGCCTTACCCATCACTTGTTGACGTTATGCTGCCTTACCTATCACTTGTTGACTTTATGCTGCCTTACCTATCACTTGTTAACTATCACTTGTTGACTTTATGCTGCCTTACCTATCACTTGTTGACTTTATGCTGCATTACCTATCACTTGCTGACTTTATGCTGCCTTACCCATCACTTGTTGACGTTATGCTGCCTTACCTATCACTTGTTGACTTTATGCTGCCTTACCTATCACTTGTTAACTATCACTTGTTGACTTTATGCTGCCTTACCTATCACGTGTTGACTTTATGCTGCCTTACCCATCACTTGTTGACGTTATGCTGCCTTACCCATCACTTGTTGACGTTATGCTGCTTACCTATCACTTGTTGACTTTATGCTGCCTTACCCATCACTTGTTGACTTTATGGTGCCTTACCTATCACTTGCTGACTTTATGCTGCCTTACCCATCACTTGCTGACTTTATGCTGCCTTACCTATCACATGGTGACTTTATGCTGCGTACCTATCACTTGCTGACTTTATGCTGCCTTACCTATCACATGTTGACTTTATGCTGCCTTACCTATCACATGTTGACTTTATGCTGCCTTACCTATCACTTGCTGACTTTATGCTGCCTTACCTATCACTTGCTGACTTTATGCTGCCTTACCTATCACTTGCTGACTTTATGCTAGTCTTCCACCCCGTACAGCGTTCCTCTGTCTTTTGGCTAGGTTTGCATTATAGAAATATCATATACATAACATAAACATATATTATTTCCAATTTAAGAGTTCAAAGTTCTGAGATCTTTAGGATACTCTGCACTAAAATGAGCTCTACTCATAGTGCGTAAACAATTGACACATATTGAACAAGGTTTCCGACTACTCATTTAATGAATGGGACAACTTTTAAAGTAACACGTGTTCTACAGGCATATCAGTATCCGGGCATAGAGAACTACAGATCTCCATATGAAGCATCCTCTTTAAGAAGTGTCGCTGCTGGCTTCTAAAAACAGATCACCTCTGTAAGCCAGCTGAATTGTTCAGCACACAGATATTGCTTTAGCAATGTTTACTGACTCTCATGGTAATGGGAATAACGTGTTGGATCTACTAGGATCCAATGAGATTTGTTCAAACTTGAAACTTAACAAGTATAAAAGCCGAGGCCTGGGAGGGAAATGTAGGATTATTTTTTAATTGCCTGGCTTCCTTCTGTTGTAAGCCAGCTGTACTTAGTGTTTTATTGATGAAGTTATTTATACCTTTTAGTAAGGTGGTGTCAGGAAGAGAGGGGTGAACGGGTGTGAGGAGACGGATCAGCCATGTTCCGATTGTCCCGTCCATCTTGGCTGGGTATTGCGGACCCTAGCTCTATCTGATGCTTGCGTTGTGGTGTCTCTGGGTGGAGTTAAAGATTACAGACATAATGGAAGACTCAAGTATTGGGTCTTTAGTTCTCACCTAACTTTGACATCTGTGCAGAGGAAGAGAAAGGGCATTTTGGATGCTGGAGCACTATGTATGCAGGAATCTTTCCCTAAAACATTTGTACCTCACAGGATAAAGGCACCTTATGCGTATGGGATTCGTCATTGAGCATCTTGGGCCTTATTATACATAGTATAATTGAGTCGCAATGATCGCTTTAGCCCACTGTAAACACACCCAGGACATTCTGGGATTACAGAAGGGGCTGTAGACGTATGCGCAGCCCCTTCTATAATATGAATTGCGCTAGCACAAACTTTTGTCCTCTATTTGCATGGGGATGCAAATGAGGAAGCTTTTTCGCCCTCGCCGTATTGCAGATGTGGGCACATGGGCGAATAAGTTGTGTGTGTGGGGGTGGGGGAAAGAGGGGCACTGCTTTAATGCCAAATGTGAAGAGCCATAAAGCTAATGTGGGCCCCAAGGGTGCCCCCAGGGAGTGGGCCACAGGGTTTCCAGGGATTCTTCTGCATCTGCTGCAGATGGGTGCATTTGCACACTAGTTTTCACAGACTAAAAATAGAATGCATTATATGCTTTTGCTTCTATGCAGTTTTTTCCAAGGAATGACAAAGAGGCTTGCATAGCTCCCATTACAAAAGTCAGGTCCAAGGCGTGGACTAGTGTCATCTTGTGAGGAGGTAGCAGCAGGGAGACAGTGTGATCTTGTGTGGAAGAAACAGCATGAACTATTTCTCTAGCTTGAGGCACAATTCATTTTACGCAAAAACAACAGTTGATGGACAGAATGCAGAACAATGTCATACATTCACCCCAGTTCAGAGATCTGGGCCTAAATCCATCGTTTTTTTGCTCACCATGCCATTCCAGTTTGGACCCAGCCATATGCAAATCAGTCTTGACCCTGTGCCTCATGGGAACAGTCCAGCCCGAACTGCCAAGCCAGGTCCTCCCTGGACTGGAAACAAGCATCCTAGGACCGGTTTCGGGGTTTCACCCCTCTTCAGCCAGGATAGCTTGATTCCAGTGGCATGGAGAGCACGGGACCCCGTCTGGGCATACCCGTCCCACTCGGGTGACAAATGCAAAAACAACAGTTGATGGACAGAATGCAGAACAATGTCATACATTCACCCCAGTACAGAGATCTGGGCCTAAATCCATCGTTTTTTGCTCACCATGCCATTCCAGTTTGGACCCAGCCATATGCAAATCAGTCTTGACCCTGTGCCTCATGGGAACAGTCCAGCCCGAACTGCCAAGCCAGGTCCTCCCTGGACTGGAAACAAGCATCCTAGGACCGGTTTCGGGGTTTCACCCCTCTTCAGCCAGGATAGCTTGATTCCAGTGGCATGGAGAGCACGGGACCCACGTCTGGGCATACCCGTCCCACTCGGGGTGACAAATGCAAAAACAACAGTTGATGGACAGAATGCAGAACAATGTCATACATTCACCCCAGTACAGAGATCTGGGCCTAAATCCATCGTTTTTTTGCTCACCATGCCATTCCAGTTTGGACCCAGCCATATTCAAATCAGTCTTGACCCTGTGCCTCATGGGAACAGTCCAGCCCGAACTGCCAAGCCAGGTCCTCCCTGGATTGGAAACAAGCATCCTAGGACCGGTTTCGGGGTTTCACCCTCTTCAGCCAGGATAGCTTGATTCCAGTGGCATGGAGAGCACGGGACCCACGTCTGGGCATACCCGTCCCACTCGGGGTGACAAATGCAAAAACAACAGTTGATGGACAGAATGCAGAACAATGTCATACATTCACCCCAGTACAGAGATCTGGGCCTAAATCCATCGTTTTTTTGCTCACCATGCCATTCCAGTTTGGACCCAGCCATATGCAAATCAGTCTTGACCCTGTGCCTCATGGGAACAGTCCAGCCCGAACTGCCAAGCCAGGTCCTCCCTGGACTGGAAACAAGCATCCTAGGACCGGTTTCGGGGTTTCACCCCTCTTCAGCCAGGATAGCTTGATTCCAGTGGCATGGAGAGCACGGGACCCACGTCTGGGCATACCCGTCCCACTCGGGGTGACAAATGCAAAAACAACAGTTGATGGACAGAATGCAGAACAATGTCATACATTCACCCCAGTACAGAGATCTGGGCCTAAATCCATCGTTTTTTGCTCACCATGCCATTCCAGTTTGGACCCAGCCATATGCAAATCAGTCTTGACCCTGTGCCTCATGGGAACAGTCCAGCCCGAACTGCCAAGCCAGGTCCTCCCTGGACTGGAAACAAGCATCCTAGGACCGGTTTCGGGGTTTCTCTTCAGCCAGGATAGCATGATTCCAGTGGCATGGAGAGCACGGGACCAACGTCTGGGCATACCCGTCCCACTCGGGTTGACAAATGCAAAAACAACAGTTGATGGACAGAATGCAGAACAATGTCATACATTCACCCCAGTACAGAGATCTGGGCCTAAATCCATCGTTTTTTTGCTCACCGTGCCATTCCAGTTTGGACCCAGCCATATGCAAATCAGTCTTGACCCTGTGCCTCATGGGAACAGTCCAGCCCGAACTGCCAAGCCAAGTCCTCCCTGAACTGGAAACAAGCATCCTAGGACCGGTTTCGGGGTTTCACCCCTCTTCAGCCAGGATAGCTTGATTCCAGTGGCATGGAGAGCACGGGACCCACGTCTGGGCATAACCGTCCCACTCGGGGTGACAAATGCAAAAACAACAGTTGATGGACAGAATGCAGAACAATGTCATACATTCACCCCAGTACAGAGATCTGGGCCTAAATCCATCGTTTTTTTGCTCACCATGCCATTCCAGTTTGGACCCAGCCATATGCAAATCAGTCTTGACCCTGTGCCTCATGGGAACAGTCCAGCCCGAACTGCCAAGCCAGGTCCTCCCTGGACTGGAAACAAGCATCCTAGGACCGGTTTCGGGGTTTCACCCCTCTTCAGCCAGGATAGCTTGATTCCAGTGGCATGGAGAGCACTGGACCCACGTCTGGGCATACCCGTCCCACTCGGGGTGACAAATGCAAAAACAACAGTTGATGGACAGAATGCAGAACAATGTCATACATTCACCCCAGTACAGAGATCTGGGCCTAAATCCATCGTTTTTGCTCACCATGCCATTCCAGTTTGGACCCAGCCATATGCAAATCAGTCTTGACCCTGTGCCTCATGGGAACAGTCCAGCCCGAACTGCCAAGCCAAGTCCTCCCTGGACTGGAAACAAGCATCCTAGGACCGGTTTCGGGTTTCACCCTCTTCAGCCAGGATAGCTTGATTCCAGTGGCATGGAGAACACGGGACCCACGCCTGGGCATACCCGTCCCACTCGGGTGACAAATGCAAAAACAACAGTTGATGGACAGAATGCAGAACAATGTCATACATTCACCCCAGTACAGAGATCTGGGCCTAAATCCATCGTTTTTTGCTCACCATGCCATTCCAGTTTGGACCCAGCCATATGCAAATCAGTCTTGACTCCTGTGCCTCATGGGAACAGTCCAGCCCGAACTGCCAAGCCAGGTCCTCCCTGGACTGGAAACAAGCATCCTAGGACCGGTTTCGGGTTTCACCCTCTTCAGCCAGGATAGCTTGATTCCAGTGGCATGGAGAGCACGGGACCCACGTCTGGGCATACCCGTCCCACTCGGGGTGACAAATGCAAAAACAACAGTTGATGGACAGAATGCAGAACAATGTCATACATTCACCCCAGTACAGAGATCTGGGCCTAAATCCATCGTTTTTTGCTCACCATGCCATTCCAGTTTGGACCCAGCCATATGCAAATCAGTCTTGACCCTGTGCCTCATGGGAACAGTCCAGCCCGAACTGCCAAGCCAGGTCCTCCCTGGACTGGAAACAAGCATCCTAGGACCGGTTTCGGGGTTTCACCCCTCTTCAGCCAGGATAGCTTGATTCCAGTGGCATGGAGAGCACGGGACCCACGTCTGGGCATACCCGTCCCACTCGGGTGACAAATGCAAAACAACAGTTGATGGACAGAATGCAGAACAATGTCATACATTCACCCCAGTACAGAGATCTGGGCCTAAATCCATCGTTTTTGCTCACCATGCCATTCCAGTTTGGACCCAGCCATATGCAAATCAGTCTTGACCCTGTGCCTCATGGGAACAGTCCAGCCCGAACTGCCAAGCCAGGTCCTCCCTGGACTGGAAACAAGCATCCTAGGACCGGTTTCGGGTTTCACCCCTCTTCAGCCAGGATAGCTTGATTCCAGTGGCATGGAGAGCACGGGACCCACGTCTGGGCATACCCGTCCCACTCGGGTGACAAATGCAAAAACAACAGTTGATGGACAGAATGCAGAACAATGTCATACATTCACCCCAGTACAGAGATCTGGGCCTAAATCCATTGTTTTTTGCTCACCATGCCATTCCAGTTTGGACCCAGCCATATGCAAATCAGTCTTGACCCTGTGTCTCATGGGAACAGTCCAGCCCGAACTGCCAAGCCAGGTCCTCCCTGGACTGGAAACAAGCATCCTAGGACCGGTTTCGGGTCTCACCCTCTTCAGCCAGGATAGCTTGATTCCAGTGGCATGGAGAGCACGGGACTCACGTCTGGGCATACCCGTCCCACTCGGGTGACAAATGCAAAACAACAGTTGATGGACAGAATGCAGAACAATGTCATACATTCACCCCAGTACAGAGATCTGGGCCTAAATCCATCGTTTTTTGCTCACCATGCCATTCCAGTTTGGACCCAGCCATATGCAAATCAGTCTTGACCCTGTGCCTCATGGGAACAGTCCAGCCCGAACTGCCAAGCCAGGTCCTCCCTGGACTGGAAACAAGCATCCTAGGACCGGTTTCGGGGTTTCACCCCTCTTCAGCCAGGATAGCTTGATTCCAGTGGCATGGAGAGCACGGGACCCACGTCTGGGCATACCCGTCCCACTCGGGTGACAAATGCAAAAACAACAGTTGATGGACAGAATGCAGAACAATGTCATACATTCACCCCAGTACAGAGATCTGGGCCTAAATCCATCGTGTTTTTGCTCACCATGCCATTCCAGTTTGGAATGGTGAAGCAAAATAACGATGGATTAAACCCAGATCTGTGACTGGGGGTGAATGTTTGCCAATGTGCAGCATTCGGTCCATCATCTTGTGTGTTTTGCATTTCGCCCTAAGTGGGAAGGGTATGGCCAGACGTGGGTCCCGTGCTCACTACGCCACTGGAGTCAAGCTATCCTGGCTGATGAAGGCTGAAAGGCTGAAAGCCTGAAACCGGTCCTAGGATGCTTGATTCCGGTCCAGGGAAGACATGGCTTGGCAGTTCGGTCTGGACTGTTCCCATGAGGCACAGGGTCAAGACTGATTTGCATATGGCTATGTCTGAACTGGGGTGGCGTGGTGAAGCAAAATAACGATGGATTAAACCCAGATCTGTGACTGGGGGTGAATGTTTGCCAATGTGCAGCATTCCGTCCATCATCTTGTGTGTTTTGCATTTCGCCCCTAAGTGGGAAGGGTATGCCCAGACGTGGGTCCCGTGCTCACTACGCCACTGGAGTCAAGCTATCCTGGCTGATGAAGGCTGAAAGCCTGAAACCGGTCCTAGGATGCTTGATTCCGGTCCAGGGAAGACATGGCTTGGCAGTTCGGTCTGGACTGTTCCCATGAGGCACAGGGTCAAGACTGATTTGCATATGGCTATGTCTGAACTGGGGTGGCGTGGTGAAGCAAAATAACGATGGATTAAACCCAGATCTGTGACTGGGGGTGAATGTTTGCCAATGTGCAGCATTCCGTCCATCATCTTGTGTGTTTTGCATTTCGCCTAAGTGGGAAGGGTATGCCCAGACGTGGGTCCCGTGCTCACTACGCCACTGGAGTCAAGCTATCCTGGCTGATGAAGGCTGAAAGCCTGAAACCGGTCCTAGGATGCTTGATTCCGGTCCAGGGAAGACATGGCTTGGCAGTTCGGTCTGGACTGTTCCCATGAGGCACAGGGTCAAGACTGATTTGCATATGGCTATGTCTGAACTGGGGTGGCGTGGTGAAGCAAAATAACGATGGATTAAACCCCGATCTGTGACTGGGGGTGAATGTTTGCCAATGTGCAGCATTCCGTCCATCATCTTGTGTGTTTTGCATTTCGCCCTAAGTGGGAAGGGTATGCCCAGACGTGGGTCCCGTGCTCACTACGCCACTGGAGTCAAGCTATCCTGGCTGATGAAGGCTGAAAGCCTGAAACCGGTCCTAGGATGCTTGATTCCGGTCCAGGGAAGACATGGCTTGGCAGTTCGGTCTGGACTGTTCCCATGAGGCACAGGGTCAAGACTGATTTGCATATGGCTATGTCTGAACTGGGGTGGCGTGGTGAAGCAAAATAACGATGGATTAAACCCAGATCTGGGGGTGAATGTTTGCCAATGTGCAGCATTCCGTCCATCATCTTGTGTGTTTTGCATTTCGCCTTAAGTGGGAAGGGTATGCCCAGACGTGGGTCCCGTGCTCACTACGCCACTGGAGTCAAGCTATCCTGGCTGATGAAGGCTGAAAGCCTGAAACCGGTCCTAGGATGCTTGATTCCGGTCCAGGGAAGACATGGCTTGGCAGTTCGGTCTGGACTGTTCCCATGAGGCACAGGGTCAAGACTGATTTGCATATGGCTATGTCTGAACTGGGGTGGCGTGGTGAAGCAAAATAACGATGGATTAAACCCAGATCTGTGACTGGGGGTGAATGTTTGCCAATGTGCAGCATTCCGTCCATCATCTTGTGTGTTTTGCATTTCGCCCTAAGTGGGAAGGGTATGCCCAGACGTGGGTCCCGTGCTCACTACGCCACTGGAGTCAAGCTATCCTGGCTGATGAAGGCTGAAAGCCTGAAACCGGTCCTAGGATGCTTGATTCCGGTCCAGGGAAGACATGGCTTGGCAGTTCGGTCTGGACTGTTCCCATGAGGCACAGGGTCAAGACTGATTTGCATATGGCTATGTCTGAACTGGGGTGGCATGGTGAAGCAAAATAACGATGGATTAAACCCAGATCTGTGACTGGGGGTGAATGTTTGCCAATGTGCAGCATTCCGTCCATCATCTTGTGTGTTTTACAATTCATTTTACTCCTTTTGTTGCCTTGGGAGACAAAGGATAGGAATTAAATTAATAGAATACCCAGTCTGAAAAAGCTCAGCTCGGTGAATAAGGGGGTCCAACAGACAGGTCGCTTAGCAGGGATAACAGAAGGTTTTCCTGGGCTGATAAAAGCACCTTCGGTCTTAGCTGTGCTTAGCTACTGTAGCTGCATCCAGCTCCTAAGCATTGGCAGGTAGTTCGTGATCTGTCTGGGGCCCTTTAGTTCATGTTTCAGTTTGGGGATGGCCTCGATCTCATCTACTTATATGTGGTACCAAACATTCAATTTGATCCTTGCAGCTGAAAAACAGGTATTAAAAAGGGCTTTTGCCAAAGTCAAGTTGTAAGAAATTGGGTTATTAGTTGCGAAGGATGAGAGTCCTTCACAAGTAATACTTTCACTAGTTTCTCGTTACCTAGAACCAAGTACCCTATTGCAGTGCTTGACTCTCAGGGTAGCGAAGTAGAGCAGTCAAAAGCCTACTCAGGGGATGTGGTGTGGGTTAGTTACCCGCTTGCAGGTACACCTCAATAACACTCAATAAATCAATATTCAGTCAGTGCTTTTCCTTATGAAAATGGAAAGTACTGTTATTACACACATGCTACTAAATACAATGCATTAAATTACAAAGATGTACCATCAGGCAGATGGAAATATCTGTGGTGACACCCTCATATCATGTTACACTCCTAGTGGGTCTTGAATCTCATAACCACAGTACCCTTCACTTACGCTAGATTCAATATTACAGTATAAGGAGATGTCATTGTCAATAAGGCAGGCCTACTGACTTTGTCAGGATGTTAACACATCAGTAAAAGCAGCATGATCTATTTCACCATTGCAACACCACTGAAATCAATGAGGACACTACCAACAGGCAATACATGTTATAACCCAAAGTTGAAGTACATTCAATTCATTTCAGTGAAAAACCTTGCATTATCGACCATTAACATTATCAATGAAGCAGTCTTATTTCTGTTTTTATTTGCTGCTGCTGAAGCTTTAGGGCCAACCAAAGGAGGTCCTTGCATTCCCACGCCGATGTGCAAAAGCACAAGCTCTAGAAGTGCTTTGAAAACTTCTTCCAGGAGCATAACTGCCTGGTAGATTTATGGCGAGTTTTCACAGGAACATTTCTGGGGGGCTGCTGCACCACCTGCAGCACCCCCACATACTTGGAACTACACTGGTGGAGCCCCTACCCTACCTTAGCCACCACAAGGAAGAAATAGAAAAGCTTTTGTGTGCTTGGAGGGGATTATGGGGGGATCCCTTGTCATGAGACGTTAATACTAGATTATTGGCTTTGCCATTTGTTGGAATGCTCATAGGTGGCCTTGCGCCGTGTTTTCTTTTATATAACGGATGCCCGTGCTCACCAGGCACATGGGTGCTGCCATTTTCATTGGGGTTGTGCAAGAAGCCCACTCCCGAGCTGCCCTGCCAGCTCCCCTTGGTGTGGCAACTCTCTTCGGTGCAGCCTTGGAGTGCGCTCCTTCTGTGCTTCTGTCCACAGAAGCTTGGAGCGGGGTGTGTCCGCTCCTTCAGACATGGGCAGAGAAGGCACGTCGATACCCCTGCAGTCTTCCTGGCGTTTTCTGTCCTGGGGAGGAGGAGTCTTCCGGGACACCTTAAATAATGTCAGGCCTTGGGGCATGGGGTCCTTAGGGCCGTGATAGAGATCAGGGGAGGGAGGGCCGTGATAGAGCTCAGAGAAGGGGCACCATCCAAAATCAATAGAACAAGGATGCGCTGACCCTGGGGGCTTGGCTCTCTCTGGGGAAACATCTTGAAGGAACAGCACTGTGCGCTTTTTTCTCCATCCAATCCCCCAGGGGGACAAGGCTTGTAGCCTCAATTTCTCCCGCCCGTAGGCGGAATGGCACGTTCTTGGGGTCGTTTTGCTCCTAGCTGCCAGCCATAGCCACCAAGACCATTTCTCCCAGGCCTCTTGGCCTCTAAAATTGATATTCCGGGGGCTAGCAGTACATGCTTGCAGTGTGTTATGTACGATAAACGGAAGTAGGTTTTGAGCTGATGTACGTGACAAGAAGTGAAAGATATAAACCCCAGATATGCAATGTCGCTGGCACCCATCATTCTTTTTACGGAAAGTAGGATGCAGTCAATAGTGATGAAGATAACAAAAAAGTCTAAAAAATCATGGCTTGTTCACGACCATGACCACTAGCGTATAGTAAGTCCTATGTGATGTTCAGGAGGGTACTTCTAGTTTTTGCGACACAATAGGTTGAAGCCTTAATAGAATTCGAGAACCAAGACATTTTGTTAGACACAGAAGCTGAGTGGAGTAGAGACGACCAACTTGAGGGCCTCATTCATACAACCTATGAAGAGCTTGTAGTTTTGTAAAGGCTGATGGTCGACATCAGGTTTTTCAGTAGCTGATTGCTTATGACAGGTCAAGGCACTGAACCTTCTAAAAGTGGTGTGTAGGAACTAAATGAAGCAGAAAAGGCTGGCTATGCAATAAGCACAGTGAAATGTTGAAGTAATGGCATATTTATTTAGCTTAACTAAATTACAAGCATCAAAGCATCTGGAATTACACAAAATGTGTACAGATGTGCGATCAGTGAACACAGGTAACTTATGAATCAGAAGCTTAAATCTGGACTGTTCTGGATCACACAACTTTAAGATGCACTCTGAGCGGTTTAAAATACAAAAATATCCATGCTCGCCACGTACTGCAGTCAACGCTTGAGACTAGAGCTGCAATGAAACTGCAGATGCTGGCAGTGGCAGCCCGAAGGCAGCCTCCTCCGTCTCTAGCTGAAGGACTGGATCTTCCATCTGAATGAGCAAGCTTTACAGAACATTTATCCGATTATCACAGCCACCGCCCTTTTCAGAGGTCCCCCCACCCTCTGCCACCAGAGCCTATCCTTCTGCATTGTACAGTCTGACCGAAGGCAACAGGCAATAAAAAAGAGAGAAAAGACTCCGCTCCATTGTGTCTGCTGTGTTCCTGCCATGAGCCGCCAGCAAGGAATTTAAACATACTTTCTGTATTCACCATTTTTAATATCAATTATGCGTAACAGATATTTAAAGGGGAGCTTCTGTGTGGAACTAAAAAAGCATATCTTAAAAAATACTACTGCGCATCCTCTTTTTGTCAGCCTCCTGCGCCTTGCCAAACGCGTTATTTATTTTTGCTTATATTTTCCTGCGTGCTGAGAGGCGCCTCCCCTGCGAGTTTCACCAATATTTGGCAGACTTTCACTTGTTTTGTTTTTCATTTGATCATAAAATGTGGCTCTTGCATCTCACTAGGAACATCTGGGAGCTTTTGCTGCGCCGCTGAGATTATAGTCCGAGAACCAGAGTAATTGAAAATCTCTATGCAAGCTACATGCAAACATCAATGTGGAAATACTCGAGAGGAGCATGCTGCAGTATAAAGAGCGGGAATAATATTTTACTATTAATTCAATTGGAATGAGGAATTTATAAGGAGGAAGAAAGAGAACATCAGAAGAAAATAAGAGAAATATCAACAATTTTGACTAAAAGATCGGTTGCCTCTACAGACAGATCTGCAGTTGTCCCATAACAGGCGTGAGAAGTTTATACGGTTTTGGTTTTCTATGCATTTTGCATTTCTAGCACCAGAACACAAAGAATAAAGCTACAAGCAACAGAGTACTGTTGAATGCATAGAAAAACAAGCATTTGCAATGCATTAGGTCTCGCATTACTGATAGTTTGAGGTATTGGCGCTGCAAATAATAATGCAACGCCAATAGCTCATACTTTCAGTAATGCGAGACCTAGTGCATTACAAATGACTGCATAGTGAGCTAGGAACCAGCATTGGATGTCTCACTGCAGTACCGCAAGCTGCTCCTAGAGCTCCCTAGTGAGCAAGGCACCAGCACTGCATGTCTAGGTGCAGTACCGCAAGCTGCTCCTAGAGGTTCCTAGTGAGCAAGGCACCAGCACTGCGTGTCTAGGTGCAGTACCGCAAGCTGTTCCTAGAGGTTCCTAGTGAGCAAGGCACTAGCACTGCTTGTCCAGGTGCAGCACCGCAAGCTGCTCCTAGAGGTCCCTAGTGAGCATCATAAACATTTTGTCACATATGGTACTCCCGTAATGCATTGCATGCAAGACAGTACCACAGTACATTCAAACAGCTATGTCCATATATACAATTAGTAGCTTTGAAATGTGACAAAAGAATTATTATATTAATTCCGGATTAGGTTGTACTCGATGTGGAGATGATGAAGGGAAATTTATAGAAGGTCTAATATAAATGTGAGATGTGGTAGGTGCAGTACCGCAAGCTGCTCCTACAGGTCCCTAGTGAGTATCATAAACTTTAAGGATATGGTAAATCCACCCTACCCATAATGCATTGCATGCAAGACAGTACCACGGTACATTCAATATATACAATTAGTAGCTTTGAAATGTGACAAAAGAATTATTACATTAATTCCGGATTAGGTTGTACTCTATGTGGAGCTGATGAAGGGAAATTTATAGAAGGTCTAATATAAATGTGAGATGTGCTAGCGAGTAAAGTAACCACTGCCAACCTTGTTTAGGACCAAGTGAGTGTCCTGTCTAAAAGGCCTTTAAGAAAATAGTGCCTTGAGGCTGTAATTAAAACCTAGGGCGTAACAACACATGTTATAGGGGGTGTCCTCATGGGAGGTTACAAAAAAGAGACAGGTAGGTACTAAGGAGGGACTAAAAAGCCTAATGACCAATGAAAAGCCACCATTTACAAAGGACGGGGACAGGAGCCAATTAAAAAGATGGGCTGGAAGTAGGTGGAGCTTTATGCACATATCCTGAATACAGCTTGTCTCGAAGAGACAGCGCAAGTGCTGCCTAGGCGAGACCTAAAAATTAGGACTGGAGGACCTATTCATGGCTGACATGCAAAGACTTAAAACCTTCGCAAATGGCGAGACCATCACATATGATTGTCTTTTACATAGACACACACTTAGGAAAGAACCTTGTACATTCAAAAACAGGTTGGCAGAATAATTTCAAGGCAGGTTAATGTCGCTGAAAAGCTGGTAGGGATTTTCATGGGTCTCAATGGCCCCTTCTAGTTAGATCCGACATTCATTTTTAGCCACATCTGAGAGCCACTGGCAGACACACTAATGTCGGAGAAGCCCCCACATACCCTCACATTTCAGGAGCTATGACCAACACCCTCCTGTCTGAGGATCCTTCACTGAAATCGTCACATCTGATGCACTCTAGAGTCTAGACCTTTGTGTGAAAGGGACCCTCACCAATACCCCACCTCCAGACCCACACCCATAAATCTGAGGGGTCTTACCATAATTTTCAAGTCGAGACCCTCACATCTGAGGAACCTAGACTCAGTCCATCACACCTGAAGAGCCTAACACCCTCACATTAAGGGAGTCCAACAAGCAGGGGGTGTGAACCTCCTAACCCCTTCCCAGGGACATATTGTTTATGGTTCAAGGACAATAAACCTGTTTTTCAATATTATCCACCGGAAAAGTAGGCTCAAACCTGAAATCTCTTTGCTGCAAGCTCACAGGACAGCATTACAGTTATGGTAAAAGGGGATTTCCTACAGCCAAGGCACAACAGGTATAAACAGGGGTAAGCTGTTCAAAATTTTTATTTATGATTCTTAAAAAGGAAAGTCTTTCCTGTTGCGATGACTGATTTATTGCAGTACAGTTGGTTTGCATTAGTGACTCCACATTAAAAAGAGTGCATCTTTGCAAAATCTAATAACATGCGTCTATTGCTAATGATATCAGAATGTTCGTTGATTATCTGCAGATCTAGTTGATCTGAAAGAGCTCCCAGAATCTCACAGCATTCTCAGAAAACCTCAAATATCAACCTTATTTTGTAAATATACCTTGGGTACAACAGCTTCAAAACAATGCAACCGAGTTTCAAATTAAAATCCATTCAACTTAAATTCTGATGAAGTTTATAGGCACCTATTGCGCAATGCTTAACTTCCGCAGTATATAACATTTCAGAAAGGTATCATAAAATAAAATGTGTTTGATTCATGCCAACATTTCTAAAATGGTGGCATGGTGGGTAAAAGATAATGTACTGGAATGTGACATCGGGTAATTACCAGTGGCTGAGATTAAGCGATCCACCCATCACTTTTTTGTATATTTCAGTCAATATTTTTGTGGCAACATTCTTTCCAGTCAGAGTTTAGAAATGTAGTAATCACAAGCTGGTGGACACGTGCTCAATGATTTCTCTATATTACTCAGCATATAAAAATCTATGCTTCTTCGCTAGAGTATGTAAAATGCTCCTTTTCTCATATACTATGAAGATTCTCATATACCACTGAACTTCAGGCTCTGATTTTATAAGAGTCTGAAGGGGCATATAGCAGTTTCTCCTATCACTTGGCCATAAGTACGTAACTAAAATCACATTCAATCATTATCCATGAGCGGTAATGAATGATTTATAAATGTTAAAGTTAAACTTCCAGATTTAAGGAAAAACACTTTAAATCAGTAAAGAACAAAGAAAAATATTTGTGGGAGAGCGATACATAGCAATGATGACGGAGATGAGGGAACTGGAAAAGGCATACTGGGATGGAGACAAGGGGAAATATTAAGGGACAGATGGGAAAGCGGCATTCCTCTTTATTTCTACTTTCATTTTAGTTGGAAAGGAATGAAAAAAGTAAACCATGATCTATCAAGGTACATAAAAACATATAAGCCATAAGTATTTCGTAAGAGGTACTACATTAAAAAACTCATTCAGTAGAGAGAGTGCATAGGAAGGATTTATCAAAAGACTGCTGACACCAGAAGTGAAACTTAAGCAGGAGGAACGTTCTAGTTAGAAATGTTGACACTTTCACAATCAGAAGGGTTTCAACTGGGGGTTCCAGATGTTTTGCACTTGGAGCAAATCGATGCACAACTGATGTACTAGGAGTGACTCAAGACGTGCCGGACATGCCTTGCAAGGAATACGAGCCACATTAACTGGATCGAGTGCTTTTAGAGGTGGCGGGTGTAACACAATGAGACACTGGAAACCTCATCGAAATTATAAGAATGAAACACATATCAAGGACTTGAAGCGAAAACACATTTGAAAAAGGATGTCAAATCATTTTGGCAAGCCGCTCTACCATCTGCCATTTGTGTTGATACTTATGACTGAATAGAAGCTATAGAATATGGAGAAAGGACACAACATGAAGAGCTAGTTAATAAAATCAACCTAAGCATGTTTAGAAATGGGGGCCTGAAAGGATAGCCGAGAATTGAAAAAGCAAGTGTTGCAAGTGGTACAACATTGGGAGACAAGACAACAGCCAGAAGAGGCAAGCTACAGTGCCAGATTGAATAAACAGTAGAGCGTTGGCAGAGAACAATACGCAAGAATTTAGTGTTGCTGGAGTTGAATTGAACTTCTGTCCATCAGAGTAGACATAAGGACAAGGACCACGTTGCGCCACTCCTTTCTCCTAGTTAAGCAGCAGTGAAGACTCCACCACTAGAAAACACAGTGGCTGTATCAATAGAGTATAGAAAGCTTGTCAATTTTCAGTCTGCTATATAGAGGTTTACTTCAATTTGTCTTCAGCATTAACTTATCCCAACACAATGGGCCTACATCAAATGCCTTTAACAACCCTCTTTGTTTTCCTTATTAAGGAGCTTCTGCTGACAAGGACTGCAGAAGCCTAACCCGGCAACTCCTATTTCCTCTATCGACCACAAAATATTTAAAGAGCCAATATCCTTGGACTGTTATTATCCCATTTCCTCTAAGCATGTCCACATTTCTTTATTTGTCTTCACACACTCTCCTTTATTTCAATAACGTGAAACCCCCAAAAATCAACAAGAACTAAATTTGACTTAGGCTTAGAGGAAACAACTTTACAGCATTTAGGGATTTAGAAAATATCACTGTTATTTTTTAGAGTTTTATTTTGATGAGCTTGGCATCTGGTTATGAACAGATTCTATCATTTTACCAAATTAACCAAATTACAGATATAATCATGATATCTTTTGATGAGTTAATATGAACATCTTCAATAAAGTTCTCCAAACAAACATTTTATAAATTAGAAAATATTTGGGCTTGATACAGAAACTCGCCGAAGTCAGTTTTGCATAACAATGATCTTAACTCCCACCAGGATCTCCTAATGCTATTACAATGATGGATTGGTTTCCGTAATGCTGGAGGCAGAAAACAGCATATCCAAACTAATGCCTTACATTAGACTATCCTTAGACAGAATAAGCTTAGAATGAATCAGAAAAGGCCCGGCAACAGCCGATTCACAGGACCAAATTCACAAAGCATTTCACTAACACCAGTTGAACTTCAGAACACAAAATTACAGTGGCGGTTCCGTAATATGAGCGCCAGGGCTCCGCCATGCCCCGCCCACTATTTATTTCCTTAAATTTTTACATAAAGAATGTGGAAATAATACATTATGAGATCACTTGGCTCCTCGCTCTAAGCGAGGGTCAGGAAGTTTTTAAGGCACATGCGCTGCTATGCACTGGACACTGAGGGAACCCTGGTAAAAGTCCAAAGCAGGAATTAACACTCCACGATCAACTACACTACAATGTGGTAACAAGCCATGTGTGATCCGAGACAGATGGCTTTTCTCCAACACCCTGGAAAACACAGAGACAAACATGTTATATATGGAATGAAGAGCTTGTACATTATATGGAGGCTGCTTTGCAATACCACAAGGAAAAGCAACTATGGCCAATCTTTGGACAATAGATACGTCAGATAATCCATGGCTCAGAAAATTTCCATTCTGTGACTCTGCTGGGAAATTCATTGCTTGAAGTATTTGCTGCAGCCTGCCAGATATTGCAAAAATGTAGAGCTTGCACCTGTGCTCACCCAATTGTTCTTTTGCTGATTCTGTTTCTGCATAATTCATTTAAAGTCAATAGTACTGTGCAGTTTTGTTGTTGCTCTAGGGTAGCAACAAATATAATCCTGCACAGGAGTAATGTAGGATCATTCCAGGAAGCTGGACCTGTGCCTCTCTTCAGACAAGACTGAGATTCTATAAGAGTCCCACAGATCATATGTCGCTTGTTGATTGTTCATTTAAAATCTTTGACTTCCAGACTTTCCAAAATACGAGTCATTTAATTTAAGCCCCACTCTGTACCTAGTTATCTGGAAGACTCTCAAGCTATCTGAAATGGTGGAGGAGGGTTAACAACAAGGTAGAAAGCTTTACAAAATAGCACAGAGGGATAAAATTGATCCACAGCGGTTAGATGTATACGTTCAGTAAAAAGACACAACATTCGAATTAAGTAGGTCCTTAAAGGGTATCCCTGAGGGAGACATTCCCTTTACTGAGTAAAGACACCATATCACTTCTCCTACTCACCGAACAACAGGGTCTACCTCAAATCATTTCTGCAAATCATTTTTGTTTTAAAAGAAGACCCACACATATGTAAAAACAGTCCCTTTCATTTCACACACCACGTGTGCTCAACTAGGAGGTGAAAAAATGCAAAACTGACTTGTTGCAAACTCCTGGCTGGATAATTAAAGGTCTTGTAAGCTCCCAGGGTAATTGGCATGATAACAACGCTGGATAATTAAATAACAAGCTTTTATGTTAAACCTGTTAAACAATTCTGTGTTCTAGGCTCAAACCACATAATGCACTTAGTATAATGACTGTAGGCTTGATTCACAAAGCCCACCATTTAAAAGTTGCATGTTTTCTCCCAATAGGCTACTGTAACATTCGGAGCAAATTCCTACTTTTAGGGATTCTCAGAGGATACCAGGAGTACTCCAGGGAATATATGACAGAGCTAAATTTTCCAGATTACTCCAATCCTTAGCATTTACAAAAGCAGGTTGTTTACCAGGTGTTAAATGTGCTTGCTTTAAATGTATGCAAAAGTGTGTGATACATGACAGTGTTAATAAATATTAGAGAATGTTTCTGCTATGCTTCGATTAAATAGGGGGGTTATGGTGTGAAACCTCCCCTTTGCCACCATGGGAAATGTGAGCACTACTTCCTTTGACAGGTGCAGATTTAAACAGGTTTCCAGGGTGGGAAACTATCTTCAAGTGGAAAGCAAATACTCGTGATTTAACAAGTTTGTTTATTCGCCTTGTTTTGCAAGCTGCCTCGCTCAGCAATGGCCAGAATCCTGCCCCTTACCATAAACTGACGGATATGGTAGTTCCACCATACTAGCACTATTTGCGCATTCATAAGTGCACCTTACATATGCAAAATTCCATCCATTTTGGGAACTAAGGTTTTACATTTGCAAAGTGATAATTTTGTAGTGGCAGCTGCTGAACTTTGAACATGGTGGGGCGCAAGTAGCAAGCGAGCATGACTGCAAAAAGAAGGCTTGAACAAGTGTGGGTCTCCCCCAGGAAAAAGCGTCTGGTAGACTTCGACCTTAAAAGGAGAGGTAATTTACCAACCCTGTCAAATATCGAAGGTGTTCCACAAGACTGACACAAGAGCCCAACTTTTCTAGTCCTGGGCTTTCTTTTTAAAAATCATTGTTTTCTGGTAAGTCCGTTTTTATATAGCGCAGCTACTCACCCTTACGGGTCTCAAGGCGCTGGGGGCCGTAGTGGAAATTAAGTGAGCTATTGCCCAGAGTCACACGGTGCTGAGCTGAGCTGCCGCCGGAGCCGGGGATTGAACCGTGAACCCTGTGCTCCGAAGTCAGCTGCCCTGGCCGCTGCACCACACCTCTCCACTGGTGTGCTAGTCCAATAGGTTTAAATCAAAACTGTACCACCCAGAATGAACAGATGTGCTTCCTTTGTCACAGTGGATTATCTCCCAAAAAAAAAAAACGATATCTTAACAGAAGTCAGGTAGAGATGTGCAGCTTTTTGGCGACAAAACATGGTTTTTGATCTAAGTGTTTTTTTGGGAGGGGGGTTTGTGCAAAAAAATCCAAACTGGTAAGAATAGCCATTAAACAAAATATCTAATAATTAATTATTAGCAGCAAGAGAACAGATATCGGAAAATGACTTCAGTCAGATATTGGTCCCAGAGACCTAGTTTACAGAGCAGTGATTCGTTACTACAAAATATACGCACATATTCTGACTGGATTGTCATGCTGTTAGTTAGAAGCTAAGAGCCAGATGTACGACCATTCCATTTTGCGGGTCGCAAATTGCGATTCTTTTGCGACTGGCAATTTGCAACCAAATTTGGGACCACTGCCTGCTCTGAAACAATGTTGGCGCCCCCATTCACAAAGGGGGAAGGGGTCCCTAGGTCACCCCTTCTTGTTTGTGAATGGCTTACCACCAACTTGAAGTTGGTGGTAACTGCGATTGTTTTGTGACCGCATTTGCGGTTAGACATTTTACTTTAGTCAATAGTGTTTAGAGTAGTGGTTTAGAAGAGACAGGACTATCTGCTGAGAACTCTCCTGGGTGATAAGTGAGTGTTGTAGTTGATAAGGTTACAGTGAGCTCTCTGCTGTACGTCTCTCACCTGTCTCCTTTTCTTATAAAAGAAAAAAATCAAATGGCATTTTATGAAGTATATTGAAGTTTACTTTGCTGGATGATGTCATCAGTGATGTCATTTGAGTAATGTAATATGTGAGGTCATCAGCAGTGCATTGCGGGGGTGTGAGTTACAGTTAGGTCAGGTAACTATAACTGCTGAATTTCTTTGGTTTTGTGTGTGTAAAATCTGAACCTAACTATAACGTTCCTGTAACCTTCGTTTTTTCAGTGCATTTCTAAGGTTTTTAATGCTGTTTCCTACCTATAACGCCCCTGTAACCTTTGGTTTTTTAGTGAATTTTACAGTTTTAAAAAATATATAAATATGTACTACAATTTGATCTATAAGTTCAATTTACTAGTATATATTTTCACAAATTTTTAAATACATTTTATTCACACATTCATTCTTAGTATATATTTTAAAACAAAAAATGAAGGTAAGGTTACTTATGTAGTCTTTCTATAAATGGAATGCACCAAGTCTTTCTTTTTTTTTTTTAATTCATTTTATGGATCCGCAGAACCATTCCGAACCAAAAGCACACATTCAATACTAAAACAACAACACATTTAATACAAACATACGCTATTGCAATTTCTGTAAGTGTATCACTGTGGTGGTGTGAGTGACTGTGCGGGTGTGTGAGTTGCTATGTGGGTGTGTGAGTGGCTATATGGGTGTGTGAGTGGCTGTGTGAGTGTGTAGGTGGGTGTGGGAGTGACTTTGTGGGTATGTGAGTAGGTGTTTGAGTGGCTGTGTGAATGGTTTTGTGGGTGTGTGAGTGGCTGCATGGGTGTGTGAGTGATTGTGTGGGTGTGTAAGCGAGTGGGTGTGTGAATGGCTGTGTGGGTCTGTGGGTGTGTGAGTGGTTTTGTGGGTCTCTGAGTGGGTGTGTGGGTGTTTTTGTGGGTCTATGAGTGGGTGTGTGAGTGGCTGTATAGGTGTGTGAGTGGATGTGTGAGTGGGTGCATGAGTGGTTGAGTGGGTGTATGAGTGGGTGTGTGAGTGGTTGAGTGGGTGTGTGAGTGGTTGAGTGGGTGTGTGAGAGAGTGGGTGTGTAACTGGCTGTGTGGGTGAGTAGTTTTGTGGGTCTGAGTGGGTGTGTGAGCAGCTGTATGGGTGTGTGAGTGGCTGTGTCGGTCTGTGGGTGTGTGAGTGGCTCTGTGGGTGAATGAGTGGCTGCATGGGTGTGTGAATTGCTGTGTGGGTGTTTCGGTGAGTGTGTGAGTAGGTGTGTATGTCTGTGAGTGGGTGTAGATGCTTTTTTAATTGGGAGCTGGATCGGTGGACATGCCACGGAGCACATAGAGGGTCGCGCTGAGCGTTGCAGTAGATCTGCGCACCCTTGTGCTAAAAAACCCCCAATTTTGTACAATTGCTTACCTATGAGGGGTTCATCACAGACCCCTCCATCAGTCCCATGGGGTCAGGGTACCTCTACACTGGCCCCTTCTATCACTTTGCTGGGTAATTCATTTCTCGAAGCATTTGCTGCAGCCTGCCAGATATTGCAAAAATGTAGAGCTTGCACCTGTGCTCATCCAATTGTTCTTTTGCTGATTCTGTTCCTGCATTATTCATTTAAAGTCAATAGTACTGCATCACTGTGCAGTTTTGTTGTTGCTCAAGGGTAGCAACAAATATAATCCTGCACGGGAGTAATGTAGGATCATTCAAGGAAGCCAGCTGGACCTGTGCCTCTCTTCAGACAAGACTGAGATTCTATAAGAGTCCCACAGATCATATGTCGCTCGTTGATTGTTCATTTAAAATCTTTGACTTCCAGACTTTCCAAAATATGAGTCATTTAATTTAAGCCCCACTCTGTACCTAGTTATCTGGAAGACTCTCAAGCTATCTGAAATGGTGGAGGAGGGTTAACAACAAGGTAGAAAGCTTTACAAAACAGCACTGAGGGATAAAATTGATCCACAGTGGTTAGATGTATACGTTCAGTAAAAAGGCATTCCCTTTACTGAGTAAAGACACCATATCACTTCTCCTACTCACCGAACAACAGGGTCTACCTCAAATCATTTCTGCAAATCATTTTTGTTTCAAAAGAAGACCCACACGTATGTAAAAACAGTCCCTTTCAGAGGTGAAAAAATGCAAAACTGACTTGTTGCAAACTCCTGGCTGGATAATTAAAGGTCTTGTAAGCTCCCAGGGTAATTGGCATGATAACAAAGCTGGATAATTAAATAACAAGCTTTTGTGTTAAACTTGTTAAACCATTCTGTGTTCTAGGCTCAAACCACATAATGCACTTAGTGTAATGACTGTAGACTTGATTCACAAAGCCCACCATTTAAAAGTTGCATGTTTTCTCCCAATAGGCTATTGTAACATTCGGAGCAAATTCCTACTTTTAGGGATTCTCAGAGGATACCAGGAGTACTCCAGGGAATATACAACAGAGCTAAATTTCCCAGATTACTCCAATCCTTAGCATTTACAAAAGCAGATTGTTTACCAGGTGTTAAATGTGCTTGCTTAAAATGTATGCAAAAGTGTGTGATACATGACAGTGTTAATAAATATTAGAGAATGTTTCTGCTATGCTTAAATTAAATATGGGGGTTATGGGGTGAAACCTCCCCTTTGCCACTATGGGAAATGTGAGCACTACTTCCTTTGAAAGGTGCAGATTTAAACAGGTTTCCAGGGTGGGAAAATTATCTTCAAGTGGAAAGCAAATACTCGTGATTTCACAAGTTTATTTATTCGCCTTTTTTTGCAAGCTGCCTCGCTCAGCAATGGCCAGAATCCTGCCCCTTACCATAAACTGACGGATATGGTAGTTCCACCATACTAGCACTATTTGAGCATTCATAAGTGCACCTTACATATGAAAAATTCCATCCGTTTTAGGAACTAAGGTTTTACATTTGCAAAGTGATAATTTTGTAGTGGCGGCTGCTGAACTTTGAACATGGAGAGGCGCAAGTAGCAAGCGAGCATGATTGCAACAAGAAGGCTTGAACAAGTGCGGGTCTCCCCCAGGAAAACGCGTCTGGTAGACTTCGACCTTAAAAGGAGAGGTAATTTACCAACCCTGTCAAATATCAAAGGTGTTCCACAAGACTGACACAAGAGCCCAACTTTTCTAGTGCTGGGCTTTCTTTTTAAAAATCTGTGTTTTCTGGTGTGCTAGTCCAATAGGTTTAAATCAAAACTGTACCACCCAGAATGAACAGATGTGCTTCCTTTGTCACAGTGGATTATCTCCAAAAACCAAATGATATCTTAACAGAGTCAGGTAGAGATGTGCAGCTTTTTGGCGACAAAATATGGTTTTTGATCTAAGTGTTTTTTGGGAGGGAGTTTGTGCCAAAAATCCAAAGTGGTAAGAATAGTCATTAAACAAAATATCTAATAATTAATTATTAGCAGCAACAGAACAGATATCGGAAAATGACTTTAGTCAGATATTGGTCCCAGAGACCTAGTTTACAGAGCAGTGATTCGTTACTACAAAATATACGCACATATTCTGACTGGATTGTCATGCTGTTAGTTAGAAGCTAAGAGCCAGGTATACGACCATTCCGTTTTGCGGGTCGCAAATTGCGATTTTTTTGCGACTCGCAATTTGCAACCAAATTTGGGACCACTGCCTGCTCTGAAAAATTGTTGGCGCCCCCATTCACAAAGGGGAAGGAGTCCGTAGGTCACCCCTTCCCGTTTGTGAATGGCTTACCACCAACTTGAAGTTGGTGGTAACTGCGATTGTTTTGCGACCGCATTTGCGGTTAGACATTTTACTTTAGTCAAAAGTGTTTAGAGTAGTGGTTTAGAAGAGACAGGACTATCTTCTGAGAACTCTCCTGGGTGATAAGTGAGTGTCGTAGTTGATAAGGTTACAGTGAGCTCTATGCTGTACGTCTCTCACCGGTCTCCTTTTCTTATTTATAAAAAAAAAAAAAGCAAATGGCATTTTATGAAGCATATTGAAGTTTACTTTGCTGGATGATGTCATCAGTGATGTCATTTGAGTAATGTAATATGTGAGGTCATAAGCAGTGCATTGCGGGGCGTGAGTTACAGTTAGCTCAGGTAACTATAACTGCTGAATTTCTTTGGTTTTGTGTGTGTAAAATCTGAACCTAACTATAACGTTCCTGTAACCTTCATTTTTTCAGTGAATTTCTAAGGTTTTTAATGCTGTTTCCTACCTATAACGTCCCTGTAACCTTTGGTTTTTTAGTGAATTTTACCGTTTAAAAAAAAAAAAAAATTGTACTACAATTTGACCTATAAGTTCAATTTACTAATATACATTTTCACAAGTTTTTAAATACATTTTATTCACGCATTCATTCTTAGTATATATTTTAAAACAAAAAATTAAGGTAAGGTTACTTATGTAGTCTTTCTATAAATGGAATGCACCAAGTCTTTCTTTTTTTAACTTCATTTTATGGATCCACAGATCCATTCCCAACCAAAAGCACACATTCAATACTAAAACAACAACACATTTAATACAAACATACGCTATTGCAATTTCTGTAAGTATATCACTGTGGTGGTGTGAGTGACTGTGTGGGTGTGTGAGTTTCTATGTGGGTGTGTGAGCGGCTATATGGGTGTGTGTGTGTGTAGGTGGGTGTGGGAGTGACTGTGTGGGTATGTGAGTAGGTGTTTGAGGTCTGTGTGGGTTTGTGAGTGGTTTTGTAGGTCTGTGAGTGGGTATGTGAGTGGCTGCATGGGTGTATGAGTGACTGTGTGGGTATGTAAGTGGATGTGTAAGCGAGTGGGTGTGTGAGTGGCTGTGTCGGTCTGTGGGTGTGCGAGTGGTTTTGTGGGTGTGCGAGTGGCTTTGTGGGTGAAAATTGCTGTGGTCGACACCAGTGTAATCCGTATCCGGAAGAAGTTACCGAACCAGTGTCTCTCGACCTCCGTCGCACGACGAGGAGACTGGCGTACCCGCCTTCTCGCTCCCACGATAGCCTGGAGAACCCTCTACAAGGCTCAAACAGGCATCGGAACCTTCTACCGCCACACGACGCCCCAACATCCCCGCTCTGTTTCCAGCCACTGGAAGGTTCTCATACCCAATACTCAGGACTCCACGTCAACCCCCATCGAGGCGCACCCGCCCATTTGACTTTGCTAGAGACATCGGACTTCCCCGCATTACCTGCCACACACAGCACCACAGTCAGTGCATCGCTCACCTGAGCTCCTCCTCAAACCCCAGGCCGGGTTGGAATTATCACCGGCTCTGAGGGACCACATCTACTTTCTCTTCAAACACCACACAGCCCTGAAGAGTCACAGGCCAATTGCCTTGTGACGAAACACGTGTCGGCTGGCTGTTTGATTTCTTTTTGTCATTTCTTGATTAAATAACTCTAAAGATTACACTGGTGTCGACCACAGCAATTTTGATCTAAAAGAGACTGCCATACCATTATTGTATACCCACCACGTGTGCCCGGGACTGTGCTTACAAGACTGTTGTGGGTTCCGGACTCACAAACCAACGGGGGTTATTGGGTAGTTCCCCCGACCTCGCAGCACCGTACATACTCAAAGCATTATTCACACAACACTCGCACTAGTCTGAGCGCCAATCTTCCTGGTTACACTAAAAACCCTAATCGCAGATATGGTTTTGTGGGTGTGTGAGTGGGTGTGTGGGTGTGTGAGTGGTTTTGTGAGTCTATGAGTAGGTGTGCGAGTGGCTGTATAGGTGTGTGAGTGGATGTGTGAGTGGTTGAGTGGGTGTATGAGTGGTTGAGTGGGTGTATGAGTGGATGAGTGGGTGTGTGAGTGGATGAGTGGGTGTGTGAGTGGTTGAGTGAGTGTGTGAGTGGTTGAGTGGGTGTGTGAGTGGGTGTGTGAGTGGTTGTGTGAGTGGTTGTGTGGGTGGTTGTGTGGGTCTGAGTGGGTGTGTGAGCGGGTGTGTGAGTGGCTGTGTGGGTCTGTGAGTGGCTGTGTGGGTGTGTGAGTGGCTGTGTGGGTGTGTGAGTGGCTGTGTGGGTGAATGAGTGGCTTCATGGGTGTGTGAATTGTTGTCGGTGAGTGTGTGAGTTATATATTAATATGCCGACCCCTTCATAAAGCCGACCCCTTCATAAAGCCAATAGGCCCACTTTTTATATTTTGGTGTGCTGACCCTTTGAGAAACTCAGTAGGTCAGCCTTACCTAAAATGGAACCTTTTACGTTGTAACATCAAAATCAGCCGTGCCTGTCAGCGGGGTTTTGGGTGCTAATGGGGGGTTTAGCACCAGAGGGGGTAAGGAGCAGGGGATGACTGCCGGCCATGTGTGGCGAGGTGTTGGGTGCCAGTGTGGGGTTGGTACCCCCAACCCAACGCTGTGCACATTGATGGACATCTATCTTACTTTATGTTAAAAAAACCATAGAAATTCCCAACAACAACAAAAATTAAAGGTTAAAGTGACGTTATAGTTAGGAATTGTAATATCTTACTTTACATTAACAAAAATCATACCGTTTTAAACAAAACCATTAAACTTCACCAGTACCTTAAAGTAACTATAGCTCGCCCCCTTCCCATGCACTGCTAATTATTTCCCATATTACATCGTTCATGACAAGTTTTATGACATCATTGATAACATTATTGCAATATCGGAAATGCCGTCATTCATGAAAACACTGTGCGTGGTGGGGGCGTGATGGCCTGGGGAGGCCCTGCTTCCTTCCCACCCCTTTCCACTGTCCTCCATGCCATGGAAACCTGTAATGTTGAGTACACATTAGCATTGCTCCCGCTAGCGTTGCCTCATGGCAGTGTATTCCAGCAACCCAGGGAACTTCTAATGCTTCCCCAATAAAGGTGATTCAACAGGTTGTGAACATTCAGGAATCTTGTATGTCTATTTAAAATCCAACTTTATTCAATATTTCAATACAAAGGAGTTGTCCATTCAGCACAGCCAACGCGTTTCGACCCTTTAGGACTTCATCAGGGTTGTGTATTACATCAGTATCAAATTACTGAATGGTGTATGACCTTCTCCTCAATCCAGTGTTCTTCACGGAGAAACTTCATGGTTGTGGGTGGTACATTACCCCCTGTAGTGCAGTAACAGGTGTCGCTGGGGACAGTGGAATGGCGGCCAGACCGAGCTGTGCATGCGCTTTCCCAGATGGAAGATAGAACAGGGGACATACAAGACTCCTGAATGATCACAATGTGTTAAATCGTCAATATTGAATTTCTTTGGAATAGTACAAACTTGTTGATTAATAGAATGACACTTTTTGTTATGTAAATCCACGCTCCTTTTCAGTTTAAGAAATTGTTATTTGTGGATTGTGGCTTCTAGGCAGTGGGGTCATGAAAAGTAGAGCGTATTGGAACTTGAGATATAATTAACTACACACTAGTGCGCCTTTATAGCCCACACTGCTGGTGTTTATATCTTCCACATTAAAGGCATCCTAATAATTTTTTCCATTTCTCTGCGGGTACGGTGGTCTTTTCCACCCCCCCCCCGCCACCAATGGTGTCCCTTGACCTTCTACAAAAGTCTAATTGTCAAAGAGTTAGCAATCTGGTCACGGATGTTGGAAGCTACAGAGTTTCAGTTTTATTCTTCAGTGGCTCAGTGGAGCACAGAAAGGTGTTCTGACAAAGACTTGCAGTTCTTGTTTTTTTTTTGGGGGGGGAGATACACCTCTCCACAAAAACGCTAAATGAGCATGTTGACAGTTTATAGCTTGAATTTTTATTATTTTTAATGTTAGTAACGGTACTCATCTGCCCATGCACAACTCCTTGGATTGGCATTCAAACCCATTCTCCTTTTGATAAACACTTTAAGCACACCTTCAGTCTGCTGGGTTAAAAAAGAACTCTCTTTTATTCCTTTGTTAGTAGTATCACGGATCAGCATTTCACCATCTATCAGGATTTTTATATCCAGTCTGGAAAACACAATACGTGTAAAATACTGTAGCGTATGTGAGGCTGATCTTAAAGTGTATTTGAATGCATTGAATACCCCTTTATGACTATGAGCTGCTTTTACATATGAGACTATGCTCGTTGAGTTAGAAACATGTAGATATCATTTAATGGCTCAATAAACACTGGTGAGTAAGGCACTTGTAACAAATGTGTTATCTGTGCTGCACTATCTGATGCCGTAGCAGTATAATAATCAGTTACTGGCCTCAACGCTATATCTTGCTTTAATAATAATGAAGCTACACTAAGTAATTTTTCAAGTTTTGCACCCTTGAATTTATTAGTATTTGATCAGCAAAACGGCATAGCTACTTCAAGTGGTGGTGGGAATAACTAAAACCACAACATTCACTTCTTTCAAATGACAGCATGATTTTACAAATCTAACTACATATACTCCATTCTTTCTGCGAGAAGACTTCTTATTCTTCCTTGTATTATATCACCCTATTTCATTTCATATTGAACAGCCCTCAAACTAGAGCACGTTTATTGATATTGAAATAACCCCATGGGAGAGGCATGTTACACTAGGCTTCTCATGCAGAGTCAAAGGAGACAATTCATAATCTTGTACCAAGACCAAATCATATTTTGAATCTCTGTTGCTTATAGCTTGTTGCTTATCATATATACCATGAGAGAAAGTCTATTTATAACATTCCATGCCTGTTGAGTTTTTAGCACATGTAAAAAAGATTGGAAGATTGTTATAAAAATATAGCTTTGTATTGCTCTTGTTTCTTTCTGTAATCTTCACAATTGTACATGCTGGTGATGTCAAGTCTGACACTGTATATAATGTTTTATTCAACATTCTAAGATCACCATCAATTATTATAAGTGAACTGTTAACATTAATGCCAAGTTCCCGGATTCCTTCAGCTACCTCTTTGGCAGACCTATGATATTTTTGCATCAGCGCCTTGAATGCAAGAGTTATCAGATCTCTTTTGGATCTCTTCTTTTAAGGATCTACAAGAAAGTTAGTTACATTCATATTTTTCTTGAATGATTCAGTGTATTGTTAAACCACAGCTAAAGGATGTTATTTAGACCATTCTTAACAAAGTTTCCCTACGCTGTATGTTTTAACTTGCACCTGACTATTCTGCTCGCTTCTTTGCTAGGGAATTGCAAATGCTTTGGCGAGCTTTTATGATGCCACACTGATTTTTTTAACAACTTTATTCAACATTTTCAGTCCCCAGATACAGGATTCACCATAAAACATAGATACTGTAGTACATGCAGCATATCAAGGATAAATCATCTGCTCATTACAGGTGGCAGCATAACCCTGCTCTGAGTTTTATGAAGAATCCAAATGCACAATTAAAGCATCCATTTATTAGCAACTTAACATTCTACTCCAATTACAATTACCATATGGTAATAAGTTTCATGAGGCACTATAGGCTAAATTGCCTAGTATTTGAGAAATCAAAACAAGCAAGTAACCTTCGCTGTTGTTCTTTCTGGTGGATACACTATCCACAGGGAAGGGGAAATACATCTTTGGGAGAAAAGATGTCTTGTCAAAATCACCAATTTGCCCCCAAAGAAGGTAGTATGCAGAGGATGCAAAGACCAAGCTTGTAGATCCCTGACAACTTAGCTTGGAGATGGTCAATGTATTGGATTTCACGAGGTTGGTCTGGTTATTCTGCTTCTCACCTTGGGACCTCCCTCTATCACCTTCTTGGTGAGTAGCATCTGAACTTCTTTGGTTAGTATAGCAGCATGGTCCACCGACACATGACCACAAACTGGAGGAATGTTGGGAGGTGCGGACAAAAAGGTGAGGGTATATCCAAATTGAACAACTTGCAGGACCCATTAGTCGGAGGTAAATGCACACCAGATATATAGACAAATTTCAATTCAGCTCTGTACCAGCCACAGATGACAGTTGGAAGGGAAAAAAAAGTAGCTTGATGGCAGCCACAGCAGTCGAAGAGGATGAGGAGGAGGAGGACAGCAACATCTGCTAGTGGCCAGGGTCTCTGCCATCACCTCACCTTTTGGAGCTGCAAAAAGGTTAGGTGGGATTCTGGAGAGGCTGGAAGGGCAGCCTCTGTCAGTAAGTCAAGCTCCAGAATTGTCAGCACTGTTGGCAGAATTGACGGGCAGAACAGATCAGCCCGAGCAAGTGGGCCATGGCCCGACTATCCTTAACCACTCCAGGGCTGAGTCTGCTTTCTCGCTGAAGAGCCGGGAGCTGCCAAATGGCATTATTTATTTTATTTAAAGAGTTTATAAAGTGCAAACATAACCCAAGAGATCAGAGCGATGTACAAAGAAAAATCCACCCCGTTACAAAACAAGTATAGTCTGAAGATAAAAGGTTTGTCGTCCGTGATCATTCTCTGGAGGCTCAATCACGAGGCTCGTGGTTAAGAGGGTGTCAGGCGATCCCTGGGAAAACCCTGGTTTTAGTTGTTAAGGTAGGAATCCATTTAGTAGCAACCTTTTAATCTCTTTCCTGAAAGTTACAGTTGATGAGTTCGCTCAAATCTCAGGTGGGAGAGAGTTCCAGATCCTTGGGGTGGACTCGGAGAAGGTGCAGGAGTAAGTCTTTTTTTTCTAAATCTTGGGGGTTTCAGCCGTAGCGAATTGGCACTCCTTCGGGAGTAGTTACCTTCTGAGATCGTGAGCTTTTGTTTGAGGTACATTGGTGAACCATTTTGCAGGTCTTTGTGTGTTAGGCAAGCAATTTTCTGCTGGATCCTTGCTTCGAAACAGTCAGTGGAGAGACTTCAGAGATGTTGTGATATGGTCAAAATGTATTTTTTCTGTTCTCAGTGTTGCCATGTCATTAAGGGTCGCCTTGAGTGGAGCCTTTTGAGATTTCGGAAAATCCGTCAGGGTTGCACTACCATAGTCCCGTCTAAATACAACTAGGGATTGCACTGTCATCTTGAAATCAGGAAGGGGGGTGAATGGCTTCAGCTTTCTGAGTAGGGTTGAGTTGGTGAACTGACCAATGAGTGGATGCGCATATGTAAGCTCGCATGTTAAGCTTTTCAACCAGGATGATTCTGAGAGATTTCATTGATACTATGATGGCTGGTTTGCATTTGAGGGTGTCTAGGTGGTTGATCAATTCTGAAATGGGGGTGGAGCAGTTAGGTGGAGAGAGGAGGAGGAATTCTGTTTTCAGGGCAATGCTGACTCTCATATGTCTAGTTAGACCAGTAATAATGTTGAATCCTATGAATTTTCAATTCAGGTAGACCAACCTAAAGAGGAACCTATCAACCAATTCCTTAGTGGTAAGTCTGGCCTATTCCAAACAATCTTGCAACCCGGAAAATCGGATGGTCACCCTATCATTTGCATCAATGCATTGAGTGATTATTTAGGTCATGAATATACCATCAGTTCATCATACTGACTTTACTTTTCATATTTTAATTTCGATGTTTGAATCTTGTTAGTCTCCGTACCTTTTTCAATGATGTTCGACAACCATTCCAGCACCAGCTCAAACAGCAGGGTTTGTTGAGGGGGATGCTGGCAGCTTGTAATGTACCCTTACCTCCTAGACGCTAACTAGTAAAAAATAATTCAACAATATTGCTGACACAAGTTGTGAAATACAGATACATCACCTTAACCCTTTCTATGAGTGAATCCTCAACACCGATCCATCAAGGGTTGTGAATTTGTGCTTAATTTGGAGATAAAAACATGGAAGTGCAGGAGTCTACAGCTTTTTTCCAGGAGCCTACCACAGGGGTTGCCAAATACCATGACCATCTAGATTTGATTCGACCTTATGCCTCTGTCGTCCACTACTTTACATTTCCTGTTTGTTTATCTCCCTCTTGCAGGTTCTTTTTCATTTGTGCTTTCTCTCTTTGTCACTGTCTTCCAACCTTTTTCTTCGTCTTTTTCTCTCTCCTTTTTTTTCCTGGAGTCTTATATCACGCGAACCCGACCTGAAGGTATCGGATATCAGAGCGCTTTACACGAGCACCAGTTGCGTTACATGAGAACACATTCATTTTTTGTTAGGCACGGGGAGATTAAGTGATTTGCCCAGAATCACAGGATGTTGCGCGTCCTTGCCGAGACTCGAATCAGGTTCCCCAGATTTGAGTTCGACCGCCCTAGCAGTTAGGCCACATCCTCTCCCTCTTGGTCTGGGTCAAAGTCTGATGATGAAAAATAAGTCTTGGTACCAAAAAATGGGTGTCGGTGCCCATCATCTGCAGCAATCACACAAATATTAAGCCCTGTTCTGAACGTGTAGTCCTGTTCGGTTAACAAATATCTTCTTCACGTCTAGTGATAATGCTAATTGTAGTGAATCAAAAAAAAAAAAAAAAAAAAATAAAAACCAAAACATCAAAAAACTTTAAAATGTTTTGGTTTCAACTGTTTTTGTGCATAGTTGACATGGATAGGTAAAAGTACTACATCAGTGAAAAGAGAGCCGTATGTAGTAGGTGCAATTATTACAAAGAAACAAGCAGAGTAAACAGAAGGAGGAATGTGTGGGAGTGGCCAGCACGGGGTGTGGAACTCCGCCCCTAAGAACAATGAATAAAAGGAGGTGTCCCTCCAAAACGATTAGGAATACACACAACAGAATTGTAAAAATTATATTTTGGAATCAATGTGTTTGATTTTCGATGCTTAATACTTAGGTTGCCTCTTGATGGCCTACATTGCACAAATCTAACTTGCGACTCTCAGAGTAAGGGCGCCTATTGCCCATTATTTGCAAGACCTTTGCCAAAAATGTTGAGTTCTGTATTTATTAGGGAGAAACGTCTACCACTGTTCACTATGTGGCCTCTGTCAGGGTTTGTTTGGACTCTGAGAAGCGCCACAGTACATTATTTCATTACCCGAAATGCATTGCCACTGGGTATAGCATTGTGTGTTACATTCCCCTGTCCTAACTAATTCTGAGAGAAGTGGTGGGGGTAAATGAAATGATGAGACATTCTTAAAAGTACTTGCTTTCAAAATCAATTTAAAGGCACAGCTGTATGCTCACAAAATCGCACTGAAAAGCCCTGAAAGTAAGTGCTAGCTTAAAGGAAGTCCAAAAGTAACTATTACTTGAACTCCCACTAGTCTTTGTAAAATGAAAAGAAAGTGATTAAGCAGTGAGAACTGTGAGGCCTGGCTGTAGATGTGGACTCTTTCAGTGCACACACCGTAATAATTGTGGAGACTAGTTTACCTCGCAATTCCACGCAGGGTTTATTTTATTTCGACTTCCAGTCAATTATGATAATTAACATTTCTGACAAATAGACAGTAGCTCCCTCTTCCCGAGTTCAAAAGTCTGAACATATTTTAAAAATATGAATCTTTCTAGATCAATATACTATTTTCTAGCTTCTTAACTATGTCCAGCACACAGAACCCATAATAACAAATGGGAACTGTTTGTTATTACCGAGACAAACATGATCCTTTACTTTTAAAAGATCATTTTCAAACACCACTTGATTGGGAAGCTTTGAAGATGTTCAACTGAGGAATGTAAAACTTGTGGTTCTCATGTTTCCAGCTGCAATGTAAGTAATGGGCAATCCAGCAGGCTTTTCTAAGCTGCTCAATGAAAATCCTAGAACTCATTACAATAAAAAGAATAAAGAGGCACCTGGATAACCTTCTTGTAAAAGGTACAGAGGTTTGAATGTTGGAATGAGGAAATGTCCAGTGGCGGCTCGCCGAGGGAGTGCTGCGGGGCGGTGGGGCGGGGGAGGAGCAGGGTGGGGGTAGTGGACTCGGACAAACGACGGACAGAACTCAGAGTAAGGCTTACTCGGAGTTCTGTCCGTCGTATGTCCGAGTCCGCTACCCCCACCCTGCCTCTCCCCCGCCCCACCACCCCGCAGCACTCCCTCGGCGAGCCATCCACTGGAAACATCCAACAAGGGCTCAACATTGAGCAGCTGAAAGTTAATCTTCAATGAATGAGCAAGATGAGTTCATTTGGAGTGAAGTAGCATTCATTTCTTTACAAATCCTTTACATCCTTATTCGTGCTATAACAATAAATAATCGGCACTACAAATAAATGATTGTAAACAAGCATTCTGTTTTTTCTTGTGCGGTGGTATACTTATAGACTGTTTCAGGGTACAAATCCAAGATGGCACCTATCATTCGCACCGCTTTGTTCCAAGTGGAAATGTGTTTTTCTCCAGGAAACTCCACAGTAAGTCAGGAATAGAGCAACTCACAAAAAAACTTTCTGAATAGTCCATAAAAGTCTGGAGTGGATAATCTTAGAAACCGTGTCGTGTGACTTCAATGTGGATCTAGCCAGTCACTGAAGCACTTTTTATGCAGTGACATGACACTTCTGACCTATCAGGTTAATGGAAAGCCTTTTCCTCAAGGATGACTGAATTCCTTTGCCAAATAATTAACACCAAGCTTAACAGGAATTAACAACGGAAATGCTGGGCCATAAATGCCGAACTGGGATGAAATTAGAACTGTTTAAAATGAAGAGTAAAAGGGGCTCCTTGGCATTTCCTATAAAATACAAAGCTTTTCCTAAGTGTGTATCCTTATCTGTTATTATGCACCAAGGTTTGTAAAATGAGTTTGCTCTACTTTGCTGGGCCCAGAAGTCTCAACAGCAGTAGTGCGCAATGATTTGCTTTCCCAAACTCCCTTTATGATATCTCATTCACCATGATTTACAAATGAGAAGCTGCAAATTTTGAATTTGGAAACCGCATGTGCCAAAGTGGCGAGATGCCATCTTTTCCCAGGTGCAGGACGAGAGGAGATGGAATCGGCCATCTGTAAGGGATAGTGCCTCCGCGATCCCTGCCGTGCCTGAAGACTGGCGTCCATATGGCCACGCATCCTTCCCTGCACTTCATCATTGGGCTTAATTATTAGACTGCATGGCACTCTGCAGACGCGCTGCAAGCTACCACAAACAGGATATCAATGCTCAGCTTCAAGTGTTATTCAAAGCCCGCCATGCGCGAGCCAAGCCAACCAGGCTCCATCTCGCTGGAGGAGCTCCATCAGATGCGGTGTATAAAGGGTACGACCTCAGAACCTCCAACAACTGTTACTCATGCTCGCAACCACACGCCACACTGAAAAGGAAGCCAGACCAAGAGTGGAACACAAAATGAAGGAACAAACCAAGACAAAGGAGGATCCTAGATCTGCTCCTAGAGATGGATGGCTTCAGCATAGCTGGCAAGTCTTTAGCTAGTTTATGAGTGACATTTCCAGGTTTTTAGTGCATCCATGTACGACATTTCAATGCATTATGTGTGACACTAGTACAAGCAAAACAGTAGGAAAGTCAGACATTATCACTTTGCTGCTGTCTACTGGTCTAGAAATGGCATAAAAGCACTGAAACGGCCTTGAAGTGTTTTGCAAAGAGGTCTTGGTTAATAGCCGGGATTGGCTAAAGATGTCAGTTATGTCTTGGACTTACGACTTCCATATCCTGCCCCACTACATGCATTGGCTGATGATGAACAGTCCAGAAAGTCCCCTTTCCTCCCCAAAATATTTTAGTTCTTTTATATTCTGGTTGGAGCTGGAAGCAAACATTGACACCATGGTATGCGCTTGAGAGCACGGGAATATCAGGATTATTCTGGTCTTTGCACTGTATGTATGTATATAGAAGTATGGTATTTCGCTTACTAAAAATTCCATTACTTACTATTAAAGTTCTTAGGTTCTGCATGTTTCCCTTGCGACATACCCAGAAAAAAAGACTTGTTTAAAAAACGTATAATTTATAAACTCATTGACAAGTGGAGCAGCAGAGTGTGGAGATGACTTCTTACGGTGCACGGCATTCATGATGGCGCTGTGGTGAGGCAGGCTGGTGGGGGGAGCAGCCTCTGAGCTCTAAATCACGTGGAGAAAGTATTTCTCTAGCGCCGGGAGTGTGAAAGTAATCGTCTTTATCAAATCAGCAATTGTAAAGCACAACACTGTCGACCCTAGGGGTATCTGGGGGCTGTGTCTACATCGAAGAGCCAGGTCTCGAGTCTCTTTCTGAAGTCTGTCCCCGAGGGGGCTGTATGGAGCTGGGGGGGGTGTGGGTGGGAGTTCGTTCCAGGTCTTGGCAGCTATGTATGAGCAGGAGCGGCCACGGCTGCAACGGATGCGGGGTGTGTGTGCGAGTGCGTGGGAATAGGAGTGCAGGTGTCTAGCAAGTTGGTGGAAGTTCACTCGATGGTTGAGGTCCTAGGTTTCGGAGGTCTTTGAAGGCGTGAGGATCTAGAACTGATATATTTTTTGGATGGGGAGACAGTGGAGGTCTCTCCGGTGTGTGGGGGGGGGGGGATTTGTGGGTTCATTTGGGGATGTCCAGGATGAGTCTGGCTGCTGAGTTCTGTATTTGCGTTCTTTACTACATGGACCCAGGCGAAGGACTTTAATGTTCATGCCGTGGAAGCAAAACTGTGTGATTTATTAACCCAAATACCTAAGCGCCTGTCAGATCTTAATTTGTAAAAAAATAACAATAATAATAATTGCTAGGGCCCTCGTCTGGAGACCACTGGCACTTGCATCATCCATTGCCTCAGTCAGCGCTGCCAACAACAGTACCAACACAACTACTAACCGTCTAACCATCACACTGCCACAAGTGACATTTCCTACTATTCCAGGTCCCCAAATCTATAATAATGGCTTAGGCGATAGGTATTAGTCATTTTTATGTTTATTGAATTAAGACAACTGCTGTTGTGCTTGTAGCCAAAGTAGACAAACAGCGCCATCATGTGGCAGACTGTCACTAGTGCTTGTGTAGCCAATTAAGAAGCATTGTCGGTCACTGGAAACCACTGGCTCAAATTAAGCCATGGCGCCTGTCCCTTTCAAGCAGCTGAGGAAGAGAGGGAGAGCAGTTTATTTGCTCAATTTAGCCCTGCCAAGTAATATTCCATGATTGCGGGATGTGGATATAACATTAACTTGCGTTAGATTAACCCGAGATGCGTGGCACTTGGAAGGGCTGATTCAGGCCCTAATTATGACCTGAAGCCATTATTGTTCGGCCTCTCTGGTGTGAGGTAGCTTTGACTTGCAAGAACGCCTTCGTTTTATTCTCATTAGTAGTTGCGTTATTCCCCCCTTCCTTTTCCCTGACTTTCAGGGGTGCAGGTTAGACGTAGAGCTGCGAGGTTTCCTTTTCTAGAGGTGGACTAATAAGAAAATGTTTCAAAGGGGAAAGGAGCTTTCTAGGCGTCATGTTTTTATTTATTCAAGGTCTGTTAACTTTGCGTGTTTCAATTCTTCAAAATAAACCGTTTAGACAGAAAAAGGAGAACCATTTGTGTTTCTCCGCCAGTTCTCCAAAGAGCTTTTCAAGCTTTCTGACAAGTACTACCACGATGCATGAGTAAGGGATATGATTTTTTTTTCGCTGTGCATTTTTTTCTCTAAAAAGCAGGCTAATGATCAGTGTTACAGGATGTGATCAACTCAGCAAAATGAGAAGACTGCTGTGGTGAGCGGTTGCCATGGAGACCGAGGAGTACGATTTTCTCTGCTGTCTCCTCAGTCCCCACGCAGCCATTTAATGCAGTCTAAGGTACGCCCTGCACATCTATTAACGACACGGCTCCATTGTTCCCGAAAGCAGGCAGGCTGCAGCGGCAGTCAGCCAGCCAGGCACGGTACATGCCCTGCGCTTAGGATGACCAGATCTTGAGAACCAAAAACCGGGACATTTTGAAAAAAAGAGAAGGACTACAATTTTTCATCCACGGAATGGCGCAGAATGACAGCTCTCATCAACACAGGATCACAGAAGATGCATTAAGAAAATAAATAAAATGTAATTTCTGCACGCAACATCATGCCTATTAATTAAATTGCTTACTTATAACAGCTGCTAATTAGCACAGCTTTAGAACAACCAAAAAAGTGCCTCTCACTGTTTTCAATCGACCCCTCTAAAAACCGGGACATGAGTCAAAATTGCCGGGATAGCTGGTGGAAAACCGGGACTGTCCGGGCACATCCGGGACGTCTGGTCACCCTACCTGCGCTCCGTGTTTTACAAGGCCTGAAAGGCACATGCCTTCACCCCAAAATACCACCCTCCATTTAAAACAATTACATTTGCAAACTTTCCCCTCGCGTGCTCTTTACCCACTTCCAAAGTAGAAATCAAGAGTGAAAACACCCCATCTCTGCGGCCCTACCCACAAATATACAGCTACATCGCTAGGATGTGTTTGCACAGTTTTTAAAAGTTGCCTTATGACACGTCACGCAAAAACAACGCCAAGAGATCTGCTACTATATTTCTACAGTAACGCATCCTTTAGCGATGAACGTCCAGGAGCCCAGGGCTACAACGGACATAGAATGTGGTTCAAGATAGCTGCCTCCATTAACTGAATAGCCAGAAACCGGTCCCAGGATGCTTGTTTCCGGTCCAGGGAAGACATGGCTTGGCAGTTCGGGCTGGACTGTTCCCATGAGGCACAGGGTCAGACTGATTTGCATATGGCCATGTCTGAACTGGGGTGGTGGAGTGAGCTAAAGAATGATGGTGGATTAAACCCAGATCAGTTGACTGGGGGTGAGTGTCTGATTGGCTCAAGTGCTCCGTCCGTCGTCCCCTTTGGTATCGCTTTGTTCGCCCTAAGTTGGCAGGGTATGCCCAGACGTGGGTCCCTTGCTCACTTTGCCACTGGATTCAAGCTAGCCTGGCTGATTACGGCTGAATAGCCAGAAACCGGTCCCAGGATGCTTGTTTCCGGTCTAGGGAAGACATGGCTTGGCAGTTCGGGCTGGACTGTTCCCATGAGGCACAGGGTCAGACTGATTTGCATATGGCCATGTCTGAACTGGGGTGGTGGAGTGAGCTAAAGAATGATGGTGGATTAAACCCAGATCAGTTGACTGGGGGTGAGTGTTTGATTGGCTCAAGCGCTCCGTCCATCGTCCCCTTTGTTCGCCCTAAGTTGGCAGGGTATGCCCAGACGTGGGTCCCTTGCTCACTTTGCCACTGGATTCAAGCTAGCCTGGCTGATGACGGCTGAATAGCCAGAAACCGGTCCCAGGATGCTGGTTTCCGGTCCAGGGAAGACATGGCTTGGCAGTTCGGGCTGGACTGTTCCCATGAGGCACAGGGTCAGACTGATTTGCATATGGCCATGTCTGAACTGGGGTGGTGGAGTGAGCTAAAGAATGATGGTGGATTAAACCCAGATCAGTTGACTGGGGGTGAGTGTTTGATTGGCTCAAGCGCTCCGTCCATCGTCCCCTTTGGTATCCATTAACTATGGCATCTATACCCTCGTCCTGCCCTGAATGCGACGAGGCATTTGGCCTGGACGTATAACCCATTGAATCCCGGGAAGAGGAGGTGACTGGGCTCAAACAGGCAACGAAAATACCTCTAACAGCTAACGACACACAATTCCACCAGACCAAACAGAGGAAACCCTTCACAGATTCCAACCACGGGCCTCCTATTGGCCCTCGCGGAAGAACTCCGATTATACAGGACGCCCTTCTGAGTGGGCGGAGATATTAAATCGGCTGATCGATAATCCTGTGGTCCATAATCAGGGTTGGTGACCGATGTGGCAGGATGTGCAGGACTGTGGGGATGGGGGCTCCCATGGGGCCCTTTGGAGCAAACTCCCGAAACCAGGCGAAGTGGGAACCGGAAGGGCTCTGCTACCGAGACTTGAGCCAGCCGCAAAAGGCGGCATGCCATCGGGAGTGCAGATACTGGTGGTGACCCTGGGCGGGAACGGATGGATGTCGGTGTGCGTCGACAATGCAAACTCAACCGAACTATGTGCAGTAGCTGTTATTTCAATTTCTATCACTGGCATCTATAATATCAGAATGAGCAAAAATCAAGGACTGGTGACATTAGGCCAATATATTTTATTACTAAAAAAACAGTCATTGTGAGAAGAAATGCCGATTAGACCCCCCCGAGGAATATGGCCTATCCGGAGTAAAGTGCACGGATTACAGTGCGCCTCAGACAGAAGGTGCTAGGTAATTGCTAGTTTGAATGCTCTGTGGACCCAGCACCTGCTAATTAAATGTTTGAACCCTGGAAGAGGGGCTCTGGCGCCTTCCATCAATAAAAGGACTATAATGTAGGCTGCTAATCTAACACAAATTGAGAACAGTTCATCGCCACAATTCAGAGTGCACTATATAATTTACCAATATTACGTTTTTGTATTTTAAATACTGGAAAACACCAGGCTAGGAGGAGACTGAAAATGTCCTTTAAGGATTCATCACAATATTCTAAGATAAGAAATGCACGCAGTCAGGATACTTTGCCTGGAACACTATGAGTAGTTATCTAGGTACAATCTCCTCATAGCATGGGCATGCGTGCACAATCAAGTCAGCCCATGAAGCACAAAGATAATTAGTCTAATAATATAACAAAAAATGAGCATCATAATATTACAGGCACACTCATTACAACGGCAAAATAAACTGCGAGTCATATTATGTCATAAGCACAATATCTAAATTGTATGCCATGACGGACAACTTATTACTACGTTATAAGTAATTCATCTTATTACTGCTCCAAGTGATACGGGCCCCAGAATATATCACATATACCCTTTCTAAGGTATGTGTCAGGGGAGACACGCCTTAGAAAGCGCACCATGAGGCACATGCCAAGACCTTTGGGCGATCAGACTTACATTTTTTATTTAGGAGGTTTACATTGCACTAAACATAGCCTCAAATACTTCAGAGGGCTGTACAGATCAGATTGCAAGTTCAAGATGTTTGAGGTAGTGCCACCTGACAATGCAGGGGTGACCACTATGCAATATTCCTTAGTTCCTACCTGCAAGCCTGTGGTATGATAACCAGCACTAACCTACACTGAAGCCACTTCTTTAGCCAATCGTGCTTTGAAGAGTTCAGTACTCCAGAGCTTTTTGAAATGGAGGTGACTGGGTTCTTGCCCTCAGACTGGAATGTAAAAGATTCCAGAGTTTGAGGCCATTTAATCCCAGAGATCTGTCTGGTGTTGTTTCTTTGATGGTGCATTCTTATGTAAGGTGTAAGTTGACTGTTTGTAGGTTCCTGATGGTGGTGTAGTGTGGTGCTAGGCTTTCACGATATCTGGATCCTTCGTCTTTAGAAGCCTTGTGAATGGTATAGGTAGGGTATCTTGGATTTTATCCTCGGCTCCACCGGAAGTCACTGGAGTGCTTTTAGACTAATTGCCGGGGTCACGTTTCTGAAAATTGAGGCACAATGTGGCTGCTTTCGTTTGTATCATTTTAGTTTCAATGAGCTTTATAGGGAGCCAGTGTAGATAATACTCCCATAGTCCAGATGACCCGTAACTAAGGATCTATCTGCTCAGCTTACTCTGAGGTTAATTCGCAGAAAGTGAGCGTATTGTCTTGAAGAAAGTTGTAAGCTCATACTTTCGACCTACTGCAATGAGTTGTGGTGAGGGGAATAGATCGGCATGGAAAATGATCCCCACATTTCCTGCTTTTTCTTCATCTTTTGGGGGTCTGACTAGGTTTGAATGAAAGTCAAAGTGGAGAGGGTCCTGAAGTCCGAGGTTTTTAGGAGATCATTTCCTGGTAATTTTCTCATGGAATTTCCATACGAAACAGAGACCAAATATTTGTTGACAGCCGGGCCTGGGTGCCCAAAAATAGGCCGTTTAAGAGGCGTTACTGCACAGGAACAGTAGGAAGAACCTCCTTCAGAAAGTAGTTATTAGATACAAAATTAAAAGCAATTAGAAGAAAAGACAGAGATGATGCGTAATTTTCTCCAACAAGCTTGGCAAGATGCAATGGAGGCACAGAAGTGAAGCAGAAAGTGTTTATCTGGTACAACTTAGCAAGATTCCAAAGGGTACGTCAACACCGAGGGGGAGGCAGCATTAGTGCGCACCATCATCACTTGTGCCCTCACTAATAATAGTTTCTATCAACATTTCTAATAATTTAAATATCTAGGGAAAAACCGAGTGTTAAACTGTTTCTTTCCGATTACGAGAAACAAGCATTGGTCAGTAATCTTGTTCCTAGTTGACCCATTTAGCAGTTACTTCGGACCGAGGGAGTATCCCCATTCTGAAGATGATACCCAGTTTTAGATAATGGTGCGGATTGATACAATCGAAATACCTCTCTTTCCCCTCACGTTTCAATCTTAACATGCACTATGATTAACTACTCCTCTAGACCTTTTCCCATCCATAGATATATCAATGTCAATTTTATTATTTAGTTAATAAAAACCATAACAATTTGTGCCCGTACAATATTAAAATATCCATCCAAATACTAAAATTGCTAAAATTAAGAACCATATTTAACTGTCCCATTAAAATTGCTTCTATGAGTGAATGCTCCACAACAAAGAGAAAGGAGGGAGTAGAAATTAGTTTTTGTGGACCTCATGAGCTGAAAGTGCACGAGCAAGAGGAGGTGCCGCAATAGAGTGCTTAGTATTAAAGTGCATAGCCAAAAGACTGGCATGTTTCGCAAGGAAAGCTGCAGGCTGCTAAATCGGAGGACCCTAGCTAGTAATCGTGCCGGACCATTTGACTCAGACTTGACCCTTCACCTCACTGTACCCACGTGAACAGAAAGGGCCCCTTAAACTAACGTGCATAAGTGGCAAAAGCAGCAAAAAAAAAGTGCTTCATATAGTGCATAAAGTTGGTTTCACCTTGATAATGCCACTAAAAACTGCGGGGTTGTAAGGTTTAAAGAGTGTTTCCCAGATCCCCCTGCCGCTTTAAAGGACAAAGTGCTTCCTGCAGAGCAGAAAGCGGAGTCGCTTGACAGCAGGCACCTAAGTGTAACCACAGAAAAGCACAGGGAATGCAAGATCTGAGTCCCCCCTGGAGAAAAGGTGACGCCAGACACAAAGGACACAAGGTGGAAAAGGGTAGTTAAAAGCCAGAATTAGCAACTAGTCATCCCAAACCAATGTACTTGAGGTAGAGCAAGGAGGTAGTAAAGTGAGAAGACTGTTGTTTTACACGGCTAAATATTCAAAAAGCAAGTCATGTTGGTGATTTCCCCTCTCGTGCATCCCTTGCCACAATTAGACCGTGCAGTAGTCTTACCAGCTTTTGGGTAAAGCTATTTCAACAAACCTCTCTGTAGGTCTTTGGCCATTTTTTAAACTATTTTTGAGCTATGGTGTCTGGTTCTGACCAGAAATACCTTAGACCACAGGACTGAAGAGACGTCTGGTAACCCTGCTACCTCCTTCAACTTATCTTTAAAATGTATCAGAGTTGGAATCAACCTGTTCCTTAATTAAACTAGAATTAGCTTAAGGGCTGCCTCAAAATTTATTCCAGGTTCAAAGGGCAGTTAGATTGATTGTCACTATTCCCCAGTAGATGCTTTAAGAATTTCTACTCTTTTGTTGTTCAAGTTTATACTTCAGCCCAGTATGAGCTTGCTGGTCACACTTGGCCTTTATAACAACGCTAAGGTTGGCCCCAAGGTGCTACTTAATTCTGCAGTCATATTTTTTAGCTGGCCGAGTACAGCGCTTGGTCGCACAGATCATCAGCTGGATGTAGGGGAACTAGGATTCAGGTGTAGTATCCAGCAGCAACTTCAAACCAGGGACCTGTTTAAGAACAAGAGACAACATCAAGTGGTTCCTGAATCAGGGTACACAGCAGGTAACTGCCATAAGGCCAAAGAAGTAAAGAACAAACTCAATGTCCTTCCAAGGTAGGTTGAGGGGACAGTGTGGGCAAGTATGCAGGGGTGTGGGGAGCATCCAACAAAAAAAGTTACTAAACTTGCAATCCTTAAATGATCTCATCAAGTCCTCAACCACCCGGATGCTACAGTATTTCTTAGGTAGTTCTTAGCAAGGTGGCTGCAAAGTCCTCATGGCGGCTCACTCATTTAAGAAAACTTTCATGAGGGCTTCAGCACTCTGGTCCTTGCTCCTTTTACTTGACAGCGACTGGCTCCTCTCTACACAGGGTGGTCCAGCTTCCTTTTCTTCAAGGGCAGGTTGGAGCGAAAGGCATTTGCAACTAAGAGGCTAATTTTCGTCCTTCAAGGAGAACAGCAAAATGCTCCTGGTTAATGCCTCTCTATGCCAGACAAACACAGTCTTGGACCCAAATCTTTTATAAATGTATTTATCCTCTTTAAGCGGCAATGGGTGGGAAGCCAGGGCCTACTAGAGTTCAAACTACTTTCAAAAAGTAAACACTCCTCAAATCTGGAAAGGGTGCATCTTTCTGGGCCTCATCGAGATTGGATCGGCTTGGCATCAAATTGTGTAGATTACAAGGGTGGACGTTTTGGCCAGTGAAAAATTAGATCTTTTTGGATGAGGCCTCTCCTTTGATAAGTAATGCTTAAAAGTGCGGAGGGGGTTGGGTGGTCAGGTATGCCAGTTATTTGGTCCTAGGCAGATGTGCAAGATCCGACAAGAAAACCCCAAACCAACCAGGTAACAAGAGGGACAGAGATCATGGGACAGCTGCAAGCAGCGCGTTACATTCTTCAGAAAGACAGAGACAATCTAAATGGGAAACCACCATTTTGTGCAGGCACTAAATATGTCTGTTGTACGAACCCATTCACTCTTACCAAAGTCTTTCAGCCAGCCTCGCACACGCAAGTGCATCATTCCACACATGCGGCAGATAACACATTGGGCAGTGAGGACTTCAGTTACTGGGGGGAACTACAGAGATTTTACAGGAGTTGCTGGTAGAACATGTTTTCACTGGAGTACAGAAAAAGAAGGCAAATGCCCGAGGTATAATCAGCTGTTACCCCTTCCGGTCTCATCTAGTCCTGGATAAGGAGGCAGTAATTTGTCCCCGACCAGAGTAAGGGTGCTCCGGGTGCTTCTCCAAACCACAAATCCAAGTGTTCTGTGGTCAAATGTAAGAATAATTGTGGAGAAGTAAAGAGGGAAAAGTAAAATAGAGCTTAGAGTGGCACAGCCTTCCTTGTCAAGAGATGACATTTAACTCTACATGCTGTTTTATTGTCTCGAAATGCAGTTTTGAAGAGCTTGTGATCATATGTAAGTACAAAGCATTGGAAACACCACCACCAACAATGGAGTTTCTCTTCATTTTTAGGTCTTGCCTGAGCCAGCGCGCATGCGCTTCTCTGCGAGGCTTTTAGTAAGGGCTTTAAACTTTGAACACACGCTCGTGCGTGTGCTTTTTTTTCCATCCCCCGCTATTGGCCTTTGCATGCGTCTTTCTAAGAAAGACAGCACGCAATTGGCCCAAGGCGGGTGCATGTCCCGCCTTCTCTGTCCCCTGGCATAGGGTGCTTGGGAGCGAGCAACAGCGGGGCCGGATGCCAGCTGCATACCTGACATTCCTCGCAGTCAGCGCGCACCGCGCTTGTTAATTAGCGCGTTCGCCGCGCTTGTTTGATTTTACCTCTCCCTCCTCCCCTCAATACGCATGTGCCACGTTGTGCGGCCGTCGCTCCCTGTGCTGTCCATCCCTCTGTGTCACCCTGTCTCTTTATCTGGCGCCGTTCTCACAGGTACCCGAATCGCTGCGTGTCTCTTCAACTCTATGTCTCTCCATCAGATTCAGCCTGTTTCTCTGTGTCGCCGAGTGCGTCTCGTGGTTATTAACCCCCTGTCTCTTTTGAACAGTGTCCCACTGACTTTTCCACTGAGTGCCACTGTGACCCGCCCCGTCTCCCTGTGTCACCGTGGCCCGCTCCTCTGTTTTGTTTAACCACTTTCTCTCTATCTTTCCCAGTCTCCCTATCAATCTCGGCCTCTTTCCTGTCATTTGTAACGTTCCATGCCTCTTGGCTTCATGCAGACCTCCCCACCTCTGCTCCCCTGTCGTACTCCCTCTCGCAAAAACGCACACTCGCACTCTTTCTCACGCTGTCCCTTTCGCTCTCTATCACTCGAGTTTCTCTCATTCCTTCATCCCAGGCCTCCCCTGCCCGACTCCTGCACACGCTACGGCTTCACAGGCTTTCGGGCCCCTTCTCACTCTGCCAACCCTTTGATAGATGTTGTCTCTTAGGGTCTCTGAGTAACAACTTTTCGCTCCCACCCTACCTGTCTCCTCCCGTATCTTTTTGTGCGTGCGTGTTTTTTTATTTATAGGGAGGGGCGCGTGTCGAAGGCTTCCTCCACAGTAACAAACACCTTCACTGCTGTTTCACTCATCCTCTCCACCCCTTCCCCCACATGGCGCACCTCGTGTGCCCCTACAGCGCTTTGGCCCACCTCACCATTTTCGGAGCCGGTGGAGGTCTCGCAGTTAGAGATGACCTGCTGGGTCTTCCGCTGCTTGCTTCCTCCTGGACATCTCCCTCCCGTGGGTGTCCGCTCTCGTCGCACCCAGGGTGCCCCCCCGGATGCAGTGGGTACTGCCTGAGGCGTCGGGTCGCGTTCGGTGACGGACCGCCCAATGGATCATTCATAGCCCAACCCACCCTGTTCTCCTTATCCGAGAAATCCCTTCTCTTGAACGGCCTCGTCCCCCGACCCCCTCCCCCTCCCTCCTTTAACCCTGTAACTAGACCCGTCGCTGCCTCTTCCTTAGCTGCCTAAATTAGTGCCCCCCACCCCCTCCGCTCCCCCGGCGCGCTTTTGTCTCCCTCTAACCCTAATCAGTGTGTATGCGTTTGTTTTAGGATTACCCAGCCTTGCCCACAAGGCCCGTCGCCTCCCCCTGGGACCCCGACACCACCCACCATTACCTGCTTCAACAACATCCTGCTCCTGATCCCCCGCCCCCCACCAGTCCGCTACCTCCAAAGTGAGCCTCCCGCAGTCCGGGAAACAATCTCCCCTTACAAGCGTCACCCCTGTACCCATCCCTCATGCACCTCCTCCCGTGCCGTGTGACCTTCCCCACATCCCCCACCTATCCAAATTCGCGCCCAACTCCCCACACCCCACCCGCTGACCGCGCTCATTGAACCCTCTGTAGCCCTCCTAACTCCTCACAACTAGCCCCCTGTTAGTGTGCCGAGCCCGGCAAAACACCGATCCTCTCTGAATAGCGACCAAATTGCCGCCCTGCCATTTCCTAGCATTTGCCCCTACCTAACCTGCATTGACAACAGGGTGTGCCGTCCTCCATGCGCGCCGCTGCAAGGTCCGCAAGGTGGCACCTGGGCCCAGCCTCGGCTGCAGCTGCACCCATCCGCTCCGCGGAACTGCACATACTCTCTGCCCAACTATCCCAGCTCCCCCCGCTACACTCCATGCCCTGTCACCTCTGAGCATTACGTAAGAAGGGTAAACCCACAGATACTGGGATCTGGGTAACAGGCAGTACAATAGGAAGTGATCCCAGGATACAATAAAATAAACAGTAAAAAGATTACATAAACATATATTGTCAATATCGTATAAAGAATCAAAATACCAAAATGAAATGAGACAGTGTTATTTAATCACACTGCTATATTGCATTACATAAACATCATATAATGAGGACAAATTTGTATATACGTGCCCAGAGGGGAGGGGGGTGTGTACGGTGAATAAAGTGAGGATAATGTGACATAAAGAAGGGTGAAGTTATAATACCAAAACACATCCGTTTTTCAAATAACAAAATAATTGCTCATTTTTCACGCCCAAATTCGCGAATATCTACATCTATTTCTTTCTTTAGCCATGCATACAGAAGGGAAAAACACAGTAGAAAAATTTCTGTTGTTTTCGATGCTGGCTCAAACAAACAGTGTCGACGTTTCAACCCAGAGGTTCTGTAGGTAAATTAACACCTTACGGAGGGGTCTTCTTCAGGACTGGGAAAAGGGAATAGGCACCTGGGGATAAATATAATAATAGATGATAACCTCATGGGAATCGGCAGATTAAAACCTTATTAAACACGGGCCATAGGTCCTTTAATTACCATATACGCCCTTGCGGAGACAGGTCAGTCTAAGTAGCATGTAGGGCACGAGGCTCCAATATCGTGAGAACGGAATGCCTGCACCTGCAAAAGTAAGGTGTAGTTTAATAAAGGCCCGCCCAAGTGATATGGGCACAGGGCCCGTATGTAAACTAGGAAAAAATCCCTACAATCATTACTCACATAGGCAAAAACTTTGACTCCTCCGATAGAATCGTACTTATCCCATCAATTGTGAAGTTGGTCATAGACCGTAACAATCCGCTATGACCTCAAGAATGAAAATCTAAAAATACAGAGAAAAAGGAACTGTATCTCTAGCTACACAGGACCCTGGAACTTAAAAGAACCAACCACCACATAATCTTAAGACTAGATCAGGACATACCTGCAGTTACGCTGCATCAGGGGGCCTTTATTCGCACAATTGTTGCGATGCATCAAACGGCCTCAATATGCTCCTGACCCCGGCACAAATGTCTCGGCCCGCAGCGTCTGTAATCGGGTGTGAGAGCGTACCAGTGAGGTGAAAAAAGGGGGGGGGAGGGAGGGAAACCAGCCGCGCTCGTAAAAATCAAGGCGGAGGTACATTGTATCAAGCACTCAGCGCTTACCGCTCCACATCCAGTCGTATCCGGAATGGAGTGTCGAAGACTCATGCGGATGCTTCCCAGTTTATAAAGGGAGCTCTCATAGGGAAAAAAAGAGCCACGTGTGTCCCGTCCCGTAGCAGCAGCTGGATGCTGGCAACACCAGCATCCACGTCTAACTGTGGTTGCAATGGAAAGCAACAATAGACTAGCCCTTCAAAAAACAATTTAAAAAACGGTAAAGTTACTAAGCCATAACAGGCAACGTATTGAAAATGATTTTATAAAAAACTAACGGGATATCAATCCGAAAGCCCTTGCATTCAAAGGGGGGCTTTAGGGGGAAAACGGTAAGCTTTTCTCGATAATTAAGGGTGACAGATGATTAATGAAGACCACAAAGACTGAAATCAGTGGCTCTCACAGTAACGCCCCTCATACATCACCACATTGCTAAAAAGTAATTCAAATAGCGCCCCCAACAAAGTGCGCAGAATGTCTCAAAAGCTACATTGGATGTCTTAACGGAGATACATCACATAGTTGCGACTCGGTGACATTTTGAAATCCATTGGATCAGGTACATGAACAGCTTCAGAGAAATCGTCAATATGACGACAACACACCTGTTGCATACATAGTTACACAAATAGCAAATCTGAACATTCAAGCATGGAAGGGTGAGAACGTAAGGATACTCCAACAAAGCGGCCAGTCAAGCAACTATGGCTAAAAAGGCCCTTAGAGGCTGCTAACCGTGCGTTCAAAAAGGGGGACACATATGATACACCCAAGCTCCTTATTAAAGACATGCTAGCTGAGCATGACTAGATTCAACTTCATTCAATCCATTATATATGGAGTCAAAGCGTGTCATCCATTTGTATTCCCTTAGATTAAGGATTGGGCCAATGTTGCCCCCTCTGGGACCCAGGGTTACTTTCTCAAGGACTAACCATTTAAGGTCGTCCGACGAATGAGCTGCTGTTTTAAAATGATCAACTAAGGGTGCCCCCTGCACATCGCATCTTATTCTACTGCAATGTTGCAGTATGCGTGCTTTGATTTTCTGTTTGGTCTGTCCAACATATATGAGCCCACAGGGACACACAATGGCATATATGACATTACTGGTATTGCAGTTGGTGAGTGACTCCAAGGTGATTGTGTGTTGCTTATAGGTGAAATTCTTTGTTTGAATTGTTGTTGAACAAGCCTTACACTGGCCACATTTAAAATGGCCCACAGTTACCGGTAGATTCCACAAGGATTGGATGGATGGTGCCACTGGACTCTCAAGGAAAGAACTAACCACATAGTCTTTGACGCTTTTAGCTTTTTTAAAAGAATGCATCGGAAAATTAGGTTGTTCAATAACATCGGACACCAAACCCCAGTGCTTATTCACAATCTTCTTGATAGCGTTACTCTGGGTGCAGAATGTGGTGACACAGATCATCCTTTGCTGCAGGTTGTCATTTCGATCCTTCATTGTAAGCAATACATCACGAGGGCTATACCAGGCTCTTTTTTGTGCTCGTTTCACCAGTCTATTAGGGTAACCTCTCTCCAAAAGTCGGTTCCTTAAGTCTTCAGACTCTGCCACGTAGTCCTCCTTCTTAGAGCAGTTCCTACGAATCCTTAGGAACTGCCCTACCGGTAGGTTATCTCTCAAGCCGCGTGGGTGGTGGCTGTTGTACATCAGGAGAGAATTCCGTTCTGCTGGTTTACGATATAGTGTTGTAAGTAGCTTCTCATCCTCACTATAGATGGTAATGTCCAGAAAGTCTATCCTACTTGGACTAGATTGCATCGTAAATTGGATATCATCATCCCTCTGATTGAGCCAGACATGGAAAGCACCCAAATCATCACTGCTGCCTGTCCATATCATAAGCACGTCGTCAATGTATCTTCTCCACAATGTCACCTTATCACGAAAAGGGTTATCTGCATTGAAAATGAATGTCTGTTCGAAGTGATCCATAAAGATAATGGCCAAATCAGGAGCGAAGGAAGCCCCCATCGCCACACCCTTTGTCTGAAGGTAATAGCTGCCTTGGAAGAAGAAAAAGTTCTTCATCATTGCAATGGAAATTAATCCAATTAGAAAGTCCGTAGGAACGGCCATAGGAGCTGGTCGTTGATTCAGAACATGCCTCACTACTTCAAGTGCCGATCCTTGGGGAATGCTGGTATATAATGATACGATATCGCATGTCACCAAGAGTTGCTCCTTTGAGTTAAAGGAAAATTGGTCAATCAGATTAATGGTTTGAAGTGTATCCCTCAGGTATGTTGCCGTGTTTTCAGCAATTGGTTTCAGAAAAAAATCAATGTATCTGCCCAGTGGTTCCAACATGGACCCACACCCCGAGACAATAGGTCTGCCAGGAGGGTTTTGCATATTTTTGTGAATTTTTGGTAGTGTATAGATGGTTGGGAGTCGGGGGTCCGATTGGTTGAGAAAATCGAATTCGAGTTTATCCAAAAATCCTTGGTCCAGCCCTTCTTTAGTCAGAGTAAGAATCTCTGAAGCCAGTTCTTTTGTAGGGTTTGACCTCAATTTACAGTAGCTAACTCCGTCTTGTAGTTGTCCAATGATTTCCAACTTATATTTATCCGTATCCTGTACCACAATGGCCCCACCCTTGTCCGCAGGTTTGATCACAATCTCCTTGTTGTTCCTTAGAGCGGATAGAGCCTCCCTCTCCATTCTGGTCACATTTACATTGGAATACTTGTATGACTCCAAAAGTTTAGATATGTCCCTGAGCACAATATCTTCATCAGCCAGAATTCGGTTGCTCATGGCATTGGTCGGCGGGACAAATGTGGAGGGGACTCTCAGTCCTGTCAATGTTGTTCCTGAGGGTGTAGTAGAATTCCTAAAGAAAAACCTCAGGCGGATTTTCCGAAAGAATCTAAGTAGTTCTATTTTCAGTGTCATCCGGTTCGGGTGTGCTGTGGGTACAAATGATAAGCCCTTGCTGAGGATCATTTCTTCTTCTCCCTTCAGAACATAGGAGGAGATGTTCACTACCGGACTCAGTTGCCTATTCACCACCTGTAGACTTTGCGTCTCTTGGATATTTCGCCATGGTTCTCTGGCGGGAAGCGTACTTGCTTCTGAATTCCCCCCCTGCCTCTCTCCCAGGTCACGTTGGTTTGTAGCTGGCCACGCAGTGGTCCTCTGGGCCAAAACCCACCTCTGCCCCTGGGTGGTCTCCATTGGCCCTCCCCTAAAAAAGAGGACGGTCCTTGTGGTTGATGCCAATTCTCTTGGTAACCGTAGTTGGAACTGGAGCCTGCCTGTTCGTTCTCGCTGTCGGTGCTATAAGATGATTCAGAGAAAGTAGTATAATTTCTCCGTCCACGGTAGCCACCCCGACCTCGGCTGGCAAACCGTCCCTGATTATCCTGTTTATAATAATCCTCTTGGAGGTATGGATACGTGTTCTTCTTCTCGTAGTATCGTATATCCTTGGATAACTTCTCCAATTTCTTATTCTGTGTGATGATCTCGAAGTCCTTCAATGATTTCCCCAGATTCTCCAGAGCCTCCTTGGCGTTGGTAAGTGTGGAATCCCCTGCAATCTCAGACTTTAAGGCAGTGATTTCACGCATGAGAACCTGTATTTGTTCAGCTGCTGTCTCCACTCCCAGCACCATCCAGTGCCGGGAGCAGTTGTTAGCCACAAAACTAAATCCTTCCTTAAATTTAGGGACATCTACAAAGATCGCTGGTTCATTCCTAACCTGCAGACCCGTAGGAATAATATTGGACTGAAGATATTTGGTTAACAAATGTCCATGTAAGCGAGTCCGTATCAATTTTTTCTCAAGGCGCTCTAGACGAGCAACTTTATCATTCAAGGTAAAGTCAATCGTGGGGTTAGTGGAAGATAGAAATTGGTTAGCGGGGTCCTGTAATAATTGAGTGATATAATCCTCTGTATAGGATAAGATTCCGCTCTCAACCATTTTAAGTGGTGAGTGATTTAATCACTAAAATACCTCGCAGGCATGCACCTGCTCAGAAAACATTACGTAAGAAGGGTAAACACACAGATACTGGGATCTGGGTAACAGGCAGTACAATAGGAAGTGATCCCAGTATACAATAAAATAAACCGTAAAAAGATTACATAAACATATATTGTCAATATCGTATAAAGAATCAAAATACCAAAATGAAATGAGACAGTGTTATTTAATCACACTGCTATATTGCATTACATAAACATCATATAATGAGGACAAATTTGTATATACGTGCCCAGAGGGGAGGGGGTGTGTACGGTGAATAAAGTGAGGATAATGTGACATAAAGAAGGGTGAAGTTATAATACCAAAACACATCCGTTTTTCAAATAACAAAATAATAGCTCATTTTTCACCCCCAAATTCGCGAATATCTACATCTATTTCTTACTTTAGCCATGCATACAGAAGGGAAAAACACAGTAGAATAATTTCTGTTGTTTTCGATGCTGGCTCAAACAAACAGTGTCGACGTTTCGACCCCGAGGTTCTGTAGGTAAATTAACACCTTACGGAGGGGTCTTCTTCAGGACTGGGAAAAGGGAATAGGCACCTGGGGATAAATATAATAATAGATGATAACCTCATGGGAATCGGCAGATAAAAACCTTATTAAACACGGGCCATAGGTCCTTTAATTACCATATACGCCCTTGCGGAGACAGGTCAGTCTAAGTAGCATGTAGGGCACGAGGCTCCAATATCGTGAGAACGGAATGCCTGCACCTGCAAAAGTAAGGTGTAGTTTAATAACGGCCCGCCCAAGTGATATGGGCACAGGGCCCGTATGTAAACTAGGAAAAAATCCCTACGATCATTACTCACATAGGCAAAAACTTTGACTCCTCCGATAGAATCGTACTTATCCCATCAATTGTGAAGTTGGTCATAGACCGTAACAATCCGCTATGACCTCAAGAATAAAAATCTAAAAATACAGAGAAAAAGGAACTGTATCTCTAGCTACACAGGACCCTGGAACTTAAAAGAACCAACCACCACATAATCTTAAGACTAGATCAGGACATACCTGCAGTTACGCTGCATCAGGGGGCCTTTATTCGCACAATTGTTGCGATGCATCAAACGGCCTCAATATGCTCCTGATCCCGGCACAAATGTCTCGGCCCGCAGCGTCTGTAATCGGGTGAGAGAGCGTACCAGTGAGGTGAAAAAGGGGGGAGGGGAAACCAGCCGCGCTCGTAAAAATCAAGGCGGAGGTACATTGTATCAAGCACTCAGCGCTTACCGCTCCACATCCAGTCGTATCCGGAATGGAGTGTCGAAGACTCATGCGGATGCTTCCCAGTTTATAAAGGGAGCTCTCATAGGGAAAAAAAGAGCCACGTGTGTCCCGTCCCGTAGCAGCAGCTGGATGCTGGCAACACCAGCATCCACGTCTAACTGTGGTTGCAATGGAAAGCAACAATAGACTAGCCCTTCAAAAAACAATTTAAAAAACGGTAAAGTTACTAAGCCATAACAGCCAGCGTATTGAAAATGCTTTTTAAAAAACAACGAAGTTATTAAGCCATAACAGGCAACGTATTGAAAATGATTTTATAAAAAACTAACGGGATATCAATCCGAAAGCCCTTGCATTCAAAGGGGGGCTTTAGGGGGAAACGGTAAGCTTTTCTCGATAATTAAGGGTGACAGATTCACTGGCTCAATCAGAGGGATGATGATATCCAATTTACGATGCAATCTAGTCCAAGTAGGATAGACTTTCTGGACATTACCATCTATAGTGAGGATGAGAAGCTACTTACAACACTATATCGTAAACCAGCAGAACGGAATTCTCTCCTGATGTACAACAGCCACCACCCACGCGGCTTGAGAGATAACCTACCGGTAGGGCAGTTCCTAAGGATTCGTAGGAACTGCTCTAAGAAGGAGGACTACGTGGCAGAGTCTGAAGACTTAAGGAACCGACTTTTGGAGAGAGGCTACCCTAATAGACTGGTGAAACGAGCACAAAAAAGAGCCTGGTATAGCCCTCGTGATGTATTGCTTACAATGAAGGATCGAAATGACAACCTGCAGCAAAGGATGATCTGTGTCACCACATTCTGCACCCAGAGTAACGCTATCAAGAAGATTGTGAATAAGCACTGGGGTTTGGTGTCCGATGTTATTGAACAACCTAATTTTCCGATGCATTCTTTTAAAAAAGCTAAAAGCGTCAAAGACTATGTGGTTAGTTCTTTCCTTGAGAGTCCAGTGGCACCATCCATCCAATCCTTGTGGAATCTACCGGTAACTGTGGGCCATTTTAAATGTGGCCAGTGTAAGGCTTGTTCAACAACAATTCAAACAAAGAATTTCACCTATAAGCAACACACAATCACCTTAGAGTCACTCACCAACTGCAATACCAGTAATGTCATATATGCCATTGTGTGTCCCTGTGGGCTCATATATGTTGGACAGACCAAACAGAAAATCAAAGCACGCATACTGCAACATTGCAGTAGAATAAGATGCGATGTGCAGGGGGCACCCTTAGTTGATCATTTTAAAACAGCAGCTCATTCGTCGGACGACCTTAAATGGTTAGTCCTTGAGAAAGTAACCCTGGGTCCCAGAGGGGGCAACATTGGCCCAATCCTTAATCTAAGGGAATACCAATGGATGACACGCTTTAACTCCATATATAATGGATTGAATGAAGTTGAATCTAGTCATGCTCAGCTAGCATGTCTTTAATAAGGAGCTTGGGTGTATCATATGTGTCCCCCTTTTTGAACGCACGATTAGCAGCCTCTAAGGCCCTTTTTAGCCATAGTTGCTTGACTGGCCGCTTTGTTGGAGTATCCTTACGTTCTCACCCTTCCATGCTTGAATGTTCAGATTTGCTATTTGTGTAACTATGTATGCAACAGGTGTGTTGTCGCCATATTGACGATTTCTCTGAAGCTGTTCATGTACCTGATCCAATGGATTTCAAAATGTCACCGAGTCGCAACTATGTGATGTATCTCCGTTAAGACATCCAATGTAGCTTTTGAGACATTCTACGCACTTTGTTGGGGGCGCTATTTGAATTACTTTTTAGCAATGTGGTGATGTATGAGGGGCGTTACTGTGAGAGCCACTGATTTCAGTCTTTGTGGTCTTCATTAATCATCTGTCACCCTTAATTATCGAGAAAAGCTTACCGTTTCCCACACCCCCCGCCCCCTTTGAATGCAAGGGCTTTCGGATTGATATCCCGTTAGTTTTTTATAAAATCATTTTCAATACGTTGCCTGTTATGGCTTAATAACTTCGTTGTTTTTTAAAAAGCATTTTCAATACGCTGGCTGTTATGGCTTAGTAACTTTACCGTTTTTTAAATTGTTTTTTGAAGGGCTAGTCTATTGTTGCTTTCCATTGCAACCACAGTTAGACGTGGATGCTGGTGTTGCCAGCATCCAGCTGCTGCTACGGGACGGGACACACGTGGCTCTTTTTTTCCCTATGAGAGCTCCCTTTATAAACTGGGAAGCATCCGCATGAGTCTTCGACACTCCATTCCGGATACGACTGGATGTGGAGCGGTAAGCGCTGAGTGCTTGATACAATGTACCTCCGCCTTGATTTTTACGAGCGCGGCTGGTTTCCCTCCCCCCCCCCCCTTTTTTCACCTCACTGGTACGCTCTCTCACCCGATTACAGACGCTGCGGGCCGAGACATTTGTGCCGGGATCAGGAGCATATTGAGGCCGTTTGATGCATCGCAACAATTGTGCGAATAAAGGCCCCCTGATGCAGCGTAACTGCAGGTATGTCCTGATCTAGTCTTAAGATTATGTGGTGGTTGGTTCTTTTAAGTTCCAGGGTCCTGTGTAGCTAGAGATACAGTTCCTTTTTCTCTGTATTTTTAGATTTTTATTCTTGAGGTCATAGCGGATTGTTACGGTCTATGACCAACTTCACAATTGATGGGATAAGTACGATTCTATCGGAGGAGTCAAAGTTTTTGCCTATGTGAGTAATGATCGTAGGGATTTTTTCCTAGTTTACATACGGGCCCTGTGCCCATATCACTTGGGCGGGCCGTTATTAAACTACACCTTACTTTTGCAGGTGCAGGCATTCCGTTCTCACGATATTGGAGCCTCGTGCCCTACATGCTACTTAGACTGACCTGTCTCCGCAAGGGCGTATATGGTAATTAAAGGACCTATGGCCCGTGTTTAATAAGGTTTTTATCTGCCGATTCCCATGAGGTTATCATCTATTATTATATTTATCCCCAGGTGCCTATTCCCTTTTCCCAGTCCTGAAGAAGACCCCTCCGTAAGGTGTTAATTTACCTACAGAACCTCGGGGTCGAAACGTCGACACTGTTTGTTTGAGCCAGCATCGAAAACAACAGAAATTATTCTACTGTGTTTTTCCCTTCTGTATGCATGGCTAAAGAAAGAAATAGATGTAGATATTCGCGAATTTGGGCTTGAAAAATGAGCTATTATTTTGTTATTTGAAAAACGGATGTGTTTTGGTATTATAACTTCACCCTTCTATATGTCACATTATCCTCACTTTATTCACCGTACACCCCCCCCTCCCCTCTGGGCACGTATATACAAATTTGTCCTCATTATATGATGTTTATGTAATGCAATATAGCAGTGTGATTAAATAACCCTGTCACCTCTGAGGGCAACAGTCTGCTCTGTACCACCTGCACCAACAACCCTCGGCCCTCCCCACATTTCCCACTGCAAACACCCCTTCACCCCTCCCCAGACAGCGCCCGACCCCAACCGGCCTCAGAAGGATGAAAGGCTGAGGGCATGAAGACTACATAACTCATGCATACGTCCCCTCCTGCAAGCCCCCCGTCCTCTTTCCGTTGATCTTGAGCACCGCTGCTTCTCAACCGCGTCCATGCCACACCCTTCCCCAAGGCAGCAAAAGGTCCCTTAGTGTTCAGGCCCACCTTTGGTGCAAGCCTGGGTGAACTGTTTCCTACTCCAAGAACTCCACCTCTTCCTGTTGGTAGTCAGCTGAGAGTGCAGCAAGTAACGTATAGAAGAACTTGCTTTCCCCTTCTGCACTCGCCCGGCTTCGGTATGCGATATAGCGCTTGTGGTGTAAGCCCGCGCAGATGCATGGCAGAGGCTAAGCGTTAACTGCCAAGTTTCTACATTGCCCATAAAATGCCTTGGAGGCGAAGGGACGCTTACACTCTCGGTTTGGGATCTAAACTGTTTCTGTGCAAAATTACTCGCGTCCCTTCTCCAACCCCGATCATTCTGAGAAGCAAAACATAACCATGTAGCTTTGACCATTTGCTGTGTTTATGGAACTTGCATTGCTCACTCTGAACGCAGTCCTGTCCATCTAATTGTTCCTTTGAAAATTAGCAGAGAAAGGAAATGGGTAGATCTCAGAAGAACGATATGCACAGGATTGCGGTACTAGTGGAGAGTGTAGAGCAGCTCCCCGACTTGAAGATCGCTTTACAGGAGCTCAAGTTACATTACACAAGGTCACGTTCATTTCTATGTTTCTTGAAGCTCGGGGGAATTGAGGAGAACTTGAACTCCCAATCCTACAGAGGGCAGCTCTGGCTGTCTTGCTACATACTCTCACGTAATAATTTCGGGCTCAGCCAAATGGAGCAGGCAGCAACGTTCTCAGACCTGTGGGAAAATAACACGCAGTATTGAATAAAACATTTTAAAAAGCATTTGCAATGCAATAGTGGTGGCCTACAGTTCTCTGGCCAGAGAACATCTTTCTTATCCCTTCCTCCACCTCACCCCTTCCCTCCTTCCCACCCCACCAAGAGGCCCCAGTGTGAATTACCATCTTTTCAGAGTCATCAGTATGTGTGTATGTTAAACCCCACAGTGTGGTTTTATGACCAGAAAACGTACCACAGGGTAAATCCCCATTCCGTAAAGCTGACCTCTAATTGCATGGTACTGGGTTGGATTTACCGACCGGTAACAGTAAAATCACATGTGCTTTTACCATGCCCCTGGAATCGTACAGCCCAGAATGAGGGCCATGGTGGTGTGCATTGGTTGGTCCTTGTCTGCTATTGTCTATTTGTCTCCGGTTGCCCTGTACTGCGCAATGTCTGTTGTTGTTTGGTATTGTCATCTGATCTCTGGTTGTCTCGTAAAGTCCATTGTTTTCTATAAGTGGCGGATTGTTTTTTCATCTGGCAATGCCCGTTTGCCACTGACTCTCTCACTCTCTCTCACTAACTGACTGACTGACTCTCACTGACTGACTGACTCTCTCACTCTCTCACTGACTGACTCACTCTGTCACTGACTGGCTCTCACTCTCTCGCTCACTGTCTGACTCTCTCTCACTGACTGACTTCTCTGACTCTCTCTCTCACTGACTAACTCTGACTCTCTCTCTCACTGACTGACTCACTCTCTCTCACTGACTGACTCACTCTCTCTCACTGACTGACTCTCTCACCGACTGACTGACTCTCTCACTCACTGACCGACTCTCTCTCTTTCACTTACTGACTGACTCTCTCTCACTGACTGACTGACTCTCTCTCTAACTAACTCTCTCACTGACTGACTAACTAACCGACTCTCTCACTAACTGTTATACAGGTACTATTTCTCAACCTTCACCCTCCTGTTATTTATGCCCCCCATAACAAAAAAACCATAACAAGCAACCATTGGGACAGGCAGATAGAAGTTGCCAGCATTAAAAGGACAAAAAAAACTCAAGACATTTATTGTTAATACTTTTTTAATATGGTCGTTCAGTTGTACATAATGCTTTCTTGGTCATATATAAGGTAACAAAAATGCTTCTGACACTTCTTTATTATAACTTTTCAGCATGCTGCACACTTCTGTACTGCACAGCTTAAAGACATATGCAAAGTCAATATCTCTGGCTAAACACATAAGGTCCCAAAGGCGAGACCTATTGGCGAGACCAATGCTTGTTCTTTCATGCTGTGCCTTTCCCTGCTTATATGAGTGAGGCACATCAACAAAAAGGTGTATTTGGTGACCTCTGATTTATTTCTTATGTATGCAGTACAACGTATTGTACAACGTATTGTTTACGTCATCAGATAGGGATAGAAAAACTTGATACTGAATACTTTTATTTCTAAAAAACAATGCTGCAAGCATATGCAAAAGTAAAAGGTGGCAAGTTGTTGCCAGATCATACTGAACTATTTTCATTGTTAAACCTCTCTCCTACTATTTAGGCAAAGAGGGTATTCTAGTTAATTGCTCTATATAAATTACATCTATGTGCTAAAAGATAAAGCTGTTTTTGTTTTGCAGTTTTAAATAGCACAAACTCGACCCAAGCACTTTACATGAGCACCAGTTGCCTTACACAAGGATACATTGATGTGTTTTTAGGTCGAGCCTAGCGGCAGCGCGCATGCACTGCTCGCTCTGCGAGGCATGCAGTAGTTGAGTATGCTGTAGAAGCCTCGCCTTCTCTCCGCCCCTATTTTTGATTGGCTGGTGTCATTGTCCTTGGTAAATGCTGGCTTCTGATTGATAATGAGGCTTGTTAGTCCCTCCTTGTTACCGCCCTGTCGCCATTTGTTACCTCCCATGAGGACTGGATCTTTTACTTGTGGCGTTACACGGTCTCCTTCATAAGTCGGTAAGCACTATTTTGTTTTTTATTTGCAGCGCGGTCTGCTTTCACTTAGCGGCCGCGCTTGTTTATTTAATTAATTTGCCGCACGGGCCGAAAGGGAGCGTTTCTCCTCACTGATCTAACAAGCATTTGCAATGCTATAGGTCTCGCACTTACGTGAGTTTGAGCTATTGACATTGGAAATAACAATGCCTTTTATTTTTGTTTTCGTTTTTAAAACATAAATAAAAGGCATTGTCATTTACAATGCCAATAGCTTAAACTCGAGTAAATGGGAGACCTATTGCATTGCAAATGCTTGTTTTTGGAAGGCACAGGGAGATTAAGTGATTTGCCCAGAAGATGTTGAGCCGACGCCGAGACTTAAATCTGGTTCCCCAAACCAAATTTGCCAGCTCTGGCCATTACGCCACATCCTCTCCCCTGTCGGTCTGCATTTCTAACAATTACTCCATTTTACGATTTGCATGAGAAAATGTAAACAAAATTTTAAGAATCCTATTTTAAAAAAATTTTTATATAATAAAACTAGGTCTGTGCATGAGGGAGTATATAACTCATGAGAACTTTAACATTTTTCATGATAATATGGAATTATGTTATTACATATCAAAAAACAATCACAATGTGCTTAAAATGATCCATCATATATTTTATAGACTCTAAAGCATAAGAGGACTGTCCAAACACATTATCTAGTAAGCATGAGTACATAGTAATGACTGTAGTTATTCATCGTATGTGTCGTCATTGGTAGATCAAAAATGCAAAGATCTCTTACTTGTACAGATAGTATTCTGCTTGGTCTATTTCTTCTCGTGAGGAAACGCTGTCGACAAACTGAGAAAGGACAAAAATGAGTTTAAACAGAGCCATACAACCCTCATATGATGATACAAGTGGATCTAGCCTGAAACTTAAGAACATGCATCTATCATCCAGTACTGGCCATACATTACAATTCAGTACCCAAATTAAATCTAAATCCTCTGTATGAAGGCATGAGTGACAAGGATAGTTGATCTCTTATGCTGAGAACGCCAAACCGTGTAAAGGCCAGCAGAACCATCAGAACTGGCCAGCAGAACCATCAGAACTGGCCAGCAGAACCATCAGAACTTTACACGGATAAACTAGTTTGAAGCGTGGAGATAGAGAAGGGCTGGTGGGGGAACTGGCATGATATGTATGATGAAATGCTGTTTTTGTTTTCGTTAACACCGTTTGACCAAATCTGTACTGCAATTAGCAGACACTGGCTCATTCACATCTGGTCTATTGTTCCACGTGCGGTATGTGGTGGAGATTATTAATGGGATCAATAAGCTATCCGTGGGAATCCTTTCTTGGAGGGGAGTATAAAAAAAATCATCGTTCATGGTTGCGCTCTGATCTATCAAAAAGTACTTGACAGAATTAAACCAGATAGATATTCTATCAGAATAGATGTTTTATCGTGGACTTACAAAGCAATTCAGTAGACCTTTAGTTATTAAAAAAAAATGCTGGTTCAGCAAAATTAAACATATCTGTACTGTGAAGTTTCCAAACACGTTCATAAAAATCTGTTCGTGAAAACGGCATTTGATTTATTGTGACGATTAAGTTTGAAATTTCACAGGGCCGATTCATAAACTAAGCCACATTTGCCAAGACAAAGAGGATTGAGTTCTTTGTATTCGCCCGGCATTATGTGGTTCATAAACCAGACAGTAGAAAACAATCTTATTACCGAAAAATACAGATTTCACAAATTGGAAATAATATTTACAGACTGGTTGGTGTATAATGGTTGAGGATGTTTAGGGTATCAAAAACATTTCATAAACCATTAGGGCCAAATTAAACAGTCTGTAAACCAAAATATGATCATTATCATTTTCGATTTTCAGAACAGAAAACTTGTAACACTGATCAGTTGCAGTTTTTAAACCGGTAACCTCAACACGCAAACGTGTTAAAAAACATGAACAAAGAAATATGGTGACTGCAAAACGGCAAACAAAAAATAATCTATGCAAAAAGTATTAATTATATAATAATCATAATACTTAATATAAAAAAGCATAATCTAACCTTGAGCTGACCAATGCAATAATAGACTCTCCGCCTTCTGCTACCCTAGGGTCAGACTGACTTGTGGTGTTCCTTAGGGATCTTCCTTGTCACCCTACCTTTTCAATCTATACATTGGTCCATTGGTGCACGCCTTGAACCAAATGAAGGTCAAAGGCTACAATTAAGCAGATGATCTGCAACTGATCTTAACTACAGACAACTTCCTGGAATGTGAAACTTCTTTCCAAAACACAATGTTATTTATCCGGGATTGGATGAATGACAATCAACTCAAGCTGAATTCCGATAAGACCGAGATTGTCATTACCAGAAACAAGCATGACCCGTGGAGGTCCACATTTTGGCCTGCCACAATGGGCTCTCCTCTTTTGCACAGGAAATCAATTAAGAGCCTCGGAGTACTGATCAACGCCAACTTGTCTATGAAACCTCAATTAGGGGCTGTAATCTCTTCCAGTTTCCTACAACTCCGCAAAATTAAAAAGATCAGTAAACTCCTTTCCTTCGAGGCTCTCACTCAGACTATTATTGCATTGGTCATCTCAAGGTTAGATTATGCTAACTCTCTTTACTTGGGCCTTCCTAAGGGTCTGAACTGCAGAATCCAATTGGTCCAAAATCAAGCAGCCAGGCTACTGTACCAACAACCTCCGAACTTTCATATTACCCCCTGCTGAGGAAACTCCACTGGCTGCCTGTAGAACAGCGTCCATCTTCACGGCCGGTTGCCTTATTTTTTAAATCATTACAGAATGGCAGTCAAGTCTTAATCTCTGCTTGTATACTAAAATACACTCCCATTCGTAACCTGAGGTTTATGCATTCGAATTTTCTTATCATTCCTACATACATTTTTTTTTTTTTTAAAAGACACTCGGCGGTTCCAGATTTTCGGTACTTGCCCCCCGCATCAGGAACACCATTCCACCTGAAATCAGGTCCACCCTGGTTATACTGTGTTCAGGAAACTTGTAAAGACCTGGCTATTCAGGCTTGCTTATGAGTAATGATCAGTTGTGTGCTATGTTTCAGTTACCTTAGTGCCATGAAACCGTTTTTGGTGTACGTGCGCTCTAGAAATATATGTAACATGACATAACCAGCACTTTATCGGAGTGCGTCTTTTTCTGCTGGATCCTTTGCACACTTTTCTGTCCCCCTTGTTTGGTTGCCCCCACCTGCCCTCCCTCATTCTGTTGTCATGCTGCCTTGTCCACATCCTCCCTCCTGTTGTCCGTGTTGGCTTTCTGTTGTCTGTGTTGGCCTGCTCCCACACACCCTCCTTTTGCCTGTGTTGGCTTGTCCCCACCTTCCCTCCCGTTGTCTGTGTTGTCTTGCCCCCAACCTCCCTCTTGTTCTCTGAATTACCCTTCGCCCTCCCTCTCTTTGTCCGAGTTCGCTTGCCCCCATCCTGCCTCCTGTTGGCAGTGCTGGATTGCCACCACCCTCACTCCCGTTGTCCGTGCTGCCATGCCCCCACCTTCCCTCCTGTTGTCCAGGTTGCCCTACCCTGCCCCCCAAACTGTCTACCATTGTTCGTGTTGCCCTGCTCCCCATCTCTTTCCCGTTGTCAGTGTCAACTGTCTCACCTCCGTCCCTCCTGTTGTCAGTGTTGATCTCCAACCACCCTCTCTCCTGTTATACATGTTATCCTGCTACCACCTGCCTTACAGTTGTCTGTGTTTCCCTGCTCTTACCGGCCATAACAAAAAAAAGTGATATGATGCGGAGATTGGTGACTGCATCATAGCGCCTCCCCGCTCCTTCTGTTGTCTGTGCTGTCCCTCCCACTATGATGGAATCACCGTTAGCTGCGTCACAGTGCTTTTTTTTTTTTTTTTTTATCTTTCAGCCGTCCTGGTTCACAAAATGGCTAAAAACATTTAGAAAAGACAATGTCTATTGGTCCTTGACAATGCTTGTTTATTTATTTAGAATATCTGTTTTTGCATTCGAACTATAATGTCGCTTTAAGTCTAGTTTTTCATGGAAATTCTAAGATTTTCATAAACAAACATTCATTTCATAGAGTAAAGATAATGTAATAGTCCTTTAACAAAGTCTTTTCAGAATTATCTGAAACATTTGAGATGCATTCTACAGTCTTCTGAGCCATCCATATTTTGGGCCTTTCTGTCCAGTACAAACATGTGAATCCAAGCTTTCCGGTTTCAAAAAACTGTGTGATCTTGGCAAGACTAGGATTATGACCCCTTTTCAAAGTTCCATGACTTGCTAAACACGAGAGTGCATAGAGTTTGCAGTGAGTGTACACCAGTGGTGGCTGGTGACATTTGAAAGTGGTGAGGCGTAAAATTATTGGCATACTGCACCGCAGTGAGCGAGCCCGAACAACCTAAGGGGGGTTCGGGGGGGGTTCTCCCCCCGAGAAAATTTTGAAAAAAGAGTGGACAAATGGTGCATTTTTAAGCAAATTTGAGAAAGCAGGATGGTTAATAAAGCAATTGTGAAAGTGCAGTTATTACATTAATAAAGAGATGTCATATAACATAGGTAGCTGCTTATTCAAGCTTTCTTTCACCCCATAGTCCAGCAGGGTCTTGATACAAGACAGATAAGAGAAAAAGCAGTGTGGTCCTCGACCAGGAAGACACTCATATTTCGTTGGTAAGAAGTCAAAGGATTGGTCAAATTGAAAACCTGAAATGCAATATGCAATCAAACAATTTGCAAGTACATCTCATCTATGTTCAACAAGCCATGTTTTACCCATGATTGGAATTGTGAATCACCAAATAAACTGAGCCACTGCAATCAAAAGCAGAGGGCCTCCTCAAAAAGTATGCCCTTAAGAGAGTTCTCTCATCTCATGTCCTCTCTATATTTTCTCTGGAAGTTGAAAACTCATCACATTCTACTGCACAAACCTGAACCCTTCTGCATATTCCAACACCAGAACTCATTCTTGGCCATTTAGTTTGGAGCCATTCATACCAGGAATACAGAAAATACCTTTAAATAGAGTAGAAGGTTTATGAATACAAGCACTTAGCAATTGTACATATACTATGAATGAGAGCCAAAGGAAACAAAAAGGAATAAAGAAGGAAGCAACACTCAAACACAACTCATGCTCCGGAACGCCATAAAATTCTCTATGTGGCAAATTCATCACCTATAGCAGAACACAGTACATTTAATGTCTCCCTCAGTTTAGCATATTAAACAATAGCAAGTGGTAATTCTTGTGATATGTACTCATCACTGTAGACTATTGTAGAGTCACTATATAAATACAATTAATACAATATGTGGTGTTAGGTGTAGAAAATCTAGACTCACACCTGTCTATATTTTTTTTGATGTTTTATCCTTGATAATGTGCCCTATTGATACTCTGGGGACCATATTCAGTGTGCGCGCCCTGAAACCGCTCATAAACTTGACACTACTGGACTTCTCCGCAAAGGAAACACATATACCAGGTGAGAAATATTGCCAGATCGCACCTGATGTTTAAATGCCAGAGGGCGGTGGATTAACTTGGCGCCTAGAACCCTTTACGAGGCACAACTGACACAATATGGTCGCAAACACAAAAGTTGTGGGCTTCTTCAACGTTACGATAGAGACATCTGTTCACACCCTCAGTAGGGCCATCTTTGTTTAACACACAGTATGGGTCCAGGCGCCTTTCAGAGACGATAAAGAACAGATGTGCTGTGCAAATCATTATATACAGCCGAGTCTATCACCAACATAAAAAAAATAGCGACACATGGTGAGCATCATCTATCTGTTTGCTGCCCTCGGAATGTACATAGTAGAAGGCCTGCGAACATCTCTTGGTAGAGCATCTGTCCCTTCCCTCATACTGCAAAGGGAAGCAACCACCTGGCAATGTCGCATCACTGTGTACGCAAAGCAAAGCACAGAAAATAACAAGTCACAACCAAACCACTGTGCAAGTACACCCACACAAAATTAGCTGATTCTGTCAACTTTTCTGGGTTATCTTTACCGTCAGTGCCGGGATGCCTCCTCTGAGGTATCTGTGCGCTTTATAATTGAGATTGTATTGTACTGCATCATAAAGTGTTTCCAACTTTTATTTTATCCTGATTTAGCAAAAGGATCAGCCTGCTATTTCAGCTTTCGAAATGATGGATTTGCATAGATTTCAAACAGTACTAAAAAGACCAGTCCATGATGGTCCAAGTGTCATGCCATAGCTATTCTATGATACGTGCAGTGGTCCACTGTGTTACTACATATCCACCTCCAAGCTCCTTGTAGCATATATAGGCACTCCGTGGACTAGGCAGAGCCACCCTGTAGGAAAGAATGCTATGCTTTTACTGCAATTGTGCTCTTAGGAGCAGATGAAGGTTTTCTAAAGAGTGACCCTAAACTCAAGAAATAACGGATCACTTTGATATCTATATGTCAATACCTCTCCAGCTCCTCCAGTTTTTTTGTGATACTGAAAAAAATGCAAATTCTATTAGCAACTGCAAACGAAAACAAATATGAAAGGGGGCATGCAAGATACTTAACATCGAGTTGGGCTACATGCCTCAGGGGCACAAATGCTGATCAGCTGACGAGCCCTCGCATTGGGCAGCCACAGCAATAACAGCCTGTCCACTCACTGCTGCCCCCTCATCTGTGAACAGTAGGAGTCGATCATCATCATATAAGACTATGTGGGAACATGGGGAAGCGTGCTCCATATGTGGCTTCACTGAGATTGCTGGATGGTAGTGCCTTAGGCATGCTACTGTTAATTGGCGGGTGCATAGAGCACAATGAGGGGGACACCAGGTATCTGTTTGCCTGGAGGAGGAGAAGGGTGCCTAATGTGTGTGTGTAGTAGGTAAAGTTGGGCCTGACGTGAGCCAAAGGCTGAGGGCTCTGGCTCGACTCTGGGCAGCCTGGTACAGGAAAAAAGCAAGCAGCATCCTGCACCAGAAGAAGAGCTGCAGTTATACAGCATGCGCATAAAGAAACGAGTGTGAGAACTTCAGAGCAAGCTCAGTGCCACCTTCTCTCACCTTAGAATGTTGGATATTGGAGCATGGAGCTTAATAGATAAGAGCTTTGCGTGTCACGTCTGGAAAGGTCTCTAATTTTAGCATCCAATAGAAAACGCTGCTTTCTTTTATGTACATTTGTTTTAGGAAGAGCAACTCAGAGGCAAGAGTTAAACCGTTTAGCTTGCTGGACAGGGTTGCACAGTGTACTTGTTGATATTGAGTATGGCTGTGTCTGACACCACGCTTGCTTTACGTGATTCTAAAAGGACTTATTATTTAGTGCCAATTGGGCTAACTGGCCTCAAGAAAGATGTATTACTTAGCGGCAGATAGATTTATAATGTGCTTTGTATACTTTGGGAGTCAAATTTACAGAAGTTATTGAACACAGTGTGTTAATTTAGCTCTTGGAAGACCACTACGCCCAAAGTATTGCCCTTTTCTTTAAACCTAGAGAAAGAAGGAAGAAACTACTGTGGCTGAAATGCAGACTCATGTGAAAGGAAATCTAGGATGAAATCTCAGCTTCCACACAAAATATCAAACAGGGTGATCCTGGGCAAGAAAATATGTCATGTACCTCATTGTACTCAACTGAAAACTTTGGGAGTAGAGACATTATCATTAGCCAAGAACTACGCCTATGTTAAAAAAAAAAACATCTTAATTTCAACATAGTTGAAGGAAGTGCAAAGTATCACACTGAAACACAGATGTAAAAGAAAACAGTTAACATTTTTTTATTTTATTTCCACCAGTATGGTTATACTTTACATGCCTCTGTTGTGGGGTGTGTAGAACGGGTAGTTCTATGGCTCAGATCCTGCGTTGGCTCTTAGGGACGAGCTAGACCACTGGCTCAGCTCCTGCGCGATTTGCCCATCTAATGTTTTGGCTTGCCCACTTATGTTGATTTGTGTGTGTGTGGGGGGGGGGGATATTCTGAATAAACGTCTTTCACAGTCTTGGAACTCATATGTTTTCAAGTGACCGTACATATGCACCTCTCTCTGAAACTGAATATAAAATGTTGGAATGAGCAGCATACGCTGTTGGTGCCGTGTACTCCATGAAGACACGGGTTATGATAAGGATGCATGAAAAGAAGCGGGTGCAGACCCATGCCTGCTTCTTCCGCTCTTAGCTCTCAGGATCCTGGACGGCTGGGGCATGACGAGTGAATGAAGTGCAGTACTGAACTCTTGCATGCAGTGTAGCGGGCATTTATGAGAAAACAATATGGCAGGCGTTTCTGCAGAACGGAGGACAAGAGCCTTCGAAAGAAATTGGGGGTGACTGAGCAAGCAGGTGCTTGGCTGAGTGTCTGAGCGAATGAATCCACAAATGAGCGGTGTGTGCCTGTGGGGGTAGAATAGGACAAGCGAACTCAGGCAGGAGTGGCAGAAGCAGGGAGCATATAGGAGGCTTTCACTGTGAAAAGTATCACCCTTTAACTGTTAATGACGCTCCAAACTGGTGTAATTGACATAGGCACCAGGACCGTCTCTGCCTTTGAAAACCAGTCTCCAAGGGCTGCAGCCACCGGAGAAATGCCCGGTGGAGTAAAATGCCTGTGCAGACCTGATGTTTTGGTGCCGATTCACAAAGGCAAGTGAGAGTACTGCTTTAGAACTACTTTCCATGCTCTTAAATGCTTTTGTGAATCGGCCGTTATGTTTATTACTATAAATATGAATTTATTATGGCAAGTGTTCGCCTTCCTCCTCTGATTATTTAAAACATCATAGGTTAGTTATTGTTAAAAAGTGTAAAAAAGAACATTACTAGTCTGAATTATATGCAATTTGAGTGCCCCTTATCTCGTTATGTGTGTATAGTTCTGTCCCACTGTGTTTTATCAGTCATAGAGTGTAAGACTCACGGTGGTTGGTGGCAGGCCTTGTAGAAGAGACGCTTGATAAATAGCGGAAAATGCGTGTGTGCGCCTCCCTGACACGCCTCTGCTCCCCTGAGAGAGCTTCCTCCCTGAGAACGGGAGGCCGGCCCGTCAGCCAGCGGCGCTTTGAAGAGGAGACTGAACTCAAATTAAGCAGCATGCCACGGATGCTTTCTGCTCTGCTCTCTTCTTCCTAAGAACCATTTTTTGTGGGGTTTATATATCTGTCAGCCTCAGTCTGCCCTCAACAATGCACGCCTCCCAGGACCCTGGGCGCGCCACAATCACTTCTGGTGATTTATTTCAGCAGACAGCAGGTAGTGGAGATGGCAATTAAAAACTTAACCCCTGGGCACAAACGCAATCGTTCACAGCTCATATAGTCCCAAAACAAAGTCTCGGCCACGGAAGCACCCTTCAGGAGCATATTTCAACGCCCCGGGTGGCTTCTGAGGTAAAATAATACTTTCATCCGCACCCTGATATCATATTAAAAACACCAAAGTGACGTGGACAATCCCCTGCTAAGCTTCTGTCCCCAAACCTTATGGCTGATTACGCAGACGCGGCTCGCGGGGGGGGGGGCTTGCGGGGGAGGGGGGGTTTGTGCCGGGGGCTTTTTTAAATAAAAAAAGAAAATCCTACCTGAGGAGGTCCGCCGCCCGCGCCGCCTCGGGTCCGACTCCGTTTGGCCCTACAGCCCCTCTCAGCCAATCCTGGCGCTGCTGCCAGCGCCAGGATTGGCTTAGGGCACGGTTACCTCTCGCCCGCCTGCCCATTAGGAGACCGAGGTTTGAGCCTTTGCTCAACCCTCGCTCTCCTAATGGGCATGCGCAAGCCAGTGCACACACAAGTGCGCATGACTGGGCACGGCGCGAAAATTCGGTGCCCTTCCCCACTCATGCGCACTTGTGCTGCAGTGCTGCCTGCTGCCCCTGGTCCCTCTGACAATCATGTCAGTCAACATGACGCAGGACCGCCCACCCCTTCAGACTCTGAAGGGGTGGGCGGTCCGACGTCATGCTGACTGACATGATTGTCAGTTCTCCCTCGGCTCTTTGAACTTAAGTAATCTGATTCAGTTTACTTAGGTTCAAAGACGCCGAGGGAGCTGCGGGTGGGGGGGCTACGCCCCAACGCCCCAATGGACGCACCGCCCCTGGTGTACACTACACAAAAGAAAGCATTAATTTATTCATTATGACTCATGATAATTTTCTTACCCGAGATATAGTCAAAGAGCTGACCGGGAGCTTTTTCTCGTAGGTTCTGTCCATTAGCATGGCAAGGTCAGCTGTGAAAACAAATAACAGATCAGAAACACAGCATTTACTATAAAAAAAAAAAAAGATATTCAGTAGATGTAAGAACTGACATACAACAAAAATTAGTGTTCTGAGGGATGTTCCCCTGCCAAAAGATCTAGACAGCATCAGTCACAGTACTAAGTAGACGCAGAATTTCTCGTTTTATCGATTGACTTTACTTAGGATTCATAGGCATTTCTTAGGGCCTGATTACGACTACGGCGGTCCATTGGGCAGCCGTAGTCGCAGTCTGGCTGTCCGTGGACCGCCAGACTGTCAGTTCCCCCGCCACATTAAGACTTTGGTGGATGGACCGCCACAGGAACACTGCAACTGCCAGAGATTCAAGATCCAGCGGTGGTTGCGCAGCGGTCAGAGGCTGCAATATGCTGGCAGTGCGCTGCGGCACCGCCGAGCATATTACGAGATGCCTTACCGCCATCCTTTTCATGGCGGTGAGACCGCTATGAAAAGGGTGGCGGTGAGGCAACAGAGGAGGCCCTCTGTGCATGGGGGTGCATGTAGGGGAGCACATGTTGTACCCCCCTGTATTTTTGCACCCCCAGTTCCTGCACGGAAAGGAATGCACGACATGGTGCATTCCTTCCCGTGCAGGAACATACTGCGGCGCCTTTCTAAGGTTCTCCTATGAGCCTTAGACAAGCACCGCCGCAGTACATCCGCCCGCCAAGGATTACAGTCGTAATCCGTCAGGCGGTGTGTGGACGGCTTTGGCGGTCCTCCCGCAGAGCACTGGGTGGCGCTCCGCAAGACGACCGCCAAAGTCATAATCAGGCCCTAAAAATCTAACCAATTCCTTATTGAATAACCTGGAGCGATAATTTCAGACAGCTGGAAATATTAAAAGCGAACATTCATGTAAAACATATAAATAGCAGATTGTGCACCACTCAAATGCCAAAAAAAACCTCATAATACACCACCAACTTGCATAGTGGGTGGTCATGTGCTCAGTTGACTGTACGTTGATCACACAGTTTCCTCTGAGTGAACCCATTGTAAAATTGTTCACCTGGGTCCATTTTTAGGTCTAGATTGACAGACAAGCTGTCACCATACCTTATGTGATCAACCTATAAAACAGTTTTCTGGAGTACTAAAGAGAGGGGGTTTGCTCCACCCACATGTTGGTGGACAGGAGTACCTTCTTTGAATGGGCAGAAGAAGTGTGCTTCCACAGAAAAAAAGTGTTTCCCCTCCATGCAGATGTGATTATTTTGTTTGTTAATCCAGCTGCCTGACTCTGCAGCAAACACACATAAAGTACCAAGCTTACAAAGAGATGGAGCTTGGCCTTTTGGGGGTACACACACACACACACACACACACACACACACGGCACTGTAATGGTGTTTACGTTTCTTAGATAAGTAGATAATTTACATGTTTTTTTTTTTTTTCGTCTGGCAGCAACACAGATGGAAGGAGGGTAGTCATGAGGAATGTACTGTTTTTTTGCAATCCCAGAAACTTCGGCTTCTGTTTCCATCATCAAAATTAGACTTCAGAGAGACTTATGGGATGCCCAGGGTTACACTAATGTTCATGCATTTTTAGGTCCTGGTTTGACAGCACAGCTGTCGCCTGACCTTTTGTGGCCAACAAAAAAGAGCTTTCAGAGTACCACTGAGAGAAGGACGTAGGCTCCCTGCACATGCTGGTTTCCCAGAGCCCAAGGACCGTATTACAATAAGTGCCCCGGGGGAGCAATGGGAGTTTGCGCCCGCTTTGCACACCCCCGGGGCACTTTTGTATTACAGAAGGGGGTGCAGACGCTTGTGCGTCCCCTTTAGTAACACCGATATGGCTGTCGCAATTAAAGCGCCAGCACTACCATCAAAAGGGCATTTCCTCATTTGCATAGGGGCGGACCCTATGCAAATGAGGCAATTCCTTTGCCTCTGTGCCCGCGTCATATTACAGACGTGGGCACAGAGGCAAAGAAGCTCTCAGGGAGCGCACTCTCAGTGCGCCACCTTAAAGGTGGCGCACTGTGAGTGCGCCCTTTGATAGCAGCCCTCTGAAGGGTAGCCCCCCAGACATCCCCTTGTAGGCGGGTGACAGCACATTTACCATAATGGGGCGCATTGTCATTGTTTGCACCCCGCGCACCTTTTCAAAGGTGCACCGGGCACAAACAATGACAATGTGTAATACCGCCCCAGATTTGACTGTGCCAAATTTAAGTGCTTCCACTAAAAAGAGGTCTTGTATCGCACTTTGTGGCTTATACCAAAGCTTATTCTCAATACATCACGACTGACATGGTGGCAAGCCAAGGACCATGGCTATAGGCTTGATCAGTTTATTATGAAATGTTACACCAAAGGCAGAAGGGCCTAACATAGTTAATGTAAAAAGCATATGTTAAAGTGAATAAGCATTTATGGGTGGCTTGTTCTTACTCTATATTAAAGCCTACAGATAGGCCCTGTGACATACCATGGATACAGAAAATTTACACAGTGAGAATCATTGTGAGGGCCTCTTAGGAGAAACAGTATTTTATTTAGCCAACTGTAACTTTGTATACCTTTTTGTGTGCCTAATGGTTGCATTGTAGAAAATATTTTTTTATTGTGAAAGGAAGAAGAGTTACCCTATAGTGGATTATTTTGAACTGTAATACTAAGTAATGTATTTAGGCTCAACAATCCGCCCTGTCAAGGAAAGAACCTTTGAGAGCTTTCAGAAATCCCACTGAAAATTATACTGTCATTATATCTTAGGGACTCGGATTGCAAACAGACTGTGAAATACATTTGTTGCAACTGAAACTATGAAGAGACACAGAAAAGGTGGTGATCAGGTAAAGCGGCTGTGAGAGAGAGAGTTATTGGGAGCATTTAAGTATGGTTTCAACATAGAAAATAAATTGTATTATACATTGAAAACTTGAATATTAGAGCTTAACAGTGAAGTGAAGGACAGCAACTTTGTGGACTGTCAAATTGGTTTATTGGAACACAGTATCGGAATGGAATACATTTGAGGCCTTTTGAATTTTGTGAGTTCAGTTGGTAGAGATTTTGCGGTGTAGAATAGGTATTTAATACTGTGGCAGGCTGTGTGGTAATTTTGGAATTAATTCACACAGATGTAGAGCAGTACTCTTTTATTCTCAATGGATAGGTTGATATGATCTAATGGCGAACGTGATTAGGTGCTTTAAGCTATGGTTGGTGCACTAGTTGTTTTCTTCTCGGATTGCGGGTCATAGATGTAAAATTTGGTCTCTGGAGGATGGCGTTGAACGCGTTTGTTATCTGGAGCAAGACAATGCCTAAACAGTTATCAAGTCAGTAAGTGGAACAACTAGCTCATTGGGTGAATTTTATAGTATCGACAAAATAAATACCATTTGGGTTGGAGTGAAGTGGTATACATCTAGTATACGGAGAGGTCACATTTGTATTCCCACAGTAGTATGAGGAGTAGAGTGATGGTCGGTGAATTTCTGGCATGCTGGATCTCGTCAAGTTGAAATATTTTGCTTAGATAATGATCCTGTTGATTTAAGTTTTCCAAGATAGAGTTAAAAAGTTAATGAATTGATTGCTCCAATCTGTATGCCCACACTTAGGGCTCTTAACTGTGGTTAGAGATTCAGTTAGAGCACTGATTTATTGTATATTTTTATTAGGACACTGTGCATTCTACGTAGCCTCGTGTTTTTTGCATAATCATAAAACCTAAAGCTGTTCCTTTTATTTCTAGAATTGAAACCACCTTAAAAGTGTACACATAATTGTACCTCAGAGTTAAATTGCTCCTCTATTGATGATGCAGAGGTATGAGTACTATTCAGGAAAGCAAAACCTGTTTGATATAAATTAGACTATTACAATGATCTGTCCATACCTTTAGATTGACTGCTTGTGATGCTAACTACTGTCTTGAATCGTTGGGATAGAAATCCTATGGACATTGAGCATTTATAAAGATTTAGGTACTGGAACTTTCGTAGCACCTACTTATAAATACTCTTTTCATGTAGCACCTTTAAGTACGCAAAACACAATGGTGAATTGATACGAGTTACGGGTAATCAGAATGCTCTCTCTTTTTAGGTCGAGCGTAGCGTTGCAGCACATGCGCTGCTCGCTCTGCGAGGCATGCTATAGTAGGGTATGCTGTAGAAGTGCCGTGGAAGCCTCCGCCCATATTTTTCATTGGCTGGTGTCTTTGTCCATGGTAAATGCTGGCTTCTGATTGATAATGAGGCTTCTTAGTCCCTCCTTGTTACCGCCCTGTCTCCTTTTGTGACCGCCCATCAGGACTGGATCTTTTACTTGCGGCGTTACACTGTCTCCTTCATTAGTCGGTAGGCACTATTTTTTTTTCATTCGGCTTTAGCAATGGCGACAGCTTGTTTATTTTTGCATTGCGCTTTCACTTTAACAATAGCTGCCGCCCCACACAGCACTCGCGGGGTTGGCCGGCAGCTGTTGTTAAAGTGAAAGCGCGATGCAAATATAAACAAGCGGCTGCCTTTGCGCAATGGCGACAGATTGTTTATTTTTGCATCGCGCTTTCACTCTAACAACAGCTGCCGGCCAACCCCGCAAGTGCTGTGTGGGGCGGCAGCTATTGTTAAAGTGAAAGCGCAATGCAAATATAAACAAGCGGCTGCCTTTGCGCAATGGCGACAGCTTGTTTATGTGATGTTATTGGGATCAATGAACATCCTGAAAGATCTAACAGTTATACAGAAGAAGGCAGATACTTGGGTCGATAGTGCACAGGAAGAGGCTGGCATTCTAAAGAGATGCTTGTGTAATGTAACTGGTGTCCATGTAAAGCGAGCCCTCCAATATCTTGGGGTCGAATTCACGCTATAGAAAACTGGAAAAAAAACTGTAATTGAAAAGAAAGAACGCTAATGAGGAAAGAGTTAGGCAGTTCTCAAAATGGTTATGCAATAGAGAGGAGAGTGAAAAGGCGAGGATCGAGATAAAGGAGTTATAACGCAATTAAAGAAAGGAGTTTGCCATTCAGAGTTGAAAGTGAATGTGGGATAGATAAAGCAAGAGTGATAATATAAAAAGGCTGGGGATAGAGTTGACCAAAGAAGGTAGAGGTTTGAACATTCTTAGTTGTGAGAACTAAATCGCAAGTTTGGTGATGTCGTAAATCAATCAAAATAGATGTTATGTAATTAAAACAACCCCTCACTAAAGTAGTCACATGGCTTCTAAAAGTGAAGGAGCACCGCTCCAAGGAGACAAAAAGTGGAATCTGCTGTCACCTGAACTAGGGGTCCTTAAAGTGCCCCTCACCGGTGGAATGGCTTCCTGAAGCCTCTATAGCTCCCAAAAGTTGTCCTGCACAAAGCAATGCTCTGAAGAGTTGTCACATTTAGAGTTCTGGTCGTAGACCCTTTTGATTAGGTGCGGGGCGCGGCATGTATGTAACCTGCCGTGAATGAGAGCTCAATCTGACCTCTAAACGTGTGAGGTTCTCTGCGAGTGATTTGCGGTCCGATCTTGTATTGAACGCACCGTTCCTGCTGATGCAGCGCGTACAATAAAAACTATTCTCCTCCTAGGTCACTTATAGGTCATCCAGGGGCAAACTATATTTTCTCACATCCACATGACGATGGGGCCCATAAACATCGCCTATCACACACGCACACACCTGGATTTCCTTTACACCTTTACGAAATTTTATATTCCTAGGAGAAGCATGAGAACTAAATGGAAAACACCATTTATGTACCGCTGGAGGGAGCCGGGATATCTTATTACCTTAACTTATCACTTTCTTTTAGTTATTTCTTAAGATATTCCTGCTCATTGTTTTGTCGATGAATCATTCATGTAAAAATTAGTTCATAGTGATTAAGACCAGCTGAATCACAATAACCAATTACTGATGTCACAATCATTTAGGAAAATAACCACTGAGTCATTTGATTTAAAGAATCTTAAATGTTATATAATTTTAAAAGCATGAGAAAGAATTTAAACCTTTATTCAATTATTCATTCATTATTAATTCAAATATTTATTAAGCATAATCAATTTATTGCAGAAAGGAAATTTTCGTCATGAAGCAAAACCCTAATTACCTGCCTACCTTCCTAATTTAGCCTAATGATTTCTAACCTAAGTTTAAGAATTAGAAATAACCTGATTCTCATACTCAACTGGAAAATTAAGACAGCAACAGAAACTTCAGCTCGTCAGCATCAGCTACCTGCAACCCGTCTCATCTAACAGTCTTTCAGCATCTCCCGCTCAGTAATGGATCGATCAGGACCACCCAGCACTGGAAGCCACCAACACCAACACGACTCTCCAACTCCGCTCCTGACTGTGTACCCCTCCCACTAAGAGTAGGCCCTCTTATACCCTAATTCTAACTTTGCTAACTAATTGTTGCAACATTAATAACACGCTTTTCTTTCATTGGTCCATGCATGTCATCTTATTCATTCTTTTAATCAAGTTCTCTTGGATCCAACGGTCCTTGGATCATTTCCTTTCTCACAGTTCAAGACATGTTTCCATCCGCTTCGATCAGTACATTTGTAACTTCTTTCGATACATTCGAGAACTCTGCAGGCATTGTCCTTTCTCTTAAAATGGTTTCCCACGGTTCTTTGCTGATCACCACGGCACACTATCAGTTCAATTAGGTCACATCAGCCTTGACCATTCTCGCATCCTAGCCTCTCAGCAACATCACGAGGTTAGCTTTTCTCCAACTTTTCTCCCTTGTCACGTGTTTCCCCGCACTTGCGCACTTCATTAACTGGCAGCCATTTTATATCGCCACTCGGTTATACTTTAGAAGCACTATTTTGAAATAAACAAAACATAATTAAAATAGAGAAAAATAGCCTTTTCGTTTCCCTCCCGTCATCTACGTACCCCAATTAGTTATTACCTAGCAGAAAGCAACATTTAAGCTGTTCCTTACTTACCATCACTATTGTTTTTGCAATGACACGTTTATATTCTATGAAGCACAAAATCATGCATTTATTTTAAATTAGTACGCATTTATTTTTATGTTATAATTAGACACACGGACATTCGTTAATAGATTATTCAGCACATACACTTGCGTATTACCCTTCCCACACATACAGTGTTGATTAATACATTTAAACGAACATTTTATTAATTATTTATAAAATTTGTTAGGGGTTAAAAATTTTTATTTTCTCTGCTCCATCAACTCCCCCTTTGGTGATTTTTAAATCACCACATAAAACCCAAGTTATACTTCTTTTTCAGGCAGTATATGTCTTTCATCCTTTGCTTTTTGTTAGTTACACATCTGTTTCTCTTTCATCTTGTCTTCTTGTCTCCTTATACATGCTTTCTTTCATTTTCTCTAACTCAATTTCACCCATTTCTCTCTCTCTCTCTTTCATTATTCTGTTATTTCTTTTTATCTTATTTTGTCTTACTTTTCTTTTTATACATGTTATTACTATTTTCAACACCATGGCTAACAATATTACTACAGTTGCTATTATTATTACTTTCCCTATCATTAGTCTACTCATTCTGGTCAACCAATTTGCTACTGAAGAAAACCCTCTACCAAGTTTTCCCAAGACACTTTCAACCTCCAGTGGAACTAGTTCTTTGTGCAAATTTGTAATATTCGTAATATACTTCTGTATATTTTCACTTTTATCAGGAATGTAAGTGCAACAATGTTGGACTTTCAACATTCCACAGACTCCACCCTCCTTTGCCAAAAGAATATCAAGGGCAAGCCGATTTTGCATCACCATAGCTCTCATGGCAACCATTTCGGTATTTACCATTAAGAACCCTCCCGCAGTATCCGTAGACAAACGATCTACTACTGTGGATAACTTCCGAATTTTAAATGCATTCAAAGATATTCCCACTGCTGGTATTAATGCTCCAAAAATATCACCTACAATTTCTGAAAAACTTTCCCTCTTTCTACGTGTAAAGCTATTAATCATCTTGTATGTTCCTTTTTCTTCTCTGTCCATATGAAAGATTTTTGGAAAGACCAGGCCTACATAGCAAGTTCCATACCAATGGTCCGGTAACCTGTAATAAGCTCTATTCCCACAAATATAATAGATACCTGGAAATATTGGATCTTTTCCACCTTTGAATCCCCAACCTCCCAGAATTTGATAATTGTCATGGCAGATACTGGAACCTACAAAGTAATTGTCATAGACTGTCTTATTTCTCCTAATACACAACTTTCCTGTTTGCGGCCAATCTAATGTCATTGCTGCATTTATCTTTTTCCCTTCATGATTTCCTTCCTCAAACGTCCATAGATGTGTTCCTTCCTCTTTTATTGCTTCTTTTTGAAATTTAATTCTTCTTTCTTCAACCATTTCTAAAAATACCTTTTCTTCTTTCTTTAACTCACAGGTAAGGTTGTTACTAACTATTTCTTCTAAGGTTAATTTTCTATGTTCTAGAAAGAATTCTCCTAAAACCTTTGCTGGTTTTACTTTGTTAAGTTCTGGTACTACTGGAATGTTTGCAAAAATCTTATCTATATCAGTATAATAAGATTCTAATCTACCTATTTTATAAAATAAACTTGCTATTACACTACAGGTTATTCCATAAGTTAGAGGTAGGTGATGATAAGTCACACCTTCTGACACTGATGCAGGCAACTGCATACAAACATAACAATCTCTCACATCCATTGTCTCTACATATTCGTACAACAATTTTGTAAAAACATTTTTAGAAAAGTCTGTTACTGACTTATCCTTATGTAATTCTGCACTACTTCTTAAAATAACTTGTTCTTTAATATTAGTTTCTTTTTCTGGTTTAGTATCATTCTTTGCTTCTATTACAGCTAAACTAATAGGAATTGTGATTGCTAAAACTATCCATATGGTCATTAATAACCCTGTACAAAAGCAGCACATTTTACACCATCTTTTTACAAACTCACATTTATCTCTTCTATCCCTAGTATTTTCCATTTTGCTTTTATTTATTTGTTAAGTTTCAGAAAATTGTGTCACTACACCTCAGAAATGACTTAGATGCCACTCTGCTTTCAAAAAGTCTTTGCTTGGTACTTTCTTTTAATTCTTTCCAGAATTCTTTCGTTGTCACATCCGGCGATTTGTCACATCCAGTAAAATTGTCATGTCCGGCAGAAGCACTATAAGTTTTCACTTCAGGTTTGTTGCATCTCACCTTTTCCCATTCGACTTCTTAGTCTCTGGTTCTCGTGAGTGTTTTCTTCTTCTTTGTAATCCGTCAGTGCGATATACAGCCACTCAGGTGACTTATACTTTGCATTCACTTTCTTCGTTCTTTTGGACTTTTGTAATCGTTTTCCACTGGGTTTTTCTTGTCCCTTTTGACTTGTTATCTCATTCACTTGTTCAGCACTTTCTTCTCCAGCTCTTATTATTCTATATCTCAATTTTCTTATATAGCTGTTGGGCCAATTATCTCCTTTTCTTGGCCTTTTGGCTTCACCTTCTTTTTCTTCTCTTTCTGATTTCCAATTTCTTTTTCTTGATTCAGTTTTTGCTTTCTCCTCTTCTCCACTCTTTTCGGTTTCTGTTTCAACTGTTTCACTATTGTCTCTTATTTTGAAGCTTATGATCTCGTCATCTCCTACTGGTGGATCTGTCTTCTCCTTCTTGTGTTCCCTTATTACTGTCCCTCCTCGGTGTTCTTCCGATTTGGTGTTTTCCTCCCTTTCTACTTCTAAATTTCCCTGTTCTTCTGTTTCTCTATCTGTCCCTATTGCTCCTCGGGGTTCTTCTCGATTCTCTAACTGTTTGTGTACTTCTTTCCCTACTTCATCTATTAATATTATTTCTGAAGGATTTCCACCATAACTTGTACTTGGTTGTTCATCTAGATCATTTTCTTGCTCATTTTCTTCTCTAATTGGTTTATAACCCCAAGTTCTCCTTCGGAATTCTTCACAGTTTGCAACTGAATCATCAGATCCTGAACTTGTGTCAGATGTTTCCAGATGTCGACTTACAGGTCGATCTTCAGGTTCTGGAACTTCTGAATTTCTTTCTTCTTCTTCTTCCTCTTCTTCTCTAGAGGTGCTTGCAGTTGGGGTTTCCAGATGTCGACTTTCAGGTCGATCTTCAAGTTCTGGCACCCTTTCTCTTATTCTTGTTGTCCCAGCCGTCAAGCTTTTATCCCAAACTTCCAGACGTCGACTCACATGTCGATCAGTGGGTTCTTGAACTCTGATTGTGTGGCTGGCATGGACCCAGTTTTTCACTCCTGCACACTTGACTGCAGTCGTTGTCACTAGGATTACCTGTCGTGGTTCGTCCCAGCGAGGAACTAGACAGTTTCTTCTCCTGTGGATTTTTATACGGACCCAGTCTCCTGGATTCAAGTCGTGGGCTGGTTTTCTTTCAAGAGTGGTCGCATCCGGTCCAACCTGATGAAACACAGAACGCACCACATCAGCCAGTCCCTTGCAATAATCCAGTACTAGATCATCAGTTATAGTCAATAACTTGTTGACAGGTACTTGTGCTTGTCTCATTGCTTGTCCCATGATCATCTCATGAGGACTAAGTCCAGTTTTCTTTTCAGGGATGCTTCTGATGGTCATCAGAACAAGAGGCAGTGCATCTGGCCATTTGAGTCCTGTAGCTTGACACATTTTTCCTAATCTGTTCTTAATTGTTCCATTAATTTGCTCCACTACCCCAGATGCCTCTGGTCTGTAAGCACAATGTAGTTTTTGTTTAATACTCAATGCTTCGCAAATCAATTGGATCAACTCATTTTGAAAATGTGTTCCTCCATCTGTCTCAACCGTGACTGGAAAACCATATCTTGGAATGAACTCTCGCAGCATAAGTTTTGCCACTGTTGTTCCATCATTCCTTCTAGTGGGGTATGCCTCCACCCAACGAGAAAACAAACAGACGACCACTAGAACATATTTTAGTCTGTTTCTAGGGGGCATTTCTATAAAGTCTAACTGCATTCTAGTGAATGGACCTCCTTCTCGTCCTATTGTTCCTAGACTCACTACCGTCTTTCTTCCTGGGTTAAACTGCTGACAAATAAGACATCTTTGACAAAGACTTTCAGCTACGGCTCTGAATTTTGGGTTATACCAGGTTTGTCTAAAAAGTCTGATCATTGCATCTCTCCCAATATGAGCTTGTCCCTGGTACATCCGTGCCATGTCTGCAATCATGCTATCAGGCATAACTGGTCTTTCGTCTCTGTACACCCACACACCATTATTTTCCTGTCTTCTACATCCTGCTTTTATCCAGTAATCTTTTTCCTCATCATTTGCAGCTTCTTGTAACTGTCTTACTTCATCCCATGTCTCGACAGTGTTAGTAAAAAGCAAAGGAGAAGAGATATGCTCCCTTTCTCTATTTTTATTCATGGACACCATGTTCTCTGCACAATATTTGGCTATCTCGTCAGCATAGTTATTGCCAACAGCTATGTAATCTTCGTTTTTCTTTTGCGCCTTGCACTTCACTACAGCTATTTGTTTAGGCAGCTGTATCGCCTCAAGCAGTTTTTTAACAAAATCTCCATTTCTGATAGGTGTTCCTGCAGACGTCAAGAAACCTCTTTGTGACCAAATCTGACCGAAGTCATGTACGATGCCGAAACCATATTGGCTATCGGTCACAATCGTGACTCGTACATTTCTTCCTAATTTACATGCTTGAATCAAAGCAATCAGTTCCGCAACTTGTGCAGACCTTATTCCTTTCAGACAAGACGCTTCCATTACAGTTGCCACTGTGCACACTGCGTAAGCTGCACTTAAAACTCCTTCTTTCGTTCTCAAACATGAGCCATCTACAAACATGACATAATCTGATTCCTTTAACGGTTCATCTTTTATGTCAGCTCTTGGTTTTGTGCAATATTCCAGCACATTCAGACAATCATGATCTACTTCGTCTTGTTCAATTATACTCTCTTCATCTGGCAATGATGTTGAAGGATTCACATTCATGCATCTATCTATGGTCACATTTTCAGCAATCAAGATGACTTTTTCGTACTTAGTCAGCCGACTATGTGTCATGTACTGTGTTTTTGTTCTTGTCAAAAGAATTTCTACTGAATGGGGAACATATACTCTCAGTGGATACCCCATCACTATACCTTCACTTTGTTCCAGACTTACACAAGTAGCAGCAACTGCTTTCAGACATCCGGGCAATGCTTTTGCTATAGGATCTAAAACAGCTGAAAAATAAGCAATTGGTCTTTTCATTGTTCCATGTTTTTGTACCAGTACTGAAAACGCACATCCATCTCTTTCACTGCAGTACAACTCAAAATCCTTCTCATAATCAGGCATGCCTAATGCAGGGGCCTCACACAATTTCTTTTTCAATTCTTTGAAAGATTTCATTTCTTCATTGTTTAACTCAAAAGGGTCTCTTACATCTTTCTTGGTCAACTTTTGTAATGGTTTGGCAATCAAAGAGAAACCACTTATCCATTGTCGGCAATATCCAACCATTCCCAGAAACATTCTTACCTCTCTTTGCGTCATTGGTGCTCTCATTCCTTGAATCATTCTTACGCTTTCTGTCGCTATCTTTCGCACTCCTTTCTCAATTTTATGCCCTAAATATTGAACTTCTTTTGGCAAAATTGCAATTTTGAAGGGGACACTTTATGTCCTCTTTTCTCTAGATGGTTCAGTAAAGCAATTGTATCACTTACACATGCTTCTTTTGTTTTCGATGCCACCAACAGGTCATCGATATACTGCACCATCACTGACTTTTCTGGCATTTTCAAATCTTCCAGAGATTTCTTTAAGATCTGATTAAAGATTGAGGGGCTTTCTGTATACCCCTGAGGAATTCGGCACCATGCCAAAATACGCTCTCCGAACCGGAACGCAAATAATGGCTGGCTATCTGGATGCAAAGGAATAGAGAAAAATGCGTGACACAAATCTATCACAGTGTACCACTCAGCTTCGTGTGGAATTTGATATAGAATTACTGCAGGGTTTGGTACTATTGGACAACAGGGCACAACTATTTTGTTGATCTTTCTCAAATCCTGTACTATTCTATATGTTCCGTTTGGCTTTTTCAGTCCCATAATAGGTGAATTACATGGACTGCTCATTATTTCTTTTAGAATTCCCTGTTCAATCATTTTATTTATTACAGGAGTTATTCCTTCAATTATTTCTGGAGTTAATTTGTACTGTGGTGTATTCGGGTAAGTTGTTCCTTCTTTTACTGTTACTTTCACGGGATCAACTTCTTTCATTAATCCAATATCTTCTCCTGTAAAATCCCACACACTTTCTTTCACTGCAATTTTTAGTTCTTATGGAAGTTTTTCTGCATCAAATGCAGGAAACAAACCATTCATTTCAGGTTCCTGATTCATCAAAGTTACTTTATACAAGACATCTTCATCTGAGGTCTGAAATCCAATTCCATCTGGCGTACAATAAATTGTGCAATTCATCTTGCACAAGAGGTCACGACCTAAAAGATTTACAGGACTACAATCGCACACTACAAATTTATGCATTTTGCTAAAAGAACCAATTTTTACTTCCACTAATTCAGTAAGTGGTGTTTTAATCTGCTGATTGGCTACTCCTACCACTTGGATGCATTCACCTGAGAGAGGAAGGTTTGGAATTTCCACTGATCTAACAGTAGAACGGGTAGCTCCAGTATCGACAAGGAATGTTACATTTGCACCATTCACTTCTCCATCCACAAAGGGACCAGACTGTTCTACCTCTAGAGTTGCGCCAAGTACGCACTCTTTCCCCTCTCTTGGGCACCGTCAGAAACTTTCATCCGGCTCATCCTCACTCTGACGCAACCAATACTGAGAAATGTTAGCTGCCCGCGGCAACTGTGTTACCTGCTCTCCTCCGTAGAATCCTGTTTCTGTACTGTATCTTTGCTGGTTAACAGTGTTGGGAAGTGGTGGTTGCGGCACCTGACTTTGTTGAACAACTACCTCATTCTGCACCTGTGGAGTTAATGATTGATTTTCCGGATTAGGTTTAGGTGGGAACTTACACTCGTTTCTCCAATGCCCTAATTTTCCGCAATTATGACAGGGCCATTTCTTCTTTGCCTCCTCTAGACTCACTTGACCTTTCCCTTTACCTATGTTAGGTCGCATTTTATTCTGTCCTGTTTCATTCCCATTATTATTGTCCAATTGAGCTTCTTGTTTTTCTGCCACCTTCACCTGTGCCCACATTGCCTTCTCTTTCAATTTACGCTGTCTACTCTCAATATCATCACTGCAATACTTAGCATACCTCAGCACTTCATCGACTGTGCCATTCTGCCAATTAATCATATGCTGTTTAATCATTTCACTAATCTCTGGTTTCAATCCAAACACAAATCTGTACACAAAATGACTCATATCTTTTTCACTTAATTCCTCATATCCACTATACTGCTTGAAAACCAACAACAACCTCTCATAATAGGCATGTACAGACTCCTTACTTTCTTGTGTAGTTCTATCGATTTTTACCCAATCTGTCTCTTTAGGAGGAATCTTATTCTTCAAAAAGGTAATCACTTTATCATACTTCTTCATCACATCAGGACCTGGAGCTCCTGTCTTAGGATCTCTTGGATATTCTGTAGTTGGCCAGTCAACTGTAATCTTACATTCTGACCACAAATCAGTTGGTACCACTATGTCAAATAATCCATATAAATCTATCCACAACACTTTTGAAACCTTTACAAACCTCTCTACTTGTCGGTACCATTCAACTTGTTTCTCTCTTAGCTTCGGAAAGTCATTGGTAAATGACAGTATGTCCTGCCTAGTCCAGGGAACATGCACATAACTTCCACCTGGAGTTTCTCTCATAGGGTATTCTCTGGCAACAGGTTCCTTTTCAGTAATCATAAAAGCCAAAGAAGCTTTGTCTGTAGTTTTCTCACTCTTTTTTGTCCATCTAACCTTCCAGCTGTCCACATCACCCCATTTTCTCAATAACACAATTAACTCTTTTATCTGTGTCAGCCTTCCTGCCGTGTTCAAATTTTCAATATCTTTTTCACAAAAGTCTACTCTATATGGTTTCTGCAATGTTTTCACTTTCGCAAAGTCTATTCCAATTTCACTGGCTACTTCTTCTAGTTTGTCATGTAAATTCTTTGCTCTCCATGTAATACTTTTGCACAGAAACATTATTTCATCATCCTGGTAATTTTTTATCTTTTCTGTACCAATCGTTCCTAGAATTAATTCTTCCATGTCAATTTTTAACCTAATTACATCTAATGGTTTTTCTTCTGGTTCTTTTATTTTAAATGCCTTCATCCACTCATTTAACTCATCAGGAGTCGGACCTATGGGTGTATTATTTAGTTCTACCCAATTACCACTCTTTTCAGGAGTTTCTGTTGCAGATTCTGTTACCATATGCATTTTCCTACCATTGCACTCATTCACAGTCAAATTTGTAGGTGGACTTGGTCTGTAAGTACTAGCCAAATTACTTGTACTTGCACTTTGTTCCATCCTTTCTTTTTCTCTCTGAAATTGTGAACTCATGGGAATCACCAAAGATCGTTCATCAATTTTCTGATTCTCAAAAACTGGTATTACTGGACCTATTGTTACAGGCACAGTAACTGCTTCCATATTTTTCGTTAATTCTCTAATCTTCTCAGTTAGTTCTTTTGTTGTCCTTGCTAATTCGCTTGCATTGTCGCTTTCTATTCCTTCATTTTGTGAAGTTCTCATTTGATCTTGTGACCTATTTATTTCAATTCTTTTTTCCGGACTTTTATTTCGCATAGTCTCTATTAGCGGCGCATTTGGTGTCACCACTGTAGAACTCTGCTGATACGGAGGTGGATTTCTATTTAAAATATCTTCCAGCAATTCATCATCCGTTTCGCTCTCATGCATATATTTCTCCCTCTCCATATGTTTCTTTTTCTCAGTCCGTTTTTTCTTAGTCCCTTCCTCAACTGTAAAAGCTGGAAACAAACCTCCTGTCATGTTAGCACATCTCCATCGTTTTATTCTATCTTCATGATTTATTCCCCACATTCTTCCAGGCATAAACTCATGATCTCTTAAACCTCTGAATCTCTCTCGCTCATACATCTCATCCTCCCATTCCGTCAACGCTTCAAACTGTGTCGGTCTAGGTCTAGGTTCTAGATTTGTCATCTTTTCTCGCAAATTTCGCAAAACCGCTACACTAAACGAACCATTCTCAGGGAAAGCTAAAGCGCCATCATTCTTCGTATACTTTGCCCAATTTTCCAACCATATGCATGTATGATATCCGTATTTCAGCATCATATGTGAAGCTGCTGATTTCGGCGGAGGAATTACTTGTCCCTCTCTAGTCACGACCTTTTTGTCTTTCTTAAAGAAATTCTTTATTTTTGTCGTCCATGACGTCCTCTCCCTTTCATACTCGTAATACGGCATGTTTTCTATTTGTTTTTTTCTCTTTACGCTAGCGCTGTTCTGTGTACGGAACTTCAACCAATTACAGCGCGACTCACACTAACGTACCAATCAGAACAATTCCCTTCGTCCGCGAACCAACCAATCCTAGCGCGGCACTTTTCTACGTCACTCCTGCTCTTTTACCCCTCCTTTACAAAATTTATCGGCAATTTTCTTTTCACTGTTTTCTTCGTTAGTTACAACAATTAAAACAATTCCATAGTCTGATTCGCTAAACAAAAGTGACAGCTTTGTCCTTTTACACAAGAATCCTGTATTTCCAGTAGGCAGCGCTTACCTCTATCCTACCACAGAATTATTTACTCTCGCCGATAAAGTAGCACTTCCCTCTACCTTACCCTTCTTTCAAGCAAACAATTTACTCGTTTCTCTGGGGATAAGACACATGTGGAGACTAGGCTCCTGAGAATTAAGGCCAAAGTTTCACAAGAAAACGTAATTTGCTATCTCAGTTATACACCTTTCGTTCAGAAAATCCCTAACATAACACAACCTGTGTTATTACCAAAATGAATTCAGACCATGTACCAAATTCCATGTGACTTCTCTTGCCACACGTGTTCCACTTCCTACATCCCAGAAGCGTGAAAACTCACATATAACATAACGCGACTCAACATATAGTGTTAGTCATCAAAAATAATCAATAATCAATAAACAATAATCACTAAACTAATCTATAGAAAACCATAACTCTGCTACCAAGAAATCTGATGCAGCGCGTACAATAAAAACTATTCTCCTCCTAGGTCACTTATAGGTCATCCAGGGGCAAACTATATTTTCTCACATCCACATGACGATGGGCCCATAAACATCGCCTATCACACACGCACACACCTGGATTTCCTTTACACCTTTACGAAATTTTATATTCCTAGGAGAAGCATGAGAACTAAATGGAAAACACCATTTATGTACCGCTGGAAGGAGCCGGGATATCTTATTACCTTAACTTATCGCTTTCTTTTAGTTATTTCTTAAGATATTCCTGCTCATTGTTTTGTCAATGAATCATTCATGTAAAAATTAGTTCATAGTGATTAAGACCAGCTGAATCACAATAACCAATTACTGATGTCACAATCATTTAGGAAAATAACCACTGAGTCATTTGATTTAAAGAATCTTAAACTTTATATAATTTTAAAAGCATGAGAAAGAATTTAAACCTTTATTCAATTATTCATTCATTATTAATTCAAATATTTATTAAGCATAATCAATTTATTGCAGAAAGGAAATTTTCGTCATGAAGCAAAACCCTAATTACCTGCCTACCTTCCTAATTTAGCCTAATGATTTCTAACCTAAGTTTAAGAATTAGAAATAACCTGATTATCATACTCAACTGGAAAATTAAGACAGCAACAGAAACTTCAGCTCGTCAGCATCAGCTACCTGCAACCCGACTCATCTAACAGTCTTTCAGCATCTCCCGCTCAGTAATGGATCGATCAGGACCACCCAGCACTGGAAGCCACCAACACCAACACGACTCTCCAACTCCGCTCCTGACTGTGTACCCCCTCCCACTAAGAGTAGGCCCTCTTATACCCTAATTCTAACTTTGCTAACTAATTGTTGCAACATTAATAACACGCTTTTCTTTCATTGGTCCATGCATGTCATCTTATTCATTCTTTTAATCAAGTTCTCTTGGATCCAACGGTCCTTGGATCATTTCCTTTCTCACAGTTCAAGACATGTTTCCATCCGCTTCGATCAGTACATTTGTAACTTCTTTCGATACATTCGAGAACTCTGCAGGCATTGTCCTTTCTCTTAAAATGGTTTCCCACGGTTCTTTGCTGATCACCACGGCACACTATCAGTTCAATTAGGTCACATCAGCCTTGACCATTCTCGCATCCTAGCCTCTCAGCAACATCACGAGGTTAGCTTTTCTCCAACTTTTCTCCCTTGTCACGTGTTTCCCGCACTTGCGCACTTCATTAACTGGCAGCCATTTTATATCGCCACTCGGTTATACTTTAGAAGCACTATTTTGAAATAAACAAAACATAATTAAAATAGAGAAAAATAGCCTTTTCGTTTCCCTCCCGTCATCTACGTACCCCAATTAGTTATTACCTAGCAGAAAGCAACATTTAAGCTGTTCCTTACTTACCATCACTATTGTTTTTGCAACGACACGTTTATATTCTATGAAGCACAAAATCATGCATTTATTTTAAATTAGTACGCATTTATTTTTATGTTATAATTAGACACACGGACATTCGTTAATAGATTATTCAGCACATACACTTGCGTATTACCCTTCCCACACATACAGTGTTGATTAATACATTTAAACGAACATTTTATTAATTATTTATAAAATTTGTTAGGGGTTAAAAATTTTTATTTTCTCTGCTCCATCACTGCTCACGGTGGCCTAGGTGCAGTTCACGCCCTTCCAACGCTTCAATCGCAGATCAGAGTCCGAAGGTGGCTGGGCTGTTAAGGGTGTTCTGTCAGTGCTTAATTTGAGCCGGTGGGGACCATCGGCACTCATGTTTGGGGACAAACATTTATATTTCCTCATCAGACATTTCCCTAAAGAGGGAAAAATTAACAAACGGGAAAGAAGGAGGAACAGAAAGACGGGAAAACCGTCACCAAGGGAAAAATCAGAAACGTGCAAGAGTGAGATGATAGGGCAGGGAGTGTCTGACGGTGAATTAAATTGGCCTAAAGTGGATTCAGCACTACGCAGCTACAAAGCCAATCGGCCTCACTGTTGTTAAAAAAAAAAAAAAAAAGCTTTAGTCTTATGAAGGCTGTGTGAGGCTGGATCACTACCACAAGGGGGAACGGTGGGTGGATTGGAACACCTGGAGGAAGAAACGAGAGCAAGTGGCAGCCTTGATGTTTTTATTTTTTCACAACTTTGACACACACCACTTTCACATTCACATTTACTCTGCATAATTACCTTGCTAATCTGTGGGGAGAAGGTGTGCATCAAAGTGTAGCAATCACAACATCTAAAGAGAACAAGCATTTGCAATGCAATAGATCTCGCAATTTCGATATTTTGAGCTGTTGGCATTGTAAATGACAATGCCTTTTATTTATATGTTTAAAAAACAACACATAAATAAAAGGCATTGTTATTTACAATACCAATAGGTTAAAGTTTATAAAATGCGAGACCTATTGCATTGCAAATGCTTGTTTTAACCTGCTCCTTTTAATTTCTCTCTTTTATCCTTTTGCTTTTCATCCTTCCAAAATTCACAGGTTTGGGAGCATTTAACAATAGTGAATTTGCTAACTTCTAAAGTAGTAATGGATTCAGTGGCACCTTTCTTTCACAAATATTATTATGAACAGCATGGTGTCTTGCTTTGTACACTATGATGAAATAGTGGCTTTTATATTACTCTCTCTATTTTTGTCTATATATTAATTGTTCCATCTATTGGGATTGTAGGGTGCTCCATTCAATGACAGGTTTTGAATAAATTCCACATTTAGAAAATGTTTTTTGAAATGCTCTAACTTGTTATTTGTTTTGTCCCTTTATGTTTTATTCTGTCTTTTATCTACTTGATACTGGTTTTGGTCGCTTTGTGTTTGTGGCATGTGGCAACATTATAATTCATTTTATACTGTACTCAGTTAATTTATAGGTCCTGATGAAGCAACTATTTAGTCACGAATCAAGTGTTGGTTTTCCTTTTGTTTCGTATGAGATTGACTGACATCTTGGAATAATAGAAAAATATTAAGATCTATATAAATAAGAAGTAACCCTGTGTTGTGTTAACAACTAAAAATTGAACAGAAGACATCAGATTCATAATCCTTACTTAACCCTCAGACCTCAAATACTGTCTGTTTATGTTATTTCTCTGTGTTAACATCTGCAAATAGGTATTTTGTTTCATGAAATCTCACAAATTACCTTTGTGGGGAATGATTTTGGTGTTGGTTACACCTTGTGACAAACCCGAGTTCTAGAAGATATGCAGTGTAATTATTCTTTCTAGAATTTCTTCACAATGCCTGACAAGCTGAGCTGTCTGCCAGGATCTTATAATAAAAGAAAATCATTAAATAATACATCCATGTTTAAATATATACCCACATATAGATAGATAGACTAATGGCAGAAGAGAGCTGACACTCTATCTGAGTGTCATTTACACTCTGCTCCATCCATGACAGCAGTGGGGTAATAGTTCTGTCTACAGTCATTGGCTCTCTCGTCCCGTGAATAACAGCAATTTCTGATCACTTATTCGCATCCACCTGAAAAGGAGTGTACTTTATTATGAAGGCTGGTTGGACAGTCCTTTAATTTTCTTTTGATAGTTTCCCTTTCATTTCTTTACTTTTCCTCCTTTTACTTAAATTTTTCTTAAGAGGATACTACAGCTGTCCAGTCAGTGCTTATGGGTGGCTTGGTGGCCGCTCATTCATCTGCAGTACGTCACAAACCAGGCCGCCACTTCCCCCAAAACAAGAGACCATTACTGAATGTGGTTGTACATAGTGTATCATTGTTTTACCATTCCAAGATGGCCTAAATTTTGGGTCTAAATGTGACAGCCATGCTGGTACTTTGGAACAATGATAGGCTATTGACAAAACCTCTGGAAGATGGACACCATCTGGTTTGTTTATTTTTGTTATGTCAAGCATATGCCTGGCATATTTAAACAGCAGCATGTTTTTTTGTTTGCTACTTGTATTCCTTTAATTTATCTTGCATATGTTGTTGAGTTTGTGTGTGTTTTATTGCAGTTTTGACAAAAGGTTAATGCAAGTATGAGTCGTGGACGGGTGAATGGATACATGAATGCAAAGATAAATGACAGAGTGCATGTATGTTGACTTATTGAGTGCCTAAATTCATCAGTGACACAAAAGGCACTTTCATTCATAAGCCAGACCTATTGGCATTGCCAATGCTTGTTCATTGTGTCTTGCAGACCTTGTCCTATCTATTGACAGAACAGTGAACAGAAGCACTTCATTTTTTCGGCGTATTAAATTGCTCATTTGATAATGTAACCGTTCCGAGGGGGTCTATGAGAGAGTGGAAAAGCTTACGGTGGACACATTTTGAAACCCCAAAAAAGGGACATTCCACAAACATAAAAGAAGGAATACAATTTGACAGCGTTCACAACATGGAAATCAGAAAACGAGGAAATAAGAAAAATTTGATGCAGCGTTTGCACACAGTATAACCTGTGTTAACTAAATAACTCTCTTCTAGGGGCTGCAAACTTATTCTGTGCTGGAACGCATTAAAAACCCCTCTTCCTGTTTTCAGTCAACCCTCTGTGAAACCGGGACATGAGCTGAAATTTGCCAGGACAGATGGTGACAAATCAGGAATTTCATTTCAAATCTAGTACTTCTGGTCACCAGAGACCTGCTGATGCTGGCACGGCCAGTCAATGAGGATTTTAAGTGTGGTTTCGGAATAGCACAGACAGCAGTGCTTTAAATGGGCCGGTACTCACCGGTACGGAGTATCGGCACTTCCGAATTTTCTGGCCGTCAGTACCGGCACTTCTCTTTAGCCAGGGAGAGTACCGGTACGCTAATAGACGGCACTGCACGCTCCGGTTAGGTAACTCTTCTAGCCCAGGGTAGATGCCGGTCTGCTTCTCAGGAGCTTGTAAGCGCAGTAGCCTTTTGCAGAGTCCCTGCTGGAGATTCCAGCAATGTCCATTTGAATGCCCTGAGACTGCAGGGGTCTGAGAGGACTTGCCTTGCGTCATGCTGTGATTAACAGTGCAGGGTCTAGACAGACTCTGCACCGTCGATCAGGGACACAACGACCATTCAGCTGAAAGTGCTTTAGCCTCCTCCCACCCCCTCCCCTCTCCATCAGGTGTGTAAATGATGTCCCTCTGTTCACCATTACACTGTGTTTGACAGTGGAGGGCCCATTTAGGCCCTATGCTATTAATCACATTCACACTATTGTGTGCATTTGGGCAAACACAGGTATGGAGGCAGCACACTGACAGTGGCAATTTAGAAAGCCATAGGAGGCAAGGAGTTTAAATGGCTTTAATACCACCTGAGACTTTGTGTGAGTGTTTGCTTATGTCTGTGTGCTTGCCAACTTGTGTGTGCCTGTTTTTGTGTGTGAGAAAAGTGAGAGAAAGAGGAAAAGAATCAGGACACTCTCAGGAGATATTTTAAAGGGAATGTCTGGAATGCTTGTGTGTGTGTGTGTGTTTGTTTACACACTTGAGAGTATATAGTATTGTGCCTAAGTTCAACAACAAATAACAGTATGGCATTAAGAAGCAGAAAATATTACAAAACAAGGAACTGTTAACATACCATCCTGTTTGGCTTTCATTTTGTGTACATAAACGCATTTCTCATGTATTTTGATGTGTGCTGCAACTTGTACAGAAGTCATTATGTATCATCATAACCTGCACTTAGCCCCGCCCCTAGCCCCGCCCACATGCCACACCTCTAGCTCATATTAAATGAGTACCTGCACTTATTTTTTCCCATTTAAAGCACTGACAGACAGGAACTGAGTTGGGCAAGTGATCATGTCTACTTTATAAGTTTTATCGGGGTGTGAAATTAGTGAGTGAAAAAGGATGTGTAGACCAGGGATGGAGTAAGTAATCTCGATGTATGCGCTAGAGGTTGTAGGTATCCAAATGTTTGTTGAAATATACAGAGGGCGCAGGGAGTGAAGGTGCGCTAGATGCATGGCAGGATTTTATCCATGAGAACGCTAGGCACCTAGTTCCTTGAGAGCAGAAACAGCACAAGGGGCCAGAGCAAGCACAAATACGGACTATAGTCTGGATTTCATGGGCTTATCCCTGGCAGAGAACTGGGTGATACTCACAGAATGAGGCGTTTTAGGCGAGGGCAGCAACACTGCTACAAACAATGCTAGAGACATGGCCCTTTTAGTTCATTCCCTCCTCTTCGTTTGCGCTCTTCATAAAGTAAATATATAGCAATAGTAGTCAAGTTTAGCAAACGGTGAACAAAACCTTACGTGTTCTTTGTAGCCTGACAGATGATGGTGAGTTTCACCAGAACCACCGATCAAAATAAAGTTGTCAGTATCTTTGCACGCTGAATACGGATCCTATAGTGTGCGTGCATTCTCTCTCACTCTACAAATGATGATAGCAAGGAGAAACGAACATGAAACCAAGTGAACTGGACCCTGAACTGTGAGACTTAAAAACAAGTTTATGGGGGGCGTTGCCGGCCGACAACCAAGATGGCCGCACTCGGCTAGAGCTCCTCAGCCGTTAGAATAATCCCCCACAAATCCGATACAATTATCCGTAAGTCCCCTAGAACTGAGGCTATCCTGGTGCTCTCTTGCCCCCCCCCCCGAGCGAGGTTTGCACCCCGAGGACTGCTGTGAACGAAGTGGGAGGCCCAGAAGCTGTATCGGCCTGCTTCCAGCGACGGAGCTCCGGGCCACTGGAGGACGATACGGAGTACAGGGTACGGGGTCCTGACTCAGATGAGGGGTGTGACCGGCTGCGGAGGGTGATTGCGGCCTGTGGACTGCGGCGGTCCCCCGGAGGTTAGGGCGGGCGTGCCCTAAGCGGTAGATGAGAGGGCCTCAGCGTGAAACTAGCGCAGAACTCAGATTGCGGAAGAGGAGCCCCATCGTAAAAGGCTCATCGCGATCGAGTGACAATTAGTTTGGCTTGGACCGCGGAGGCGGAACGGCGGGAGGCTGGGTCTGCTGGTTAAGGCCTGGAGCGGTGGGATGCTGGGACACGCCTAGGGCTCCGGACCTTCCAGACTGAGAGAGGCTTTTGTTTGATCTGGCGGCCCAGCGGGGAGAGCGTGGTCCTCGGCGACCCCCGCGGGGACGAAGCTCCCTACTGCTGCTCCTCTTAGCCCCTTCCCCCCCGCGATCAGGCCTTGCGGCGAGGGACTTGGGCGGAGACGTGGCCGAGAGCTGAATGGTGGCCGACCGTGACGACTGCAAGCGGGAGCCCAGCAGGTACAGACGCGGTGAACGGCAGTGAGTGGTGTAAGACCCCAGACTGCAGTGTGGGGGCCGCGGGGTGAAGGAGTGGGGCTACGGGACATCAGGACTGGCCTCCTTCGTGTCGACATCATAGGATCAGTCCTTACCATAACGCGGCTGGAAGAGAAGGCCCGCTGCTTGCTTGACGTGGTGGGGAGTACAGCCTATATTTCCTGCGTCCTGGAGGTCCTCCGAGGGTGGAGATCCATGGGGTCTACCGGAAGTGAATGGTGTGGAGACGCAAATAGAAAGTGAGTCTGAATGGACTTTCGCCCTGGTGACTCCCCCACGTAGCTGCCATTTTGGTGCGAGGTGAAGACGGAACGAGCAGGGCCCGGCGCGGTCTATTGGAAGACCACCAAATGGAGGGAGTCCTCAACCTAATAGTCCAGTAGGAATTAACTCCCACATCCAGGTAGCAACAGTGTGGTGGGCTCCTCGCGGCCAGACGTCCACCCCCACTAATATTGGGACCCTTGACCAGCATTAGCACAAATGGTGACATTAAAAGGTCAAAAACAAAGGCACCAAACTAAACTGGATAAGTATGCGCAATCTAGGACAGAACAAGTGGAGGAGAAACACGAAGGACAGAGTGGGAAACAACAGGCGGGGGATGACGCCCCGACCCTTCAGGACATTATGGAGGCCGTACAAGGAATATGCACGACCCTGGAACACAAAATGGACACAGTCACCACCCGAGTGACGCGGATGCGGGCAGACCTACGCAAAATGGGGGACAGGGTGAAGGCCACGGAGGACTTGGTCTCTACTCTTCAATCCTCTACGAAGGAACTGGAACTCACGGTGAAGAAGCTTCAGGTAGCAACAGTGGACCTTGAAACAAAGCTTGAAGACTATGAAGGGAGCGCCCGCAGAAATAATGTCCGTATTTTGGGTGTACCAGAATGGGCGGAGGGACAAGCTACGGATCTATTTGTCGAAGATTTGGTACAGAACCACCTTCAGCCCCGCTCGCTCTCTCAGTATTTTTCCGTCGAGCGGGCCCACAGGGTGCCGGGGGGTCCTCCGAAGCCAGGTGCGCCTCCACGTCCTATCCTGGCCAGGATTTGTAATTACAGTGATAGGGATGCAATTCTCCAAATGGCACGAGCAGCTCCCCCGCTGAAATTTGAGAACTCCACAATCACATTCTTTCCAGACTTTACATTTAAGGTCCAGAAAATGAGAAGATGCTTTTTGGAGGTAAAACGGGCTTTGCGTGAGAAAAATATAATATACGCAATGCTCTTTCCGGCAAAGTTGAGGGTGACAGCGGAGGGGAGATCCTGGTTTTTTGTGTCTCCAGAGGAAACTTGGGACTGGCTGGAGGGGTGGAGATCCTCGGAAGCCCCAAGATCGAACTCACAGCGGCTAACGCAGGTGCAGGACTCTCAGCTCGACGCCAGAGGATCTAAAGAAGGCCTTAAGTAGGACTTGGGTCTGGGGTGCGCGGTTACATAGAGGAAGGGTTCATTGGTTTGCGTTTGAACTGAGCTGGTCGGTGGGGGTGGGTGGGGGGGAAGGTGTGGAAGTTTGACTACGAGACTGCATATTTTGCATATAGTCGATGTGGTGAAAGTAGGCACTGTAAGCCTATCCAGCTCCTTGCGTACTACAATGTGTCTTGGGTTCAGACGACTTGCAGTTACACTGATTGGAATGAGCGCCCTGGTATATATTCAGCTCATGGGGTTACAAAACATTGAATAGGGGGGATGTAGAATTGTTGGTGGGACTCGTTAGGCAGCGTTCCCCTCATTAAGGTTTGTGGGATATGGGTACACAAGCGCTCTGCAAGGTTGGGGGGTGGGCAGTTTGGAGTCCACGTTGCAGGGAGGCAGGGTGGGTCGGGGATGTTTCCTTCGGGATTGTTGAGGTATAGTTTATTGTTTTTTAAAATGCTATCAGTATACAGTGCACGGAAGATGTGTGACCTAACCGTAGTAAGACCCGCATTGCGGCAGGCCGGACACCCGGCCGATAGATTGTGACATGCATACAGTATGGAATGGACGGGGGGTTCGTGGCGCCACCAGTTTGAGGAATCCACGGTGCAGAATGTATCACCCACATGACCAGAACCACCGGGAAGAGTCTACAAACAGGGCGTATTAAAATACTTTCCTGGAATGTTAATGGATTGGGGGATAGAATAAAGAGGGGAATTGTATTGCAATATGTAAAGAGACAGGCCCCAGATGTGGTGCTATTACAGGAGATGCATATACAGGGTACGGCGTATTGTGCCTTGAATAGGTGGGGATATAAATTAGTGGCCCACGCTGGATACACAAGGGGGATCGAGAGGGGTAGGGATCCTCCTCCAAAATTCCTTCCCCTATAAGGTGCAAACAGTGACAAATGATACAATGGGCAGATTTGTAACCCTAACGGGCACCTGGGAGGGCCGGTTATTCAATATTACTTTTCTTTACGTACCGCCTCGATTACACTCTTCAGCCTTGGCTGAGTTGGGGTCACATTTGCTTCATCTTCCTGAAGGAGAATCATTCATTGGGGGAGACTGCAATGCGGCCCTGAATGGTGAACTAGATAGGAGACCACCGAAGCAGGGAGAGGTGGCTGGGAAGACACTAGGAGAGTTTTTAAGGGCATTGGGGCTTGTCGACATCTGGAGAGCGTATAATCCTTCCTCCCTTCAGTACACCTTTCACTCCGGGGTTCACAGGAGTCTGTCTAGAATTGATTATATATTTGGCAGAGCCGAACAGCTCGCTATGTACAGAGAGGTGGAACATTTACCTAGAGGCATCTCTGATCACTCACCGATCGTGGTCACGTATGGAGGCGACCCCTCAGTAAAGAGGCGTGAGATGGTACTTAACCCCTGGTATTTGCGGATACCGGCGATACGGGAAAAGCTTAGTGAGGAGACTGAACACTATTTTAATGAGAATGAAGGTTCAGTGGACTCAGCCTCCACATTATGGGAGGCATATAAGTCAGTGATCAGAGGGCGGGGAGTGGCGGTGATCGCGGGACATCAGAAAGAAAAACGAAAACAGCTCCTAGAAATAGAGGAGGAGATTTCTCGCTTGGAGCGCAAACTGGTGGACCGGCCTACCTCTGACACCGGGCATAGACTGCTTCTAAAGCAAAAGGATTATAGAGATATCGCCGAAGAGGCAGCTAGGGCTCACCTCAGGGCCACGCAATGTCGGGTGTATGAAATTGGGGACAAAGCGAGCAAATTATTGGCGTGGTTAGATAAACGGGAGCAGGCCTCCAGGTGGGTATTCGAAATTGTGTCGAAGAGGGGGGATAGACTCAAAGATAGGATTACTATAGCGGAGGCCTTCGCGGTACATTTGTAATCAATATATGAGTCAGCTGGTACGTCCAATCAAGAAGAAGCACAGGAGCTGCTGGCCACCCTTAAACTTCCGGTTCTGAATGACTCCGAGGTAGAAGTATTAGAGTCAGATCTCACGAATGAAGAAGTGGGTAAGGCAATTGGAACATTACAATCGGGGAAAGCAATGGGTCCGAGTGGTCTCCCCATCGAGTTATTTAAAACAAATGCATCCACTATTGCCCCCTATTTAATTGACATGTATGAAGAAAGTGTGACTAAGGGATTCTCCCCGAGACACAAAGATTGGCCAATGTGGTGTTGATTCATAAGCAAGGAAAACCTTCAGAGCATTGCAAGTCATACCGGCCGATCTCGTTGCTAAACCCCGAGGTGAAGATCTTGGCAAAACTCTTGGCCATACGGCTGACGCCTCTGCTCCATAAATTGATTCACCCGGATCAGTCCGGTTTCATGCCTGGCAGGAATACAGCATTAAATCTGCGGCGTCTTAATGGAGTGCTGGGCAGGGCGGGGACCATCAGAGAGGAGGCAGTAATCATGTCTCTGGATGCCAAAAAGGCGTTTGACATGATTGAGTGGCCCTACTTGTTCGCGACGCTTGAGCGGTATGGCTTTGGACCGAAGTTCCTGGCATGGGTGCGACTCCTCTACTCGGAGCCTCTAGCTAGGGTGACAGTAAATGGGGCCCGATCGGCAACTTTCACCTTACAAAAGGGTACGAGACAGGGCTGCCCGCTTTTCCCTCTGATCTTCGCTTTGGTCCTGGAACCTTTGGCGATTTGGATTAGAGGTGACCCTCTTATAAGGGGACTAAATTGGACGCCGGATTGGGAGGACAGAATCTCCCTTTATGCGGATGACATTTTACTCTATTTGGCCAAACCCCGTCACTCAATTCATAGAATTTTACATATCTTTGCCCTTTTCCAAAAATATTCGGGGTACACTATTAATTGGGACAAATCACTTATATATATATATATATATATATTGGCCGGGAGAGGTTTTGTTCCCCCCCGCCCCCCGACTTGCGAAGCCAGAGTGGTCACCGGCGGCTTCCTCTACCTAGGGATTTATCTCACTCCGGATCCAGTAGCATTTTACGACCATAACTTGGCCCCCCCACTTCGTCGTTTACAAGACGACGTAAAGCACTGGAAGACCTTGCCACTTAGTTATTGGGGAGGGCGGTGTTATATAAAATGATGGCATTGCCCAGATTCGTTTATGCCCTACAGAATACGCCGTATCCTGTCCCGAACAAGTACTTTCCGTCCGTAGAATCAGAAATCTGGACCTTGCTTTGGAATAACGGCTCCCCTCGCATCTCATTGCCAAAACTGATGAAAAGCTGGTATGACAGGTGTATTGCCCTCCCTGCGATTAAAACTTACTACTGGGCTTCTCAGTTGGTGGTTACGAATCACTGGGTGCATTGACCGATAACTGATCCTGCCTATAGGATGGACAGATATAATATGACACCAGGGACATATCTGAGGGCATTATATGGGGGAAAGGCACTTAGACCACTATTTACTCCAACGGCGACCACTGTCATGCTTTGGCAGGCGGCCACATCCGCATTGGGATGGAAAAACAAGATTACACAGGCCACCCCCCTATTGGAGATGGACCGGTTTGGGATATTGGCGAATTATGCTGGATTTGACAAATGGGATATGATTGGACTTTCGAGAGTCGGAGATGTTTGGGTGGGAGGTAAGGTGATCTACAGCGGGACTACGAGTTGAGTGTGGGGGAAGACCTTTCGGTACCTGCAGGTCAGGAACGCGTTGAACAGGGCTATTCCCAAGGGTACAGATCTACCGGCTGCCTCGCCCTTAGAAGATAGGCTCCTTGATGATTACCTCAAAGACAAAGCAATTTCCCTGACTTACAGGAAGATACTGAACAATACACCAGATGTGCTAGAGAAAACTAGGGTCAAATGGACAGAGGATGTGGGCGATTTGGATGATGATGACTGGAAGGAGGCACTGGCGTCCTCCCGGGAGGTGGCAATTCGGTCCAGGTTCAAATTAATTCAGCTTAAGCTTCTACATAGAGTATACTACACGAGCGTGATGTTGGTTAAAATGGGTTTTTTGAGCTCCCCATTATGCCCCAGAGGCTGTGGTCGGGAGGGGACATATCTACACCAGTGGTGGGACTCCCCGATAGTACATGTATAATGGAGAAAAGTGAGCGAAAATGTGGGAAGTGTGCGGGAAATCTATGGAGGTCACGCCTGGCTATGTCTTCTTAATATATGGGAGGCAACTGACTTGACGGCAAAAGAAAGGACCTGGGTCACCTTGGGCAATGTGGTGGCGAAACGTAATATTGCTAGGACTTGGAAGGGAGCCACGGTGCCCAAACTCATGGACTGGGTTGCCGATATGGACTGGTGCATGCAGACGGAAAGGGTAATATATGAGGGAAGAGGGTGCCCACAGAAATGGATCCAGATTGGGGGGGGATTGGAATAAGTACAGAGGGATATTATGTGCACCATTTGACCCATCCTCCCCACATGTGGATGTAAAGGCCACCTCGCCATACCGTGGTTACAAATTGAGTTATGAAGCTGTACTGTATGGTTATGCCGGTCTGCGAAACGAAAAGATTGGATATGCCGCATGCTTACCTGATGTGAGACTGTGGGACCCCGTTCTGGTCTCGAGCTGAACACCCAGCAAGGGCTGTCAGACCACTGCGAGCTGGAGTATCTGCATGCAGGAACATCAGCGTCTTGCGTCAGTCTGTCGGCCGGGAAGTCCTGATCTCCTCTGACTATCTCAGCAAGATGTGGTGTTTATATACCCTAAGGTATCCCCAGGGGTTCTACCTTACTGTGCCAGTGTCGGACTTAGGATGACGTCGGGAATGAACTTTATACACAGTTATTATGCAGGAGATGATGGTCCTGCTGTGATTCCAAGAAACTAAGAATCCTCATGCATAATTTATGAGGCCAGTGTCCAGGGAAAAACCCTACGTACTTGTGTGTAGTATTGTAACTGGGTAAAAAGTCAGTCCTTCAAATCCGTTCTGTATGTAGTATAGGAGAGAATGTAGGTGAAGGGTTATGATGTTACCTAGACCTATATCAGGGTACCTATATGAAATATAACACTCCAATGGAGACTGCAAGGGAGGTCAAGGTTCCATTGGTAGTCAAAGATGACCCAGAGGCCAGCACAGCACAGGGCCTCCAGGATAGCAGTGATGAAGTAAGTTTTGGTGGACCGCCAACAACGCCATTAGAGAATCCTCCCTCAGGCTCAGCCAATCTCATAAATAGTTACAATGCTGCTGCTTCCCAAAAACCGCCCTCCACATTTGATCTCACCAAGAAACAAAATATTGCCAATCGATGGCCTGTGTGGTTAGAGGCATTTGAAGATTTCATTGATGCAATCGAATAAAGTGAGGACAAAAAGATTATAAAGTACCTAAAAAATCTTGCTGGAGATGGTGAAAAAGACGTCATAAAGAAAATAGCACAAGTTGATGAAATTACACATGATCAAATCAAAGCAGCCTTAAACCTCAAATTCAATCCAATGCCGACTATAGACTATGAAATATATGTATATAGTCAGGAACGACAAAGTGGGTGAAACCATTGATGAATTTGTGGAGAGACTGGATTAGTTCATCAAACAATGTAAATTAAACAAGTTTAATGATGAGGAAGCTGTACGTCTCAGAATCATTGATGTCAGGTTCATTTCGGACACGAATGCTAAAAGAAACTCTTAGCTTGGAGAGAGTCCTTGGAGCTCCTAGAGATCAGGAGCGAGCTGATCGACAAGCTGCTGACACCGAGGCCAGAGGTGTCCAGAGTGAAGCAGTCAAAACACAAAAAATTATTTTAGAAACCCCACACGGCCAACAATCAACATTAATTGAAGTAACACCACGTACACATCTTGTTCTGGCATAACTTCACTACCAATTACACCCTACTTATTTACTACTGTATTAATGGCATGTTTTGGTGGCCGAGGCCCACCACCAGCCTCTGCATAGATTACTCAAATCTTTTCCGTAATTTACACCATTGGGCAGAAGAGAAGAGCAGTCAAGTTGAGGAACCCTGCTTAAATACACAAAAGGCTATCAGTGTCCAGTTGCTACAGTAGTTTGAGAAATGTCCGAGACCCTGGGATGGAGACATTTTCGGTCGTGGAAATAATTTCATGCATGGGTCAGTGGAAGATGCAGTGGCTGAGGTGATCGCGATGAAAAAGACAGTCTTCAGGGTCGGGAGATGTAGGGGACAGCTGTGTAACAGCTCAAAAAGGGTACAAATAAAGAAAGTAAGGACCAAAGTAAGGTTCGACTAACACGTCATGAAAGGCTTTGGAGGAAACGTATGAACCAAAAATTTGAGGAAATGCATCACAACAGGTGATTTGAACAAGGATGGCTGCTCCGGTACCCATAAAAAGCAGAAAGGGCCAACAGGTAACCTGATAGTTTGGACTGCAACGCATCCGTGGTATGGGCGCCACACCAGGTATCAAACTTGTACCATCATTCAGCATAAACAGATTGTACAAAATCTGTTGAAGGCCACTTGGCTGCCAGGATGACATCCACTGCTTTGGGAGGTAGACCGAATGCAGTCAACTGACACTGCTCAATCTCCACTAATGGAGATGTAGATTGCGCAGGCCAGGGTGCAAGTAATATCTTATATTGGTTGTCCATGTTGTTTTCCTCATCCAGGTGTGATATTTTATCTTTGTTCAATAAACCACATCCAAATAGAATGTGAGGAGCAGCAGAAAGTAATTCATCACGTGGTGTTTGTCTAATTGGGAATAAGTATAGTTTTCTTTTTACTGTCTCTCTACCTTCCTTTTTGATTTTTGATTTATTTCATTTTTGTTAATTATTTTTCGGGTTTCATTTTTCAATACATTTGTGTTTTCTATACTATGAGATATTTGGCGATCTGAGTCTCCGTGGATTGAATTCCTTTTTCTCCCCCAGGTGGTCTACTTTGAGTCTTTTCCTAGACAATGATAGTCTGTTTTCAGTGTCCACCCTGATATGCATTAAAAACGTTGAGACGTTACGTCCCAGTCACGCGATTCGAGTGACTGAGCCGGAAGACAGAGGAGAGTTCCCGGTAGCCTCGCGTCGTGTTATATTGGTTGCCTCCACTTTGAAATTAAGCGGTAAGGAGGATTCGTAATTATGCCCTAATAGGGATTCAGTATGTATAGTCTATGGAGGCATTTATATGATTTTTGTTGGGGGTTAAGTGACCTTTTCATTCTTTACCTATAGAATACTTTGGGTGAATCTTGGGAGGAGTCTTGTTGACCCCGGGACAGCAATCACACATTTAATTAGTTTTGCTGCTGTGTTCGATCAACCGGTAAGGAGTCCTCTTCTTCTCTTTTAAAAAATTATTATTTTTTTTTTGAATTCCGGTAATCACTAAGGAGGGACACGATGTTCGTGTATCGTGAAGCAGCAACCACGTATTGAATTAATTTCGCTATCTTGTTTGATCAACCGACAAGAAGGTTTCCTAATTCCGGTTACTGTTTTTTAGGGAGGTCACGATGTTTGTGTCTCATGTGTTTGATTGGTCGGAATGGTGCACTACCCGTCTTCGCCCTTAGAACACGCTATGTAGGCGTCCAGGAGGCATAATTGCTGACCCGGAGACCACAGCCACATTATCCATGTAATTGGACTGATACGGCTATATTCCTATAAGCCCTTTAACGCTTTATAATTGAGATTGTAAAGGAGAGAGTTTTTAAGATCTTACTTGTACTGTATGGGTTTTTTTTTAGAATCATCGGTGCAGACCAAAAAGGGTTTCGGATTTTACGCATCATGGATCCTTGTAGTGTCGGGATCTATAAGAGGTCGGTCTTGAGGTTTAGCATGCACCAATAATATTTTATGCATGCTTATAACATCCACGGATATACTATCAATTACAGAAGTGCTATATATTCTAGTGCCATATACATATATATGGAATATATGCCACTATCACAGACATCTTGGAATTATGAATTGAGTATTAAAAATTCCTCTTTAGTTATTCTATGGAGATCTCAGGGGCTATTTTCTATTCACAAAACTTGATTAAACTCTTTAGACACTGTGTCTGTTTTTCTTCTTGCACACTTGTATTTCTTCTGAATCTATGTTTGGCATTACTGACTGCTTCGCCAAGAGAGGAGATAAATATATATATACACGTTTTTTGTACATATGTATTTATATATATATTTGTTCTGTGTAAATACCCCTATATATGTTGTATATATATGTATATTTGTATATATAAGATGTTGTATTTATGTGTTGTAGGTTTCCTTGTTTGCCCCAGTCCTGATGACGCCCAAGACATTCGGGCTGAAACGCGTCGACTCCACAAACTGGAGAAGCCCTATACAAATCGAAATTATTAAAAGAAATTAATATGTAGAGTATTGTTAATTAAAGAGGGCATAGACTTCCCCTCATCTCATATTTTCTGTTATTTAGGGCTATCTCTATTAGACGGAATGCTTGCGATAAAACACTTTGGCATCCGCGACAACCAATAGGGTAAAGAGGAAAGTATTTTGTATAGATCCACTATTATTATTTTTGTTCTTTGTATATATTTATGAATATTTGTGTATATATGCGTGTATGTATTGTCTCTTATAGAATTTACATATGAATATATATATAAAAAAACTTTTTTTGAACTACTTTATGGTGTTGGCGGCATGAATTCATAAAAAGTTATCGGATAATATTTATAATCCAAGAGAGGGACTAATTGATGTTTTCCTTCAACATTAATTTCTGTGGATATCTATTCCAGTGCATTATTGTTATATTTACAATTGTTTGCCCAGATGCGTTTGGAGTAATAGGGCTTACCCCCTTTGTATCAGTAGTGCCAGGGTGCAAGACCCAGCGCTGCTGCTGTGACAGATGATTCTCCCAAAGAGGCAGCATGATCGGAGAACAGAGGCTCATGCCCACATGCCACATATACCACACTATTCTGGCCCAGTCTAGAGCCACAAGGTTTACTTGGGCATGGTTGTTTCAGATCTGCTTCAGAACTCGGGGCAGGAGAGGTAGCAGTGGGTAGGCATACAGGAGTCCCATGCTCTTCATTAGGTGGAATGCATCTCCAAGACCAAACCTTCTTGGGAATTACTATGTGCAAAAGTGTTGACCCTGCACATTCTCTACAGGGGCAAAGAATTCAAGGCAGGGTTCTCCCCACTGTTAGAAGACGCCCTACGCCACCTTCGGGTGTAGCTACCATTTGTGATCAGCTAGGCATCGTCAGCTGAGTTTGTCTGCCCTGGTGTTTAGGGATCCCGCCAGGGGTGGTTTACGATCAGCGAGATGCCCTGACGTTTCAGTCAGTTCCAGGGCCTCCTAGTAAAGAGCCCAGGACCCCCACCTCGCCCTGGTTGTTACAATAACACATGGTGGTTTTGTCAGTGAAGACTTGAACCAACTTCCCCATGAATGATGGCAGGAAGGCTTTGAATGCCAAGTGAATGGCCTGCAACTCCAGAAAGTCGAAGTAGAGGCGGATATCTGCCGGAGACCAAAGTCCTCTGATCTCAACCTCTTCCAGATGACCTCCCCAATCCAGCAGTGACACATCTGTCACCAACTTCCGCTCTGGGTGGGGGAAGGAGACAGGTCTACTGCCAGTCCAATTACGGTAGAGCAGCCACTAATGTAGATCTTTTGCAGTTTCCTCTAAAACCTGGATGCAATCTGGGCCCACTGAGACTTCAGATCCCACTGCAAAGCGTGCATGTGTCACATGGCATGGTCAATGAACAGGATGCAGGAGGCCAGTAGGCGAAGAAGCCTCAAAGCCATCCTCACTGAGACCCAGGACTGAGGCTGAAACTTCGGGATCGAAGCTCTAATATCCTGGACTCATTGATCCAGAGAAAAGGCTTGAAAGGGAGCCTCTGTGAAGGAGTCAGTTGTGACTTTGGCACTTTGATCTTAAACCCCAGTGATATAAGGAGGTTCACCACTATCTGGAAGTGGTCCATGACTGACTGTGGTGAGCCCGCCTTCAACAGCCTCTCGTCGAGATAGGGGAAGATTGCTACCCGATCTCTGAAGATACGCTGCAACTACCGTCATCACCTTTATAAACACCCAAGGGGCACTGGTGAGGAAAAAAGGGGGCATGGAAAACTGAAAATGCTCATAACCCATCTTGAACCGCAGATAGCACCTGTGGGCCTGAAGGACAGGGATATGGAAAGAGGAGTCCAGTCTTCTAGATCCATGGCAGACATAACCTAGGCCAGCTTGAGCATCTTGAGTTTGTCCTTCTGCAGGACGAAATTGAGGGAATGAAGATCTAAGATAGGCCTCCGCCCTTTTTTGGCATAAGTAAGTAACAAGAGTAACACCCAGTTCCGATAACCAAGGCTAAGGCCCTCTCTAGGGCTCTTTTCTCCAACAGAGCCTGAACATTCTGCAGCAAAATGGACAAATGGTCCTCTGAAAGTGACTCTGATGTGGGTGGAAGAAGCAGTGGGATGGAAAGAAATGGTAGCTCTAATGGACTATCTACAGAACCCACCTATAGGATGTTACTGTTTGCTATTTGTCGAGAAAATGACTGATCCTGCCGCCCACTGGGTGGTTAGGTACTGCAAAGGGCAAACTAAAGCAGATCAGAGGCTGCAGCCGGAGGGGCTGTGGGCTGGGAGGTTTGTTCTTCTTACGGATCCTGATATTTTCTTGCTGATTCCCCTACACTGACCCGAGAGGACTGGGGTGTCTGTTGTTGAGATGGTTGACCTGGATGCGGTCTGTAGGCACAGCCCATAGCAATGCTTCAAAAGGGGAAAAATTAAGATGACTGGGTAGAGGCCTTGGCACCCCGAGGGAGGTGACCATATATTTCCGATTGGTGCAAATAAAATACTACATTGATCCTATTATGTACAAACTATATTGTTTAAAATGGGTAGAGTGATGACGGAGAGTTGTCGGCGTGGGTATGGGCAACCAGGCATGTTCTACCATATTGTGTGGGACTGCCCTATAGTACAAAGTTTCTGGGCAGGAGTGGTGGAGTGTATGGGTGAAGTGACTGGCAGCTCAATGACCGCCTCTGCAAAATGGCGACTCCTCAACATCTGGAGTGCAATAGACCTGAACCGCATAACACAGATATGGTGGACACTGGGAGTAAGGGTTGCCAAACGTAACATTGCAAGATCATGGTGGGCAGAGCAGTCAACCCGGTTGGGGGACTGGAAGCGCAACATGTATTGGTGTATGTTGGCTGAGAGGGTGGAGTATGAAGGACGGGATTCCCCAAGAAAATGGACGAAAATCTGGGGGCCATAGAGCACCTACAGGGGCAATGTTTATAATGACTTTGTTTCTTCTGGGCAGTTGGGGCCGCAGTCAGTCCCATTTGGGCCTTTCACAAATGTCGGCTGATTTGGTGGATGGGAGGGGAGCTCTGTAGGAAATACTGGGAGGTGAGATGCTTATTCACTCTATTAAAATGTCAGTTCACCATTATGCTATGTACCTGATTTTTACTAAACTGTCAATAAACCGAGTTTTAAATTAAAAATACATTAAAAAAAGGGTGCAAATTTTTTAAGGGTTAATGCTTTGCGGGTGTGGAAAGCCTGAGGGAGTTTGCAGTAGCTCTATTTGCTTGAGAGAGGGGCCAGTCTTCTTGCCAAAAAGGTGAGATCCGTCAAAATGCATATCCATGAACGACGCTTGAAAAACTCGTGGCTCTCATCCATGTGTGGCACCAGAGGACCACGTTGGTGCCAACCGCTCTGTCTAAACAGTCAGTCATGTCCAGGCCTGACCATATGGCAAGCATGACTGCATCCTGGCCATCTTGAATGGTCTGTGCTAAGTTGGCATGGAATACTTCAGGAACTGCTGGCAAGATCTCCGAAATCTTGTCCCATAATGCATGGGAGTACCATAGCAGCAAAAAGCTGGCCTTGACTTATCTGATGTGAGGCTATCAGAAGAAAACATCCTCTTCCCAAATGTCGCAAATCTTTTTGACTCTCTGTCCTAAGGGGGTGGGGTGGTGGTTGGAAAAGAATTGGGGTTAAACCTGTTTGTGCAGGCCTATATTACCAGGATCTCAGCAGCAGGAGGTTGTGTCAGAAAGGCAGTGTGACCCGGAGAGGTTCTGTGGCGACATGCCACCTCTCTGTGCCCTGGTGGATGTAGCCCAAGTGCTCATGGGGGTGTTAATCGAGGCTTCGTTGAACGGTATTAGTGTTTCAGAGGAGGTTTGCCTGGGCTGAAGCACTTCTTTGAGGATGTTGGTTTTTACCTCAATGGAAGGCAACTGTAAATCTAGCACTCCTCTGCCCATCTAATGACCACGGTGAATGAGACAGACTCTTCTGTAGAAGGGCAAGCGGGAGAATCCAAAACCATGTCAGAGGAAGTGTCCGGCCCACTGGCCTCTAGTAGGTCCAGATAAAAATTGCCACCATCATATTGTGGGGGAAAGTCGTCCACACTATTATCATCATCACCAAAAGGTTGTTGGCTCTCATCAGAGTCTGATACAAAGAGTTGCTGGAGCATTGGGGGCCAGCTCGTGGGCAAATGCATGGTATTATCAGAGTAAGATTGAATTGGGGCTGGGTGCGTCAGGACTGTGACAGCATTCAGCTTCAACCAAGGTAGAGGCAGATTCAGTTCGACGTAGGACGGGCATGGAGTTGGCTCCGAAACAGGAGCTGAACCCGTGACAGGTTCAAGAGGTACAAACGGCGCAGAGGGTGAACCATCCACTGACTGGAGGATTCCACAGATTTCTGGGGTCGGAAGGCGCACCAAAGGAGACCAGTAGAGTGCCAAAAATGTGAAGCATGGCCTCCTTAAAAGCCTAAATCTGTTGTGGGATCGCTGAAAGACCTCCGAATTCAGGGTGCATTGGAATATGCTACGGAATCGACTCCTCAGTAGGGTACAGGGTGCAAGACAAGGGGGCACCTTGGCATCCTCACGAGTCAAACGGTAAGTGGTGAGGCTGGGACAAGTCCCACTTGGACTTCTTGTGCTTCTTTTTTGATTTGGTTCTTACCTGAAGTCTTGGACCACGACAATGACCTTTCCTGGGACTGAGAGCGGGAATGAGTCAGTGCGCTCGACTTCGAGCATGAGTGGACATTACATGATTTCCTGTGGTGCTCGGCAATGTACAGCTAGGCTTCGTGGTTGAGATTCATCAGGCACACTCCCCACAAGACTTGGAATTGTGGATTGAACCCAAACAAACGCCTCATGGGGATCTGGTTACAGACATTTGTTTGCAACAGTCCCTAGAAGGCTTTGTTTTAGGAGAAGACATTTTCCCTTTGGCACTGGAAATAAACTTTAAAGAGAAAAGAGCTTGTCAATTGAAAAGAAAAAGTAGGAGCTAGCTCAGGATCCACGCAAGAAGGCGAAGAAAGAAAGGAAATGTCATCAGCGTGCTTGGATGGTACCTATATGTGGTCCAGCTGTCACTTACAGAACAGTGTGGAGTCAATGTGGAGCTGCACGTCAAGACCTAGTGGCGCACACAGGGCACAAGTCCTAAAAAAAGAAGTGGGGGGACTAACCTAGTTAGGCAGTATGCAAGTGACATCACAGCGCCACATCATGGTGCGCCACATCACGGCGCACGACATCACACATGGCATCACAGGAATTGACATCATAGGAAGTGGCATCACAAGCCACGACTTCACAGGAAGTGGCATCACAAGAAGTGACATCAGATCTTAAGTCCTCACATATATGTTTAACAGGTCTACCATGAGTACATTGGAGCGCAATTCGAGTATACATGCAAACCCTCCTGATTTAGGCAGAAAATTCACACTTGTGTAAGCTTAACATAAAAAAATGTTGCCTTTTGTCAGCGTAAAGCTTCCTTTACCCATGGATTGAACAAACTAACTCTACCGCCAGCCAACTCAGCCAGGCATAATATTCCATATGCAGCACATTTCCATGTAGATGTGATAGCTTTAGCTGCCTGCGCTCTCCAGAGGTGAGAACACTCTCCTATGCAAAGTATTCTTATTCAGCCTTACCCACCTGCACTCATTTTAGCAGATTGGGGCTCATTTTACACCAACAGACCATGACTCAAAGCAAGGAAGAAAGACAGAAAGGAAAGATAGGAGAGAGATGAGAAAACCATGATGAATGCATAAAAGGGGCTGAAAAAGAACCTGCAAGAATAAGCAATTTTAGGGTAGTGAAAGAAAATTGTTATTGCAACCTTGGCATTCAGCAATAGGACCCTAAGTAAAAGTAAGGCGTATTTTTTTTCCCAAAGCCACGCAAAAACTATTCTATGTGGCTATTTCCCTTTGTATGTGTGCTGCAGAATGGGGCATACACACAAAGAGGAAATAACGAGGAGAAATGGATATATTTCTTCTTGCTATGCCAGCCTCAGGTAGAATCACCAGTTTGGTGAAAACCTATGATTACAAGTCTTTGTAAATATGGTTCTGCGTCAAATTACATCGATGGATGGACAGGGACGCCCTAGCACCACCCATATAATGCCTAGCTGACTCAAGGTCATGCAAGTCAGGGCAATGTGTGGTACTGTAAATCCCAAAACAGATTTTACATCAGGGTTGTGCCAGAAAAGTGACCTAACCCTGACACAAGATCTGAGCCTCAACTTATACAGTTATTTTTATTTAAACTCTGTCACACAAAAAGTGGCAACAAGAAGAAAACTGACAGTAAATCTGTTCTTGTTAATTGGTTGCAAAGACTGTATTTTAAAATATCTTATGGGGTTAAGGCAGCTGCTGCAGAGATCTGTGTGTTCCAGTAAATCCGAATGAATAATAATTGTAATATAACTCTGGATGGAGGTTAATGCACTTGCTGGAAAGATCTGTGTTTTGTCTAGTCTCAGTTTTTACTTGAAGTAGCATAGAGGATTAATGCAAAGCACATCATGTAACATGCAAATGACAGATTTTATTTTATGTAGCTAGGTAAGTGAGTTACTGCTTTGAACAGAGAGATCCTTATGTTACTTGCAGTTGCATTGTAAACCTTTTAATATAGCACAGTGAGCTATAGAAGATGATATTTGACTTATACACCTTGTAATCCCCCCTGTTTTATGTAACACATCCTGTACAATGATTTACAAATGCATATGATTTATTGTAAATGTAATATGTAAGTGTGATGTAACGCGTTCCGACACCCTGCATTAGGATGAGTAGCGCTATACAGGAAAACATAGTGGTACTTAAATTATTTCAACGCCTCCTCGGGGGTAGTAAGCACTATATAAATTACATTTATTTTGTGTAAATAATGGGAAAGACCCAACACATCTGACATTCTTACTCCAGTGCATGCATATTTTGTAAACAGGGACTGAACAAAGTGAAAAGCGGCCTCTCTTAAGTATGTGTGAAGTGCTAACAAGGTGTGAGCCATTGTTTCATCTCTGCTGTATTTGCATCAGGTGTGAGTGAGGCTCCTGACTGCTCCCAACCAGGAGACTCGAACAAAAGGAGGCTTGATGACCCCTCAAATTCGGCCAGTGTTATGGGCCCAAAAGAGACACAATTGATGGACGGAATGCAGAACAAATCAAAACATTCACCCCCAGTCAAGAGATCTGGGTTAAATCCATCATTCTTTTGCTCACCATGCCACCCCAGTTTAGACCTGGCCATATGCAAATCAGTCTTGACCCTGTGCCTCATGGGAACAGTCCAGCCCGAACTGCTAAGCCAGGTCCTCCCTGGACCGGAAACAAGCATCCTAGGACCGGTTTCGGGGTTTCACCCCTCTTCAGCCAGGATAGCTCGAATCCAGTGGCACAGTGAGCCCGGGACCCACGTCTGGGCATACCCGGCACACTTAGGGCGAGGAAGCAAATGACACACAATTGATGGACGGAATGCAGAACAAATCAAAACATTCACCCCCAGTCAAGAGATCTGGGTTAAATCCATCATCCTTTGCTCACCATGCCACCCCAGTTTAGACCTGGCCATATGCAAATCAGTCTTGACCCTGTGCCTCATGGGAACAGTCCAGCCCGAACTGCTAAGCCAGGTCCTCCCTGGACCGGAAACAAGCATCGTAGGACCGGTTTCGGGGTTTCACCCTCTTCAGCCAGGATAGCTTGAATCCAGTGGCACAGTGAGCCCGGGACCCACGTCTGGGCATACCCGGCGCACTTAGGGCGAGGAAGCAAAAGACACACAATTGATGGACGGAATGCAGAACAAATCAAAACATTCACCTCCAGTCAAGAGATCTGGGTTAAATTCATCATTCTTTTGCTCACCATGCCACCCCAGTTTAGACCTGGCCATATGCAAATCAGTCTTGACCCTGTGCCTCATGGGAACAGTCCAGCCCGAACTGCTAAGCCAGGTCCTCCCTGGACCGGAAACAAGCATCCTAGGACCGGTTTCGGGGTTTCACCCCTCTTCAGGGAGGACCTGGCTTGGCAGTTCGGGCTGGACTGTTCCCACAAGGAACAGGGTCAAGACTGATTTGCATATGGCTGGGTCCAAACTGGGGTGGTGTGGTGAGGAAAAGAATGATGGATTTAACCCAGATCCTTGTGACTGGGGGTGAATGTTTGCATTGTCCAGCATTCCTTTCCATCAATTGTTTCTTTTGCATTTGTCGCCCTAAGTGGGAAGGGTATGCCCAGACGTGGGTCCCGTGCTCACTACACCACTGGATTCAAGCTAGCTTGGCTGATGAAGGGTGATGCCCTGAAACCGGTCCCAGGATGCTTGTTTCCGGTCCAGGGAGGACCTGGCTTGGCAGTTCGGGCTGGACTGTTCCCACAAGGAACAGGGTCAAGACTGATTTGCATATGGCTGGGTCCAAACTAGGGTGGGGTGGTGAGCAAAAGAATGATGGATTTAACCCAGATCCTTGTGACTGGGGGTGAATGTTTGCATTGTCCAGCATTCCGTCCATCAATTGTTTGTTTTGCAAGTGTTATGGGCCCAGCAGGAGTCTTAAAAAAGAAAGCCCGTCCCAGCATGCACGTTGTTGCTTGTTGCAAATGGAAAGCAGACAACGTGCAGGTGCTGCAGAATGTGTCCCGGTGTTTGAAAATTACACTGGGACGAATTAAGCTCATTATTCAGTGGGGCCCAACTTCTTGGCAGGGTGGACGGTATCCACCCTGTGAAAATAGTGGGTGAATGCCATACACCTGTGTGTGCCCCCGACTTGTGCCCTGGGCGCACAGGTTCTATGCTGAAAAATCTTCCAGATGTGGTCTGGGATCTTCTAAGAGTGAGGAATCTGCGGTTAGAAGTATCCACTAGAACTAAAAATCACTGAAAACTACAGCACACAGCATTGAATTCGTCTAAAAACCCTCCTCAAAAGTGCATTAAATCCATGCATCATTCAGAAAAGAACAGAAGTCTCTTCTCTTCCAGAAAACTTGGTGACAGATCGCCCTACCCCTGTTACTCCACTCTTGCTACTAATTCTCCTCAAAATCCGAGACCAGTGACCAAAAGGCAGGTGCTACAAAAAGCACAAAACCATCAGGCACCTGACTGTTGATCTCTAACTTTACATACATTTTAAAGTCTACCATTTCCGTGGGGGCACCTAGATATTTATATCAATGATTTCAAAGTAAATAAAACACAGATGTAAAGTATTACAATCCACATTCAAATCATCACATTGTGTTTTTAAACATCCTTCCCCAGATGCCAAAGATCTATGCTATGCTCGTCCTGATGTATTTAAGGTCTGTGCTGCCACCTGCTGGTGGTAAGTGGAGCGAGCGGTCCTTTCACAAGGCTCGGAATTGAACTTGTGATGTCTTTACAAGCGTCTAAGCATGCAATGAATGCCTCAGTTTGATGTTGTGGTACAAACAGAAGAGATTACTGAAGTCAAAAGAGTGACGTTCCAATCAGTGTTTAAGTGTGAGGGATAACATACGCCTGCATTATTGCATTTACCTAATATCAAATAATACAAGAAGTTAGGAGTTTCCTTTTCTCCCTTTAATGTGAGCACTGACTTGTAACGTCGGAGAGCCACACTTGAAATCTGAGAATTACTTTCGGAGGCAGAAAAGTAAGCCGATGATTAAAAATTCTGTGATCATCATTTTAGCTGGTTTCAGAGACTGCCTTATCCTCAACTGAAAGCTTAATTTAAAACAAGAGTGCAGATTCAATGCAGCAGGGAGCTGTGACAGGAAGGGGAACTGCAGCTTCTGCACTGCTGAGCCATGCTGCCATCTGACTTGTCTTCTTCAGAGGGCGTGCCGGTATACTAACAACACAGAGTTAAAAAACGCAACGAAAAGGCAGCCCGCAGCAGTCGAAGTTATGTTATTTTCCGTAACTGCCATTTGTACCTCACTTTCACTAGTTACTATGGATCCACATTACCCTCTTCATATTGGTCCAGTTCCCTGCAGATCTGGGAGAGCAGTAATTGAAGTTTTATAAACAATCACATCCTCAGCATTAACTTACTTAACACGAAGGCGGCAGTTGGGGATCTCACACAGGTTCCCGATATTATCACCAAGGAAGCAGACAAAGATGCTAACATAGTGGTAATGAACAAGATTGACTACATTTAGGAAATAGAGCTACAACTATTGACAATCAGACTTGCATCAAATTGAGTCATAACCCCTTGTCAGAAGTGAACAAAATCATAGAACAAAAACCTAGCACACGGCGGGATTCCTGCCTCATCATGTGTTTGGAATTTAAATACTTGTTCAATCAGTATCTCAATTTCCCATGCATATACATTTTGCAAAAAATACAAAAAGCCTGGATTATTTCCCCCCCCCCGGAAGATCAATTATTGCGCGTATTGACTCACCAATGGAACACATCTCAAAATAGGCAGATCTCTATTTGCAACCTTTGGTATACAACCTTCCAGCATATATATGGGACACTAAGGATTTTTTTAACAAACTGGGTGGCATCATCTAGTCAGAGGAACTTACATTTGTAACCTTAGATGTCTGCTCTCTAGATACAAGTATCCCCAAAGACAAGGGTCTTATAGCACTACAACATTTCCTATTGTCGAGGGATGCAACACTATTAGAACACACTAACATGCTAGTGGACACGGCCTCCATTATTTTGGAGAACAAAGTATTTTTACATAATGGCCAGTGGTTCCGCCAATCCTACGGGGTAGCAATGGGTTCCAAATTTTCTCCTTCTCTTACCAACCTATACATCAGTTGGTTTTAACAGTCGCACATTCGGACCCAGGGTCCCCCTGATATGGCAGAGCATACCCTGGACTGTGGAAGATTCACTGATGATGATATTTTAATTTGGACTGGAAGTAAGGACTCCTTTCTAGACTGTATTCAATATCTTAATGTTAGCACCTTCAATATTTTATTTACTCATAATTACAATATAACAAGTATCGATCTTCTGGATGTGGAACTTATGTGGAAGGGGAGGGGTGAAACTGCATCAAAAATACATAGTAAACCTACGGCATGTAATTCTATATTACATGTAACTAGCACACAACCTAGATTGCCGATCCACTCCATTCCCTATGAGGATAACATTTGTGACCTGGAAATGGTGAAACTAGAAGAAACGTTATTGACAAGAGGATACCCAAAGGAGGTGCTACATATGGCATGACCGAGAATTATTAAGAAACAGTAGGGTGCATTACTCGAACAGAACCAAACGTAACAGTCAAGAGAAACATCTAACATTCATAACACCATATAGTTGTCATAGTGAATCTATACATGGAATACTATATAGACATTAGCATTTACTTACTCTAGATAATACCCTTTCAGCGATCTTATCACCAAAGCCTCAAGTAAGGCATTGCAGAGGCAAAACCTTACGTGTCATGCTTTGTCATTACATGCTACAATGTCAGACCTAATATAACACCTACCTGGTTGGCAGTACCACCACCACTTGGTTTTCATAAATGTGGATATTGCAACATATGCCAATATGCATAAGACAAAACTATCTGTTTTCAACGTACTAGTAGCAGAAAATACTATTTGAAACAATTCATAAACTGCAATACCAATTATATAGTTTATTGCATTATCTGTCAATGTGATCTAATATATGTGGTTGGCACCATACGCTCTTTGAAGGAAACAATACAGGCGCATGTTAGATCAATCAGAAAATCGAGCTAACAACTATCCTTTGCAACTCATTACAACATGAAACCTTGTAGGTTTTTACTTGCATGTCCATTTGTATGCTCTACATTTGGACACAGATGCTCATTTTAAGCATGTGTTCTCGCAGCAAATCAAAAGGCCTGATTATGATCTTGGCCGATGGGATACTCCGTCACAAACCTGACGGATATCCTGTCCGCTGGAATACAAGTTCTATAGGATATAATGGAATTGTAATTTGGAGGACGGGATATCCGTCACATTTGTGACAGAGTAACCGTGTCCGCCAAAAATCGTAGTCAGGCCCAAAGTCTAATATAGACCATATGAGAACTACTTCTGGGAAAGTCTATCATTGTTTTGTATAAACCGGTTTCCTTTTAGTGCTCAGTTTAGGCATTTTACCTACATTTCCTCAAAGGTTTCCTACGTTGCCATATTAAGGGAGTACGTACACTTAGATATATACTGTTTTCCCCTGTCCCAGTCTTTTGGTTCGTGCGGGTGGTACACTCCATGATGGCTGTGATCTTTATATCAGGAGGAGAGCTTGGTTTTTCGCTGATCTGGGTAAGTATACCAATTGATGCGGGCGCACCTGTTTCACTTCAATATGGATGTATTCAGTGACTGAACTAAATCTAGAGGATTTAATTTGCCTTGCTCGCATATTATTATGAACTGGATATACACTACATGCCTTACAGATGGTGAAAGTGAGTGTTACATTGGTCTGCCTTCTATTTGTCGAGACCATGCCTTTTTAGGGTCTATGCACCATTTTACGCGGACACTGAACGACTGCCTTGCAGACTGGAACCTTGAGGTTAGTGTTTATTTATGTGGGAAAGTTAGCATTTATATTACTATGTCATTGATTACACTATTTTTCTATCATAAAAGTACATAAATGTCGAGCACTGATATTGGTTATTTTGTAGCTCATCATGGCTGAATAAATATACATTTTGTGCCGGGTTGGAGGGCAGTGCTATTTAGACAGTCTATAAGGACGAACTACTCAGTCCTGCATGCTACTTGTATCGATGAAGGAGGTCATACTTCGCTTCCAAGTGAGACTGAATCTGTGGCTTGATTATCATTGGAGTATTTACACAAAAGATAGATAAGAGGGGTTGCTCCCGGAGTAGGAATGTTTAATGTCTACTTTTGCTTCATTCAGTGGGGGCAATTCGCATATGAAATTAAGAAACTTTTCTCTTTTGTGTTTTTTAAATGCCATAAAGTTTTTACTTCATTCAGGAAACATTTCGGACAAGTACTTATAATTTAATTTCTCCAAGGTACTTCTTTTGTAGATAGTCTATCGGGGGATACGATTACTTTTATTCTCCATTATGGTATATGGACTTTTTGGTTTCTCTCGAGATGTGTTTGATTGTGCTTTCATTATGTCACAGTGGGTGGCATGACTATCATTGATTATTTGTTTCTGGTACTAAGCGGTGGTACAATATGGATGATTTTTTTTAATACATATTTGTAACATGTATCTGTTTTACATAAAGGGCACTTTTGTAGTATTCCAAGGGGTCTTTTAACACATGGGTCTACTGTTTCTATTTTCTCACTAGTTTGTCACTGAGGTGGTGGATTAAGGTCTATCCTCTGGAAACTCCATATATTTGTCCATGTCTTTGGTGGTTATAGAATATAATTGGATATATACCAAAGTTGTTGCTTAGGAATTCTTTTTATATTTTGTCAACATTGCAGCCTTGAAAACGTCCCTTGTGAGACAAAACACTTGTCGGCTGTTGGATATGCAGATGTGAATTATACTGTCCAATTAAGATCATCCACAATATCTGAAGTAGTGAAAATAAATGAAACAAAATATATGGACTATTTTTTTGAATGTGCTCCGGTGTCTAGAATTCTTAGAAGTAAAACAAATCTTGGCAAAGGCAATAGGTCTTGCCTGAAATACCAGAGCGCAGATCTATTGGCTTTGCCAGTGCTTTCTTCCCCACATGGCTGCCACAGCCCCCAGCCCACCACCCCCGGGCTACCTTGGACTAATGTTTCGTAAAGCAAAGGAAAAACAATTCCGAGGTGAGACTGAAATACTCCTTGGGCAAAACATAGAAAAGGGAGGAAAGCCACTTTATAAGGAGCAGGGAACGGAGAAAGAAAAGAAGGCCAACAAATTGTGAAAGAGCACGGCCAGAGCTTAAGTGTACACAAGGAGCGCTGAAAGACTGTTTCATTTGTTTTCTTTGGACTGGATGGTTGGTTGTCCATTGTTCAGCCAGAGCAGACTGCTTTCTATATATACTTTGCAATCCAAGTCTGCAATTATTATGTGAAGTGTTTTTAAAGGCATAGTATATTTATGTTACTTTTAACTCATGGTTTCTAAGGTGACTGTTGGTGTGGTGCGGAACAGTCATGTTGATCTGGTAGCGCTTTGCCAACTATATGGCTTTGGTGCTGAACTGTTTATATGAAAGTGGAAGTGGAGTGTCTCGTGTGTGCTAACTGTGATTCCATTTGTAGGTGTGATTGGAATAAACATTTGCACCATTAGTGTTAGGTGAAAGTGCTGGTGGATGTCCAATAAAAGCCAACTATGGGACATACTGGATGTGTATTGTGTGGTTGTGATGAGGAGTTTCGATAATTCAATTGGGAGGTTGTGTAATATGTATGTGGTTTGGGTGATTTGTGCAGTCTGAAAGAAATTAGCTATTCTACAAAACTAGAAATACATATATGTGATGGTAAGTGGGGCCATCTGAAGGGTGAGCAGTCACTCCTACAATAGAGAAGACAGGTAGGCAAAGTAGGCAAACAAGGTACAATTGTGAAGTCTTAGGATTACTGCTGCATGGCATGGCTTGCACCAGTGCTTGCTCCCACCCCCATCCACCTCTGGTCCAGGGAATTACTGGATACCCCTTATAACCTTGGGTTAAATCAGTGGCACTCAAGATATAATTAACGCGGAGTAACAGGAGTTATGCTGTCCAGGATTCTAACGATCACATGCGTGCTGCCCAGTTGTTAACACCCCATCACCAGCACAATCAATCCTGTCCCCAGGCAGACATCCCAAAATCTGTGCCCATATTCCCCATGTGAGTGGCAGACTGCAGCGGGATTCAAGGATCTGCAGCTGCATTCGTAGATCTACTTCAGGATTCGAGAATCCTGCAGTCTATAAAAGCCACACCCAAGGCGTGGCCAGGTACTTCGCATTCTTCCCTCCTGATAAGAGGAAGCCTCTTCACCTGTGTTTCTGGCTCCCCAATCAAGATTATCTTCTAGCCAGATGTCAAGAACATCGTCCCTGTTTGAGGCACTAGGAATTTCTTCTGCAACAGTCCCTCAAAAGATTTATCTTGTATCCTTGGAATTGTTTACCCTCTCCCAGTTCTGTCTTCAGAGGCCTCAGGTTAGTTATAGCTACGGGGAGCTTGATATTACTTTTTTGTGCTCTGGGCCCCTGTACTATCCCCTGAGCCGACTTCATCAAAGATGCACCGTGACAACTGTTTCTTGGGCCTCTGCAGTGTTATATTTGGAGTTGTGAAGCATTAGAAAATGCTAAAGGACTGCAGAACAAGAACAATCTCATGACAATTCCTTTTGCTCCAACAAGATAAAGGCACTGTGCCACTGATTAGTGGAATATTTACCATAGTGCATCAGCTACTACAGTAAATCTTGTTTACGTGTTCATTTCCTGTATAATGTTACCATTTATGTGAAATCCATTGTAAATGGAAAAGACTGTGTGTATTTTAAGTTGATGTAAGCACAGAGTGTAACAGTAGTCTTGGTTCTGTTTAGTACAAAAAAGCGGTCACTCACAAGGGACTGCATAAAATCCAAGAGGACCTCCATCCGAGGAGCTGTATGACTACAAACTGATGGCAACTCTTGTGTGCCTTCTCTTATATCCCTATCTCCCTTCCACCCTCTTCGCTCTCTTTGCAGAGCGCAGTCTTGGATGCCTTCAGCACTGTCAATAGGGAAGGAAACTGGTGGGTTCCACGCCTTTCCCACAACAAAATTCAGATCTTAGTGGTGACTGGAGTCTGACACTGCATAGCTAGACAAATTTAAGCTAAGCAGGCAAAGCATTGTTTTTTGATTTGTACATGTTTTCGAGGCAGCACTGTATACTCTTATAGTGTAGGAGAAAAGAGAGGTATACATTATTCAGTGGTGAGGAACCAATGCATACAAAGCCCTGCACGATGAAGGGCAAGCATACATCAACAAATGAATGACCTTCCACCAACCAACCAGACACCTGCGATCTGCCTTCCTTTTACTCACTGACACCCCACTGCCTCCCAGAACTGCTGATCCAACAGGAGAGTACTCTCCTTCTCTCACCTGGCAGCCAGAGCCTGAAATGACCTTCCCCTGCACCTTAGGAACGCAGCATCACTCCGAGGATTCAGGAAAGGACTCAAGACATGATTGTTTGAATGAACAGAGCACCGCGAAGCAGCTAGCCTTGAGATCTTCACAGGTGATTTGATGCACTTTTAAATCCTGATTTATTGATTGACAGATGCAAGACAAGCATCACAGAATACTGCAGGCTCCACAACCATCTGTGCACAGTACCAGATGTGCCAAAGCAAAGAGTACAAAAACACAGTGTAAAACAAGTAGTTGAACTATGGTCTAAAGGTCATTATGAGGAGGCAGGGGTGGAAGGGCTAGAGCAGCAGACATTTTCCATTAGAAATAGTTCATCTGGTGGAACAAACTCAGTGGATTCAGAGGTACATGTTTCAGTGCCCTCTGGAAACAACACAAAGCATTTCTGCCCTAAGCACCCCACTCCCAATACATTTCACCTGTAATCTCCTGTCCTGTACAGGCAGACTGTCTCTCCATTGAAAAAGAGAATGTCTGGTCTCCCTTTCCGGCCCAGGCTGTTTAGTAGGAATGTTACAGAGTCCACCACTTCCTCTCTTTCATCTTGCTTCCCTTGCACCTTTTCACTGCCTCTGCTTTCATTAGATCTGTTTTCTTTTGATATCCCTTTGTCGCCTGCAAAATCATGAAAGGCAGAGCCAAAGCCTACTTGGATTCTCAAATGTGACTTTCATGGGGTGCTGAGTTCTCTAGAGAGTGAAGCAAAAAGTTACGCAATCTTATCAGTGCAACTAGAAATACAAATCTACATAATGGCATTCTGTAGAAAGGGATAAAAAGCTTATGTCCAGCTCTAGGTGGTCTCTAAATGATAGTTACCGTACTATCATTACACATACAACTATTATAAAATTCCTGCAAGAGGCACCTAAGTAAATCGAGAATGCAATTCCACATTCACAAAATTGAGTGCAATATCCAAAAAGGCAATTTCATCAGGGTTATATACCAATGTTAGCCTTATATTATACTCATTCAAAAATGTATGGTACTTGATGAGTTCATCAACTGTGCCATTCTAAGTCATCAAAATATCATCAATGTATCTTTTCCAAAAGAAAATGTCTTCAGCGTCATACAGATCCTCATTCCTAGCATACATTTTTTCAAACCACCCAATGAAAATATTTTTATTTGAAGGCGCAAAGCGAGAAACCAAAGCAGTCCCTCTCCTTTGACGGTACAAAAGTCTTGATAGAGAAAAATAATTGTTTATGAGTACAAGTTTAGTCAAATCAAGCCTCTGTATATGTTGCCAATAACTGGCTTATCTCATATACAAAAAGCTTTCTAATGCTTTGATGCCCTGATCATGATCAATAATCGTATGTAGACTCTACTCATCCATACTAACCAGAATGTACTTTGGATTCCATGGCATGTCATACATTTTCTGAAGTAGATCCTTCGTATTTTTAATGTTTGCAGGAAAAGTACTGCCAAATTTCGAAATATGTTTATTTATGTATTCCGAAACGTTTTCTGTACTCGAACCAATCTCTGAAATCATCGGATGACAGAGAGTAAACACGCCCCCCCCCCGCCCCCCTTTTTGTCTCAGAGTGTACTATTGAGCAAATTAAAGAGATACCATGTTAAAGATATATTGATGGTGATAAATACAAATATTTATGAGTTACTAATCCTAAGAATCCAATTATTTATTTTTGAACAAAAGTACACCCTAGAAGTCTGAACACCTACAAACTAATATGTTTAGGGTATTAACAAACTCCTTTCCAGTCTCTCCCACACTGGAAAAGGTTGGAAATGTACTACTTACAAGAGCAGGAGTAAAACGATCTGAAGGGTGGGAAATAAGGGTATGTACGGAAGTTAAATTTGCAATCACACATCAGAGGTTAAATTTGTTCATGTGAAAATGAAATTCACAAGTTTCTAGGAGTATGGTTTCTAGGCCTACTTCTGTAAACTCTTGTGAATTTCTGAAAGTCGTAAATCTGCACAAATGCAAGGACACATACTTGCAGGTGCACTTTTGCTACTTTCTCTAAGAATCTGAATCTAATTTATTTTCATGTTACGCATAATAGTTTTAAACTGATTCTTCAATATTAACCTTTTTTTTGTTTTATTATATGCATGAATCAAACATGTTTTACTAAATGATTACTCAGAGAAATGGTACTGAAAGTTGCTTAATAATTTAACAAATCCCTTTTTCCAAATGGTTTATTTTAATGTACATTTTATTTTGAAAGCAAACTAATACAAATGCTGCTTTAATGCTTAAGCATGTATTTGTATATATCCTGGGAACATATTGAGGGCATTATAAATAGATAGAGGGAAGGGGGCGGGCCAAGATGGCCGGGTGGACGTTGTCCACTCCGGCTCCGTAGCAACGCAGCTGTCTCCGACAGATTTCGAAGGACTTTCATAGCCTAAAAGACTCAAATCCGATCCCGATGACAAGGAGTTCAAGGGGAACCTGCCGGGACCGAGAAATATGAGCGAGGTCGCCTGAATGCCTGGGGAAATCGATGTGATCGGAGACCCCGAGACCAGCACAGGTCCCTAAGATGGCGCCGCGGGCTCTGGAGAGCGTAGGACACTAAGTTGCAGTCTTAGCGACGCAGACACACAGCCCTCGAAGCTGCAACCAATAAGCCCAAGAATCTCCCAATGATCCCCCGGTACCGGAGGAGCCACTGCGACAACGCGAGATGCAGCATCACCTGGTGAGCACGCCGGGAGCTCGCGGGAGAAGGCTCCGGTGACTCGAGGGTCCAACACGCCATAGCTGACTCGCTGCAGGGACGGTGAGTGGGGAGCGGAGAATACATCTGGTGATCTAAATGGGAGTTTCAGAGGACCGGAGGGTGCCTGAATTAAAACCACATAAAAACTTTGCTAGTTTTTTTTAATGCGGGACACGCCACGCCTGACCTCAAAATGGCACCAGCCAGGGAAATACCACTAATCTCTAAATAGGGAGCTGTAGGAGCCGCGAGCACTGGTTGGCCCGGCGGCCGTTGAATCAAATTTGTCCCCGGAGGAGTGAGTTGGCTTCTGGGGCCCCCTGGACTCACCAGCGCTGGGCATATTCCTACGGAGCGCAGGGGATTCTACAACTTGGCCACAGTAAAGGAGGAATACAAATATCTCGGCCCGCCTGACCCCAAAATGGCGGGCGACATCCCTTCACACAGGAGGAGTGCAGGAGGCTTCCCTGTAGTCCCATGAGGGTACGGAGAACTGAATTAAGGCTCCCTGGTTTGTCGTGGACAGTTGGGAATGAAGGCTCAGGATCAGTGATACACGGGAGCACATAGCCACTGCCTGACGTTAAGATGGCCGCCATGTAACATTATTACCTCAATGTGTCTTCCATTGCAGGCACAAATCGTACCGGATAGACGCTTATTGTTAATCCCCATCCCTTTTCAGCCATATAGCCTTGGGCGGACTCCGACTCCGCCGATGCAGGAGGCCTATATTGATAGGTGCGGAGCACACTGAACGTGACCTGACGCCTCAGGTAGCTCCCACTGCATCCGGGGGGCACCCTGGGTGCGACGAGAGCCGACACCCATGGGTGGGAGATGTCCAGGAGAAAGCAGCGGAAGCCCCAGCAGGTCATCTCTGACTGCGAGACCTCCACCGGCCCTGAGAATGGCACTTCAAACGCCACATATCATGTTCAGGCAAGAGCCTCGGCGTGACCGGCGCCCGTGATGGAACTTTTTGACGATGCCCCCCTAGGCGGAATCTAGAACCTTCTGTATGTACTGCGGTGCCCGAGCAACCTTTGGCCGATGACCGGTGGAGCTGTCCTATGCAGCTATAGAGGAGTTTGGCTCTGGTTCACCCCTCGGCCGTCACCTACCCAGCCGGACGTCGGACACTGTTTTTCCTCGTCTCCCCGTTGTATTTCCTCCCCCCTCCCCCCTATGTTTATGCTATGCTTTTGTAACTCATGTAACTATGCTCCAGCAACTGATGTAACTTTGTAACTATGTTCTGAAACAATGTTCTTCCTCATGTAAAGCGCTCCGATACCTTTGGGTCTAGCCAGCGCTATATAAAACTTTTCAAATAAATAAATAAAAAAAGATTCAAGTTGTTTAATTTGCAAACTTGTATAGGTTTTTATACTGGACCCACTCTCACTAATGCAAGCAAACTCAATGCATATATTTAGTGTGCTCGCCTGACAGTGAAGGCTTTACATTAATGAATCATATATAGAAGATTAAACAACTTATACATATGGATACAAGCATTGCCTTAGTGGCAAATTATATTCTTTCATAGATCCATACTGTTGCACTATAATCTGGCAGGGGGTTAGACCTACTTCTCTAGTGGACAAAATAAACGTGAAAACTTGTTGTCCTTGATGTTAAGCAACATTTCCTGGAGGTCGGCTGATAGGAATTACACACCCCTGAATACCTAATGCCTGTGACTTTAAGTCACAAATAAAGCAATCTACTAGATGAGGGGAAGAAACATCTTTGACAATTTAAAGTGATTTATCTGTTCCTCGAGGTTTTGAGATCAAGTTGTGCCTCATACATTAGACATTTGTTTACCTATTTTAAAACGAGGAGTGTGGCTAGTGTTATTAATTGTTTTGAAATAGGCATCTCCCACTCAAGTGAAATTTCTTGACTATTCAAGCTGTGTCCGAATCCAAATCACTCTGCAATAAGCACATGGAGAAATTTTAATGACTTCAACAAATGTTGGCTCCTACTTAATGAAATCTCATTTTGGGATAGTTTGCTGGGTAACATCCATGAATAATTGAGAACAGGACAGTTCATTTAGAGCAAGACTTTGATATTCAAGGATTTGCTTCATAATTTTCCCCAAGCTCTATGATGCAAATATCAAAGTAATGGTCTCACCTGTTGTTTTTAATTAAAAGTCAATATGTTATTAGTTTTGAGCTACAAAGTGGATCCACATGCATCATCTTTGTGCTATCAGTGTAGTGAAGATGGTTCTATACCCACCCCATGATTATCGATTGTTCAGCACTTGAGTATTTGGCAAGATTCTCTTCACACTATCACTGGGGTAGTTTAACCTCCAGCTTTTTCTATTTCTCTAAAACTTAACTAAAGTAACTCAAATTCCCCTGTTAATTTTTTGATCGCACTCCACTAGAAAGAGTAAGAATCATCTCAATGGCAGGAATAGAAAGGATTTCTTATGAAAATGTTTCAATTTGAGAGGACCAATATGAAAGCCAGCAGTAAATGGAAAACACACAGACCATCTGGTCTTATATGCCTTATCTCAGTTAAATGACTATCTCTGGGACTGAAGTAGGTGAACTGATTGGTGAAGGCGACTGTCTCATCCCCTTAATCGACTATTGAAAACTTGATTTTCCATGAACAGCTCTTTATACTACAACTTTATTACTTGCTTCAGGTTGCCTCTCTAGCTTATTATCTACATATATGATAAAATATGTTTAAAAAGCAATGCACTTCCACTATATACAGCTTACACTTATAAACTTCCTGCTTATGTAATTAGAGGAGCCAACTGTGCTGGCGCCTGTCACCCTTCTTGGCCTACCGCACAGCAGCCATCTGAAACTGCAAGTGCAAAGAAGATAACTCTGGAGAACATGTAGACCCGTAGGATGATGCCTGAAAACAGTATGCAGCCAAGCCTTCTTGGAGTTGCCAAGTACAAGACCAAGAGGTAGGTGGTAGGCTACTGGAGTAGTGGCTGAGCAGACAGAGGGCCAAGATAGGACTACCAGGAGAAAGGGCCCCATCTTCAGAATTCAAGCAATACCTTGATGCAGGCTGTGGAGACAGAGTGGTGTTTCAATGTCCCAAGAAAGAATTAACTCATCACAGCAAAACCTTGAAACCAGAAGAGAGGCAGAACCAGGCAGATCAGAGAGTCGGTAGAGAGACTGCTGCTCTTTGTCTGAACAAATTAAAAATGTGAAGGAATCATAAAAGGTAAAAACAGCAGGTGAAGGTATTGTATTGTTGCAAGAGAAATGAGGAGCAAATAAAAGGAAGGGTGGATTTTACACTTTCCTTGGGGAGATCTTAATCAGTTGGAATCCAGAACAACCATAAGCTAGCCTTGAGACATAGGCATCCCTCAGAACAATCAGAACTACACTTATTGCCTGGAAAGGAAACTCCCCAACATCGATTCCAATGAGGCAAAAGGTAGAATTAAAGTCTACTGGGATTGAACCCTAGAGCAAACATCACCCTGGTCACAGGAAAAAGCCCCAAAGTCGGACTATCTGCTTAGCAAGGCAAAAGGGACAGATGAACAGCTTTCTCAATACCAGGGTGGTACCGAAGGTTGACCATTCCTTGTGGAATACAGAACAGAGCAGATTTCATTTCTACATAAAGCAAATGATTGTCACTGCAACAATTAATTTTATCAAGGAAGAAACTAGACCACCCAAAAAGGACCACATATTTCCAAATATCTTTATCATCCTCTGCCCATCAATCAATTATCTAACATGTTTAGTACAGAAAAGCAAGCATTATCACCTACCTAAATTATGGAGATCCTTTTCTCTTTCCTCCCATCTGATAGGATCAACATATGAAGACGACAGAAGAAATCGTTTGCCTAAAAGCACAATAAAAAGAAGTTAGTTGCAATTGGTGTTTCACACAAAGCAAGCATTGACATGTAGTACTTCAAGCAATTACAACATGAAACTAAGCCGGGTATTTCTATGTAAACTGGCTTTCCTATAAGAAGCTCAGCAGATTTGCGAGCTAAGTTAAGATTTTTAGTTTAGAGACATTTTATTTATTATTTTATATTTAATACATTATTTAATTTATTTACTTAGAACTGGACTACAGCCAGCCTTTTCCAATAAATGACATACACTTAGAGCTCCGTGTCAGCCCCTTGATCATTATTGGACAGCTTGGTTGTTTATCTAACTTCCCTGCTTCCAAGAGGATGCCTCTCTTCCCTGTTTTTGTGTTTGTCCCATCCAGAACCATTGAGCCATCACAATATTCTGATTGTTTAACTTATATCCTTCCTCTGGGAACTGTGCCTCTACAATACAAGAGGGTCTAGTTTATATCTGAAAAGTACACTCAGTCATCACACATTTGTTTATCTTTTACATTCCTTGTGAACAGAATGCAATCCTTTTGTGACTGTTTCCAGTGCAGGAGGCTTTTTTAATGTTTTTGAGAGGCTTCAAGGTGGGAGCCTGACCTTAAGATGGCCGTTCAGCACCAATGGCTCCAGCCTTGTTAATAATAGAACACAGAGCACCCACGCCCTATCAGCTCGAAGGTTTTCATTCAGTTTGAAGGGATTTTTACATTCAAGTATAAAGTGCACATTTTCATTTTTTTAAAGTACTTCTCGTAAGTAATCTTATTGGACCTTTTTTGTTATTGTTCAATGAACATCTTGTGGTGAAACTCTTAACAATCAGTATCACTTCAATAAGGTAAACTCTTTACTTTGATGGGGACTGTACATTCCCTCTTCTCTTTCTGTGTATGAGCAGGCCAGGTGCTGGTTTCACTTATCTTGCAGCTGTTGCCAGTGGAGAGAAGTTGTAAGCATTCACCAGGTTCCAGAACAGGTAAACAGAGTCCACGTTTTGCATGAAAGCCCAAGCCTTGGCACACAAAATTAGCATTTATGCCACTGAGGGAGGAGTGGACTGCTGCAAATCTAATGCAAATGGTCTGCTGAAGAGAGGAGAGCTAACATACTGGGGACGTTCCTCTTAGAAGATTCCAGCATGCAACTCCCTAAGAAAGGCATGCATCACAGTTTCTTGCAGCAGGGACAAAAAACCTCTGTATTGCTAGTGGTGTATAGTTCCCCCCTCAGTGACTGTATGGAGTCCATACTTACCACTCACCCTGGTGATTTGCAGTGCCTTATAAATCAATGAAACGTCCATCAAGTGCACCACTTTGTAGATCATTCGATGTGCCTTTTATATCCACCAAAAGGCAAGCCTTTCAATAGGATTATGCTCTGAATGTGCAATGAAAAAAATGAGGTCTGTTTCATTTGTACCATCTAATCGAATTCATCGTGTTAATGGGAAGGTTAATTGCAAAAGAATTTGTGATTTTATGTGGTGCCCAAAAAAATTGTTTTCATGTTTTATGAAGAGGTATCTAAGACACAACAATGTTTTTCTTCACATAATATAAGCATACAAAAGTTCCTTAAAAGATACGTAGGTACAATGCTAGTGAGTGGAGAATCAGCACATTTAGCAAAACACTGAACAGCATGGCTCACTTTGTACTAGTGCTTGGCTACAGGGCACAAGCTTCCACGCGCTGTATGACGCTCAATGCAATGACTTTCTGTCAGATCAGCTCAAAGCAAACCACGGTGTATGGAGAAAATACCTTTATACTGATCTGTGTATGGTGTACGCCAACAAGTAAAGGCTAAGCACGCTCACTGCATACAGGTGGAAGCCGACAACTGTGAAAATGATTGCCTTGGCATGCCACACGGTATGGTGATGGCAACTCTTCTTCTTACAACAACAAACACAACTTATAAACTTGAATCCACCACCAGGGACCCCCTGCCTCCTTATCTCACTTTCGCAGGTTCTTTGTTACCCCTGCTTTCTCCCTTGGTCATTGTCTTTCAGCCTTTCTCCTTTTACCCCCTTTTGTGTTCTTTTTCTCTCTTGCTGTGGATCAAAGTATGTTGAGGGAAAATAAGTACAGGTCCTGGTGGGCCCTACCTGCTCAAATTATGCACGGACTGATGTTGCTTTGATACTATGGCTGCTTTCATTGCACCTCCATTGATTTTGGACAGAATTGTGGTGAAAGCACTCTAAAAATGGAATCCAATTAAATTTAATTACATTAGCAAACGTATTTACCCTTAGTAGACCAATAAAATGTATCTAATTAGAAACTGAAAGTAAAACAAATTCAACAAAACAAAAATCAAGAGTGTATACTGCTTAACGAGGTCAAGTAAGTTATGCAAACAACAACACCGTGATAGATGAATTCCCAATGAATAGCATTCCATTTTTACTTTTACTTCAAGACGCCATGTATTAAGATTTACTGCATCAATTGTCCGCAGAGTAATTTGTCCCGGTCGGTGCCTCGCAGCAGCTCATTACAAGGAGCTCTGCATGGAGCACTTTTGCTTCCAGTGCTCTTAATGTTTGCTTGTGCGCATTCTCCCCTTTCCTGCACGGCAATAGGCCGCATAGCACTGGGTCTACGTTACCAGGCCTCCACTTCTAGGCTTTGTAAGATGCTTATTATCACTTTACATTCTTTCGACCCGAGCAGATGCCACAGAATACTACAAAAACATTTTATTTCTGGTCTCCTTATGCTTTTTAACAACTACTGTAGGCACAGCGCGTAAACTGCATAGACTCACTGTGTTTCAAAAGATGATACTATTACATTTGGAGAGCAATCAGATTTGTATTTACTTTGGACTTTAAAACAATAAATATTAATTCACAATGTCTTTGTTTTAATACGTTTGTCAAAAACATCACTACAAAAACAATAAAACTATCAAGGCAAGACCTACTGGCTTTACCAATGATAGCTTCACTTCGCATTTAGCCCATGCTTTACCTTACTCTCTTTCCCAGTTGTTTGTGTGACCACTGCATGCCTATTTATACTGCCCTCCCTCTCCTCAAAAGGTTTTTTTTGTATTTATTTATAGATTTCTTTTACAAAAGGCATGGCGGGCAGCAAAGTGCTGCAAGACCATAGCTTTCTTTACTGGAACTGCTTTTTTGTGCTTTGCCAGTCTTGTGTGCTCTATTTTTACCCCATACACGCCTACGGTTCATTTCCTTTTTAGGTCGAGCCTCGAGTAGCGCGCAAGCGCTGCTAGGCGAAGACTTTAAGTAAGGGGGTTTCAGAAGCAGTCCAAACGCTCGTGCGTCGTGGCTGGCCTTTTTGGGATGGTTACGCGCGGCAGACATGTGTTTCCAATTATCGTGCCCAGACGCGGGCGCGATAATTGTAAACACATGCCGGCAAAAGGCCATGACGCACGAGCGTCTGGTCAGCTGAGCAGGCTGCCGCGCTCGCTCGCCCCCGCTCCTCTCTTGTTAGAACTGCCGGTGCTGAGTACAGAGTGCAGGCAAGCGTGGTAAAACTAGCGAACACCGCTAACTTTAAACCAAGAGGCTTTCCTCGTTTCACTTGTTTCATTCGGCCGCGAAGCGCGATGATATTTCTTACTTTCCCTTAAGCAGATGTCATTTCGCACCCTCTTCCCCCCGCCCGCACTCCGTTGTCCGTGGATTTTCGCACCCCCCACCCGCACTCAGTTCTCCGTGCATTATTGCACCCCCCCTACTCCCGGGCGGATGTCCGGGGGCTGGCGCCGTCCCGGTGATGGTGAGTACTGGTCTGTACTGGCCTCGTTCTTTTATTTCCCCATACTGACGTGTACTCCGTTGCGAGACCTGCGCTGGTTCGTGTTGTTGGACACGGTGGGTAGATGGTAGTAAACGGGATATTGAGAGGTTAACGTCTGAGGTGTGCTGATTCGGGTACTCTGGGTCGGTGGCATAAGTGCTCCAGGGTGGCTTTGTGTCAGTGGTGAGTACTGGTGATGGGGTACTGGCTGAACGTGAACTGTGCGAGTGGTCCATGGTTGCTACAGCTATACGTGACGTGTGCGCCAACAACACTTTTCACGCTGGTGTTTGAGTCTGTACTTTCAGTGGTAAAGGCAAAACTACAGGTCCCAGAATGCAACTATTTTGACTACAAAGCGTGACTCTAGCCCCCATTTCCTTGACGGAGTGAATCTTAATATCGGATGAATCCATACAACAGTGGGAGAACAGATACAAAGCATTTCCCAGTGGGTGACTGTGTGCGATGAGTAACTACCACAGCTCGGGTGCCACCTGTTTCCGGCACATGAAGGTGACTTTCAAACAGTTCTGGATTTCCCTCGCAGGTTTGTATTTATTTATAGCGCCTAAACTGAAAGTAAAAGTATAAAATACTTCTCCAGGCTTAAAAACAACGCCGACTGAAAGCCAGGCGCATGCCATGGGACATTTAAGATATGCTATGCGGTGAAGTTTGTGCAGAGAGGTGGTACCGTCGCCAGGGTACTTGGTAACCACCCTTCTGTTAGTGTGTGTTTGTCCCGGGGTGCACTGCGCGCGGGTATCTGTGCTTGACTGTGTCTAATAACAGGGCATACTTGTGTCTATAACGCTGTGTCCAGCTGCTGGTGACGCTGTAGTTCTCTGACCGTACAATGCTGATTGATACCTAAAAACTCCTCGCAGCAGGGTTTGACAGCAAAAGATATAAGTGCAGGTGCTCACCATAGCACAGTACCTGTGCGCCCTTTTAAATGGACGAAGTGCAGCTTCTAGCACCTGCCCATTGAACGCCCTGCAATGCAGGCTGTGCTGACGTCATCCGTTCCGTGAGTGTCATTTATAGGTGGACATAATATTATCCGTGGTTCTCTTGTTGCCTGTAACTGCAGGGCCAACTTGTGCTGTGAATCTGACTGAACGACACGCTCATATACATTGAGGGGCTAAACGGTGACCCCAGAAAATGGGTGGAGCAGGGTCGGACTGGCATATTGGGCAATCAGTCAGGCAGTGCCCCAGATGCTGATCTCACACGTCATTGAGTGGGCTGGTGGGGCTGGTCTGACAAGTCAGTGAGGGGGCTGGTGCTCTGGCTGTTACTGGGCCTGTTTTGGGGCCGGGTGGGCCTGTTTGTACTGTTGATTTCCCAGAGATTATTACCACAAACATTGCCTGCAGCAAGCTTAAATCCGCCCTGCCTTTTATATATATTGAAAAGCACCTGTAAGTGTGTCTTCACAAGTAAACAAGCATTTGCAATGCAATAGGTCTCGCATTTATGCAAGTTTGACCTATTGACAATGTAAATGACAATGTCTTTTATTTAAGTTTTGGTTTTTAAAACATAAATAAAAGGCATTGTCATTTACAATGTCAATAGCTGAAACTCGAGTAAATGCGAGATCTATTGCATTGCAAATGCTTGTTTTTTTTGGTTACCCACACATTCCATTTTCTCCCCTTCCGGTTCCTCAAATGATCCACAACACCCTCCCTATCCCCCTTTCATTTTTTTATTGTATTTTACATTTTTAATGAGTGCATGCATCATTTTTTTTGCACTCACTTGCACTTTTTTTTTAACCCAGGATAACATGGCCATCCACCATGTTAGGTCGAAACACTGAAAAAATGGCTGTGCAGCGCTGAAGGCGGGCCCGGTTGATGCTTGGAGGGAGGGGGCCTGATTGGTTCTCTCAGACCTGTTTCACAACTACGACATTCTTACATTCGAAAATTGCCAGCGGAATTTTAACATTCCACCAACGGAAAACTTCCACTACCTTCAGCTGAAGCACTGGGCACTCCATCCATTAGTAAGGGAGGCGGCAACTCGGGAGCTGACCTCTATAGAATCCTTTGTAAGGAAGGCAGGCACCACGAGAGGGGTATTCTCATATCTCTATAGCCTTCTGGTCTCCACAACGATTGCACCGAGGCCGCGGTACATTCACTTTTGGAAGCAGACCCCGAGTAGAGAAGAGATGGAAGGGGAGTGGAAACACTTATGGTCTGATATCGCTAAGCATAACCACGCACTAGAGCTAAGGGAAGCACACTATAAAATGTTATTTGATTGGTATCTATACCCTACTAAACTCAAAAGGATCTTTCCCCACACCTCAGACCTTTGCTGGAGAGGGTGTGGCCTGTTGGGGGACTTCCACCACATCTGGTGGGATTGCCCATCCATTAAACCATTTTGGGAGGAGATTCTGGCCCAGATGAAGGAGATTCTGGAGTACCCCTTACCGAGCTCAATAGAAGCAACCCTCCTAGGTCTAAGAGATGCCACTCTAGAACACCAATCCAGGGCAGACAAGGCAATTATGTGGCATGTATAGGGGCGGCTAAGAAGGCAAGAGCGGCAAATTGAAAGAAGAAGGAGGCACCAGTGCTGGCACAATGGCACTCCCGTTTGTGGAGAATAATTACGTTGGAACGGATGGCAGACATCTTCAGAGATGACTATAAGAATTTTGAGTATAAATGGGGGCCCCTTGGTGTCATACCTCACAAGGGGCCTCCTGTTGCGGTCTGCCCTCCCACATTGAGGGGTCTACACCTATTTCAGTTTTAGGACACTTGAAGGGGAGTTCCCGTTGCACTCTCGTCAACGGCTGGCAGGGGATAATTTAGGGGGCACGTGGTAAGATTCCACTTCGCGCACCAGGGCTCAGCAAGGAGCAAGGTTAGGTTAGTCACAGCTTCTCCACCACAGGGGAGGGGGGAGGGAAGGGAGGGTGTTTTCATAGTTATGAAAATGTAATTTTGACATGACATTGGCATGCAAAAAGCATATGTATTCTGTAATTCCAGCATCTCAAGACACTGTGAATGCTTTAGCTGGGGGGAAGCTTGCAGGATAATTTGTGAGTCAGAGTGCCTGAATGTATGAAGATGGAAAAATTTACAATAAACAGATGTTTGACAAAAAAAATGGCTGTGATGCATCACAATAAAGGTGCACGTATCGGCAGCAATTTTGGAATGAGATTTCTTTAATAGAAGTCATTGCAAAACTGCCAGCCATGCATGCACATAGGCTACAGCCCTTCTTTGCATTAATAAAAAGCATTGGCAAGGCCAATAGTTGGCCTTTTGCATCAAAACTTGTTTAGTCTATTTAGTCCACATTTGCAGCTCCATTTACAAGAAGCACAGAGAAAGTCACAACAGCTGACTTTAAAGTGAAAGCTTTAATTTGTTGAGTAACGTAGTTGGTGTAACAAAGAGCAAACATGCTAATGTGTTTTGTGTTGGGGATAGCAAGAGACATTTAAAACTACAATGATAAGAAGAGTTTACAAATTAAAAGCAATAAAAGAACTGAAGCCTAATTAGAGTCTACAGTATTGTTGCAGGTAGGGAAACAAAAAGACTACACTGGCCAGATCTATGCCTCACACAATATACATTAATATTTCAACAAATGAAGTTCCAGGAAATATTTCACAATGTCTAAATAATTATTCTAAACAAACGCTGTCCCCGCAGATGTAATCTGCACCATTGTTTCTTTTCTCTTTGAAGGTTTCTATGTTAAACAATCCTTCCTTTATTATTGTAAGCACAGGCCACAGACCAAAGAGTGACACATCTGACAGAAAAATGCAGTTAAAAATATTCATTGTTCTTTCTACATCTAACATAAAAAGGTGTGCAAGGCTTAACAGCCAAAGATCTCTGAAACAGACCTAAAAGATATATAGACAGAACTGGTATGGCTGTCATAACGAGAGTGCATTAAAAGGTCCAAATGTTAGTAGGATATCTAGACTAAATAGTCCTGGAATATCATTGTTACTTTCGAATACAAAGTATTATTTTATGAAATATGGTATAAGGTTTGGGGAACTTCCGGACTTTTTATAAGAGGGCTGCTGTAAGGAGTTGTGAAAACGTATGGAAAGTAGTAGCCTATCTGGCACAAACACAACTTTGAAGTGACCTTACTCTACAATGGCATTCAGGGGCATAATCTCACAGAGAAAAGGGCATGAACGGCGATTTATTTGGAAGAAGAGGTGGAATAATCTTGGCTCATATTAAAGACACAAAAGAAAAAGGCAAGAAACCAACAGACAGTCTGAGTCAGAAAATTAAACAGAATACTTACCAAGTAGAGATTAAAAGTCCACATGCCATTACATTGGCAATATCACAAGGACTTGACAATTCCACATGGTGACTGATGTACAAGCAGCCTACCTTATAAAGCGAAACAATTCTTGATTTCTGGATAAATGGACTGTAATTATCAGCAAATGTTACTTGCATCTAATTTTCTAGCTTAGCAGAACTCTCTAAATTAATAAAGAGGCTAGAATCAGATATAGAAGGTCTGAGGCAAAAAATAAAATTGCAGATAAACACGGATGAGTGGACTAAGACATTAAAAGCCATTACAAAAGGATTGGGATCTGAAAAAGAGAAATTGACGATCATAAAATGCAGTGGCGGCAGGTGATTTTTTTCAACTGGTGAGGCATAATATTTGCACTGAATTGGAGTGAGCTAGCCCAAATTCTTCTAGAAGGGCTCCGGGGGTCACAAGTGTCAACATTTTGTCATGTAACACCCTCCTATGTACGAGTTCATGTCAATAATAACATAAAACATGGCAGGCCAGAAATTTGCCAATGATTGCATCTATATGTCATCGGTGACCCACATCTTGTATATTACCACTAGTACGCCAAGCTCAGAATTTTGTCATGGTTGTCCGTCAATCCACACCCCGTATGCCCCAAATGGCTGCCCCCCCCCCATGCAAGAAATTGTTGCCAGTGTGCCATAGCCAACATTTTACACCAGATGTCCTGAATCTCACACACATTCACTCATTGATTCACTTATACTATCACCCAGGCACCTTGAAGCGACTCAGGCACACGTTGCATGGAAAAAAGAAACAGAAATAACATACAGAAAAAGCACATTCTCTCAGTGAACGCAAGATGAAGAAAAAGACGTGAAATGGAAGGAGTGACTGCATCGTTCACATGGATTACCTTAAGGGCCTTTACATTCGTTGTTAAGAAATCCTTCTTTGCTTCTGCTTTAAAGTTAAAGAAAAGAATGCAGGACCACATAGGAGCCTGTTTCAAATATTGCTTTGAATTGCTTTTCATATAGGGCCACTGAAGGACCTTATTAGGCACACTCTATCCACATCTGTGTAACCCGGTTTTTGACATAAGTATTTTTCTTTACGGTGTGGTCGGTCAGAGAAATATCTTACAAAATGTATATACCATTAATTCAGGCCACTCCTTCAGGGACCTTCTGGCTGCAGTTTCAGAAGGAAATAAGATAACAGTTTAAAGTTTCTTATTCAGCAAGGCAATAAACCTGCAGGATTAGGCACACATCAAAATTCCTAGCTCTTTTTTTTACTTTTCCCACCTTAATAAAGATTCTTTCTTTTTGTGTCAACACCTACATTTCAGACTCTCACTGTTCAGTGTTTACCAGTGTCTGAAATTTGTTTACTTTGATGACAACTCGTAGCCAACAAGTCTGCTAAAAACATGAAACATTTGATTAAATTTAGTGCAAGGCAAGCAAGCCTAAAGACGCCAAAACAGACAAAACTACTGCATTATTCAGTAGACAAATTAACGAGTCTCTCTCTATTCTTAATACATTTGTTGTTCTAAGTGAAACTACGCTCCTCATGTTTCTACAATAAAATAAAGAGCCTTTGCAAAAAACTGACCATCGATAAGAGAGGGCATGAAGGAAGTTGGAGGCCTGGGGAGAGGCTGGTAGGGGAACAGACTGACCTGTGACAGGAGACGAGACACGGCATGTCAAGTTCTGCAGCTCCAGTTCTCCAACGCAATGCTGTGAAGCACTGCAATGCTTGAAGGAGAAAGTGAAAGCAAGTGGATTGCTTCTTTCAACAGATACACCGTACGCAGTGTATATCCGTTTACTGCATGTGACCCCATGTCGTAGAGTCAGAGCTCACGACTCCCGTGGCGCCAGGTCACATGGTAAAACGCTGACCTGCCTCTCTCCTTCTCACATAAGCTGCCTCCTTTAGCACTCGGAGATTGACAGGTAGCCCCGGCCAGTACTGGACTGAAACCCTAAGCGCCCGGGACTATGTTACAAAGTGACGCTTGATGTGCCATCTGCAGGGGTGTTACCAGAGGCCCTTAAGACGTCAGGCCAGGGCTTGGAGAAAGTAAGCCCTGGCTTAGCCCAGCAAAGCTACCTTCGGTGGCACATGCGCACTAGAGTAAATGTCTTGCAATGGGTATGTGAGGAGTGCCTGGCAGCCTGACCTTCGCACAGTGGGGGTCAGAGCGTAACATACAGCCAATTCAAATTACTATTATAATCAATATAACAGTAATTAGAAAAAGTAAATGTTGATCTTGCCAGGAACCTAGTTGGGTGGAGCCCCCACGCCCAAGGAAACGAACCGCCCCATATAAATTGTTAAAATTCCAACACTATAAACTACAAACCTGACAGTCTACACCGGCAACATTATTACAAAACTGAAAAAAGAAAACAAAATGTATATATGCTCTCATCAGATAGGATCACTGAAGACAAAAGGAACAAGGAAGTAATGGTAGGGGCCAGACTCACTAATGCACATAACAAAGAGTCAAGAAGCACATGGGATCAAACAAAACCCATTCAGAAGCTAGACACACCTAAGGAGAAATAATCTGAAACACATTAAGAAGATCAATTGAGAATAAGCACATCCAGAGGGCATTTTTTTAGGCAGTCTTGGAACAAAGAGAACTACCCAGAGAGGACAGAGGAAGGACCCCGAGAAGCAAAACGAGAAACTCATAACAAACATCTCTAAATATACACTAATAAACTTTAAAGAAAATGTACTTCAAAAGAGTACGTCATTTGTAACCGCAATAAGCTCACCACAATATAAAGCTGAAACAGAATTCTAAAAAGTATGCCTAACTTAAAGCTTAAATATTTCACCTCTGGAATATTAAACAAAAACAATTCACAGTTGAATGCTGCGTAAAGAGCTCACAAAGAAGTTTGATTTTGAAGCACCTAAAGCGCATTATGTATTTGAAAAACTGGCATTAACAGATTTCGAAACGTTTGCTTGAAAGGTAAAGTACAACAGGACAAACCACTTGCAACGTGAGTACATGCATAAAGAAATTAAGCTCAAATCAAGAAATCACAATTTGAGTGGCAGACCAGGGTGGCACTCCATTAATTTTTATGAAAAAGAGCTCAGAGAGCACTTACAACATGAAGGAATATATTTTTAATTGGTTCAGGATTTCACATCATAATATAAAGCTGTTCGAGAACAAATACGAAGTCAAGCTCCACTGGAGTACAGAGGAAAATAAACAGTTCCTAGCACAAACACACCCAAGAATTCCAATTATCTACTTACTTCCTAAGAATTTGCATGACTGCCTAGGCAGCACAAATATCTCAGCTACACAGTCAATACAAAGATCATTGGAAAAATATGGAGTCTAGTTTCTACCCAAACTGCACAAGAGGAATCACCCTACATCAGAGACACGACACATTTTATCAATAAACAGTAGCACCCTCTCGGTGATTAGTGCACTATGAAAATCAACATAACACACTTATCAAGAACAATGAAACATTGTGGTTTTGTACTTTGGATGTTCCAGCACAGCGCTATTTATGTCCATTCCTCACCACAAGGGTATGGAAGCAGTAGATTTGTATCTCCAAAACAGGCAAACCCCATGGATGATTAACGTATTTCTACTATTGTTACATTATATCCTTTTTTCTCTTATTTAAAAGCACAGAATTGGTACTACCTTCCAATCTCTGAAATCTCTATGGGCTAGTCAATTGTGCTTTGTAATGTTAACATAGCTATGTGAAAATTTGAAGAACAAATGTTGAATAATGTCAAGTGGGAGAAAGGACTGAAGACATTTGCTGAGATTAATCAACAAGATTTGCCATTTACCGTTTTTCTGGCAGAGAACCAGAGAGGAACTAACTGAAACATCACACCGTTGAACCTTGGACAGGAGAAAATTAAGATCACTGTTAACATTGGTGAGAAGGCTGCATCCTGCTTAGATGTAATAGTTAAAATTAACAAAGACAACTGGAAACTACACTTAACACAAAAGAAATGGATCAGAACAATTTGTTACATGAGAAGAGTTTCCATCTTAGGAGCCTACTCAAGAACCCCTGGTACTCACAATTACCTAGAGTAAAGAAAACAAAATCCCACCCAATGGAATACCAGACAGAAAAAGAGAAAATGTTACAAATGTTCAGAGATGGAAGATACACGCATGAAACTCGGTCTGAAGTTAAGGAATGAGTAAAAACTCAAAGGAAAGAAAAGTTATTAGTTACGAATTAACCAAAAACATAAGTGCGAGTAGCCAAGTTATATGAAAAAGGATAGCACTCGGACTTTCTAACTACAGGTATTGTTTCTGAAGTATGGGAAACTTATTAAAACAGATGAAGAACTCAAGAACTTTTTAAAAGAAACTCAAATGATGCGTTGTATATGATTTCATAGAAAAACGATTTCATTGAATACCATTACTGAGAAACTGTTTAGTGGAAATTTTCAGAATTAATGGCATTTACAATTTCATAGAAACCAATTCATAGAATGTCTTTTTGATCGAAAGAGGCATTTGCTTGCTTGTTTTTTAATGTTTAAATGCAATGGTTGCAGAACTCACTTTAAGAATGTTTTGTCAGAGGTATTTAATTCAGTGCTTTATTTACTTCAGGAGATATTATTTCAGATTGATGTCATTTACATTGTCAAACAATAACTTAACATGATTTTAATTTTGCTGATCCCTCACCACCCCTAAACACCATCAATCCCTGCCCCCTAAAAACTCCTCACAACTTACGTCCACCCATCCCTGAACCCTAAAAGCCCTTTCTATCTCTACCCTCCACTGAACACTGAAATGTAAAACCCTTCACTACACGTAAACTACATCCATTCCTGAACCCCAAAAACCCTTCTACGCCTAAACCCCATTCATCCCTGACCCCTTAAAACCCCACCACATGCAAACTCCACCCATCCCTGAACCTTACTCAGTGCCCTCAAACACCATCCATCCATGACCCCTAACAACCCTTCACTACTACTAAACTCTACCCATCCCTGAACCATAAAAATCCCTTTCTACATCTCAATTCCACCCATCCCTGAATTATTAAAAGTCCTCACCACCCTAAACTCCACCCAATCCTGAACACTAAAAACTCTTTAGCACCCCTTAACTCTACCCATAACTAAGCAGTAAAAACAATCACCATCCCTAAACTCCGTCCATCCATGAACCCTAAAACACCTCAATACTCTTACACTCCACCCATCGTTAAATTCTAAAAACACATCACATCCCTAAACTCCACTCATCTGTGAACTGTAAACCCTAAAAACCCTTCACCACCCCTAAATTCCACCCATTACTGAACCCTGAAACCCCTTTTACGCCTGAACTCCACCCATTCCTGACCCCTAAAATCCCCCATCATTACCCATCCCTGAACCCAAAAACCCCTCGCTATTCCTAAACTCCACCCAACCTTAATGCAATTTTGGATTTTTCCTTAAAATTAGCTTTCTTTAAAATGCTTCCTTTAAATTTAGATTTTTTTGTAGTTCCTTAAAACTGTTTTTCCTTAAAAATTTTTTTCCATGATTTGGTTTCCTCCAATGTGGTTTCTCAGTTTTCGCTGTTCCATTAACTCACATATATCACAATGACAGCCTAGCAAAGAGAACTACAAAACATATTATAGTGAAAACCAGACTATGTAGTAATGACCAGGGACGCTCCACCGCTAAGGCTGTGTGCAGGTGAAAAAGGAAAAATAAAATGATAACACATTGTTATTATCATTTTATTTTTCTATCCTTGCTCTGCTGGTCAGGGGCGGGGCGGGGCTGACCTATGCCAGGGGAACAGGGGGAGGAGTGGTGGCACTCTCCTAAGTATGCATGATTGTTTGGCCGGCCATCTCGGGCCGGCCAAACAGTCATGCGCACTTTGCATGTTCTCCTCCCAGACAGCATTACAGCCTGGGTGGAGAACATGACCAGGCTCCCACTGCCTCTGAGTGCCGAGCTATGGCACTCAGACCAATCATGACGCTGCTATCAGCAACGTCATAATTGGCTTGGGGAGTCTGGAAGCCTGGGTGCTTTCTGTTGCCGCTTCCTGCCCTGGAGCCCTGGAAGTGGGCGAAGAGGACCGAGAGGCGGCGGCGGCGGCGGCACACAGATAAGTGTTTTTATTTTTTATTTTCATTCCCTCCCTCGGCCCCCCCCTCCTTCGACCCTTTCCCCCACAGCCGCTCCTGGTAATGACTATCAAGTCATCTTAAAAAACTAAAGAAATTAACATTTCCATGTTGAAATGTTATACATTGTTCAGATGTAACCTGGGGAAACACTGTAAATCACTCTAAAATAGACCAAAATCAATCCCAGAGATTACACTACATGCGATGCATCAAATGGTATATACCTCATTTAGGGACTGATTATGAGTTTGGCGGTGTGGGAGTGGGGTGGCACGCCACCGCCCCGCTCCCACACTGCCAAACTCCACCGCAGACTACAAGTTGTAATCCGGACGGGCAGTCCTGCAGCGGCTCGCCCACGGCGCTGCCTTTCAAAGGCTCATAGGAGAGCCTTAGAAAGGCAGCACCGTGTGACAGCCACAGTGCGTTCCAGCATTACATGGACTTTAAATTCCATGCCGTGCTGGAACAGAGGGTGCATGCAGACAGGGGGGCACACCATGTGCCCCGCTGCAGGCATCCCAAAGGCCCTGAGGTAACAGGGGGCCCTGTAGGGCCCTCTTTACTGACTCTGCTCCACCCTTTTCATGGCAGTGAGACCATGAAAAGGGTGGCTGACAGCCAACTCGTAATATGCTTGGCGGTGCGGCGGAGGCACCACCAAACATATTGCGGCCTCAGACCACCGCGCCAGCATCAGGGATCGTGGATCCCTGGCAGTTGCAGTGATCCTAATGTGATCCGACCGCCGTAGTTGTAACATGGCGGTTGGACCACTGGTGCGGCAATCCCAGACCACCACCCTACCTCCACTACAAGTTTGGCGGTCCTATGGTCCGCCAAACTCGTAATTAGGACCTAAGTGTCCATATTGTAAAGTGCATGTGGGTAAGACAACCATGGAAATCTTGATTGAAATTGGTGAACATAAACACAACCTCAGAACAAAGAATTTGAAAATATGTTGGCAGCACACTGACTGAGAAAAGACACCTCATTGTGGGGGATTTAATTATTATAAGTAAATGTTTATAAATCTGAATATGTATAAATGTATTAGAAGATGTAAGAAAACACTACATTAAATTAATTCTGGGATGCTAAATGCCTATTTGTACTGATACAACAATTTATTTGTAGGTTTCTAAACACGTAATTGCTCCTGATGAACTGCACTGCATGAAAAGCATAGTGCATGGATCCAATAAACAATGACTAAGGTATTGAAACTTTTCATGTGAATAAATCCTATTGAATGTAACGGGAATATAATGAAAAGAGCTTGAGAACAAAAGCTATTGTTCGCATTAATGAAAAAAATAGAATCCATAATCAAAGTGAAGTGTAAGATTGAGGCATGCAAACCACAGTGAATGCTTAGCAGATTCCTAGAGCTAAGACATGAATGCTGGTTTGTCAAGTGTCGGAAGATCACACCAGAACACTAAAAAAAATACCTAAAAAAATTTACAAGAAGGAATGTAATTGGTATTTTATAACAGGAGTGCTGGCAAGGGAGTAGCCAGAGAAATAAAATATCCCCCACTTTGAATTGTATCGCTTCTGGTACTGAGTAAGCATGTGAAGCACGCAAGTCCAACACTTATTCGGTTGCTTCCTTAAGTGAATTCTGAAAACAATCTGGCCATTTACACTTCAGCTCTCAATGAATTTGGCCACCTTTCAATCCATGTAATCCACCAACTCATGCATCCTCTCAATCCACATCCTTCCTTTACTCCTTCCATCCTTCTTTGCATCCATCCTTACTTTTCTCTTTTGATTGATCCCTCCTTTCCTTCATCCATCTGTTCTTCCGTATACCTTTCTTCCCATCCATGTCTTATTCTTGCTTTCCATGCATTCATCTTCCTCTCATCTATCCTTCATCCATCTATCCGTTCATTCTTCTTTCCATCTATCACTCCATCACTCCCATCTTTTGTTTCATGCTTTCTTATTGCATGTGTTCCCCACTCCACAGCTGTATTATGTTGTTCTCTAACAGTAGTTTTTATGAGTTTTTGTTTAGAGACTTGTACGTCACAGGGGCGGTTCGTTTCCTTGGGCGTGGGGGCTCCGCCCAACTAGATTCCTGGCAAGATCAACATTTACTTTTTCTAATTACTGTTATATTGATTATAATAGTAATTTGAATTGGCTGTATGTTACGCTCTGACCCCCACTGTGCGAAGGTCAGGCTGCCAGGCACTCCTCACATGCCCATTCCAAGACATTTACTCTAGTGCGCATGTGCCACCGAAGGTAGCTTTGCTGGACTAAGTCAGGGCTTACCTTCTCCCAGCCCTGGCCTGCCGTCTTAAGGGCCTCTGGTAACACCCCTGCAGGGTGCACATCAAGCGTCACTTTGTAACATAGCCCCGGGCACTTAGGGTTTCAGCCCTGTACTGCCCGGGGCTACCTGTCAATCTCCGAGTGCTAAAGGAGGCAGCTTATGTGAGAAGGAGAGAGGCAGGTCAGCGTTTTACCATGTGACCTGGCGCCACGGGAGTCGTGAGCTCTGACTCTACGACATGGGGTCACATGCAGTAAACGGATATACACTGCGCACTATGTATCTGTTTACAGCAGCAATCCACTTGCTTTCACTTTCTCCTTCAAGCATTGCAGTGCTTCACAGCATTGCGTTGGAGAACTGGAGCTGCAGAACTTGACATGCCGTGTCTCGTCTCCTGTCACAGGTCAGTCTGTTCCCCTACCAGCCTCTCCCCAGGCCTCCAACTTCCTTCATGCCCTCTCTTATCGATGGTCAGTTTTTTGCAAAGGCTCCTTATTTTATTGTAGAAACATGAGGAGCGTAGTTTCACTTAGAACAACAAATGTATTAAGAATAGAGAGAGACTCGTTAATTTGTCTACTGAATAATGCAGTAGTTTTGTCTGTTTTGGCGTCTTTAGGCTTGCTTGCCTTGCACTAAATTTAATCAAATGTTTCATGTTTTTAGCAGACTTGTTGGCTACGAGTTGTCATCAAAGTAAACAAATTTCAGACACTGGTAAACACTGAACAGTGAGAGTCTGAAATGTAGGTGTTGACACAAAAAAGAAAGAATCTTTATTAAGGTGGGAAAAGTAAAAAAAAAGAGCTAGGAATTTTGATGTGTGCCTAATCCTGCAGGTTGATTGCCTTGCTGAATAAGAAACTTTAAACTGTTATCTTATTTCCTTCTGAAACTGCAGCCAGAAGGTCCCTGAAGGAGTGGCCTGAATTAATGGTATATACATTTTGTAAGATATTTCTCTGACCGACCACACCGTAAAGAAAAATACTTATGTCAAAAACCGGGTTACACAGATGTGGATAGAGTGTGCCTAATAAGGTCCTTCAGTGGCCCTATATGAAAAGCAATTCAAAGCAATATTTGAAACCGGCTCCTATGTGGTCCTGCATTCTTTTCTTTAACTTTAAAGCAGAAGCAAAGAAGGATTTCTTAACAACGAATGTAAAGGCCCTTAAGGTAATCCATGTGAACGATGCAGTCACTCCTTCCATTTCACGTCTTTTTCTTCATCTTGCGTTCACTGAGAGAATGTGCTTTTTCTGTATGTTATTTCTGTTTCTTTTTTCCATGCAACGTGTGCCTGAGTCGCTTCAAGGTGCCTGGGTGATAGTATAAGTGAATCAATGAGTGAATGTGTGTGAGATTCAGGACATCTGGTGTAAAATGTTGGCTATGGCACACTGGCAACAATTTCTTGCATGGGGGGGGGCAGCCATTTGGGGCATACGGGGTGTGGATTGACGGACAACCATGACAAAATTATGCGCTTGACGTACTAGTGGTAATATAAGATGTGGGTCACCGATGACATATAGATGCAATCATTGGCAAATTTCTGGCCTGCCTTGTTTTATGTAGTTATTGACATAAACTGCTACACAGCCGCTCCTCTCCCACACCGCTTACTGGGACTGCTGCCGCTGCTCTTGATGCTTTTGCCCCCTGCTGTCCCCCACCCCACTCTATCAGGCTTGCCCGCTACCGACCAGCAGCCCGCGAGCCACACTTTCCGAGCTGACTTGGTCACGCAGCGTGCAGCTGGTAGCGTGAGGCGTGCGGAAAGACGAGGAAAATGGGGGAAACAGCCTGTCGCAGCCGCCGACCTGCCTAAATTTCCCAAGTCAGCCCTGACACACAGCGGAGTCTTTTTCACATGCCGGCACAACAGTAAAGGGCCCGCGGCTTCCTGACCTCTGCCTTAACTCTATAAAATACTGTTACGAAAACTGTCACACCACCATAATAACACCATACTTCAACCGGACGCCGAGACACCATGATTATTACAGACTATCAAAGGGTGTCCAAGCCACTAAAGAGTCTAGATTAAAGTCTACCAAAGACCAACTAAGCCCCTAAGCACCAAACAAGATGTGGGGCTGGAGACATGAGGGAGACGTGGGGATCCACTTGGAGAGATCACACACAGCCCTGCATAATACAGCAATTGTGTCTTTTTGGCTGTAGGTCACCACTGAATGTCAAGAGCAATAGGAGGGTGGCAGGAATCACCACAGAGCACGGGAATACAGGCCTAGGCCCAGTATTAGGTTGAGCCTCGGGTTTGTGAAAGCGGTCCGACCAGGTTTGGGTGTGGCTTGAGTATCGGGCGAGCTCACCCCCCCTGCTCCAGGCTTTTTGCCTGTGAACCCCTCACCCGGAGAACCCACTGAGCCTCGCAGCTGCCAAATCCGTGAAAATCTCCTCAAGGTACCCAAGGCCCGCATTACAGCTGTGTCACTAAAACGCCACTACGTGCTTGTGCCCCTCTCCCACCCAAACTGGGCGAGACAGCCCAGCTAAGGGGGAGGTGTGGCTGCGCATCGTGGCTGGGAAGTTGCCCACTACTCACAACAACTTTGTTCTAGCATACGATAGCCCTCAGGATAGTGTGCCTATAGCACTCAACTTGGTGCCTCAGTTTGGCGACTAGCCATCACTGTGTGCTCGTACTCTCCACTCAATCGCTATTTGCAATTTGCTCATAGAGAGGGGAGAGGCGGCGCAGACTCCGAGACCCAGGCCTGTGGCGCAGACTCCGAGACCCAGGCCTTAAGCTTTAAGCAGTATGTTGCACTCTACCACATTTGTGAACTTACCAACTGCAATCCACACCCTATCGCTGAAAAGCGGCAATCGCTAAAGGCTCCATAGAGGTGGCAGCATAAGGTGATGCAGCCACAGAGATCTACAAAAAATGAGAACACGAAGCACCATATCAACACAACTGCAAGCTAGCCAACGCCCTCACAAGATGGGCAAAAGGACAAATTGTTAAACCCCAGCAAAGGGGGATGGGGGAAACCCCGAGCATCACCCACCACTAAACTAGAAAGCAACCTGGCTCCAGCAACAGGGGTTCCCCTCCAGGTCCAGGAAGAGGACGGCTGCACACCTGTAATGCACTGAAATGACATCAGAGGGTACCTAGCACCACATACTAAGGAGGATCCAAGCGCCACCTCAGGAAATTCCATGCCCAAGCCTCATTCCCTGCAGAGGGCGAAGTAAAGAGCCCCACGAGGTATCTCCTAGTGAACTAACAGATAGAAAAATTCCAATTCCTTTCAGCCTAAAGATAGTAATAGTGGGGAAAGAGATGGCGAGTGTAACTGATGCTCTAAAGAGCTCCTTGGCGAGAGGAGCATATACTACTACAAACGTTGAGGCCAAGCTTGAATTGCAATCTTTCCAGAAATCCCTAGCTGCCTCACCTCTTGCTCGGCACACAATAAAGCTAAACAAAGATCACACAAAAGGAACAGCAGTGGTGCTGGAGTCCCAAGACAATCAATCCTTGTCCAATTGAGCCAAGTCTAGTTGGTCCTCAATACATAGCGAAATAGCTGGAGTACTGACCCAGGCAGAGGATCTGACTCATCCAGAAGCCCCACCGGGTTTGGTACTCCTTGTAGATGCTCTAGAGGAGGACACCGACATACGCCAAAAAGGGGAGAATGGTGAAAGATGTTTACTGGCCAGTTCGTGCTCGAGCTTCTCTAGCTTATGCTTCTTCCATCAACAAGATGCAGTCTCATACTTACCAAGACCAGGGGGATGAGTGCCCTGCTATTGTCCCATATTCTGAAGCACTAATAATCATTAAAAATACACTAACCTCTATGGCCAACCCAGCATTGCTGCATGCTGACAAACTAGATGTACAAATAACTATTATATAGTGCCTCGTAACTTTAATTAAAAGATTTAATGCAAGTTGGACTGCTTGAACAGCCGAATAATCAGGGCTCGAGAAACAGCGCCAAGGCAAGATTCAATCCACTGCAGCCCTATTTTAGAGAAGTCAGCAACTTTGCCTGAAATGATGAGTTCCTTGATTGAGGATCTGAAAAGGGAAACCAGGGGCCCAGATGTTGGTAACACACCACCCCTGCAGCAAAGCCACAAAGCTCTTGAAACTCCTCATGCACCAGAGAGCATGATGGCCTCACCACCAGCCCCATCTCTGGGGGCTACCAAGACTAGGGGGATAGCCAACAGATGAGCAGGCCCTGACCAAATAAAACAATCACCAATGTTGGCTATCGCTGGCAAGTTCCAGCATGATCCTCAGCGGGACCATAAAGCAAGAGACCACCACCATGGACTCTAACCCCCTGAGCAACCACCTGAACTCACCAGATACTGCAGGTGCCCCTTTGTCAAGTAAAAATAAGAAAAGACTGAAAAAACTGAACAAGAGCAGCAAAAACAGAAACTGGAACCTTTTGCACTGGCTTCAGTATGATAATCAAGAGCTTAAGGAAACAACTTATTCACAGATCCTAATAGGTCCCCCAACTGCAGCCACACAAAATCCGCCAGTGACGAGGCGGAAGCCAGATGCTTCAAACCAAGCTTTCAATGTAGAATTGAGACCGTCATCACAAATGGGTGTTCCATCGCCCATAGCCTACGCCAGTACAAGTGCGACTACACTAAGTGGAAATACAGCAAAACCTCCCGATGGCTCCTCTGTGTGGACACAAACAGCCACAATCCCTGAAGAACCTAAAGGAGAAGCTGGAATAAAAACAACAGAAATCCCTAGCAATAGACCAGAGAACAGGGGTAACTTTATGGCATCATCTCCACAAGGCAGCCTTCCTAAGGCCCAAGCCCGAAACCCCAAAAGGCTAAGCACCCTTGGAATGGAACTGTAGTGAGGAAGACACAAGGCTGACCCAAAATCCAGCAGAACACAAGGACATGGCACAGTGCAATGGTGAAGCCTATGAAAACATCTCCGACCTTAAGATCACAGTATGTCTCAAGAGGGAGGTGGGACATTCTCAACAGAGGGAACATCATGAAACTCTATGCCAACTCACCAGGCCTGGAAAGTATCACCTCTGCTGATATTGAGGCCTTCCTTACCCCAGAAACTGGAGAGTCAAACGAGCGCACTGAAGTTACCTTCACCAACCCCGTGCCGGTAAATGTTCTAATGAGGAATAAAACGCAACTTAAAAACTGGGGAATAAAAGTAATAGTTCCTACTGCACTGAAAAACCCAGCCTTCCTAATAGGGAAAGATGATATCGCTAGCAGAACAGGCGAAGGGCCGGAAACCAATAATAAGCCAAGGTACTCCACCAGCTTTGTCTTAAAGGGAAAAAGGGAAAAATCGACCTCCGCCAATTACAGAGGGTGAATGAATAATAACAGCAAACAAAAAAAGGAGCGGCCGCCAGTGTACCACTTGGCCGTTAATACCCTTGACTGGGCATAGGTCATGAACGCTCTTAGCTCCTGACCCTAGCACGCAACCTCCTTAAAATCCATACCTTGCAACAAGATCTCATTTGAAAATTAGTTCATGGAACATACGAGGTTTCATTGATTCTGAAGCCAAGAAGGTGGCTATTAACGAGCTGAAGAAATGGGACATTATTGCCCTGCAGGAAACCAGGGGACTCCACTCTTCTCCCTAGTCTGACTTCACAGTTTACAAAGCATCAGCAACAGTTTCACAGGCAGGGGGGGTCACGCCTCTGGTGGTGTGTCGATTTATGTGAAAAATGAACTGGCAGCAACTGCCATGGTGCTCTGCACAGGGAACAGCAACTACATCTTTCTCAAGGTTTCGTTGGCCAAGATCAGTAAAGTAAAGCCCGGGATCACCCGCATCCTAGGGTGCGTCTATATCCACTCCCTCAAAAACATGAAGGGAAACAACCCTGGCCTTGCTGCTCCCAATCTTGAAAGACCCATCAGCTTCATATTCAGATGATATGTGGGTCATAATGGGAGACTTTAATGCGGACCTAATGTGTACAGAACTGAACAGCCCATTTGTGGCCCTTGATGACCAAATATGGGCCATACCTCTGATCGATAAGCAATTCCAAAGGTGGGACACACAAGGCATTGCCCTGGCTTCTTTCCTAAATCAGCTATGCCTGCGCACATTAAACGGGAGATTCACTACAGATTCACCTGCAGCTTACATGCATACTTCCTGCTTTAGGATGGCTACTCTTGACTATATTTGGGTGTTTCTGGCACACTTTCAGAGGATAAGTAGGTACAAAATCACCCTGTCCTTGGCCAGTGATCACGCAATCCTCACTTGCGAAGCTCGGGCCCCATGTCCCACCTGCCCTAAAACAAGACTCTCTAGCAACCAAGAAGATCTCGAGCCCATTTAAAAAATTAAGTGGTCTGTGGTAAATCACGATGGGCAAGGGGCAAATGTGGACCACTTCCTGGACAAGACCCACCGAGTAAGCTGTGCATTCCCCAAATTAACCCGATGTGACCTCTTTGCTAACCATCTAAGGAAACATTTTGGCAACCTGTGAAGGCTAGAGAAAGACGAGGCTACTGTGCACACCGGTTTCGCAGCTAATAATAAAAATCAAACAGCGTCCCTAAAACGAAGCTTAACCAAAGTCTTAAGGAAGCTTAGCAGTGAAAGTGGGGCAAATCAACAGCTGCGAACTCAGGATACTGCACTATGCCTAGAATACAGGAAAGCCCTTTATGCCCAAAGAAGGGAAGAGGAGGACCAGAGATGGGCTGAATTGCATGAGGTCATAACATCCAGAGATCAGAGGAAATTCTGGCTATGGAACAACAAATGCTCCAACTTAAATTGCCAGGCTACAACTGCCAACATTGCCCCCTTGGAATGGGAATCCTACATCAAAGACTTTTATGTGGACCACTTGGCCGACCACAGCATGCTCAAGGCACTCGAAAAGGGATCAGATAGGCAAATAGCAACCCTAAGCCCGGCCCCCTCAGACATGCCATCAATAAGCCCGGCCCAAGTAACAACAGCCATAAAATCAATGCAAGCAGGGGGTGCCCCCGGGCCAAGTGGCATCCCGGTTGCGGTTATAAATGGGCCCCAGTAATGTCTCCCTTATTCTAGGAATACCTATTGGGGGCAACTATCCCTGAAACATGGAGGGGTTCGCTCTTGACCCTGTTCACAAAAAAAGACTTGTGATCATCCCTGGGGAACTACTGATTGATTGCGCTCCAGGACACTGAAAGGAAGTGCTTCGCTAACATTCTAATTCAGGAGCTCCAAGCCTGGGCGGAAGAAAATAATTTGATCCCTCTGACTCAAACCGGCTTCCAAAAGGGATGCCTCACTGAAGACAACCTCGTCTGCATCTCCCACTTGAGTGAAGCCACTATGGCTGCAAAGAGTAAGACCCTCTATGCATGGTTTATCGATTTTCAACAGCATATGATAGTGTAACACGATCAAAACTCTGGGCAAAACTGAACATCTGGGGCATCCCTCAAAATGTATTGAAAGCCATCATTGCTCTATATTCTGACACTTGGGTAAAGATAAGAGTCAGCTCCGGATGGTCTACTACGGGCTAAATCCGGACAAACAAAGGCCTGAAGCAAGGCTGCATACCATGTACCCGGCCGACCGGCCAGGTCATCTGACATCGGTGAGGGCATTCCCACCATAAATAGCTGGGCTCGAGGTTCAATCACACCAGTATACAGACAACAAGGTCCTTTTGGACCAAATGGCGATTGGCCTCCAGAGGCTTTTTAATGTGCTTGACGGCTATTGCAGGTCCAAACACCTAAAGGTAAATGCAACGAAAACAAACGTAAAGATAATCTCCCGCAAATTGAAAAAAAGGGGGATATGGTTCACTGAGGGAAAGGCCATTGAAGTGGTAGATGACTATAGGTATCTGGCTGAACCACAGAGGTCATTTGACACCACACATTAATGCCCAACAGGGGGCATCAGACTCCCTAGAATAGGCTTTTTGTAAGCTGCAAAAATCATTGAAGAACCCAGATCTATCCCCTCAGTTGAAGGTAATAGGATGCAAATTCCTTCCTACCATTGCCTACAGGGCAATGATATTCAGAGACAAAATGGCAAACTGGCTGGACAGAGCGCAGTCCTCTTGCTCCCGTAGAGTATTTTTGCTCCCAAATTGCACATCGCACACCTAAATCCAACAACTGTTTGGGTTAGCTTTGCAGCACTGGATACTAAAAGCAAACATTTAAGCCTACAGCCTCAAAGCCAAGCAGGCGAAGAACCACACATTAAAAAATATAATCTGGGAAGTGGTAAGCAACCTGGCAACAAAGTGGCACAAGTATCTAACTCACGTCCTTGAGGCCTTGGAGGCATGTGAAATCTGGGCAAGTGGCAAGCCAGTGCCAGTGACTACCAAACTGCTGATGAAACAAGCAAGGCTAATATCAACGGAACATGACGTCCAAGCCGTGAAAAAATTGGCCTCAACGTTATATGAGCCAGGGTCCCTCCTATCCTACCTTTCCCTTCCCCTCAACTTGATAATGAAATGTCAGCTAATGGGATTGCGATTTGGATGAATCCCTTTAAATTTCTATTGGTACGATCGAAGGAACCTGGATGTCTCCGACAGACAATGTCGCCTCTGTGCAAAGGGAGAGGAATCACTGACACATGTACTCTGTATTTGTGACAAGCTTCTCTCACCAAGTTCTGGCTTCGGCCGGTATGGTGTATTTTAAATGTGAGGACTTGTTGAGGCACTGTAGAAGCCTGTCTGAGAGGCGAATCAGCTCAGCTAGCTGCCCGTTTTGTTAAATTTATGAAATCTGTAGCCGCTTTACTTGCGTCTCTCCAGGCCCCTGATCCACCTCCATGCTGAACTCCACACATGTATAATGATTAACTCGGCAGGGTTGTGAAGGCTTGTCAACTAACCCTCCCCCTCAATTGGATTAAGAACAGCAGTTGAAGGGGGACAAAGGGGAGCCTTTAGCCTGCGGTGAAAGCATCACTCACTATTTACACTTTTCTAAGCATTTTATTTTAACTTGCTACTCTTTTGTACTATGCCTTTATAAACTAGTATTTCTATATGCATTTTGTATTCCCAAATTAACTGTGTATCCCTTCCCCTGCTCTGGAGACCTTAATTGTAATGATTTTAATTAATCGTGCAACAAAAAGATCTATTGATTTACACATTTAAAAACAAATAAAATAAACCCTAGCATGAGCAATAATGAGCTCAGGCACTGCTATTTCTGGTGGGCAACAAGGACAGACTTTGGGCAGTAGGTCTACATTTTCTATGATAAACATGCAACCATACACATGGACCGAAATCACTATTAGGAAATAGGCACTATTTTCCTTCTAGCATTCAGAGATGACTCTTTGGGTATATTTTAAACTCCTGGAGTGAGGTGCAAGCTCGAGTTACTGTTGAAAGTGAGTTCCTGTAGAGGAGTTCTAGAAGATGGCGAGGTCAAAATGTAGATGTAGTGCATAGAGGTTTGATTGATGTTAGAAAATGTAGATGGATGTTCAATATTTTGGGAGTGTACGTTTTAATATTGTAACTCTTTAAGTGGCTTTGGAAATTCTAATCCTTTAAAGTTTATCAAAAAACAACTATGACAATTTTAAAATGTGGCTTACCTTGATATTGTTGTAATGCTTAAAAGCGGAGGGATAGGCAGAGATAAGGATTGTGGGATAAGGAGTACCTGGGGTGATCTCCTCAATGAAGTAATACAGTTGTTTATATTAGAGCAATTTATTACTCAGCTCACTGTTAAATTACGCATATGGAAAACCACTACCAGTTAAGGGGAGGCAGCGAGGGTGGCAAAAAATCTGCTATGATAAATCAGACAAGACTCATGGGGACTGATTTCTATTCATTCTTTCATCTCGCTAAGTCAGATGTATGTTTGCATGTCAGAATATAAAAATATCAACATACAAAAATATAACGGAAAAATCTATAGAACCAAAATAACGAGAGGTAAAGCATATTTTGGTAAGTACAGATTTACTATACTTAACTCCATAGCTATATACCTTGAAGATAAATATATTGTCAAGGTACATATATGTGGAGTGAAGTAAAATATAAGCAATACTTATCTGCATGTACTTTTCCTGTGAGATATTCTCGCAGTTGATACTCTGATCACAATATTTTTGTGTGTCAATATTTAAAAGTGAGTCTGGTATATACCCAGATTTTACACCAGAGTAACATTCTAGATGTCAAAAGAAGAGAAAAAAGATAGTTCATTCTCTTTTTTGGAATGTCCACAGCATAAATACATTCTGCTAACACTGGGAATATTCTACCCCTTATCAAAAGAAGTGGGATTAAGGTGATGATGCTTCAAATGTCTCACCTTTTCAACTGCACAACAAAAGCTTTGAAAATGATGTGGAAATGACGGTTAAGGTACATCATATTTTGCTCACTCATTCATGAGGTTTCAACACATTAAAATGATGTTTCATGGGTAACTGATAGCACAGCAAACGTTATTGGGAGGTGGTTAATTAGCTCGATTAATTTATTTGCACAATTGTTTTGCATGTATTATTATGAATTGAGTTTGAATTGGTACTTAAGCCATATATCAACATGTTAATGCATACAATTAAATGTAATTAATATAGCTAAAATTGAAAATCAAGAGTAAATGTAATTGCCAACAGGGATTCATTGAAAGAATTGGTCATAATACCTTGCATGGTATTTTTATTATGTTATTAGGAGGCACAGAGAACGTGACTCCTCCCTGCCCTCCTATAATGCAATGGAGATGGTACAGAGGTGTGGTGCCTTTGGCAAAGTATGAAGAGGCAGCTGAAACGGATGTATTTTTACAACTTGTGCCAAGGGGCTATAAATCTAACCACAGAATGAGATGCAGTGTTTCCGTTTTATTTACAAGAATTCTATCTGAAGCTAAAGGGAGATGGATTAATGTAAAAGGTGAAGTTAAGAATATCAATCAAGTTTCTGTAGATGTTTTTGACCAACAGAATTCTTTGGTGATGTGGCATTAAGGATACTCTTCTGCTCGTCAGTGCAATTTAGACAGAGGAGAGGGACCAACCTGACGGATGGGAGAAGACATAGAATATATGTATGCAGCAATGTGACCCGGCCTATTCCTACCCGTTTAAGCATTCATTGAGTAGGGAATATACATTTTAGTGTTCAGCAGGTTTGTCAATCATGATTTATTACTTTTCTTTTTTTTTTTTTAACTATGACAGTCTCTTGATGTGGTTCAGAGTGAGATTTTCTCTTACACATATTCAGTCACTGCCATATTAAACTAACATTTGCACTGTCTGGAAAGGTGAGAATAAAGGCATCTTGGTTTAAAGATGCTACATTTATAAATGCAGCCTTTTTGATTGACTGTAATTAAGCTATATTTTTGCTTGATGTATGGACTTTCTTCCTTTGAATATAAAGACATTAGATGAACTACATATTTTTGGTGTAATGTGTGTTCATATTATGACTGACTCCCCACTACCCCTAATGTATTTGTGTATCACTGCCATATTAAACTAACAATTGCATTGGCTGCTAAGGTGAGAAAAAAAGCATCTTGGTTTAAAGCTGCTACATTTATTAATGCAACGTTTAGACCATTGGTGCATGAGCAGATAATGGCATTTTAATGTTATGCTGGGTCAGGCCTGGCCTAGAAACTTCCTCACCTTGAGCAACAAAAAGTGCAGTCCCACCAGTACTGTCTACTAAAATGGCTGTGCTCGGGACGAAATGGTCAGCGGTCCCTTACTTAAAAAGTCATCATGGTTTTTTAAATGTAGGCCTGTCTCCATCCTCTTCACTTCAGTGTTTGGGTCTCCACTGTCCACCCACAGGATTGCAGGCAGTACACTTCCACTGTCTGGGAAGCTGACATCATCCATCTTGTCCCATGTTAAACCAAAGACATCCAAAATGGATACCACTAGCCCAATACTCAGACTCACATAACACACAGAGACCTTCTACTATGCATGTGCTACACATGAACTGCACATACACACCCACTCGACATATACACAGAATGTCAGTACAAGGCTCTGGGTCCCCTAAAACCACTGAACTTTACACGTGAGAGGTCAGTACACCTCACTCTCTTTGACATAGGAAAAGGTATGGTCACATTATAAATCATAAAATATGGTAAACTGCTAACATCGCTTTACATGATGCACTCAGGACAAAGACAAATAGTCCACCGTCATCTACTACAGTTCTTGAAACTCTCACTGTCAAGGACAGACCTAGACCTCTGGGCTCATGCTAGATTAGCATAATGCCAGGGTCCAAATAGAAATCAGGATACCATTTTCACACGCAGTTGGGCACTCAAGGCAGGGTATTCGCCAGTTTACCATGCAAGGGACATTACTGTCCCAACAGCCTATCCCCCCCACCATTATCCCCCACCCAGATCTGACTACCCAGAACCTTACTCCACTGGTGGGGAAGTCCGACCATCCGGTAGGCAAAACCTGCAGGAAAGTCCATCTGCATCCCATTGATTCTTTGCGGCCTTCTGCTTTACTGAGAAATCTAGATCTTGTAACAAAACAGATCATCTCAACAACATGGGATTCTCACCGTTCATTTCCATCAATTACTTGTGTGGTTTGTAATCTATCTTGACCACAAACTTCAACAGGTAAGGTAGGAACCTCATCAAAGCCTGCCATATCACAAAGCATTCTTTTTTAAGGGCTGCTCATATCTGTTGCCTAGAAATCAGTCTGAGGCTGATAAAGGCCACTCGAAGCTCTCTACTCCTGTGACCATCCAGCCCGTACCACTCCAACTCTTTTATCTGAGGTGTAAGTCTGTAATAATGAAGGGCTTGCCATCACATGCACAGTCAACACAGATGCATTGTATAGATGTAGGAAGCTGGCTCTGTATATACTATACCAAAGTAAGGTATAGTGTGCACAAAGTCCATTGGATAACCAAAGGCTTACGGAGGTAAAAGTAGATAATACCTTACTCTCTATTTGTGGTAGTGTGGGCGAGCCGTAAGACTTTATCAGAGGGTAGTGTTAAGCATTTATTGTAGACACTCAGGCAAGAAATTATTTCACACACTCAAAGACTGAACTCTGACCAATGGTTTTGTATAAAAATATTTCTTTGTTGTATCTTATTTTTAGAATCAAGCCAGACTTGGTGCAGGTAAGTAAAAATAGTATTTTTCTGATAATACAGTTGAATTCAGTTGAATGTAAATACAGGTAGGTCAAATGTTCAGAAACGGCGCCGGCGGCCCTGGAGCGTTCGTGCTCTCTGCGCGGCTAAAGCGGTGCCGGTGGACTGAGACCCTGGGGGCCGTGTGCTGTGCGCTGTCCTTTGGGGGCCGGCCCTCGGAGTTGGACCTCTTGCTGTCGACCCCATGCTGGGACCCCGTGGCCTCTAAGCAGCGTACGACTCCCCGCAACCACTCGACGCCCAGGGGCACTCCTTCCTTCTGTCTACCGCGTGTGGCGGAGTGTGAGGCAGGGGCCCAGACCACCTACAGCGCTGTGACTACTGGGAGCTCTGGTGACACCCTCCCGTCGTTGTGAAGTCCGCTCTTACCGGCCGCCGTCGGCTGCGCTCCGGTGGGGCCCACCCTCTCGCACGCATCCTCTGCTGCAGCGGGCTTGAGGGAACTTCCCCGGCCTACACCCCCACGTGGCGATGGGCAAGGACAAACCCGGCCCGGGGGCCCCCAAACAAAACACCATGGACCACTATACCACCACAGCTACCGGAAAAGACAGTGCTGAGACCGTGTCTTCCGACACCGCGACACTCCTAGCGGCCATCAACCAATCGCGAACGGCTCTGGAGGTCCAGATCGGGGCCGTTGGCTCAGAGGTGTCGTTCCTCCGTCAAGACCTCCGAAAAGCGGTGGACCGGATCGCGGAGACCCGGGTCTCCACGGTGGAAGACACAGTATCCGCTCTTCAGAAACAGGTAGACAGACTTACAACAGTCTCACGGGACCTCACATCTAGGGTCGAAGACGCGGAAGGTAGAACCCGGCGCAACAACATTCGCCTGGTGGGCTTCCCAGAGGGATGCGAGGGTACCTCCATGGACACTTTCCTCTCGGACTGGCTCATGACACTCCTGCCGCCCGAGGTCAGGTCCTCCTGCTTTGTGGTCGAAGGGGCCCATCGAGCTCTGACGAAGAAGCCTCCCCCTGGAGAACGTCCGAGGCCGGTGATCGCCCGGCTTCTCAATTACGCCGACCGGGATGCGATCCTCCGATATGCACGGCTCCACAAGGACAAAATGGTCTTTGACTCTCATCCTATCAAGGTCTTTCCAGACTACACCCGGCTGGTGCAGCAGCAGCAACAGTCCTTCGTTGAGGCCAAGAGACGGCTTCGCGACCTGAACGTTTCGTATGCGCTGCTGTTTCCCGCCCGCATGAAGGTAATCTACAACGCCAAGACTCTTTTCTTTAACACACCGGAGGAGATCTTTGCCTGGACGGATGAGAGACATACTCTTAAGCCTCATTCGCCGCTGGATTCGGATTCCTCACATGGCTCTCACCGGAGCGGCCAGCAAGACAATCCCGCAACAACAAGACGCCACCGGTCCCGTTCCAACTGGCGAGCCAAGGGCCACTCGGAAACTGCCGACTGACCCTGCTCTGATTGTGGGACAACTGTTTTCTCTCCATTCCTTGTGATCAGGGTCCTGCAGCAGGGTCTCATGAGGGGCAACGTTGAATCTCAAGGTGTTTGGGCCAATTCCACCCGCTCTGAAGGGTATATGCCACAGTCCGCCCTGGACGTGTAAGAAATGTTGGGTAATGTTGGGAGGGGGGGGATCCATTTGGGGAACCGCTTGAGTCATCCTGTTGGGGGCTTAGGTCAGGATTTCACCGCGACAGATACTTCACGTTCTGGGAAGTATTGGGGTGGGGGAGTGAGGGAGGGAATGTGGGGTTTCAGTTTTTTTGTGGTTATTGTTATTGTTTGTCCTGCGCACCAGACACACGACCACCTACTACGGCACCATCACACTGCCGGTCGATATACCCCAGGACACTAAGACATGGCACACGACTCACGTAACACTCCAGCCGGGGAACTCAATATTCTGCCATGGAATGTACGGGGACTCCTAAACAAGGTCAAACGAGGGGCGGTTCTCCAACTGGCAAAGCGGTACTCGGCTGATATCCTGCTATTGCAGGAAACCCACCTACTTGGCACTAAAGCCCCCTGTCTATCCAGATTTGGGTTTGCCACGGTGTACCACTCTGGTTTTACAAGGGGCGCCCGCGGCACAGCAATACTTATTCACCGCTGAGTGCCATTCCAGGTAACGCGCCATTGGGTAGATCCTGGGGGACGCTACACGATTATCTCCGGCACCTTAGCGGGGGAACAGATCACAATAGGGAGTATTTATGCTCCTCCTCCACTAGGTCAGACATTTGTAGACAAACTGACACAACTCTGGGGAGACCTTCCAGGGGGCTTGACGATCCTGGGCCGTGACTGGAATGACATTATGGCCCCACGGGACAGGTGGCGTGCAATCCCGCTCGATACACCCCCTCCTCAATCCAAATTACAGACATTAGCGCGCACACTGGGGTGGGTAGACGCTTGGCGGGCTTTCCACCCCTCAGAGGCGGGGTTCACCTATGCCTCCTCCGTCCATCCCACCCTCTCACGGCTAGACTATTTGTTTCTTCCACATAGCTACATCCACAGGGTATCTCACACCTCCATTATGCCCCGAGGCCTCTCTGACCATTCCCCGATCCAGCTCAAGCTGCGCCTTCAGGCTCGTCGGGCCCCCCGTCGATGGCGTATGTCCCCGTGGTCTCTCCGCAGCGTGGACTATCAAGAAATACTCCTACGCGCCATACAGGACTACCTCAGCTTTAATGAGGGGTCCACATCGTCTCTGGTTTCCCTTTGGGAGGCCCTTAAACCTACGGTTAGGGGGGCTGACATTAGCTTTCGCTCCGGAGAAAAACGCTGGCGCGTGGAACAGGCGGAGGAATTGGAAGACCAGCAGGTTTGCCTGCAAGCTCAACTGGTAAACGGCTCCGTCCCTGGCACCCGCCGGAATCTCCTTCATGTCCAACAACAACATCAGCTGCACACGGATGCCGCCAAAGAGGCTTGGCTGGCGACTCAATACCGAATCTATCAGTGGGGCGATAAGTCTAGTCAGATGCTCCATAGACTATGTCAGGCTCGGCTGTCCCCGGCCCCAGTCCCATTCTTGAAGTCCCCTGAGGGAGATCTCTGTTCCTCCCCTGAGGCGGTGGTCCAGGCATTCGCCCGGTATTACACGGCTCTATATGAGGAGCGTGAGGTGATAGCGGCACCCGTGATTGATACCTTTTTAATTGACATACCACCCCGTCGTCTATCTGACGACATGCGCGATGCACTAGACAAGCCCATCACTCTAGATGAGTTACAGGCGGCTCTATCCAATATGCACCCGGGCCGCGCCCCAGGCCCAAATGGGTTCCCAAGTGAGTTCCTAAGTCGTCATATTACCGTTCTGGGTCCTCATTTAGTAGGAGCACTACACGAAGCCCTGGAGCAACACATCCTCCCACCCGATTGGCGACACGCTGAGATCGTGGTCTTTCTCAAACCCGGTCGTCCTCCGGACGATCCGGGCTCATACCGCCCTATCTCCCTATTAAACATTGAGCCTAAATTGCTGGGTAAGGTCTTGGCAGATCGCCTCCGCACCTGCATTCACGATCTGGTGCACCCGGATCAGTCTGGCTTTATGCCGCAGCGTTCCACTAGACACAACATCAGGCGGGTCCACAATGCCATTGCCGAGGCCCCACGCCTGGGCCGCCCTGCGGCGCTCCTATTGGCAGATATCGATAAGGCATTCGATTCCCTGAGCTGGGTGTACCTTTTTAAACTCCTAGCTGCCCTCAATCTGGGGCCCCGGTTCTTAGCATATGTGAAGCTTTTATACACAGACCTCACGGCCTCGGTTCGTACGGCCGGGTGCTGCTCTGCCCCCTTTCCAATACGTAGGGGCACTCGTCAGGGGTGTCCCCGGTCCCCACTTTTATTCGCCTTAGCGATCGAACCTTTGGCCACATGGGTGCGCTTCGACTCTGTTGTCAGAGGGCTAGACTGGACGCCGGAATACTCAGACAAGATCGCACTTTACGCCGACAATGTCCTGTTTTTTATGTCCGAACTCTGGTTCTCTGGGCCCCGTGTCCTCCAGATCCTCCGTATATTTGGGGAGACCTCCGGTCTCTGTGCTAATCCGTCTAAATCCATACTATTTCCCATTCACGGGGACCAGCGAAGCCAGGCGTGGGCATCACAATTGCTCATCGCGGATACAGACCTTAAGTATCTCGGGGTCTATGTCACTCGCAGTCCCGAGGATGCCTGGTCGCGCAACATAGCCCCACTGCTCCCCGCCGTCCGAGATGAGACAACGATTTGGACCCAGCTGCCCCTCTCCCTATACGGCAGATCCGCAATTTTTAAAATGGTATCCCTTCCCCGCCTACTCTACCGACTCCAGAATTATCCGTACCCTATTCCCCCGTCGTGGTTCCTCCAGGTTAATGCTCTATTGAACAGATTCCTATGGCAAGGAGGCGCGATTCGTGTGGCGCTCGCAACCTGCATACAGTCCACATACTGCGGGGGCATCGCGGCGGCGGATGTTCGTGCGTACTATTGGGCCTCACATCTCCTAGTGGTTAATGAATGGTGGTATGGCTCCCATTCAGATCCGGCCTACGCCGTGGAACGGTCAACCATGGATGGCACTCCCTTGCTCCAACTCTTGTACAGCAGCTCTCCCCTGACGGCGCTTCCCCCTGCCTGCAGAGTAGTCATCCAGATATGGAGACGGGCGGTTAAGGCTTTGGGCTGGTGGGGTACGTTGACTGGGGCCACTCCTCTTTGGCAGGGTACGTTTCTCCGGCCAGTCGCGTCACTGGCGGGGTTTCGCAGATGGGATGACATAGGCATCTCTACCCTAGGTGATGTGATGCAGGGGACCACTCTCAAATCCTTTCAAAAATTACAGGCAGAATTCGCTCTCTACAAATCACAGTTCCACCGCTTTTTACAGCTCAGACACGCATTGACCCCTTTGATTCGACAGCTGGAATCACTACCGGAGTTTCACCCGCTGGAGGGGCGCATACTAATGGGGGACCTGGGGGCCCATAAAATTAGGCAAATTTATCAAACTCTCACGACACACTCCAAGACCACCATTCACCGCACCCGGGCAGCCTGGGAGGCAGATCTACCCAGCTTGACAGATGACGATTGGGCCGAGGCGATAGCCAGTCCTCGAGGTGTCGCCGTCTCCACTAGATATCGACTCATTCAATTCAAATACCTCCAGAGGGTGTATTACACTCGTCTCCGTCCCGTCTCCGGCCTGTCTCCGCTGCGGCACAGATGAGGGGTCGTTTTTACACTCGGTGTGGAGCTGTGGAGCACTACAGCCCTTCTGGTCTGGGGTGCTCTCTTGCATGGGGCGTGTTCTGGCATGGGATATCCCGTCTGACCCAAGACTGGCGCTTTTGCACAGCACGGAAGACATTGGGGGGGGAACAGGTACTAACAACACTTACTCTTTCTGGGTCTCACCCTGGCCAAGCGGGACATAGCACAACATTGGAAAGATACGTCCCCGCCATCTGTATCTAATTGGAAAAAGGCCCTTGACAGATGTATGTCGGCGGAAGTTGCCGTGTTTCAGGCTAGAGGATGCCCACAGAAACATGGGAAGATATGGGCCAAATGGGCGAAGTTCCGAGGTATAGACCTCTCCCTGGTGTTACAGCCTGCCACTCGAGACCCCAAAGAACGACTGGTGGTAAATGACCTGCCTGTGTAACATTTGGTGCTACTGGGACACTGTGAGATATTCCTTTTGTGTATACAGTTTATGGTGCTTACAAGTTGGTGGTGCGTGCGCAGGGGGGGGGGATTCGGGGGTTCTTGTGGTCTGATGTTCCGCAGATAGTTGGGGTGGGTGTTTTATTGTACCTGCGGGCCTGCCATACTGCATTTCAATGTACTCTGTCCTCTGGGCTGCCCCCTTGGTACGCTGGAAAACTAATAAAATCTGTTGTTAAAAAAAAAATTCAGAAACAGTTGAAATTACTTTTCAGTTACTTTGTGATTACTTTTTAGATTACTTTTCAGATTACTTTTTTTTTTTACTCAGTGCGATATGCCTAGATATCACACTGGGACATTTCCTAAATAAAAGGTAAGTCAGTTTTTGTAAACACAAAGTTTCTTAAGTTCTCATACAATTTCCAACTCTACACTTCCAACTTTTTTCACAGAAAAGCAATCAATACAATCCTATGGGAGGAAATTAAGTTATCAGTTTAAAGGTAAGTACTTGGTTGCGGGAGTTGGATTTCTGGGGTTAGAACAAGGGTTCCCCCAGGGTTAAGGATGCACTCAAAGAGCACTCGCAGCAGCACTAGGGCAGCCAGGTGCAGAGTGCTGAGGCCCAATGTTATCCAATGGGTGATGGGGGGCCTCCGGTTGGTGGCTGCTCACGGGCAAGCCACTTGGATGTGGGAGCAAAGCTCCTAGGGTTTAGCTCCGGGCAAAGGGGGATCCGATTTAGCACACAAGGTGCACCCACAGCGGCACAGGAGCAGCCGGGTGCAGGGTGCTGATTTGGCGTCGGGTGCAGGCTCGGTCCAGGAAGTCTTCCGCGAGGAACCAACAGCTGGGCAGGCAAGTTGGTGGGCTCAGGGATGTAGATGCACCTCAGGTCCTCTTCTCCAGGGCGCAGGGCCGGATGCAGGGGTGGCTTTTGAGGTCAGATTTCACCTTACCGGGTCACTCGCGGTCGGGGTGGGGGGGGACTCCGTGCAGAGGCTGCAGGCGACGTTGGGGAGTCCTGGAGGGGACAACCCACGGTGGACTCGGACTCTGGAGCACTGGGGGACCTCGCTGGGACCGGTGGGCCACTCGGACTCGAGCCGTAGGTGTCGGGTGCATTGGTGGTTCCAGGCATCGGGTTTCTTTGTCCTCAGCAGGCTCAGAGTCTTTCTTTGGTGATTCTTTTGAACAGAGCTGCTGTTCACAAGAGATCTGGTCGTTGTTGAAGGCAGTCAGTCCTCCCAGGGTTTCTGGAGGTCGTTGGCTGCAGGACAAGGCGACTTTTGGTGCAGGAGATCTGGAAACTGGAGACTGGCCGGCAGGGCCAGACTGGCAACCGAAACCGGCCCTGGCAAACTGCTCGGCCGCCCCCACCTGGGGTGAGGAGGGGTGCAGCCGAGCACTTTGCGAGCGCCGGTTTCGGCCGATTTTGTTACAGGGGACCGATATTGCCGACCCCCGGTAACAAAAACGGCCCCCAACCTAGCGGCCCACCGGGGAAACGCCCGGTGCCCGCTACGGCCAGTCCGGCCCTGCTGGCCGGTAGTGCTGGGGCCAAGTCAGTCCTTCTCTGCAGACTCCTCTGCTGGGCGTCTTCTTTCGTCCTTCTTCGTAGGTTGCGGGAATCTGCCTTCTTGGTTCAAGGCTGCCCCTAAATACTGTATTTAGGGGGCGCTTTAGGGGTCTCCAGGCCAGTAGCCAATGGGCTACTGACCTTAGGGTGACTACACCCTCGGTGTGCTTACCCCACGTGGGGGAGTGGACACAATCCGTAATCCTGATTGGAGAGTGCCTGCCATCTGCAAGATGGTGGGCACTGAAGAGTGGGCTTCACCTCGCCTCCCCCACCTGAGGGGTGGGGTTGGCAGAGGTGGGCACACCTTCTGGGCTGCTCTAATTTTTCCTGCCTGTCTTCCCGCCGAAAAGGGGGTGAGACAGGAAGGGAGCCTGCTCCTGATAGCAGGAGAGGCTGGGGGTTGTGTTACAGAGGCAGCAAGGCCTTTGAAGCTCCCCTGTCACAGATGGCTCTCCCTGACCTGGGGGAGGTGTGAACACCCTCCGCCCAGGAAAGGCTTTGTTTCTGGGCCCAGGGAGCGAAGGCTCCCACCCCAGGGGTCCAGAAACATGTCTCATGGTGGCAGGCTGGTGTTTACCAGCCAGGGAACCCACCAGTGGCTGGTCGTTTTTCAGGGGGCATCTTTATGATGCCCTCTGAGTGCATTGCATAATAAATCCACATTGGCATCAGTGTGGGTTTATTATGCTGAGAGGTTTTCTACCAAACTTCCCAGAATTCAGTAAAGCCATTATGGTGCTGTGAAGTTCGTAATGACAAACTCCCAGACCATATACTCTTTTATGGCCTTACTGCACTTACAATGTCTAAGAATAGACTTAGAAACTGTAGGGGTACAGTGCTCATGCAACTGTACCCTCACCAGGGGTATAGTGCACCCAGCTAGAGGGATGTCTTACCTATACCACAGACAGTGGGTTGCATGCATGGCACACAAGTAGTGTCGACTCTTCATTTTTCTCTGCATCAAAACACGCAGCCTGCAATGGCAGTGTGTGTGCGTTAAGGTACAGGACCTCTCAGGGTGGCACAATATGTGCTGCAGCTCTTAGAGGCCTTCCCTGGTCACAGTGCCCTTGGTACCCATGGTTCCTTTTTATAAGGGACTTACATGTGCCCAGAGAGGTGCCAATTGTGAGTACCAATGCACAGTTTTGGGAAAGAACACAGGCCCTGGGAACCTGATTGGCAGGGACCCAGGGCACATCAAGTCAAAGTGCATCAGAAATCTGGCAAAAAGGAGGGGGGTTACTGCAACAGAAACTCATCTTCCTACAATAGAGTTGTCTTAGGGTCCTCAAAGGCCTTCTAACACTTTGCAGTACAGAAGACTTTCTTAGGCTGCTTCTTTGATATCAGGGCTGTCATGGGTGCAAGTATTTTACCATAATTGGTCACAAAGTTCCTGTAATAGCCAGAGTCCTACAAATGGTCTCACTTGGGTCTGAGTGGTGCAACATCCCACTCCAACACAGACTGGATCTTGGCATCCAATGGGTGGATATTCCCGTTGCCCACGGAAGATTACAGAGGATTGCCCCCAGAAGGCACTTAGTTGCCTTGATGGTCAGTTTCTTTCTTTGTATCCTTACAAATACTTGTTCTATGTGTCTCAGAGGTCCTTCAACGAAATGCTAAAGATGGCAATGTCGTCAAGGTATGCCAAGCATAACTCTTCCAGCTCTGAGAAAACATAATTCACTAGGAGCTGTAAAGTGGTAGGAGCATTCTTAAGCCCAAAAGGCATGACCCTAAACTGGTACAATCCCACTGGCATAGAGAACGCAGCCAATGGCCACCTCAAAGATACTCACTGAGATAACACCCAGCTTTTGCTACTAGCTCATAAGCTCTGGTGATCGGGCTTGTGTTGGTCTTAGTCACCTCACTGAGGGTGCAGTGCACAAAAGCACACGTCTCTGGAGCCTTGCTTGAGCACCAATACCACTGGACCAGCCCAAAGAATATCGGAATGCTCAGTCACCCCTCAGTTCAACATCCCTGCAACCTCCACCGAATTGCACTCCTGGACTCAGGGTGACATTCTCTAAGCCTTGCTCTTCACTTGCAAACTATCCCCTGCATCTATGCATGTACACAAACAGGTGTCAACCCTGGAATGCACGAAAAAAGATGGCATAATCATCCCAGCACTTCTCTATACTCACTTTGCTGATCATGGAAGTAGTTCTGGGGCAAGCAGGTACCCCAGCCACAGAACCATACGTCACATCACTGTGCAGTAGATCAGAAAGCGGCTCACTGTCTTCCTTAACCACACCTGTCTCATCATCATGGTGCTTACTGTGAAATCTCACTGGAAGTAAGGCGTAAGCCGGTTCACATGAACACCCTCTTCGGTTCTCTTGTGGCATGTGTCCACCAAGTAGTTTAGCGAGACCTTCTGCATTACCTGCTATGACGCACACCATTTATCCTTCAAAGCTCTTGAACAAATGGTTTTCAGCACCAACACCTCCTGGTACAAAGTGAGAGCTGCTTTTTGGTCATTTCATGATCACCTCTCGGCTCAACTTAAGGTTTTTATTTGCCTGACTCCTTTACTGCTTGATGAACTTCCTGAGGCAAGTCAATCACATAGTTCACCACATCCTTCTGAGAGGACTCCAAAGTTCATTCCCACCATTTTCTGGCTAAGTTGAGTGGACCAAGCACCAGGTGCCCAAATAGCAGTTCAAATGCACTGAACCAAACTCCTTTCTGTGGAATTTCTCCATAGGTGAACCAGGGATATGTCATAGTGTTTATGTCAGGAGGATGTCTTACTTCCTACTGAGGTTCCCTGATAAAGGTCTCGCATTCGTCTTAAGGGTCTTGTAAGACCTCCCCACCAACCCATTTGGTGTGCGGTGGTACACTGTGAAGAAGTAATAAGTCATACCAGCTCACCCTGCCACCTCTTTCATGTAAGGAGATAAAGTCTGTTCCGGGTCGGAAATCACTGTCTTAGGAAATACAACCCATGAAAAGATACCTATGAGTGCTTTAGCTACTACCTTGCTCCTCAAAAGGTACTGCTTCTGGATTCCTGGTGGCATGGTATATCACAACAAAGATATACTTGTTTCCTGATTGGGGGGGGGGGGTTAAATGGACTAATGTCAATTCTCACCTGCTCAAACAGAACACCTACCTACGATGCCTTGGGTTTATTTCCAGACGTTCCACCAAATTGGAAAGTAGGATATGTTCTACAGAACCTCTCTGCGCATCATTGGACAGTAGAACACAAATCCAATCTATCCTGGGTCGTTCTTATGCACAAGTGTGCTGCTAAGTGCATCTTGAAGGCCAGTGACAAATTGAATTCATGTGCATTAAGTCAACCACTAGCCTCTTGCTAGCTCCTGGCTCAGAATGCACAGACTTACTGTAAAACAGAGCTTCCTCCCAGCCCACATAATGCCTTCCAACCACTCCCTTGCTGACCTGTTCCTGGTCTTCCTTCTGAAGTGCTGCAAGTGCAAGGAATTCAATGTGTGCCTGAAAAAATTGTTCAGATACATCCTCCAGCAGCAAACAAACCCTGCCACTCTGACCCAGACTCCAATACCTGGTCCGCAGGGGTAATGGATGCCATGGCCTGTGCCTTCTCAGAGTCTGCTCGGATCTGCTCACTACCTTTCTCTGGTACTTTCAAATCTAGGACAGTTCCTGGTCAACATAGCTGACTTAGTTCAAGTCAAAGAAGGATTCTGGTCCGGGGTCTAACCATGGGCAATCAGATCACTACATAAGAGGCATCCAATACCATGCTTCACTCTCACCTCTACATCGACCATGGCCAATTGATCATTTATTGCTACCTCAACTCAGGCAATGGGATACTCCATGATTTTCCCACTTGACACCAGGGAGCATCTCCTAACGTTTGAGATATTTCCTTCACCCATAGCCCTGAGTACCTTCCTTCCACCGATACTAGCTTCCGACAAAAAAACATGATAGTTGGTTGGATGGACTTAAGACTTTCTGCATCCCTTTCCAAAATGTCCATGATACTAGGATGAGTACAATAGGGCCCACTTGGGTCCCTTGACCCACAATCAATACACTTGCTATAATGGGTGCAGCTGGTATAGGGTATTTCACCTGATAGTCCCATTTGTAATGCCCCTCCTTGTGACACCAATAACAAGTAATCACTTTAGGTGTGGAAAAGCTTTCCTGTTTTCTCTTCTACCAGTGTTCCTGACTTGGAATCGAATTACTTTTTGCTTGTATCCTCATCTTGAACCTTGCAAATGACCCTGGCCCTTACCCCCAGTTTGGAAGCAATCAGTTGAGAATTATTCTCTCCCTTTGGGTAAGATTAATGCTGTTCCAGTGTTTTGTTAACCCTTTTAGCGAACACTGCAAGCTTCTCCTGATCCTTCTCTGTCAAGTCTGACAGGTATTACTTAAGTGGATAGAGCAATCCTCCTTGAGCCGCTCTGTCATAATCAACTGATTAAGTGCATGAAACTCCTTGGCCTCGATCTCTCTCACCCACTCATTCCAATCATGCAACACATGAAACTAAGTTTCTAAGAGAACACCATCCGCTCTCTTGCTTGCTTTAAAAATCTGAGTTGTCTTCAGCCCAAACCATTTGATCAAAGCTTCCTTCATTCGCTCAGAGCTCATTTCATCAGCTACAGGCATTGTCCCAATAACTGCTGGACCTACAATGGCAAACAACTTATTAAAGGGGCCGCCTTAGACACATCAGGCAAAGCCTATGCTCAACAAGCAATTTCAAAACTCACAAAGTATTCCAAAATATCCTGCCTTTCCACATACATATGCACAAGCTCTTTTGGAACATTTGTTGGTACTCCTGTATTGCTGAAGATGGAACCGCCTTTCCCAGCTGTAGCTGTCCCTGTTGCTCGGTTGTCAGTAAGAGTTTTTCGTTCTGTAAGGCTATCATCTCTCTCTTACTTTCTTTTTTATACCTGAAATTGATAACAGTAGAACCCTTGAAATGAGAAATGGGTTCTCGGAGAGGGGTAAGCGGGGGAGGGGGGCAGAGGGGTATCGTCAGGAAACAATAGACAGAAGATTTGTGGACACGCTCAGTGAGCCTGAGGAAAAACTCTGTGCTAAGGGGCTAAGAGAGCCTGACGCTGCAGCACTTCCTTCAAGATTTCAATCATAGCTCCCTCTCTAGAGTCCATCACAGTTTCTTCCCTATCACAGTTTCTCCAACTGCGCCTCAACAAAGCTAACAAGTATATCCCCATTATTTCCGGGAGCTCTCCACACTCTCTCCAAACAGATCAATCAACTGATCTAAAGACAGGGCTTCAAGTTAATCCCACCAACGTTGTATCTTCCACTCTATTGTGTAGATAATGCTGTGCTTAAGGTGGACTTCTTGTTCAATCAATCAATCAATCAATCACAGAATTTGTAGAGCGCACTACTTACCCGGGAGGGTCTCAAGGCGCTGGGGAGAGGGAAGGGGGGGGGAATGCTGCTACTGGTTGAACAGCCAGGTCTTGAGTAGCCTCCTGAAGGTCAGCAGGTCTTGGGTCTGTCGTAGGCTTAGTGGAAGGGTGTTCCAGGTCTTGGCGGCGAGGTGTGAGAAGGATCTGCCGCCGGTGGTTGTTCTTCGAATGCGAGGGACGGTGGCGAGGGAGAGGTCGGCGGAGCGGAGCTGGCGATTGGGGACGTAGAAGAAGAGTCGTCTGTTGAGGTAGGCTGGGCCAGTTTTGTGGAGTGCCTTGTGTGCGTGGATGAGGAGTTTGAAGGTGATCCTCCTGTCGACGGGGAGCCAGTGCAGGTTCCTCAAGTGGGGGTGATGTGGCTGTGGCGTGGTACGTCGAGGATCAGTCGTGCGGAGGCGTTTTGTATGCGTTGCAGTCGCTTGATGAGCTTGGCCGGGGCTCCCGCGTAGAGGGCGTTCCCATAGTCCAGTCTGCTACTGACGAGGGCCTGGGTGACTGTTCTTCTTGTGTCTGTCGGGATCCACCTGTAGATCTTGCGAAGCATGCGGAGGGTGTTGAAGCAGGAGGAGGAGACTGCGTTGACTTGTTTGGCCATGGAGAGCGTTGAGTCGAGGATGACTCCCAGGTTGCGTGCGTGGTCGGTGGGTGCCGGGGCTTCTCCCAGCGTCGTTGGCCACCAGGAGTCGTCCCAGGCTGAGGGGTTGGAGCCGAGGATGAGGACCTCCGTTTTGTCCGTGTTCAGCTTTAGTCGGCTGATCTTCATCCAATTGGCGACGGCCTTCATTCCTTCATGGAGATTGGCTTTGGCGGCGAGGGGGTCCTTGGTGAGGGAGAGGATCAGTTGAGTGTCGTCGGCGTAGGAGATAATGTTGAGGTCGTGTTGTCTGGCGATGCGTGCGAGCGGGGCCATGTAGATGTTGAACAGTGTTGGGCTGAGGGACGATCCCTGGGGTACGCCGCAGATGATCTCGGAGGCTTCGGATTGGAAAGGTGGGAGGCGGACTCTCTGGGTTCTGCCGTCGAGGAAGGAGGTGGTCCATTCCAGGGCCTTGTCTCGGATCCCTGCGTCATGGAGGCGTGCGCGTAGAGTGCGGTGGCAGACAGTGTCGAAGGCGGCGGAGAGGTCCAGCAGGATGAGGGCTGCGGTCTCACCATTGTCCAGCAGGATCCTGATGTCGTCGGTGGCGGCGATGAGGGCAGTCTCAGTGCTTAGGTTGCTGCGGAACCCCGATTGGGATGGGTCCAGGATGCTGTTTTCTTCAAGGTATCGGGTTAGCTGTTTGTTGACGATCTTCTCGATGACCTTGGCTGGGAACGGAAGCAGAGAGTTGGGCCAGAAGTTCTTGAGGTCTCTCGGGTCCGCCTTGGGTTTTTTGAGTAGGGCGTTGATCTCTGCGTGTTTCCAGCTCTCTGGGAAGGTCGCGGTCTCGAAGGAGAGATTGATGATGTTGCACAGGTGGGGTGCGATGGAGCTGCTGGCTTTGTTGAAGATGTGGTGCGGGAAAGGGTCTGACGGGGAGCCGGAGTGTATTGTGCTCATGGTCTTGATAGTGTCCTCGATGTTCACGCTGGTCCAGGCTGGCAGGGGGTCGTGGTCGATGGTGTGTGGCGGGTCTGGTGCATCGATCTTAGTTGGGGCTGTCTGGGTGTTGAAGCTGTCGTGGATGTCGGCGATCTTGCGGTGAAAGAAGGTGGCGAGGGAATCGCACAGGGGTTGCGACGGCGGGATGTCGTTGGTGTTGGAGCTGGGATTGGAGAGTTCCTTCACGATGTTGAAAAGCTCCTTGCTGTTGTGTGCGTTGTTGTCGAGGCGGTCTTTGAAGGAGATTCTCTTGGCGGACCGGATGAGGTGGTGGTGGTTACGGATGGCGTCTTTGTGGGCTGCGTGGCTGTCCGGTGTCTTATCACTGTGCCATTTCTTCTCTAGTTTCCGGCAGGTACGCTTGGAAGCTAGGAGTTCCGAGGTGAACCAGCTGGCTCTTTTGGTGGTGTCGCTGTAGGTGAGCTTTTTCAGCGGGGCGAGGGTGTTGGCACAGTCGTCCATCCATTGTCTGAGGTTGCAGGCAGCGTCGTCGGTGTTGGATGGGTCGGAGGGAGGGCTGAGAGCGAGGGTTGCCCGGAGTTGGTCTTCGGTGACTTTGCTCCAGCAGCGGCGTGGGATCTGTTGGGTGCGGTGGTGTGTGGTGGGTTTCTGGAAGGTGAAATGGATGCAGCGGTGGTCGGTCCAGAGGAGTTCCGTGGTGTGGCTGAAGGAGACGTGGGAGCTTGAGGAGAAGATGGGGTCAAGCGTGTGGCCGGCGGAGTGGGTCGGTGTTGTGACGAGCTGGCTCAGGCCGAGGTGGGCGAGGCTGTCGATCAGGGTGGTGGAGTTGCTGTCGTTGTTGTTCTCCAGGTGAAAGTTCAGGTCTCCGAGGAGGATGTAGTCGGTAGAGGTCAGGGCGTGCGTGCTGATGAAGTCGGCGATGGAGTCGCTGAACTGGGGTCGGGGCCCAGGGGGTCTGTAGACAAGGGTGCCTCTAAGGGTGGTGTTGGGGTCCGTGTGGATCTGGAAGTGCATGTGTTCGGCGGTGCTGAGAGTGTCGTCGGTGCTGGTCGAGACCCTGATGGTGTTCTTGTGGACGATGGCGATTCCTCCTCCTACTGCGTTGATGCGGTCTCTGCGGGTGATCTTATAGCCGTCTGGGATGGCTATGGCGATGTCGGGGGCGGAGGAGTCATTCATCCAGGTCTCTGTCAGGAAGGCGACGTCTGGTGATGATGTGTCGAGCAGGTCCCAGAGCTCGACGGCGTGTTTGCGTGCGGAGCGGGTGTTCAGTAGGATGCACCGGAGGTGGTTGAGGTCTTTCTTGGCGGGCGCCTCGGTGGCTCTGAGGCTGGTGTAGCTGCAGTTCCGGCAGGTGAAGGGACCATGGGTGCGTTTCGGGGCGGCCTTGAAGCAGTTGTGCGTCCGTCCGGGGTTGAGAGCGTGGAGTGTGGTGGCATCGTATCGGCGTTGGTCCTCGAGGCTGGAGCGGGGGGCGCGCGGCCCAGGGGTTCTGGCGCTGGGCGTGGTCCAGTCGCGGACGGGCGCAGACGGGCTTGCCTTAGGCGCGCCTTCGGCGCGCCAGCAGCGCGGCGCGCGCAGCGGCCGCCATATATGGGGAGGTGGGAGGGAGGAGCAGCTGGGAGGCGGGAGGCAGGGGCAGCGAATGGGCAGTCAGGGGGCGGGGCCGCAGGGACGCAGCGGCGGGAATGGAGAGAGGCAGCGAGGGGCACAGAAGGCAAAAGGAGCGAGAAAACACAAGAAATACGGGCACAGTACAATGGGGCAGCGGGGGCACAGAAGGCAAAAAGGAGCGAGAAAACATAAGAAATACGGGCACAGTACAATGGGGCAGCGGGGGCACAGAAGGCAAAAAGGAGCGAGAAAACACAAGAAATACGGGCACAGTACAATGGGGCAGCGGGGGCACAGAAGGCAAAAAGGAGCGAGAAAACACAAGAAATACGGGCACAGTACAATGGGGCAACGGGGGCACAGAAGGCAAAAAGGAGCGAGAAAACACAAGAAATACGGGCACAGTACAATGGGGCAGCGGGGGCACAGAAGGCAAAAAGGAGCGAGAAAACACAAGAAATACGGGCACAGTACAATGGGGCAGCGGGGGCACAGAAGGCAAAAAGGAGCGAGAAAACACAAGAAATACGGGCACCGAGGCCACAAGCGGAGGGGCGAGCTTACCAGCAGCAGCAGCGGGCGGACAGCACAGGCGGAGCTGTGTGGTGGGGGAGCGACCTACCTGGCAAGGTCAAGGGTCGCTCTCCTCACCGCGCAGCGGCCGCCATATATGGGGAGGTGGGAGGGAGGAGCAGCTGGGAGGCGGGAGGCAGGGGCAGCGAATGGGCAGTCAGGGGGGCGGGGCCGCAGGGGACGCAGCGGCGGGAATGGAGAGAGGCAGCGAGGGGCACAGAAGGCAAAAAGGAGCGAGAAAACACAAGAAATACGGGCACAGTACAATGGGGCAGCGGGGGCACAAAAGGCAAAAAGGAGCGAGAAAACACAAGAAATACGGGCACAGTACAATGGGGCAGCGGGGGCACAGAAGGCAAAAAGGAGCGAGAAAACACAAGAAATACGGGCACAGTACAATGGGGTAGCGGGGGCACAGAAGGCAAAAAGGAGCGAGAAAACACAAGAAATACGGGCACAGTACAATGGGGCAGTGGGGGCACAGAAGGCAAAAAGGAGCGAGAAAACACAAGAAATACGGGCACAGTACAATGGGGCAGCGGGGGCACAGAAGGCAAAAAGGAGCGAGAAAACACAAGAAATACGGGCACCGAGGCCACAAGCGGAGGGGCGAGCTTACCAGCAGCAGCAGCGGGCGGACAGCACAGGCGGAGCTGTGTGGTGGGGGAGCGACCTACCTGGCAAGGTCAAGGGTCGCTATTGAAAACAACTGGAACTTGCAGATCTCACACCGCTTGCCACCAACTGTCAGACCCTGTTCAGTGGTCGCAGGGCATGCAGCGGCTACTGGGCCTCAATAATGATGATTGATGTTGTTTTCTATTGATGTTCTGGGGTCTGTCCCATTATGGTTCTGCAAACTGGGCCAAGTAAAACCCCTTCTGCACTGGACTCTCAGGGTAGCAAGGGCAGGCAATCACAGGCATCTCAGGGAGGTAGTGTGGGGTAGCAAAAACTCAGAATTCAACAGTAAACCAACAGAGATAATACTTTAGGTAAGAAAAATGCACTTTAATCACACACCAGAATTAAAAGCTACACAATTCAACTGGATTAACAAACACAAGATTATTGTCATTATTACAGTGTTCAGTGAGTGCATACTGATATTCCCATACTCTCTGCCTGCCCTGGTAACCCTATCAGGAATAGTTCCTGATATATTGTGGGCAGAAGCATGAATAGACACAAGTGCTAATCATTTCACTTTTACCACTACAGTTAAGCATAACTCAGTTTGCACGTTTGATATCAATTTGGACAGAAAGTCTCAAATCCTCATGCTTAATTTCTCAGTGCGTATCCAAGTTTCTTATTACAGTTGAAGGCTAACCCTAAATTAATGTTATTCATCAATGTACCCTATGACTCAGTTATTCAATCTCATCCATCTGCTCTGTAAGTCATCTACTATATGTACCACTCTCTGATCAAGACTAATCAGGCTACACTATAAAACACTGTAAAATATTCATTGCTGAGATGCCCTAATTTAATCAATTGAGCTATCACCCACTGAGAGCACTTTTCCTAAAATTTGGAGTGGTCAGGGAAGAAGAGCTCCTCGTGTTTGTGATCAGAGATTAAAGAAGCAAGTCTAAACGTTGCTAAGTTTTTAAAGAAAATTTAAATTGTTAAAGTAAATTAGTTGAATAACAATGTAATTTATAGCAACAAAACACTTCAATTCAAATTGATTTCGTTTCAACCCTTGAAATGTACAACCTTTGCAAAACGTGTATTATATATGAGTGGGTTGCTGAAATCTCATTATTCCAAATTCTGAAACATAAGATGCCACACAAAACTAAATGAAGGAGTTCATGAAGATGTACAAGATTTGTTAGCAATTAAAATACAATTTAACAATTGCTCGCTTCCTTTGGTGAGAAAGGTATTAAAAATAGACAGCACCATGAGCAATGTGAACGAACGGCTATAATTCAGTGCCACAAAGAATGGCACACAAATAAGTATAGGCATGCAATGTTACAAAATGGATGCAGAAAATCCACAGATCTGCAAAACATGTACACAAAAAAAAAACAAGTTTGTACTCTAGGCTATGGGTGGGTAAAAAAATACTAGAGTCCTCAGATAAACAAACAAGCACTATCAAAGCCAATCAGTGTGGCCTTGTCTGCCGCTTTGCCAATGTCTGTTTTGCCTTGGTTTAAAAAACAAAACATGGTTGGGAAAGCTGCCCAGCCTTCACCAACATTAAATTTAAAAAAGTGTTTTTTTATATCAAAAAGTACACATTGCAACAGAAGTCCCAGACACAGAAATGAAGTACTTTGTGTGAGAGTGTGCTCCTTATTAAACAGCAGAAGGGTGCCACTCACAGTGAAGTCAGCCAAAGGCTGAAGTGGATTGTCCGTTGCTCTATGCTATAGTGGGCAGAAGAAAATATGAATGACACAATAGACCCATTAAGGGGACTGGCACAAAGCCCCTATAAATAAATGACACACACACAAACTAAAATCAAAAGGTCTTTGTTAATGTCAGAACTAAATAAAATAGAAATAAAACAACGTGAGCACTTTCTTTCAGCAATTACAAAATAAAACAAACGGAAACAAGCTCTTTTCTCAATAAAGCTGCCCAGCAGGGCAAGGGCGCTGCGTTAGGGAGCATTTCATCGGTCTCCTACGCAATAGACTGGAGTCGCGCAGAGGTCGTTTTAAGGTCACCCAGAAGGCACAGTGGCTGCTGGTGGTGAACCGGGATCCGTTACCTGCACGCAGATGAGGGGTTGCTAGTGCAGCAAAAGCACCCCGGCCTGACAGCCAGCACCGCCGCATCATGGAGGCCGCCATCTTGGAATATACTAAGTGCCCACGTGACAACGGAGGTGTAGGCTCCTTTTCCGAGATTCACGTGGGAACTTTAAAGACACGTAGAAAGTATCTGCACGGCTTGCGTTTGGAACAGTATAGCGAGCGTAGTTATCAAATTCGCAAATGGGATCACGGGCGCGCCTCATTCCACCCCCCTGAAAAACCGTACTGCGTTGGTCCGCTCAGGGGGGGCAGAATGGCGGCTGCACGGTGGGCGTGCGGCAGCCGTCGGGCGCTGCTAGGGTGCAGAAGGGGCACCGTGGAGGTCAAGGACAGTTGCTGGAGGCGGCCGCATGGAGGTAACACTTGGACAGTGACGTGTTAGTTGTGTCGTCAAGCCGTGACCTCTCGCACTGCAAAGTTTGAAGAAACCTTTTGTAAACCATTTGGTAGATTGAACGCATCGATGGATAACCCCGTACCTTCTTTTGTGACTCAACCTTTTCAGTTTTGCATGCTGCAGAACTGTACGCGATGTTGGCACTAGTTGGACTAGACCATGCTCACCAATTTTGTAATATTTGCTCGGGAGTAACGGGGGTCAAATGTTGTCGGGACCGACATAGTGTCGAATCCGTGTCCACTACACGGTGACGCAAAAGTGATACTAAACTTATTTACTCGGGCGCCGCCAGGCCCGTTTGCGCTGTATCCTGTGCTTTTTAAATGGAAATATAGTCGTGCAGGTAGTTACTAATCAGAGTACCTGTTTACTCCTGAGTAGTGCCTGTTCTCTCCCATTAAATGTATTGCAGAAGTGCTGAGAAGTGCAAGTACTCCCTTTCAAGTTAAAGAATCGCAGGTACTTGGTACCGGACAGTACCTGTCCATTTCAAGCGATAACTGTATCCTATAACTTTATGCAACGCGCTGGAATTGGCATATTTCCTGTTGAAGGAACGGCATCAACAAGCCGCATCAAATGTGTAACAAGCATACTGTGGTTAAATGGATGCTTGTGACCATTCGGACTTTTGAATGTACTTTTATCCCTTTGTATGGAATTCACAAAACATTCATGTAGTGGAATAACTTCTCAGGAACACGGTTGAATTCCACTATATTTGTTGATTTATTGAAAGTTAATATACATGTAATTAGACCCACAAGGGTAACTCGTATCAACAGATAACTTCTCAGGTGCAGGTTGCCATCTGACACCAACAATTCTGACCCCCAACAACATTCTATCTATCCCACTATGACTGCATTACCTTCCACTACTTGTTTTAACCCAATACAACACCTCTCTCCTTAAGACAAAAATAGTAATAATAATTATTCAATAAGCATTCTGAATATTAATAAAGAATATAAGCCTTAAATCTTGCAGGTACAACATCTTTTCTTGAACATTTGTTTCTGTAAAATCATCCTGTAATTCAACATAGCAATCATTATTTACATCACTCGCAATAGACTATTTACTTGCATTACTATGGTCTTGTGAATCTTGTAAACTGTCATCAGAAAATTGCAGATCAAATAAATAATTACAGGAGTTATCTATTTCAGTGCAATTAAAAAACTTCTGTTGGCACTGTTTAAGTGGTAATACTGCACTCTTATTCCCCCATCCCTTATTTTTCAATAATACCGCGCTCTGGCACTTTCAAAACTTGTTTGGGAGAAAACACTTAGATTCTCGTTTGTGTACTCTTACTGGTTTTCTCATCAATACCCAGTCCCCTACTGAAATTTTTTTTTTTTTTCTGTGTAGTTTATCGTAGTACTCCTTGTCTTTCTTTCGCTTTTCCTCAATCCTGTGTTTCACTTTTAAATTTCCATCCATAATCTCTGCCACACAGTCTTGTGTCTCACCCAGTCATTTTTGGTGTCAAACACATACAACTTACTGTCCGTCTCATTATAAAAGGGGGCAATAGCCTGTGACTCAATGTGGAGTATTGTTAAAACTAGCAACATTTATCTCACACATTCTTTCATTGGCAAATTGGAAGATAAAGCCATTTGAATATCTTCCTTAAGAAACCTATTAACCTTTTCCACAAACCATTAGATGAAGGATAACATAAAGGTGTTTTTTCTTGTTTAATACAATGTTTATGAAGGTGTTGGAGGGTAAATGGAGAGACACTGAGGTGGTCACACATGGCTTACCAGCTCACGAGAGCAAGACCTGCGCTCTGCTCGTTCTCTGAGAAAAAAGGAACAACAGTGTGAAATACAGTAGCATTTTATTAAGCAATTCAATAAAACAAGGAACTGTTCATCGTCGAATGTTTCTCATGAACACATGAGAAGGATGAAAATAAAAGAATTAACAATCATATAGATCATATTTTAAGTCACGAATGGGCAGAGCAAGAGGCCATCCAAGAGGACACAATTTAAGCTAGGATAAATGCAATGACTTGGGTGTGGATGAGCTAAATTAGAGGGGCTGACAAAGCCAAAAGGCTGGTAATCAAAGAAGAGCATTACCACCTCAGAATAGGCTTCTAGGCCCTAGATAGATCGGTCGACCGGGAACTCAAGTGCTGAGCACTATAGGAGGAGTTCAGGGCCTGGGTGTAAACCTTTTATATGGGTCAATGCAGAAATCCTACCCACGTCTGACGTGGGTTCTTGACTGCACGCTTACTGTAACTTCGGAAAGTTGTGAGAGAACAGAGAAGTGGTATCATGGTGAAACTAGGGGCTTTTTGCAGGTGGTCAGTGCTCTTGACCGCAAACATTAAAAAAAGATAACTTCCATCGTAAGATGCTCGGAAATTAATATTTTATACATTATTTCTATGCCAGGCAGCCGTCGTCTGGCTTCGCTTGAGCAAGCTTGGAAAGTTTCTTAACTAACAATTTTGCAAACATTGCTTGTGAAAGACCAAGATGTACCAGCCGAACCTTGCCTACGTGTTATCTGAGCTATTCTTGCAGCTGTGGAAAATTTCCAAGGGGGGCTGGTGTCGCGGTGGATGGCACAGGTCCCTGTTGTGAGGGCAGAGAGGCCTACGAGACTTAATGTTTTGGGCCTACGTGTGTGTGCATCTAAGGAGGTGGGGACCACTGTGACCGGTACTAAAAGGCTGAGGGAACATGGTCAACTTTGGACATCTGTCAGGGCCTGACCGGTGGGGCCTATATGGGAGTGTCATGCTGCCTGAGCAGAGCAGGATCCTGCATGGGGGATTTTTATATGGTAAAACGGGACCCTGCTTAATTTCCCTCCTCTTGTTCATTCTTTTGAACAAAATTCATGCACTTAGTGTAGTCCCATTGTTGTCACTTCTACAAATCCATAATTAAAAAAAAAAAGTTAATTGTGTACAATTTAATTTAAAGCTTATAGAGCGCACAGCTACCTCCAACGGAGGTGTCCCGCGCTAACGGAGACAAGAGAAGGAGTAGAAAGCCACCAGCTACCGAGACTAGGGGAAATTGAAGAGCCAGGTTTTCAGAAATCCACGGAAGACAGGTTCGGATTTTGCCTTCCTGATATATTCTGGCAGGGAATTCCATAGCCGTGTGGTTCTAACTGTAAATGACCGGCCACCGAACCTTGCTTTACTAAAGCGAGGAATGACTAGAAGACTTTGATGATTCGATCTCAGGTTTCTAGTCTGATGGTAATTACGGAGTCTTTTCCTTAGGTAGAGAGGGCCCGTTTCTCTGGTTGCTCTGTACGCGAGAGTCAGAGCCTTAAATTCCTACTGATACTAAAACAAGAGGAGTTCCTTCTGTCACAAAAATTCTTTGTAAAAACTCAATAACAATGTCTGTAGTCACACTGGAGCTAAATTCATAGTGCATCCATTTAGAGTAATAGTCTGCTAAAACTATCAAACCAAATTTAATTGGTCTTTCCCTTAGCGTGTAAGATGGAACAAAAACACTGTCTCATTTATCCTCAATAGTCAATTCATCAGCAACTTGTCTATAATTTTTCAACGTATTACTCAAATTCCTGTTCGGTGGCCAACCTTTAACCACATTTGATTTGATTCAAAACAACATGTTTTTTCATAACTTCTATCCATTCATTTTTAGAAATAGAACCATCAGAACCACTAGTTACATCGACAACAGATACAACACATTCCTGATCAGACACATTAAAATGTTCATCTACTTCTTCAATTGGTGATCTGGACAACCATTAATTACCAAAAGATATCCAGAACCATTAAGCTCAAGACCTAAAAATAAACTAAACCTTACGTGGCGTACACCGCTGAGTGCGGAAAGGAGCCAACTCCTTTTTGTTATTTAACCCTCACACACCCTATTGGTGTCATGCTTCATCATCTGGTTCACCCTGACTCCTAAAGGTCAGGGTGGGCTCGACCGTATTTCAGGGAGCTCTTAGGAGATGTAGGCCAGTGGGTTCTAAAGATAAAAATCCTACTCCGTTCCCCAGGTATCCCTTTTATTCACGGGGACGTAGCGGATATTAAAAAATGTAAAATACGGGTCTTTTTGGAGGTTATGGTTCTATGACCCTAATAATCTGCCAACATGTTTCAGCCCGTAAAAGTGGCCTGCTCGGTCCTGGGCTTTCATCAGGGCAAAACAAACATTCCCTCCCTGGAATTGGTTGAAAAATTAATCCGGCTAGCTAATGCCGGGAGATACGGGAGCAGAATAGGTTACCAATGGGGCAGGACCTTTGGAGTACGTATGACTACAAGGCTACCCCTTCCCGTGATCCGTGAGAAACGATTACTCCACTCAAATTGGGCGGAATTTTTACGTACATACCGGAAAGGGAGATAAGTATTCTCTCCGTTCTTTCACGAAGGGACAGCTTTCTGTTCCTTCAAAAAAATATACATAGGATTAATTTTTCAACCAATTCCAGGGAGGTAATGTTTGTTTTGCCCTGATGAAAGCCCAGGACCGAGCAGGCCACTTTTATGGGCTGAAACATGTTGGCAGATTATTAGGGTCATAGGACCATAACCTCCAAAAAGACCCGTATTTTAAATTTTTTAATATCCGCTACGTCCCCGTGAATAAAAGGGATACCTGGGGAACGGAGTAGGATTTTTATCTTTAGAACCCCCTGGCCTACATCTCCTAAGAGCTCCCTGAAATACGGTCGAGCTCACCCTGACCTTTAGGAGTCAGGGTGAACCCGATGATGAAGCATGACACCAATAGGGTGTGTGAGGGTTAAATAACAAAAAGGAGTTGCCTCCTTTCCGCACACAGCGGTGTACGTGGCGTACAGTTTAGTTTATTTTTAGTTTTTGAGCTTAATGGTTCTGGATACCTTTTGGTAATTAATGTCTAGTCTGGAGGGTGTATCCACGTTCTAACCTCTCTTACCCCTTGTTGCCGGTGGATGGACCTCCACTGTCACGTGTGGTTTACGATCTGGACAACCAATCAGCCCTTTTGTTCAAACCTCCAGATATGCGTCTAACCACAAAATTATATTCTTGCAATCTGGACATTAGTCTAATTAGCCTTGATGAAGCAGTAGCCGTACCTTTACAACCATCAAACGTGAATAAAAGTGACTTATTATGATCTGTGACTATCTCAAAATTTTTCCCCATAAATAACTTCTCAATTTTTTCACTACCCAAACACTCGCTAAGACTTCTTTCAATGGTGCTATATTTTTTCTGTATCAGTCAATCCTCTCGATATGAAAGCTACAGTATATTCTTTGCCATCAACTACCTGACTGAAAACTGCCCCTAATCCTATGGTACTAGCATCTACTGTGATGATATTTCCCCCATCAGGATCATAAGACTTAAGAGCAGGTGCAACCAATATAGCCTGTTTGATATGTTGAAAAGCTTGTTCACGCTCACTACCCCATTCAAATTTTACTTTCTTTTGAAGTAATCTCCTTAGAGGTTCTACCAAAATGACATAACCATGTATAAAACGTGCATCGGAAAGACCTCAGAGAATCTTTGTTTAAAGGTATAGAATAGATGCTTCCCTTATAGCTTTTACCAGATCAACCTTTGGTGTAATCCCTGCAGAGGATACTGTGTGCCCCAAATATTCAACACTAATTTTAAAAAATGTACACTTTGATTTGGTGACGGTCATACCTCTACTCTCCAATATTTCCAAAACTTTATTTAAAATCATATTGTGTTCACTTATAGTTTTAGCATGAACCATCATGTCATCCTGAAAAGTCTAGACACCTGACAAACCATCAAATAAATGATCCATTCATTTTTGGAACACACTGGCAGCCGATGCCAAACCAAAAGGCAAGCGGACATACTGATATGCTCCAAAAGATGGAACGAAAGTGGTTAAATCTTTTGAACTGTCTGATCATTTCACTTGATGGTACGCAGATTTAAAATCAATTATCGAAAAGTACTTAGAACCACCTACAGAATTTTACATTTCATGTATCCTTGGAAGTGGATCACATATCCACTATGATGTTCTTATTTAATAATCTTAGACCTGCACATCTTCACCATTTTCACAATTTTTCTAAGTTCACCATTTTTCTTTTTAGTAATAACTATTGCAGAAACCCATTCTGAAGAATCATTTGGTTCAATTACACCATCATTGCATAGTGTGCCCTAAAGTTCTTTCAACTCTTTTCTGACTGATAGTGGTACATGTTGAACCTTATGTGTTACAGGTATAGCATTATCCTTCAGCTTAAAATGATGTTCAAACCCCTTCACATAGCCAATACTTGCAGAGAACACTTTACTGTGTGATTCCAACGTTTTTTCAATTGATAAACTCTGTTCTTGGTGTTCCACATTAAGTATAGGCATATCCCAAAAACTATGGATTCTCCTGAACCTGGTTTGAGCAATATTCCAAGTTTTCCCAGATCCTGCCACCCAACTATATCTCTTTCTCTTACTGCCACATACATTTTCGTCTTAATGGATTGGCCTTTAAATTCTAAAATGTCATTAAAATAACCAAACATTTCAATATCGAACTCCCCAAAAGCTTTTGTGTTGACATCTGAGTCTATTAATTCCACATTCTTCCATAACTTATTAAAAGTATGATCCGCTAAAATTGTTATTGGAGAACCCGAATCTGCCATTGCAGATAATTTCACTGTGCCAATGTGTACAATTCCTAACGGTCCTTTAAATTTACCTTGTTTCGAATCGGCCGTAAGAACAATGTTAGAACACATCTCATTAAAGTCATCTACTGAACAAACTTTAAGTTTACTAGGAGCTTTACGACTGCTACAAACAGCTCAGAAATGTCCTACTTTTTGACACTTTGTACATCTCTTACCAACAGCCGGACACTCTGAATCATTGCCTAAGTGATTTTTTGAGCCGCATCGATAACAATATAGACTTCTCTTCTGGAATTTTTTTTCAAACGTATGTTTTTCCTGTGGCTACAAAGCATTACCTCCACTTTTGAAATCTGATTTCTTTTCAAGTACCATACAAACCGACTGGTTTTGTGTGTTTCCAGTACATAATATTTTTGCAGACAGTAGAGATCTTTCAGTGCCTTTGGCTACATCTATAACTTCGTTAAGTGTAGGATTTCTACAAGCTAAAAGTCTCTCTTGTATTTTCTTTGAATGACCATGAAATACAAATTGGTCTCGCAAATAAATATCCAACATGTCTCCAAATTCACATGAAGCTGCCAAAATTCGTAAACTTGCAATGTACTCTTCAACGCTTTCATGTTCCTGTTGTTTCCTCCTATTGAAACAGTGCCTTTCCACCATGACATTAGGTGCGTCTGTAAATTGTTTTTCCATTCTTTTAACAGCCTCCTGGTATTCATTTAAAGGTACAAATTGCCCTGGTGCTGCTTCACCTTCAGCTAGATTGTCAAAAATTTCTTGACCAGCTATACCCAACAGACCGTAAATACAACCTTTTTTTCATTCAGGATCACATTTTTTTACCACCAATAGCAATTAAATAACTTTCAAAAGCCTTGTGACAGTTTTTCCATTTCATTACCGGTTTTCCCGGTGTTTGTAGAAAGAGTGGTGATTGAGTAACTTATACTAGGCGAAATCCTACTAAATACCTTAACTGTACTAATAATTTTCTAAATTTGCATGCAATTAGCATGTAATTCAATTAATAAACATAAGATGGCAGCATAAACCAACAGATGGCAAAATGAAATAAAAGAAAAAAAATATAAAATTTTTTTGAAGGTGAGCGATACATATATAGATAGATAGATACATATATAGTAAAAAACAAAACCGTATCCGCAGATAGGTGTACGAATCACCGTTACAATTTTTCAGGCCAAACAATGCAATCAAACTTGAATGGTGTGCCTATTGCCGAAGACAGGCAATTAAATGAAAACATGTCCCAAAAGATGGGCGCCAAAGCAACGACGTGCGTGCTTTTTATGGAATGTAGAGCTTCAGAAGAGTATAGAATGAACGCGATGACTAAATCACAGATGGAGAAGTTTGTGCGCATCGGATGCTCTTGAGGTGACGACTCTAGAACCGGCGCGCTCTTTCAAGGTAATGCCTCGCGCAACAGGCACCTCATGTCTCCTTTCAGCTCTGGCGTGCCTCCTTCCACAGCAAAGCCTCACGCAGCATAGAATTCCACACGCTTACTTTTAAAGCAATGTCTTGCGCAGCAACAGACTCCTCAATACGTGCATGTCAAACAACGGCCAGTGTGGTCTTGTATATCGCACACCGCAGCAATCTAATAGAAAAACTAGTCCAACGTACAAAGTAATATATTTGCTGTTTCCAAAGAAACACAGTATGATACTTGTCAGTCAACCGCCAAAGTGCCGATGCCAATCAACGGCAACGCTGGTACCTGCGCCTCTGCACTGATCCTTATGCCTCCACACAAAGAGAAAAATATGAAAATACATAGTTTGTAGTTGTGATCAGAAAAGCACCGCTTAAGTAGAATGAATGGTAGTAGGCGTTTCTTGGTGGGCCTGATAATACAGTTCAGGGTCCATCTTCAAATCGTCGCTAAATTGTAGTGGAATAACTTATCAGGAACACTGTTGAATTCCACTAAATTGGATGATTTATTGAAAGTTAATATGCATGTAATTGCGCCCACAAGGGGAACACTCATAAACAGAAGATAACTTCTCAGGTGTAGGTTTCCATCTGACACCAACATTCAAACCCACAATATATATACCCCCAACAGCATTCTATCTATCCCCCTATGACTTCATTACCTTCCACTACATGTTTTAACCCAATACAGCAATTCAGTAGAGTGTCTGGAAAGCTGCACCTGTCACAGCTTTTGAGCTAGGGTAACCACCACCAGGGGCACAGCTAGTCCCGAACTTATTGGGTCGGTGCTGGTGGCACCCGGTGTGACAGCCTTTTTTTGGAGCCACCTCACCCATGGCTGCCTTCTCCATGTATTCCCTCACTACCACTCTCCAGCAGTGCACCTCATCTCTCTCTAGCCTCTCTCTGACGAACATTTCATTTTTTTATAGCGCTACTCATAGTTCACTCGCACTCAGTTCTGTGATCTTCATGGTACACATTATTTGCAGCAGGCACATTAATCCTCTGCTCTACTTTATGATGAGGCTAAACTACCAGACAAAGTTCAGATCTCTCAGCAATAGGAACATTAATCACCAGAGTTATCTTGACATTTTTATTGTTGCCTGAAAACTGCTGGATGCACAAGGAAGTTTGTGTGCTTTTAAACCAAATGTATTTTTTAAACTCAGCACCCCGCACCAAATTCAGCGTCCAGTGCGGCTGCACCTGTCGCACTGCCCTAAAACCAGCCCTGCCCCCAGCAATGGGGTAGGACAAGCATTTTTAAAAAAATGGGGCCGTAGCTAACCTCATAGCCATTATATGAGGAAAAAGAAGTGACAAATTGTGCAGTTTAAACATATAAGACAAACCTGATAGTATAAAAAACATACTTTTTGTAAATTTACTGTTCCTAGGCTTCAACTCATTGCAAGTTCAGAGAAATGTTCCTGACCTATTGTTGTTTACCCAATGAGCTGTTGTAAAATAGTCATGGGTAAGGCTGCCCTTACATACAGGTATCCAAATATTAGGCTTAGTATCAGTGCTCAACTTGACCTAGTAGTTGAAGGTGGAGCCCACTTGCACTCCTTTTCAGGGTCCCACACACATTTTTCCTCATCAGATTTTGTTACGGAAAAAAAGAGAAAAACCCAAAAGTGAAACAGGAGAAAGATGGCAAAATTGTGACCAAGGAAGAAAGCAAAGATAAAAAAAAAACCTGCAAGAGTGAGGAAAAAAAGCACAGGGAGAGCCCTGTGGTGGATGAAAGTGGCACACTGTAGAATAACGTCTGGGCAGTCTTGGTATTCGACTCTCACAGCATTTGAAATTGCCAGGTACAGGCTCCTAAGCAAGACTTTGAACCCTGACATTTATTATTTTACAAATTAAGAACTGCTTATTGGGTTACCACACGTTACGTTGGGGTTTGTGACTGGTAAGTCACAGATTCAATTCCAAAAATACCATTCTTTCTTTTTGAGTTAATTGTGTGCAATGAGTTGGCAATATTGCTGCCTTTAAATGCTCTGCCATACATCTGTGCTACACTAAATAAAAATCCAATTGTTATTGTTACCAAGCCACATTGAGCATTTTCCGTACAGGTAGCATATTGAGCTACATCCATGCAGGAATACACCAGGCTGTTATTGACGAGCTGGCAAAAAAAAAGTTGGCAAGAAGGGAGTATTTTGGGCAGAGGTGCCAGCCTTGATTGCATAGGTCTGGCTAGAATACAGATGTACAGTTATTTGTTTAGGAAGATTGGGCCAATTGCCAGTAGAGATGAAAAGAATCAAAGGCAAGGGAGATGTCAAGGATAGGCATTCTGGTTCTCCGTTTGAATCCATTGCAGTGTTTAAATCATCCCGTGTGGACGTCATTGCTGCTTTTGTGCCACAGCCGTACCAGAATCTGTTTTGGTAATCTGAGAGAAGGTTACTTTCTTAGCGGAATGTAGACATTTGTCTTGAAGCCGATCTTTCAATCTTTTTGGCTAGAAACAATTGGTTATTGACCAGAAGTTAGAAGGAGCCTTTGTTTGAAGGCCTCTTCGTTTTAGGGAGTTCTCTTGAGAATAGTCCTTTAGCCAAGGAGTTGTTGATATTTCTGGCTGGATTGACTGCAAAGCTATTAATCAGGATATTCTTGCACATATGAACAGGACATGGGTCTGCCGGTGACCGTGCTTTCCTACAAGCTTTTGCAACCTTGATGAAGTACTGTGTGGTCATGAGGCTAAAGGTGAATAACTGTGGTTGTTTTCAGGATTTGTTTTCGAGTAAACTGTACAGCACTGATGGAATTGTGATTGAGCAACGGAGAGGGCAGCAGGGGGTCTAAAATGATTTGGAGGGTTGGAAGGAATGCAGTTGTGCCAGGCACATAGCATGGGCAAGTGGTGAGGCCTTCGACTGTGCTGCCAAGGCATCAGTATGTCCAAAGTCACTGCCACTTCAAGTACTGTGGTTGGATGACCCTTTTTCCTGTGTGTTCTTCTAGCAGGTCTGTTTTTGTGACCTTGAGGTCCATCATCGGCTCTCCCTGTTCAGGTCTCCTGCCACCTGTTAAGGTATTTTGCCCACTGTCTACTTTCTAGGCCACAGGTCAGCTTTCCAGGACATAGGGCAGGTTACTCTGAAGCAAGGCAGACCTCCGGTCTCATGGCGTTCCTGGATCCAGTCGGGTTTTCCTGCTACCTTGTCTTGTTAGTCAGAAGAAAAGGAAATTAAACATCCATACTGCTCCCATATAAAGGTTGAGCAGTGGCTATTCCTGTAGGTGTTTGCTGTACAGACATGGGCAGTTATTGGAAAGAATATATATTTAGTTCAATGATTACACATATAAGCAAACATATGCATCAGTTTAGTATCCATGCAATGAAAAATTTAATGGAGTCCACTAAACATATACTGAGTGAACAGACCATAAGTGAGCCAATATAAATTTAGGAAAAATATAATGTTGCATGAATATGCTGTACTGGAAAGGATACATATTCCGGCGGGACAACTGTGCAATACCTAACTCCTTGTTCTCGCTGTCATCCACTTGCTAAGATTTCAATGAATCAGAGGTAGAATGGGTGCAGATAGGAACTGTGCAAGGTTATTGGCAATAATTGAAAACAATGTGATTTTGAATAAAGCAGGATGACTAATACTCTGCAACCAAGACATAACTCCATGCATCAGTCTGGAAAAGTTAAGATACTTGTATAGTGTTGTGATGCTCTTTTAAAAAAAAAAAAAAACCTTAGTTAACGTATGTGTTTCAGAACTTCTGAGATTCCGAGTTTTACTTTTTAGGTCTGGATGTATATCGCAGCAGTCACCTGACCATATGTGATCAACAGAAAAAGAGCTTTAAAAAGCACACCTAAGAGAGGGGCTTTGTCTTCGTCCACATGTTGGTTACCTTGAGTACAATATTTGTTTGGGCAGAAGGCGTGTGCTGCCATTGAGAAACAGTGCTTGTCGTACTCCTCTTGGATCCTGTTAGACCTGGCATCTTTTGGCGTGTTTCCCCTGACTTTTTGCTTTCTGACCTCCCGGTTTTGACTCTGTTTTTGCTGGTGTGATGATTCTGCGCACTTTCCTCACTGCGGTCCAGTGGGAAAGTGCAAGTGCTCCTGTATAAAATGTGTTATGGATTGGTGTTTCCATGATTGGCCTATTTGGTTTGTGTGTCAGTCCCTTGTAAAGTGCACTACGTGTGCCAGGGCCTATAGACCAAATGCTGTTGGTGGGCTGCAGCACTGGATTGTGCCACCCACGCAAACAGCCCGTAAAGTGTAACTCGGGCCTGCCAACGCAGAGCCTGTGCGCAGCCTGGGGCTGCCATGTCGACTTGGCAAGTGCACACACTGGCCAGTCCCTAAACCTTCCCTTTGCTACATGTTAGTCACCCCTAAGGTAGGCCCAAGGTACCCCTGTGGGCAGGGTGCGTTGTACGCAAAAGGTAGGACATGCCCTGGTGTGTGCGGCATGTCCTGATAGTGAATTACAGCCTAGTTCGTTTTTCACTATTGCAAGGCTACCTGTTCCCCCTAGGCCAGAATGGGCAGTTTGGATTATTACAGCTTATAATCCTAACTGACCCCGGGAACATGGTAGGAAGTCGAGTTTAGTATGCCTGGACTCAGAATGATAAAATGCATCTTTTAGTGAAGTTGGCTTTAACATTCTGTGTTTGAAAATACCACTTTTAGAAAGTGGGTATTTTCTTGTCTAACCATCCAATCCTGCCTCTGCGAGGTTGTGTATTCCTTGTCTGGAATGTGAGTGACAGGGGCTGGGGGATGCCAGGAGACAGGGTGAGTCAGCGCAGGGCTGAATAGCCAGATCGACCTGTAGATGGGTGGGAGGGGTCGCACCTGGGCCCTGAATAGGACAGTGCCTTCCCTCCACAATGCTGCCTCCACCTCCTGTGGTGCGTCTGATGTCCCTGGCCTGCTCACTGAAAGAAGGGACGGAGACTTGTCAACAAAGTGCTCCAGAACTGGTTTGGACTAGGCAAAGGCCTCTCTGCCTTCAGAGAACAAAGGAATTTGGGATATAAATATTGGGGCCCTGACCCCATGAATTTAGATCTCGCTGGAATCAAGGAACCTGCCAAGACGAAGAGCTGGAAGAGCTGCCAGGAGGAGTACTGCCCCGCTGCTGTGTTGTTGCTTTGTTGGGTTGGCCTGCAGTTGCTGCTTCTGTCTTGGGCAGTGAAAGGACTGGACTGAACTTTCTACGAACTTGTGCTGAGTATCTCCAAGGGCCAGGAACCGAGCTGGCCTCCTGTTAAGAAGTCTCAGGGACTACAAAGACTTCACAAACCTCTGGGTACCGCTTCTGGAACGCTGTTTCAGTTGCCACAGAGGAAGGGAACTGCAACCGACTCCGTCAACCGAATCCATCCCTGGCCGGTGACCTGTTTGCACCGCAGACCGCCCCGCTTCGCATCGCAACCCTGGTCTCACCGTGGGCGACGTCCGACGCCGCCAACATCGAGCCGCTGCTTGCACCGTGACCTGTGGGCACCGCAGTTCGCATCGCATCACTTCACTGGGCCAGCCGGACCAGACCGACACTGTCGCTGCAACTGGCTCAAGAGTCGAGACCGCACCGCATTTGGGGCACCGCTCGCACGCCTGCGACGCACCGCTCCGACTCGCACCGCTGTCCGACGCCAGCTCCCGCACTCCGGCTTGGTCACCTGCATCGCAACCTGTCAGCACCGCATCGAGCATCGTCTCGCCCTGCATCGCACGCCTTGGACTCACCGACTCCGTCTGCACGACGCTCATCGAGCCGCTGCCTGCACCGCATCGAGGGACACCGCACCTTGCATCGCTCCGTCTTGCACCGCAACCGCGACGAACGCCGACCGGCTCGTACACTCCGTACCAGCCACAACGAGAAAGGTACTGTAACCGAGTCTGTTCATGACTCTGCTGGCCCGTATCAACGCGGTCGGCTGGAACTGTTAGACTCTGTGGTTTTCAGCATCACGGTAGGCTCGGACGGAGCTACCGACTCGTACGAACTTTGCTTTTGTGCTATTCCTGCAAAGAAGAAGTTAACGTATCAAGTATTCATTCGTAAAGTACAGTATTGTGGATTTTTGTCGTAATTGGTCTTGTCTTGAGTATATAAAATATTGGTTATTTTTCTAAACTGGTGTGGTGTCCATTTGTAGTGCTTACACTGTATTACTGTTGGTTATGTGCAAATGCTTTACACACTGCCTCTGAATTAAGCCCGACTGCTCGTGCCAAGCTACCACGAGGGTGAGCAGGGGTTACTTCACGAGTGTAACAACCCTTACCCTGACTAGGAAGAAGGGTCCCTACTTGGACAAAGGTGCAAGCCCTTGCCAACTAGAGATCCCATTTCTAACATTGGTTGTCAGCGGTGAGGATAGGACTTGTGTTTGCACTTGACTTACAGTGATTGGTGTGCACTACTACCATATCGCAGACCATTACGTACCACATACTGGTTCTTTTTCTTTTGGCCTATTTTTGATCTTGCCAGTTTTCAACTCACTACTTTTGTTATGCCTGAATCAATTGCATCATCCGTTGCATCTCTGGAAGTTATCTTTGAGGAGGACAGGTTGGAATCCTACGCCGTAAAGGAGTTACGAGCGATTTGTAAAAACGTGAAAGTCCAAATTAAAGGCCTCACAAGGAAGGAGGAGCTACAGAAGGCGCTGAGGGCCTGGGTAGCAGCCAGACATGCCAATGGGCAGCCTGGTGATCTCAGTGAGGAGGCGGAGGAGCCTATTTCCAGGGTGGATGTGCTTTTGGGTAGGGGGAACCCGCCAGGTCAGGCAGCAGCAGTCTGTCCCCAGAGGAGCTGGAGGACAGGCGGGAGGCAAGGCAGTTCGAGCTGCAGAAGCTCAGGCTGGAGAGTGAGCGGGAGGAGAAGAGATTGGCCATAGAGGAGAGGACGATGCTCTTAGAGCATGAGAGAGAACTGAAGGAGCTAGAACTTAGGAGTAAGTCAGGCTCAGATGGTGGCAGCAATTCATCCAGAAAGGCAGACAGGATTGAGCACGTTCCCAAGAACGTAGGCAAGGAGTTCAAGAAGGGGGATGACATACAAAGGTGGTTTCAGGGTTATGAGGCAGCCATACACATGAATGGGGTCCCTGAGGAGAGTTGGGGAGCAGGATTGTGGCCGCTTTTCCCTGAAGAAGCAAGGGATGCTCTGATAGCTTTGGGTAAGGGGTATCACCTCACCTATGCTGACATGAAGGATGCCCTTCTCACGAAGTATGGTCTTACTCCTGAAAAGTACAGGGATCAGTTCAGGTCCAGTAAGAAGTCTGATGCCAACACTTGGTTGGAATGTGTGGATGTGTTCTGCAGGTCTCTGGATGGTTGGGTGAAGGGCAGTAGTGTAACAGATTTTCAGGGGCTCTACAACTTGATTGCATGGGAGCACTTGTCTAGTCTATGTTTTGCAGATCTGCGCCAGCACCTAGTTGATAGTAAGCTAACTGACCCCAGGAAGCTTGCTATGGAAGCGGACCGCTGGGTGAGTACCAGGGTCCACAAGAAAGCGTTTGGGGGAGACTCAGCCAAAGGTGTGCAGGGTCCCCAGCAGAAAGGTGGGGGGGGGGGCAAGGGTAAAGCACAGGAGTTCTCTAAAGGGCCCCAAACTAGTACCCAGGGTAAAGGTTCCCAGCCCCCCGGTGATGAGAAGAAAGGGGTCTCTACAGGGAAGCCTGTTGAGACCGGCCCCCGCAAGTGTTATGCATGTGACCAGCTAGGTCACTTTAAGGGGGACCCCAAGTGCCCGAAGGGGACACAGCCGCCCACCGGTGGACAGTCCAAAGTGTTGGCTAGTGTAGCGCTTGGGGAGGAGGGGTGCCCACAGGAGGGTGGGGATCCCGCAGAAATGACCCTTGTCTCACTAGGGGACAGTGAGATGGTCCCAGGAAACCAGGTGCCCCCTAACACAAAGAAATATAGCACCTGGGTGACCATTAATGGGAACAGGGTAGAGGCTCTCAGAGATACTGGAGCCAGTGTGACCTCCGTCCGGTGTCACCTGGTGTCTGAGAAGCAAGTGGTCCCAGGAGCATTCCACCAAGTAGTTGCTGTCGACAACTCAGAGCGCCAATGTATGGTGGCGCAGGTTCCCTTTGAATGGGGGGTCTCAGGTCCCTTGAGGGTGGTTGTGAGCCCTACCATGCCTGTAGATTGTCTGCTAGGAAACGACCTGGAGCAGTCCTCATGGAAGGAGGTTGAGCTCAGGTCTCACTTGGAGATGCTTGGGTTGCCAGAGTGGGCATGCGTGTCTACTCGGTCAATGGCGGCCAGAAAGGGTGATCAAGAGGACTTGGAGCCTGAAACAGTGGCCCAAGTCCCTGCCAAGAGAAAGGGCAGGGGCGCGGGAAACCGGCCCCCGAAGTTCCCACGGACCGGAAGGAGGCGGACCTCGAGGGGACGCCCGGTGCCTACAGGGGAGCAAGTAGCCGAACTGGGAGACATCTCTGAGCTGACCCATTGGCAGCAAGAAGGGGGTCCCACCAGGGAGGAGTTCTGCAGGGAGCAGAACGAGTGCCCTACTCTGGAGGGTCTGCGGCGGCAGGCTGCAGACCAGGCAGCTGGTAATCAGTCCGGATCACATCTGATCTACTGGGAGAGTGGTCTCCTATACAGTGAGCCTAAGGTTGCTGAGCCTGGGTCAGCCCGTGTGCTGGTGGTACCCCAGCGCTTCAGGACCTTCCTACTGGGTCTGGCTCATGACGTGCCTTTGGCAGGACATTTGGGGCAGGACAAGACCTTTGACAGGCTTGAGACCCACTTCTTTTGGCCCCAAATGCGAAGGCAGTCAGATGCACACTGTAGGTCTTGCCAAACTTGCCAGGCAAGTGGTAAGAGTGGGAGGAAGGTCAAAGCTCCTCTCCAACCTTTTCCTGTTGTTGGTACACCCTTTGAAAGGGTAGGGATGGATATAGTGGGGCCACTGGATCCCAAGACAGCCATGGGCAACAGGTACATCCTGGTCTTGGTGGACCATGCCACCCGGTACCCGGAGGCAATCCCTCTCAGGACAACGACGGCGCCAGTGGTGGGCCGGGCGTTAATGGGGATCTTTTCCCGTGTGGGATTCCCCAGAGAGGTGGTTTCCGATAGGGGGACCAATTTCATATCGAAGTATATGACATCCCTGTGGAAGGAGTGTGGTGTAACCTACAAGTTCACCACTCCTTACCACCCACAAGGAAACGGTCTGGTGGAGAGATTCAACCAGACCTTGAAAGGCATGATCAAGGGTCTAACAGAACCCATGCAGCGTAAGTGGGACGTCCTCTTGCCATGCCTACTCTTTGCATACAGGGAGGTGCCTCAGAAGTCTCTTGGGTACAGCCCCTTTGAGCTCCTGTATGGCCACCCTGTCAGAGGACCTCTGAGTTTGGTAAAAGAAGGCTGGGAGGCAGCTCCCAGGAAAACTCCCCAGGATGTATTTAGCTACATGCTGGCCTTTAGAAACCAAACTGCCCGCTTCAGGAAACTCGCTCAGGCGAACCTAGAAGCAAGCCAGGAAGAAATGAAGAGATGGTATGACCAGAATGCCACTCTGGTCGAATTTCAACCTGGGCAAAAAGTGTGGGTCATGGCCCCAGTAGCACCTTGTGCCTTGCAGGACAAGTGGACTGGGCCATATGAGGTAAAGGAGCGCAAAAGTGACGTCACCTACCTGGTGGATTTGCAGGCTCCAAGGAACCCTTTGAGGGTCCTTCACGTGAACCGCCTCAAGCCCCACTTCGAGAGGTCCGAAGTGAGTATGCTCTTGGCGACAGATGATGGGGTGGAAGAGGAGAGTGAGCCTCTCCCTGACCTCCTGTCTACCAAGGAGCATGATGGGTCAGTAGAGGGTGTGATCCTCTCCCCTACTCTGACTCAGGAGCAGCAGGGGGACTGTCGCCAGTTGTTGGGACAGTTCGCCCTGCTGTTCTCTCTGACCCCTGGTGTTACTCACTGGTGTACCCATGACGTGGACACCGGTGACAGCCATCCTGTGAAGCACAAAATTTACAGGTTGACTGACCGGGTCAGAGCCAGCATCAAGGAGGAGGTCTCTAAGATGTTGGCGTTAGGGGTGATTGAGCCCTCCCACAGTCCTTGGGCCAGCCCAGTGGTCTTGGTCCCAAAGGCTGCGGCGCCCGGTGCCACTCCAGAACTCCGGTTTTGTGTGGACTACCGTGGGCTCAATGCCGTCACCAGGACTGACGCGCACCCCATCCCCAGAGCTGATGAGCTCATTGATCGGTTGGGAGCTGCCCGGTTCCTCAGCACGTTTGATTTGACGTCTGGGTACTGGCAGATTGCCTTAACCGATGGGGCCAAGGAGAGATCAGCATTCTCAACCCCAGAAGGTCATTACCAATTCCGGGTGATGCCCTTTGGGTTGAAGAATGCCCCTGCCACCTTTCAGAGGTTGGTCAATCAGGTGTTGGCTGGGCTGGAGGATTTCAGTGCCGCCTACCTGGATGACATTGCTGTGTTCAGTTCCAGCTGGGAAGAACATTTACAGCACCTTGAGAAAGTGTTGAGGGCTCTGCAAGGTGCAGGCCTCACGATCAAGGCCAGTAAGTGCCAGATCGGGCAGGGTTCTGTGGTGTACTTGGGACACCAGGTAGGAGCGGCCAGGTGGCGCCCCTACAACCCAAGATTGACACCATTCTGGCTTGGGAACCCCCAAGACCCAGACAGAGGTGAGAGCCTTCTTAGGTCTCACCGGTTACTATAGGAGATTTGTTAAGGGCTATGGCACCATCGTTGCCCCCTTAACAGAGCTGACCTCTAAGAGGCAGCCCAGGAAAGTGATCTGGACTGAGTCCTGCCAGAAAGCTTTTGATGCCCTGAAGGCAGCCATGTGCACGGCGCCCGTGCTCAAGGCACCTGACTTCTCCAAAGAATTTGTCGTGCAGACTGACGCTTCAGAGCATGGTGTGGGAGCGGTGCTCTCACAACTGAACGAAGAGGGCCTGGATCAGCCTGTAGTCTTCCTTAGCAGGAGACTACTTCCCAGGGAACAGAGGTGGAGTGCCATAGAAAGGGAAGCTTTTGCTGTGGTCTGGGCACTGAAGAAGTTGAGACCATACCTGTTTGGGACTCACTTCCGGGTTCAGACAGACCACAGGCCCCTCAGATGGTTGATGCAAATGAGGGGTGAGAATCCAAAACTGCTGAGGTGGTCCATCTCCCTACAGGGAATGGACTTTACGGTGGAACACCGTCCTGGTACAGAACACGCCAACGCAGATGGTCTGTCCAGGTTCTTCCGCCTTAGTGAAGAGAACTCCAATGGGGTTGGGTAGTTCTCCCTACTTTCAGCTGGAGGGGACATGTGTTAGACCTGGCATCTTTTGGCGTGTTTCCCCTGACTTTTTGCTTTCTGACCTCCCGGTTTTGACTCTGTTTTTGCTGGTGTGATGATTCTGCGCACTTTCCTCACTGCGGTCCAGTGGGAAAGTGCAAGTGCAAGTGCTCCTGTATAAAATGTGTTATGGATTGGTGTTTCCATGATTGGCCTATTTGGTTTATGTGTCAGTCCCTTGTAAAGTGCACTACGTGTGCCAGGGCCTATAGACCAAATGCTGTTGGTGGGCTGCAGCACTGGATTGTGCCACCCACGCAAACAGCCCGTAAAGTGTAACTCGGGCCTGCCAACGCAGAGCCTGTGCGCAGCCTGGGGCTGCCATGTCGACTTGGCAAGTGCACACACTGGCCAGTCCCTAAACCTTCCCTTTGCTACATGTTAGTCACCCCTAAGGTAGGCCCAAGGTACCCCTGTGGGCAGGGTGCGTTGTACGCAAAAGGTAGGACATGCCCTGGTGTGTGCGGCATGTCCTGATAGTGAATTACAGCCTAGTTCGTTTTTCACTATTGCAAGGCTACCTGTTCCCCCTAGGCCAGAATGGGCAGTTTGGATTATTACAGCTTATAATCCTAACTGACCCCGGGAACTATGGTAGGAAGTCGAGTTTAGTATGCCTGGACTCAGAATGATAAAATGCATCTTTTAGTGAAGTTGGCTTTAACATTCTGTGTTTGAAAATACCACTTTTAGAAAGTGGGTATTTTCTTGTCTAACCATCCAAGCCTGCCTCTGCGAGGTTGTGTATTCCTTGTCTGGAATGTGAGTGACAGGGGCTGGGGGATGCCAGGAGACAGGGTGAGTCAGCGCAGGGCTGAATAGCCAGATCGACCTGTAGATGGGTGGGAGGGGTCGCACCTGGGCCCTGAATAGGACAGTGCCTTCCCTCCACAATGCTGCCTCCACCTCCTGTGGTGCGTCTGATGTCCCTGGCCTGCTCACTGAAAGAAGGGACGGAGACTTGTCAACAAAGTGCTCCAGAACTGGTTTGGACTAGGCAAAGGCCTCTCTGCCTTCAGAGAACAAAGGAATTTGGGATATAAATATTGGGGCCCTGACCCCATGAATTTAGATCTCGCTGGAATCAAGGAACCTGCCAAGACGAAGAGCTGGAAGAGCTGCCAGGAGGAGTACTGCCCCGCTGCTGTGTTGTTGCTTTGTTGGGTTGGCCTGCAGTTGCTGCTTCTGTCTTGGGCAGTGAAAGGACTGGACTGAACTTTCTACGAACTTGTGCTGAGTATCTCCAAGGGCCAGGAACCGAGCTGGCCTCCTGTTAAGAAGTCTCAGGGACTACAAAGACTTCACAAACCTCTGGGTACCGCTTCTGGAACACTGTTTCAGTTGCCACAGAGGAAGGGAACTGCAACCGACTCCGTCAACCGAATCCATCCCTGGCCGGTGACCTGTTTTCCCCGCTTTGCATCGCAACCCTGGTCTCACCGTGGGCGACGTCCGACGCCGCCAACATCGAGCCGCTGCTTGCACCGTGACCTGTGGGCACCGCAGTTCGCATCGCATCGCTTCACTGGGCCAGCCGGACCAGACTGACGCTGCAACTGGCTCAAGAGTCGAGACCGCACCGCATTTGGGGCACCGCTCGCACGCCTGCGACGCACCGCTCCGACTCGCACCGCTGTCCGACGCCAGCTCCCGCACTCCGGCTTGGTCGCCTGCATCGCAACCTGTCAGCACCGCATCGAGCATCGTCTCGCCCTGCATCGCACGCCTTGGACTCACCGACTCCGTCTGCACGACGCTCATCGAGCCGCTGCCTGCACCGCATCGAGGGACACCGCACCTTGCATCGCTCCGTCTTGCACCGCAACCGCGACGAACGCCGACCGGCTCGTACACTCCGTACCAGCCACAACGAGAAAGGTACTGTAACCGAGTCTGTTCATGACTCTGCTGGCCCGTATCGACGCGGTCGGCTGGAACTGTTAGACTCTGTGGTTTTCAGCATCACGGTAGGCTCGGACGGAGCTACCGACTCGTACGAACTTTGCTTTTGTGCTATTCCTGCAAAGAAGAAGTTAACGTATCAAGTATTCATTCGTAAAGTACAGTATTGTGGATTTTTGTCGTAATTGGTCTGGTCTTGAGTATATAAAATATTGGTTATTTTTCTAAACTGGTGTGGTGTCCGTTTGTAGTGCTTACACTGTATTACTGTTGGTTATGTGCAAATGCTTTACACACTGCCTCTGAATTAAGCCCGACTGCTCGTGCCAAGCTACCACGAGGGTGAGCAGGGGTTACTTCACGAGTGTAACAACCCTTACCAGGAAGAATGGTGCCTACTTGGACAAAGGTGCAAGCCCTTGCCAACTAGAGATCCCATTTCTAACAGATCCTGAGGGGAGTTCAGTCACCTAAAAAACGTAATGTTGTGGCAGTCTGCAATGGGAAGACTTCTTTACTATGTGGTGATAGTATTGGTTAATAATATTCCTAAAGCCTCATGACATGCTCACTGTTTTCATGAACTACACTGTTGACCATGTTTTTATTGATAGGCTAATCCTATTGGTGAATAGAGGTCTTTATTGAGGAAGTTCCCTCATTCAGATTGGCTGTGCCATCCACATTAATGCATCAAAGGCATCTGTGCAGGTTTTTTTGTTCTCCATTTACGTTTGTACTATGAAGAATAAGCAATTGGTTCTGCCCTTCCATCCCAGTACTTCTACGGACATGCCTGTTGCTGCAGCCCTAACATGCCTCATGCTGATCCTTCCTGCTGCATCAATTTTTCTATCTCAGTTTGCTCTCCCAACTGCAGCCACCCACACATGTGCAGCTCCCCGAAGCTATGGGAGTCAGATTCACAGTTATTGGGATAGTCTGGACCACATGACTAACGTTTGACTATAAATTGGGAAAAATTAGATTGAGAGTGACAGGCTTAGCCACTTTTTAAATGTAAGCAATTATATCCATTTTACAATTAGACTGCTTTTATTTCATTACGAATAATAATGCTCCTGTCCTTTTTGCAGAGACAGTGTGCACTCAACTCTTAAACTGTCCCCTCTTCACCCTGCAAATTCTGCTCACTAGTGCAGACTAAAGATCTATGTAAGTGGTGGGGTGTGATACTTCCCCAAATTTAAGCAAGCAAAACAAGTTAACAGATTTCTAGTAGGTGGTTTAAGGGAGAGTGGGCTTCTCCCCTGAGAAGTTTTTGAAGTCAAATGTGCTAAAACTCCCCAGACCCATATATGACATTCATGAAATATTCCAGTACTTTCATGTTGCACCAGGGAAGCCTTACCTTTCATAGGAGTAGATACCATTTTTCTTTCTTCTTCTAAACGTCATTAGTCAGAAATTACTTCCACTATACCAAGGTCAGCATTTTTTTACCCTTATGCCAAGGATTACATACGATATGACAGTGTCAGGAATGTAGCATGGATACTTCAGCCTTGTCATGGGTACCTGTAAAAATTCCCTCCAGTATACAAGAGGCAGCATTTTGCCATTGACACCCCCTATAAAATGAGTACGAGCAATCTTATTACAAGAGTTCCCTCAAATATCAGTTTCAACATTTTGCTATGGATCCACCCCACATGCTAAGAATTACATGCATTATGTCATGGTCATTGGCCAGGTGTGGTGGCGCGTATTCTGTCTCCCTGCCGCTGGGTATGACTGGGATAGATTGTTCGAGTCCCCACAGCCAATGATGGTGTCTAATAGAAGCATGTCAGGGCCTGCGGTTTGCCGTAGTTAACACCCCCCATCAGTCGCGGCTGCTGCCTGTAAGCAGCAGGGGGGGGGGGAATCAATAAAAAAAAAAAAAATCACTTACCTCCCGGCTGGCCGCTGCCACCTCTCCTGCGTCCTCTTACTGGCTTCTTGTGAGAAGCAGGAAGCACCAGGGCTCCCACGCTATGTTGTGATTGGTCTGAGCGCCGTGACACGGCGCTCAGCCAGGGGCTGTAGGGGTGGGCATGTTCTCCATGCAGGCTGTAATGCAGCCTGCATGGAGAACAGGGAAAGTGCGCATGACTGTTTTAGGCCAACCAAACAGTCATTGCGCATTTAAGAGGGTTGTACCACTCCTCCCCTTCTCTTCAGCCCCGCCCCCTCACCCAAGCTGCTGCAGCAGGAGGACAACATAAAATGATAACATTAGTTATTATCATTTTATTTTTTTCCTTTCTGTTGCTGCTTCGAGGCAGTGGGGCGATGCTCGTCCGCCTTAGTGGAGGAGCCGCCACTGCCCCCATCCATATGCTGTTAGTGCCCTTGTCCATAAGGCAGGAATAACCTCCAATATGCCAGACCAGCAGCACACTTTCAGGCATAATACACATACACTCACTCATAAACACATGTTCACACACACACACACATTCTCTCACACACTTATTCTCACTATATCTCTTACACTCTTTCGTACATTTGTACTCTGTCACACTCTCACATAGACACACTGTCACTCACACTTCCATTAGTCAATCTGCTTCCATTGTGTGGAGAGGTGTGGTGCAGCGGCCAGGGCAGCTGACTTCGGAGCACAGGGATCACGGTTCGATCCCCGGCTCCGGCTGCAGCTCAGCACCATGTGACTCTGGGCAATAGCTCACTTAATTTCCACAACAGCCCCTGGCGCCTTGAGACCCGTAAGGGTGAGTAGTTCGCTCTTTACAAATACGGATTTATATTTATTTATTATTATTTATATTTATTGTGTTGGAAAAACTTGCACTGCTGCTTCTGCTATACCCAGCTTGCCTTGTAGTGAAACTTAATAAAAACATAATGTTTATATTCTATTAAAAATAATAATATATTGCCTTGTCAATGTTTGTTACAAGTATGATGTGAATGAAAAGTGCACTTCCTTAAAATAGCTGTATAGGGCTTATATTTGGTTTCAAATGTGGATCAGACAGTTACAGTATTGGAAATGAACTAATCCACTTTCTTACATGTATTATCACAGCATGCAACTGATCTTACGAAATGCTTGACTTCTTCGGCAACTGGATTTTATCCAGTTACACTTTGCATTTTGGGATTTTTAGACCCAACTTACAATGCAAAAAAAACTGGATGTCCCGAAATGAAGTATTGTGGTGAATGGAAAGGCAGGACTAGCTGATGGTGTCTCACGATCTTCCATCCAGCACCATACCCCAAAGCCTCAGCCCTATTCTCTCTCCTCGTGCCATCCCACATTCCCAGCCCACTCTCCCCTCTTGCACCAGCCCCATTGTTGCAGATGGAATTAAGTAGGCATCTAGTACTATGGAAAGAGCAGGTATTCTGTGTGTGCCTTTGTAGAAATATGTGTATATTCATGAGAGTTGTGTAATTTTTATATTTGCAGAGGAAGAGGTGTGCTCCTTTAGGTGCTGGGTGATGGTGAATAGTGTGAGTGAGTGCAGTATGAGTTTAGGGTGAAAAATGTGCCAATGTGAGTGTCTGGTGAACTGCATAAATGCAGTGTGAGAGGAATGCATGCAGAGTGAGTGCATGGTGTGAGCGGTGTAAATGCAGGGTGAGTGGTGTGCCTGTGTTTGATGCAGAGTGAGCGGCAAGATTGAAGGGTGATCTGTGAGAGTGACTGGTGAGAACATGGTTTGAGGAGTTAGTGCAGGGTGATGGTGTGTCCCTATGAGTTCCAGAGGACTATATTTCCCGTGTGCAGGCAGGATGAACAGAGTCCCTGTATGAGCGCAGGCTGAGAGTTTTATCCATATGAATGCAAGGTGAGTGGTGTGACTCCAGAGTAAGTGATGTGCTTGTTTGTGTGGTGTGAGTGCAGTGTGAGTTCTGGCCCATGTGAGTGAAGGGTGAGCTGTGTGAGTGAGAAAAGTACCTATGTTTTTTTTTTTTTTTTCAAAAACCTTTATTAAGGACAAATAGCAATGACCACAGCATTGTGCCTACATCCCTTCACGGGCCGGCAACGCATAACAACAGCATGCATAACACAGTAGACAAAAGAGGATACACAGCAAGTCGCCTACAACCACCTTGGGCCGGCCGCGTAAGGTGAAGGATCTCCATGTACAGGCACCCGATAAATCATCCACATGTGGTCCCCTAATAAAAGGTAACAACTGCGGAACTTAGTAACAATACTACTTACTTTTGTACATTTTATTTATTGGAGACATACTTTCTTAAATCCTCCTACCACTGTAAATATAGGATTAGGTGCACTAGAGGCGGTATGTCATGTTGTATGTGCGTCTCATACCCTGTCTATCCTTAACCATGAAGGCCTGTTATCTGCATATGTAGTGTCCTAGCCGTCTATTTTTGTAGCCTGACCGTGGTTTCAGATGTTCTGTTGTGGACCTTACAGCAGGGTCAATACTATTCAGTATGTGTGTCATGCGGCTAACTTCTGAACTTACTAACTAGTCCCCTCCTCCCTCCCCTCCCTCCCACTCACCTGGTCTGTTGGTTTCGTATCCTGTTGTCGCCTAGACGGGTTATTGACGTGGTATTGTATGCTCTGCTCTCTCCGAGTTAGGTGTCCTGCTGGCATGGTCCGTGCGGGTCTGACTACGTATCCCGAAGTAATGATAGTAGCTCATTGCGTAGGAGTGTGGTGTGCAGGGGTGAGGTCTAACTGTTTAAAGTCCTCTAACATACTATCCAACTCCATAGAGATGGGCAGTTTCCGTAGCCCCCTTGCCTCTTCCCTACGAAGCGCCATGCTCGCAGCGCCCCCCCCATTGTATCACATCATCTTGCCAGCTAGACAGCGTCTGGCATCTAGGGGATTTCCATCTCATAGTGAGGGCTCTGGTCGCCAGTACCAAGGCCAGGTCCTGGAACCGTCGGTGGACCTTCTGTGCTTTAGTGTACTTACGGAGCCCCACTAGACACCCCAAGGCATCATCCCGCACTATCATATACGTGACTTCACCCAGGTAGCGTCTAACTCCATTCCAGGAATCCAGTATACGCGGACAGGTCCATAGCATATGGATGAAGTCTGCATCATCGCCCTTACAGCGAGGGCAGCAGTGTTGGGCCTCAGGGAACATTTGATGTATTCTCCGTGGGGTCAAGTAAGATCTGTGTAAGACCATTGTCTGGATGAATTTCAGCCTCACATTGCGGGATACTCTTTTAGGGTATTCTAACATAGCCGCCCAGGCTCTGTCGGTTAGTGCCACCCCTGCATCCTCCGCCCACTTTGCTCTGAGACTTGTGAGGGTGATGCCCACATGTGCCCGAATACCGGTGTATAACCACTTAATAAGATGTACAAAAGTACCTATGTGAGCGAACATGTGAGAGGAGTGACTGCAGAGTGGGTGATGTGAACAAATGAGTTTGGGTGCGAGTGAAAGTGCAGAGTGGGCCAAATAAATGCATGGTTAGTGATGGGCTTGTTTGAGTGAAATTGCAGAGTGAGAGTGACAGGTGAGTGAACTGTCAAATGAGTGCAGGGTAAGAATTGTGTATGTGTGACAGGGTGAGTACAAGGTGAACAGCACGAGTGCATTGTGAGTGGTGTGAGTGCATGTGCTCATGTGACCGCAGGGTAAGTGGAGGGAGAACCGTATGAATTCATCACGAGTGGCAGGAGTGCGGTGTGGTTGCTGTGAGTGCAGGGGGAGCGGCATGCTCGTGTGAGTGCAGGGTAAGAGGTGGATGATTGGTGTGAGTGCAGGGTAACAGCCTGAGTGCATGGTGAGCAGTGTAAGTGCAGGGTGAGTGTGAAAGTGAATGTTGAGCAGTAACAATGAGGAGTGAGTTGTCTGAATTCAGGATGTATTCCCAGACACTTGGAGTAACTCAGCATGTTATTAACGGTTGGCGTAGGGTTTCAGATTTGTTCAACTATTGCTATTATGCTATTATAGGGTGGAGGAAATAAATAATGTGCTGATCCTACAACAAACTTTCAGTTTCGTGTTTAGGGGTGCCAGCTCAGTATGTGCCAGCCGGTACAAAAATAAGCAAAATCACCTAAAGTTGGTATTTTTAGCACTGATCTGTGCATACTTCAAACAGCAAATATAAATAGAAAGCACTTTTAAATGTGTTCTAGGGCTGCATTAATTATCCGCGACTAATAATTAAAGGAAACAAAGATAGAAAAGTCATGTTACAAATGAATACATATGACTTTTACAGCCCTTTTTAGTGTCAAGGCGAGGCCTTTGCATGCTCTCTAAGCAACAAATGGCCAGTACTTTTCTTTTGGCAAGGCGGCAGCCCTACTGTGAAATGGTCAAAAGTACAATACAACTGTAAGGAATAGGCAGAGTGGGGAGCCAGGTGGTGCTGGTACCAGTGGAAAAACAAAGCCTCACTAACCAGTTCACAAAAACATGTAAATGGTCTTATAAAGACATGTGAAAAACTCTGGTGTGAGGGAGATAAGACTCTGGACACTGCCTAGCCAATGACACCACAGCTCAAGCTGTAGCAGCCCAGACTGAGACACACGACGGGGTTGGTGGCTAAAGCCCCTTTAGCCCTATGGGCGTTGCGCGCCTGACCACCACAGTCCATGTTATCACAAAGACTATTCCCAGGCCGTGGCTTTAATGTGAAAACATAGTTCATTCTGGGTGTTGTTGTCTTGTTTTAGCTAGTAATTTGTGTGCTGATCCCCCAGGACTGGCAATAGTGACTATGATGACCTGGAATGAGGTGTTTACCCTATTTTCTGCTGAGTGTCACCACAGTAATGCATTTCTGACTTTATGTGATGCGTTTATTTCTGTAAGTGTTGTCGGAGGTCATGAGGTGGGCCACTTATAGCATTGAACAGATGTCTCCCCACTAAGCTCCAAAGATGACTAACTACCCGTATACATTATCTGTACATAGTTAATAAGGTAACACTTAATCAAGTGTCTGTTATTCACAACAGCCCACTGACAATGATGTACTGTTTAGTCTCTCATTAAATCTCTTTGCTGTCTTATTCCTTCTGCCCATGGTTGCTATGTTCACCCTTGATGGAGTTTCGGTTGCGGTGTGGGCTCACTGTCTCTACATGATAGTGGCGCCCAGTTTGCGCGGATGGAGTTGACCTCAAGAACCATGAGGCAGTATGTCTCTAGAGACCAGGTTCAAAACAGCATTTTAAAATACAGTCAATAAGAAAGGACTGACTCAAAAAAGGAGTTCGAGATTAGTTTAGGAAAAAAAACCCTAAAGCTTTATTAAATGTTGAGTGCAATACCAATAAGATATGGAGCAGATGGTGTTGAGTGTGCAACAAAGTTGATACTGTATTTGTGTCTAAATATCTGATGCATATTGAGGTAGTATTGTACAATTGTTTGTGGAAAGTGCTAAAAATCTGAGAACTAATACTTTGGTTATCAAAAAACGTTTAAGTGCAATACAGAAAAATTGAGAAATGCAGCAGCAATCTCATTGAAGTAGTTAAAGGGCATAGAAAACAATTGCCATGAAGGCTCGCGGATTTTAGGTAAAATACAGCATTTTCCATAGGTGCAGCAAATCAGTAGTGAATCGGACAGCATCCCTGTTAGAAACACAAGTCTCTGGCTCACCCCCACATTTGAGGGTTTATATTGCCAATTGCACCATAAAAAAATCATGGAAACTACGTCAGCATGGTGCGAGCAAAATTATCGTTATTTTAACAAATCACATTTCAGTATTTTAAAATGTTAAATAAACCTATCATGTTAGCACTATCCCCTAATTAAAATCTATTAAACGCTTTCTGAACTGTCATCAAAGGTGGCGGAACAAAGGTTTTACAGTAAAGACTGGAAAGAATCATATTTGCACAGCTTTCAGCGAGTGAGCAGGATGAGCCTTGAAAGAAGCAAATAGGCTTCCGCTCTAGCTTCTTTGAGAACAGCAAATCATTACCAAATAAGCAGTGCACGTTTTGCTGAGAAATATAAACACACAGTGAACATTATGAAACAGCAACCATATTTTAAAGATGTAGTCAAGGCCTAACTGAGGCCTACGTTAGTGTAAGCCAGAAAAACACAGCATAACAATGTAATTTCAAATGTAATAGCTTCAGGTTTTATGTGCATATAATTCAAATGTGGAGTAACTTCCGCAGTGGCCAAGCAAAGCCTGAGATATCCTTGGTTGTTGACTGTGCAGTTGTTTCTTCTTCTTCGTCGGCCATGTTCGCACAAGGTGTTTTGCTCATGTCAATGAAGACTGGTGAGCAATTGCTCAAGAATTGTAACATTTTTATTGCTGCCAGGGGTTTTAAAGATGAGGAGAGGGATAAGGGCTTCCTGGCGCACTTTATTAGTTCACAGACGCATGACCTCCTTTATGAACTTTCAGAACTGACTACGCTTTTGAAGGTCTGAAAGGCAGTTTGATGACATACTTTGAACCCTTAAAAAATGGACATGCTACACCTGCTGAATGGTGCAAAGTTTTTCTTTAAACTTGACCTCAACAAGATATATCTGCAGATAGAAGAGTCATCCAGGTATATTAGCGCTTTTTTCAAGCCTTTTCAGATGCGTATGCCTCAATTTATTCCATGAGAAAATATGGCAGGTCATTTAAGGCAGCTGGGGTTGATTACTCATGGGTGATCAGTTGCAGGGCCTGGCCAAAAGCCGTCCGCTGTGGGGTTGACTGCCCTTGGGGGGATTGGGTGCAGGGTCTGACCATGCGCAGCGGGATTGGAAATAAAGTACGTCATTAAAAAAAAAAAAAGGAATTTGATTGAAAAACAAGAGTTAAAAACGGAATTATGGTTCTGGATCAAATGTGCAAAACTACTGAGATTTTGTAGTGTGTGACTTTTCCTCTTTCTGTACTCTCTCTCTTTCCCCTTGCTGTTCAGCCTGAGCATGTATGGAATCTTGATGATGCCTTGGAATGTTGGGTGCCTGATCTGAGTCAGTTGGTGATTACAGGCTGAGCAGCTAGGAGGCTGCTCCTGGTGGGGCGTACATATAGACCTACTTACCATCTTGGCTATATCCTAAGCTTCTGTAACTTGTACCTGAATAAAGCTACTTCTTGGAACCACAACCTGACCTCCTGTGGACTTTGTACCTTCAACATTTTGGCGACGATTGAACTACGAACCTGTGTGAATGCTTATATTGCAACTAACTGGAACTAAAATAGACTGCAACTTAAAAGAAACTCAAGCTCAACGTACCTACGAGTTACCTCCTAAAGAACCTGGCAGCCCCAGCCCCACCAGTGACCATTTCAGACCGGTCAGCCTCAACTCGGGCGTGCCAGATTTCTACTACTCTCAAGTTCGGTTTTCCTACATTCAAGTGGACGCTATGTGTTACGTGCCTGTGCTTTCACTAGATGTTCACACCGACTTCCCTGCTCCTTCGTAACCTGAAACTTGAATGTTATTCCTTCAAGCTCTGTCTGTGCCTGTGCTCCAAAAACGTGCTTATATTGCTTCATTCCAGTGTCTGACAGCGTCTTTAACCAACGCCATCCACTTAGACAAATTGTGGAACTCAACTTCTCTCTACTACGAGCACGCCCTAGACCTGTGTGCCGTGAGGTGCTTTTGCGGAGCCACTGACAATACTCGGCAGTGTAATTGGATAGTCACTGCCATCTACTACAGGTCAGACTTTCCTTTGTTATGCTTTGTTGTACTTTATAAAACAGGTGAAAGCTCTTTCCCAGCACCATGGCAGTTACTGCTAACGTCACAACAGCAGTTACAAGTACCTTGCGATGTTTGAACACGCCGCGAGGTCTTCTTACCTCGAGCTTCAGCCGCGTGAATCTTCGTCACCACTGCTGCATGGCTTTCCTGCGAGCACGCTTGCGCCGTGAGCCACCCGGCACGGCGTCACCGAACGTGCTGCCATCTTGCGGTAGGCACTATCGATACAGCATACCTTGCCCTGCTTTACACGCTATCTGCCAACCACGTTTCTCGTCTATTATGCTGTATTAAAGTTTAACTTTACGACGTCCACGTGCAGCAGCAATCTCCAGTTTTCTCCATCAAGCTCTGTGGTGTCCTTCCTTGCTCTGCGTGGTCTCCTTCGGTTTGTCTGCCTCCTTCTTCACGTCGTGGGAGTCGACTTTTCAAGAGACCCAGTACTTTCTTTTGCTGGTCGTGGTGCTATCTCTCATTAGGAGGTCCTGAGACACGTCGTTTGGGAGTCTTCTGTCCTTCACAGATTTTCCCTGCCTCATGCCCCTAAGTTACATTGAATGCATCATTTGGATGTGCTTCTGAGCTCCGGACTAAATATATGGTTCTTCCAGCATCCTTATGACCACGGTGACTACTTCACTTGTTTTAGTTTATTGTTTTATGGCGGACAGTGCTTCTTGTGATCTTAAGCGCAACTTACATGTTTCTTTGCCTTGTTTAATTGTTGCCTTGTTTAACTTACAATGTTGATTATATCTTTCTATCCCTGTTGCTTTACGGGGGTTGTGCGCTGTTCGTTGTGCATTATACTTACTGTGCATGCCTGATAGTCTATTTGTTTTACCAAGCGCACAGTGTAAGTGTTTTCTGTGCTGGCAGTGCAGTTTCTGTTGCTGATTACATGGGTGAGTTGTTAGGGAGCTCATCCCAGTGTTTTTTTTGCGGTCCGTGTGTCTGTGGTGCGTGTACTTATGCTGTTTTGGTGGGTGAGCGTACCCCAGTATTTGTTTTCCGTCTGACGGGTGAGTGTATCCCGGTATTTCGCTTGTGGGTGAGTGTATCCCAGTTCATGTTTTTGCTTGACGGGTGAGTGTATCCCGGTACTTCGCTTGTGGGTGAGTGTATCCCAGTTTATGTTTTTGCTTGACGGGTGAGTGTATCCCGGTACTTCGCTTGTGGGTGAGTGTATCCCAGTTCATGTTTTCGCCGGACTAGTGAGTGTATCCCGGTACTTCGCTTGTGGGTGAGTGTATCCCGTTTTTTGTTTGACGGTTGTGGGTATGCATTCTTTGCGCCATTCTGTTTTTACTTATCACTTATTGTTTACCATGTACGTACAATTTTTCTATGATCTGTCTTTTGTGTCCTGCCACGCTTACAGTGCTGGTTCACTGTGCGCCAAACGGCGGATTTGATTCACAGATCGTAGGGGTGCCGGAGACGTCTGGTGTACAAGTCTTGTACGTGTTGTATGCTTCCTGAGACTGTTGTCCTTTCAGGTGCCTGGTATACTGTTTTTACTTTGTTTGGCTTTTCCACTCCTTTGTCAGAAAAGGGGATGGTGTGTGTGTGCCTTCCTATGCCACAATTTATTGCTATATTGCATTGCATTTATGCCTTTTTTATTGCATTAGTTTGTTCCATCTTTTACTCCTGTTCAATTTCTTAATGATATTATCCTACTGCGTTACATCGTTCATATGCCATTTTATTCTTGCTATCGTTTTATTGCATTTTGGACTATTTCTCTATCTATCTCCTATTGCACGTATTTGCTCTAGTGATGTATTTACTTCTTGGTATATCTTCTTGCTTTGTTTTGTTTTTCAGAGTAAAGAAAGAGGATATGTAGTGTGTGACTTTTCCTCTTTCTGTACTCTCTCTCTTTCCCCTTGCTGTTCAGCCTGAGCATGTATGGAATCTTGATGATGCCTTGGAATGTTGGGTGCCTGATCTGAGTCAGTTGGTGATTACAGGCTGAGCAGCTAGGAGGCTGCTCCTGGTGGGGCGTACATATAGACCTACTTACCATCTTGGCTATATCCTAAGCTTCTGTAACTTGTACCTGAATAAAGCTACTTCTTGGAACCACAACCTGACCTCCTGTGGACTTTGTACCTTCAACAGATTTCATAGCTGAGGTTAGCAGTGCATACAGTTCGCACCACAACTTACTCCATCCTCCATGTTCAAAGCTCCCAAGTTCTAACTGCACAGAAACAACAAGCATTAAAAATGCAATAGGTCTCGCCTTTCATTAAGTTAAAACCATTTGCTTTGCTATACAATGCCATTAGCAAAGCAAATGGCTTTAACTTAATCAAAGGCGAGACCTATTGCATTTTCAATGCTTGTTAAAGGGTAGCTGGAAGCTTTAGCACTTTGAAATGAACTTCCCTTGGCGGTCCTCTATATTTGTCAGTGAAAATGGCATGCAAAACCCTAGGGGGAGGGAGGGCGTGAAATGTTCCACTTCAGCCGCCAATACAGTCTCAGTGTTGCTACACTGCGCATGCGCGAATAATCTGTATGGCGTGTGAGGAGCTATATGGGTGCCCTATTTACTTCTCTGCGCATCCACTTCCTACACAAAGCTTGTTCCCAAGAATGAAACTGCTCGCTAACAACAAGTGCGCATTATGAGCTTTGATATTTTTTAAGAAATATTTGGAGGGCGCACTTTTTACATAAAGGTGTATGCTCCGTTTCGAATGGCAGGTCAAGCTACCCAAATGCTAAATAAAAACTTTAATAAAAGAAAACATTTTTAATGATATTTGCAAACTATCATTGCGTCGCGGGGTGGTGAATAAGCAGTTTGTGCGATAGTGTAACTGCCTTTTAAGTTCAATACTCCAACCTAGAGCCAAATGGGGAGGCTTCATGCTGGCGTGTGAGTAATCCTAGATGGTGGACGCTGAGGTGCCACCGGAAGTGGGTCAGGGAGCGACCTGCAGGCTAGATGTATGTCAGCAAGGACAATAGAAGGGCTATCCTTTTCAATCGGAGGGTCATTATGTTATTGCATATAGAGACATCCACATGGTCTTGTTTTCGAGGTCATAGTAGGTTTGCCTTTAAGTTCACCTTGTTAGTGGCTGGAGAGCCGAAACTTTTGCAAGAAACTCAAGAAATAGCTCGAGGCATGGTGCTACTGCAGTGGCACTGCCTACTTCACAGGACGCCATCGAGACTGGGCCTTGAGTTATTTTTTTTTAATATAAGTGAAGTTATCGCCCTTGCATTCATTTTAAGCCAACGGCGCACTGACGCCATTTACTAACGCGTTGGGAGTATATGTAAGTAAAATGCTACTTCATATAACACGTTAAAGAGGTTTCACTGTGCTTACCAGCCTATCCACCTCAGTGTTCGCCCAACGAGAGTCCTTTATCCGCCATAATATGCAGATTATTACAGAATCGCAGAAGAGGCACTGGCAGGAAAAGTGCCACTTAAAACCATTTTGTGATGATTGTAGTCACGTGTGGGTTCACAGCGCTTTCTCCAGGAAGTCGGGCATAGAGACCTATTTCGGATACCAGACAGGAGTGATCTTTTAATATTTGTAATGAGATCATTATTGGCTGCTGGGGCTCTGTTGGAAACTGAACTGCAAATACCTGAGGTCATTCAAGGACTGGTCTTGCGGTCCAATCAGAGAGAGGGGTACATTCTCGTTGGTACAAACGGGGTTCCCTCATACGTACCTTAACTCAATGGTTGGATGGACTCGAAGTTGTTGTCCCTTAGTGTGGATGGTTGGATAGAAGGATGACCCATCCGCATCCGTGAGGCAGATAGGGGATGTTTATAAGAATGGAAGCTGAAGATACACAGTAAGACAGTGTTTAAGGGAGAGGCATAAAATGGTCTCTGTTAAATAAATGAATAAATCACGGCTGCAAACGGGAAACAATTAAGAGCGCGGCCCAAATTTCCCGACTTCCCCCGCACCCTAATCTCATTACCGGTGTTTATTTTGTTTCCATCCAACATTGCTTTATCCCAAACGTTCGCGACCATGGGATGGGCGCTGTCCGGCATATTCACTCTGAATTTCGATACAGCGCTCTGGCTTTTCAAGTTGTATAAAGATGACTTTGTTTCGCTGAGTGGAAGATGTCAAATATGCGTCACTTCCGTGCAAGCAATCTCAAATGACTTTTGACAAAATAATATATTCTATCTAACTAATTTCATCACTTTTTTGCCTGTGCTACATCTAATGTCAGCGCAAGCTCACTTCGGCATTCATTCACACGTTGTGTAAATCAGTGTATTGGCTGCGGGGATGTTAATACTATAATCAGTGCTTTAAATGGGCCGGTACTGAGTACCGGCACTTTTGTATTTTGAAACGAGAGTACCTGCACTTCTTAAGAGAGGCAAAATACTTTTAATTGGAGAGTACGGGCACTTCTCAGAAACAGGCGGGTTCTATTTTCCCATTTCAAGCACTGACTATAATGTGCTTTAAATCCACCCACTGCTGATGCCTTCTCGCCGGGCTGCACATGTAACCGGCGCAGATCTGCCGCTGGCGCGCATCTCCTCCCGGCAAGAGCGCTGTTTACTTCTCGTGTGAACTATAGAAGTTGAAAGAAGTGCAGGATTCGCCCTCAGAAAAACCGCTGTGTGCATCTTTTAATGGCGTCTCCAAGATTCACAGGGAGATCCTCATAAAAGCAAGGGTTTTCTGTGTACAGCGCCGCAAGTACCTTATTTACATATGCAAACAGGACATTGAAGGCCCTTTCGAGCAGCTCCCGCCCTGCCTAGCGGAGAAGTCATCCATATACCCATCTTTGTGCTGGCCGGGAACTCTCCTGTGTGCACCGAAAGCACCGCCCGCACACCAGCAAAGTGCATGTTATTATAGAGACCTAGAGTGCGGTACAAATGTCCCCCGACAATCCTTATCCGCACAGTAAACACTGGCAACAAGCCTTTTTTTCTATTCGGCTGCATAATTAGCGCCCACTGCCCTCCAAAATAGTTTTAAGCGCTTGAAAATGTGCAAGCCTTCTTTCCGCTTCTCTGTTGTGCCTTTGCTCTGCCCCCTTTCTCTTTGCCTTATGAGCTGAGCGTACAGAGGCGTATTTACCTTTGAAACAGTGCCAGCTGCTGTTGCGGGCCTTGGTGCCCATGATGCGAAATGGAGAGTTTGGGGCATGATCCGTCCTGCCCGAGCAGCAGCGGATCCGGACTACTCTCGGTCTCTGTCGAGGACTCGGGGCAGCTTTTAATGGCTGTGGGCGATTATACGTTAGGCGAGTATAGATTTGGATATTTGAGTGTTGTAATAAGCGGCGCTGAAGAGGATTCATTTCTGCTTCAACCACTCCAAAGACCCGACTCTCATAACACGGATAATACACAGCTCCTTATTAAACAAGCATTTGCAATGTAATCGGTCAGCATTGCAAATGCTTAAGTTTAAAACTGAGCGCGGCACCGCTTCACGGACACCGCGCTCGGTTTCTTTATATATTTCTTAACTTTAACACTGAGCGCGGTGTCCTTGAAGCGGGCGCTGCGCTCAGTGCTAAAGTTAAGAAATATATAAATAAACCGAGTGCGGTGTCCGTGAAGCGGCCCCGCGCTCAGTTTCAAAGTTAAAAACAAGCGTTCGCCAGGCAGCCGCTGTTTATTTTTGCATCGCGCTTTCACTTTAAAGTGAAAGCACGATGCAAAAATAAACACGCAGGCGCCATGTCTCCTTTTTGGCCGGCCCATCCGTACTGGATCGCAGGGCTTGTTTACATAACACGCCTCTGCGATAAACTGCTTCACGACAGCCGTGAAGCAGGCGATCCAGTCCGGATGGGCCGGACAAAAAAGCCAAAAGGAGACACCCTAGAAACCTTATTTCCAATGGCAGGCCACCGTTTAACATAAACGGTGACGCAAGCCAATGGAAATAAGGGGCGGGGCTTCAAGCCCTTTTCTAAAACTCCTTATCTGCAATAAATCTCGCCGAGCGAGCTGCGCATGTGCGCAGCAACGCTAGGCGAGACCTAAAAAAGAGCTATCAAGCAAATAACATGGTGTGTGGCACGTGTGTGTGTGCGTTTTGCAAACCATAACTGGTGTATTTCAGAGATTTTTTGCATGTTGGAGCCAGAACCATAACTTTTAAATGTTTTTTGTATTGAAAACATATATATATAATATAGCATTCCAGTTTGTAGTGCTTAGCCACTTCAGGGCACTTGTAGAACTGTAGCACTTAACTGTTTTGTTGTAATGTTTGATGCAAATGTGCTCATGGAGTTGTTCTGCGCAAGATGTTGGTATTCGTACTTCTTAGAAGGTTGTTTAGGGTTGTGGTGTTGGTAGAAGATTAAAACACCTACAGGTAGTTTTAAGATTTAAAGTTTAGTTGCTGCTGGTCGGTTGTAAGGATTGCAGTTTTAAGATTTTAGGGCTTCAAAGCGTTCTTAGGATTGTATCTGTGGAAACAGGCTAAAGATTATATCACTTAAATGATGCATAAGGATAGGTGCACTTAAACTGTCACAGGGTTGTGATGAAAGCTCTTTGGGTACTCTTGAATTCATTGCACTAGGTATGTGAGCTCATGAGTGGATAGCTACAGAGCTCAATGTTATAAACCACAGGACTGTGGTGTGGGGAGTTTACTTCTGGCAGGAGAAAACTGAGAAGCTTTTCTAATGTGGTACTCTTCCAATATTATTCTGTCAGGTAAATAAGATAGGCGAGTGCTGCCTGACTAGCAGCTGTTGGCCAGGAGCAGATCATCAGGCCTGTCTTTCGTGAAGAACAGTGTACAGAAGGGGCTTTTTCTGCAGCAAAGCTAGACATAACAATTGTGCACAACAGGCTTTTAGTTTTGTAATGCTTGGTACTGACTAACCAGCCAGTACAGGGTTCGAAAAATCTTTAAAATGTTACTAGACCTGCAGGTCTAGTAACTTTAATAATTTACTTGACCTAACTGTAATGTACTTGACCTGTGAACCAGTCTCAAATTGTGTGATCCTAGGCAAATATTTCGTCGTATGGAGCAGCCGTTTTCTTTATTATCAAATAAGAGCGCACCTTCAAATATGCAAATTCACTATGTTCTGCTGTACAAAAAAAACCTCTTTATTTACTAGACTAAATGTTTGCTCCATGTATAACAAGAATCGAGCCCATATATAGGGCACACATGAATCCTGGCTTGCCTCTTAGTTCACTAATAGCATTGTCATCTGGGCAGAAGCAGTAATAGTTCCCAGTTCATGTTTAAAAACTCACTTTTCATAAATATATTACCAAAGCATGTAGTGCAGTGGTTCCCAAACTGTGCGCCGTGGCTCCCTGGGGAGCTGCCAAACCTAGCCAGGTAGAAATGGAAGTGCATGCAAATAATTTTTAAGCGCAGAAACACTTTGGTAATGGGGCCTACATGCATAGGGGTGCTATCTAGCACTGTAAGTGGGATAAAAAAGCTTGAGAGGGTACTCAAAAGGCATGGGCAAAGAAGTGCAACTAGAAATATTATATTAGAGGCGCCGCCTTCGTAATACGAAACACCCTGCGTATATGATTATTATACCTTCATCAGCTTCATCCCAATTATTTTCAGGGAGAAAAATGAAAGTACTCCAGAGGCCGGGCTTACATCCACCCCACCCTCTAATAAAAGTAACTGTGGGGAGCCACGGGCAATGGCCAATGGGACAAGGGAGCCGCTGGTCGAAAAAGGTTGGGAACCACTGATGTAGAAATGCAAAAACAACAGTTGATGGACAGAATGCAGAACAATGCCATACATTCACCCCAGTACAGAGATATGGGCCTAAATCCATCGTTTTTTTGCTCACCATGCCATTCCAGTTTGAACCCAGCCATATGCAAATCAGTCTTGACCTTGTGCCTAATGGGAACAGTCCAGCCCGAACTGCCAAGCCAGGTCCTCCCTGGACTGGAAACAAGCATCCTAGGACCGGTTTCGGGGTTTCACCCCTCTTCAGCCAGAATAGCTTGATTCCAGTGGCATGGAGAACACGGGACCCACGTCTGGGCATACCCGTCCCACTCGGGGTGACAAATGCAAGTGAGAAGGGTATGCCCAGACGTGGGTCCCGTGCTCACTACGCCACTGGAGTCAAGCTTGGGGCGAACCTTGCTGGGAGGTGAAGCGGTGTGCTCCCACCCCTGTTTCTGTTTAAACCCAGATCTGTGACTGGGGGTGAATGTTTGCCAATGTGCAGCATTCCGTCCATCATCTTGTGTGTTTTGCATTTCGCCCCAAGTGGGAAGGGTATGCCCAGACGTGGGTCCCGTGCTCACTACGCCACTGGAGTCAAGCTATCCTGGCTGATGAAGGCTGATAGCCTGAAACCAGTCCTAGGATGCTTGATTCCGGTCCAGGGAAGACATGGCTTGGCAGTTCGGTCTGGACTGTTCCCATGAGGCACAGGGTCAAGACTGATTTGCATATGGCTATGTCTGAACTGGGGTGGCGTGGTGAAGCAAAATAACGATGGATTAAACCCAGATCTGTGACTGGGGGTTAATGTTTGCCAATGTGCAGCATTCCGTCCATCATCTTGTGTGTTTTGCATTTCGCCCCAAGTGGGAAGGGTATGCCCAGACGTGGGTCCCGTGCTCACTACGCCACTGGAGTCAAGCTATCCTGGCTGATGAAGGCTGATAGCCTGAAACCAGTCCTAGGATGCTTGATTCCGGTCCAGGGAAGACATGGCTTGGCAGTTCGGTCTGGACTGTTCCCATGAGGCACAGGGTCAAGACTGATTTGCATATGGCTATGTCTGAACTGGGGTGGCGTGGTGAAGCAAAATAACGATGGATTAAACCCAGATCTGTGACTGGGGGTGAATGTTTGCCAATGTGCAGCATTCCGTCCATCATCTTGTGTGTTTTGCATTTCGCCCCAAGTGGGAAGGGTATGCCCAGACGTGGGTCCCGTGCTCACTACGCCACTGGAGTCAAGCTATCCTGGCTGATGAAGGCCGATAGCCTGAAACCGGTCCTAGGATGCTTGATTCCGGTCCAGGGAAGACATGGCTTGGCAGTTAGGTCTGGACTGTTCCCATGAGGCACAGGGTCAAGACTGATTTGCATATGGCTATGTCTGAACTGGGGTGGCGTGGTGAAGCAAAATAACGATGGATTAAACCCAGATCTGTGACTGGGGGTGAATGTTTGCCAATGTGCAGCATTCCGTCCATCATCTTGGGTGTTTTGCATTTCGCCCCAAGTGGGAAGGGTATGCCCAGACGTGGGTCCAGTGCTCACTACGCCACTGGAGTCAAGCTATCCTGGCTGATGAAGGCTGATAGCCTGAAACCGGTCCTAGGATGCTTGATTCCGGTCCAGGGAACACATGGCTTGGCAGTTCGGTCTGGACTGTTCCCATGAGGCACAGGGTCAAGACTGATTTGCATATGGCTATGTCTGAACTGGGGTGGCGTGGTGAAGCAAAATAACGATGGATTAAACCCAGATCTGTGACTGGGGGTGAATGTTTGCCAATGTGCAGCATTCCGTCCATCATCTTGTGTGTTTTGCAACCACTGATGTAGTGCATTGTCATTTACAGATAGCATATTTTCCATTGAAATGGCCACAACAATTTCCCACTAACATGTAGTTTTACTGATAATAGCGCATAAACAATTTTGGGAAATTGGGTTTCAGTAAAAATATTTAAAATTTGCGCATCACCAAGTAAAGTGTTCTAATTTGTTTTGATCCTATAAAAATATATTTTTTTCACCACAGAATTAAAACAAAATGGGTCTTCATAACTAGTGAAATATTTTTGTGATGTTTGAACAATTCACTTAGCTATTTCAGTGTTGTTAGAAAATAGCCTGACATCTTAAGCCTTTCATTTAACATGCTTTGCACAGTTCAATTGTCACACAGTTCACTTTACAAAATCCTTTAACTTAAGTCACAGAAAGAAAAATAAATGTAATAAGCTGACTTTTGACCTCTGTCTCTGAAAGCCAGCAAATGTGACAAAATAACAAGATTTAATGGCATTTTTATTGCTCTTTCACTTTGTAAGCAATAAGGATGCCTTTAAATCTTGTTTTCTTGTCCCATTTCCTCTGCTTTCAGAGACGGAGGTCAAAAGTCAGTTTGTCTTCCCTGAAGTTAGAGGATTTTCCCAGAAAGGGGAGTAGTCCCTAAGAATAGCTCGTCCTGAATAAATGTTGGTGGAGTGGATTTCTCAAGCCCTGCAGTAGAAATGCATCCATGTATCAAAGTCTTAAATAGTATGTACCTGCTTATAAATTTCTTGACTGGAACTGACCCACAATCATGAGGTGAAAGCTGTTTTTATTGATCCAGTGTGTTGCGGGAACATGTAATCCAAAAAGCTGTTACGTTCTGCAGGGTTCATGATGGGAGTAGCAGGATTTCTTCTTCTTTTTCTGGAATGTTTTTATGATTTGTAGTTGATGGTGTGACGCATTTTCAACTACAGTGATCATCGATTTGGGAGCGCGTAAATATCACCTATAGATTTAAGCATTATTTGAGACAAAAGCTGCTTTGAGCTTCAGTCATAAAACTGCATTTAAAAAGTGGGTCGCAGACATTTAGTGCTGGAGAAGTGAAAACATGCCTTAGCAGACATGCTGTTCAGATGCTTTCAGTCTAATGAATTATGTAAAACCTTGCACAATTAATTCATGGTTGATTTAAATGTGTTTAGTTTAGATTTGACCTCACTATAGAATGTACATTTAATTTGGAAAATGTGTTTTGAACTTTCAGAGTAGCATATATGTTTGTGCTGAATTAACACTCATTTTAAAGTGTAGAGAAAGCTGAAATACACAGCTCGTGATTTAGTTTGCTTGGAAAAGCTCACTGTCCGTCCTTGTGATAAGAATGGAATGTCTGCCTCCCCTTTCCTTTTTCTTCAATCAGTATTCAGTTGTTTAAACAAGCCTTATTCATTTCATAACGCAGAGTGAAACTGCAAAGCACACATTTTACTTCTGAATTATTATAAATTGTATTCAGTTTCCGCATAAAAAATACTTGTGGGAGTAAAAGTTTTCTGTTTAGTTGAAATAAATAAATTGTTTCTTTAGCAGGAAGAGGAGATGAAATCATTTAGAGCAAAATTCAAATGTCACAAGAACTCGCCTGATTGATGACGTGAGGGGTGTCAATGTTTTTCTGCAACTTCAATATGCCGAAGTAGGACGACCAAAAGTCACATGTTTTACTGAAATATATACTCGTTCCTAGCTGAGGGGTGTGGGCTTTTGCTTATTCTTTTTTAGCAGGTTGCTTGCAGAATCACAGTTTTTTTTAGTTCTGCAGAGGGAGGAGGGTGCCGTGGGCAGCCTCTGGGGAAGACACAGGCAGACGGAGATGAAGCTCAGCGCGAAGTGAGGAAATTAGCTGTGAGGGAACGAGGGCAGATTTAGATGTAGACTTTTTGCTAAAAACTCCAAGATTTATTTGTCCTATACTTATTTCTCTTTATGGGAGATTTTGCAACTATTATTGATTTAGCTTCATGCTAAGCTCATTCTTACATTATATTTCTTGACCTCTTTATGAGTTCTGACTGACATTTATGCCTCATTTTCCACAGAAATAGGGATTCCTTCCTTTATGTAGTGTTTTGTATGCAATCTAAGATATGCTATGTATTCTATTTTTTCTATTTCCAATTCTGTAACCTGATTGATATTTGACTAATGAATGATGAGTCAGAGAAACTTCATTTTGATTGGAAAATAAATCCCTTTAAAACTACTCTCAACTCTCATTATTGCCTTAAATATTTATTTGCATTTGATTTGCTCATGTTTATGTAAGTCTCCTCTTTGGTCATCACACGGTGGAAAAGGTCCATTGCCTTGAGCGGAAAACAAGGCTAGTGGTGTTTTTGCTAGGAGAGATTACCGTGAAATTTCCGCTCTTTCAATGTCAATTAGTCAACAGTGGAGCCTACAGCCTATGCTCAATTTATTAAATTGTGTTTAGGTTTTCATGGCACTGTGGGCACCAAGGAACAGCAGACCTAGTGTGGTGAAAGTATAACTTCTCTCTAGCTGCAGTATTGGAGTTGTTCATCAGTGCTTGCAGCTCCCAAGGATCTCTTCCTTTCAGACTGTTTTTTGAGTGACAGCCCTCCGATGAGCCCCCAGGCAGCCTTCATAAGCTTACCAGGTTATTGTTTCAAGCAAGTGTTAAAAGCAGCTTGGAGAATACAATGGATGGAGACTAGTAGTACAGTAGGAGCGAGATGCTAATCACTGTTCACTGCAAGGATAAGAGGTAGCCTGTAGCCAAATATGTTTTCTTGTAGTTTGCAAAACCTGGCAGTGAAAGCCCCATAACCATACATGTGTAACGAGGTGGCCTATAGAATTGACAACTCAAGCCTGCTCCTGTGCTGGTGGGTAACACCTGTTATTCGTATGGCATGAGTGTGGCTTTCCTATCGCCTGACGCCCAAGACCTATTGTTTTGGGTCAAAGGCAACACGTTTTCACGTTTGAGCAAGTAGGCCCAACCCCACTGCAGCACAAACCCTTTGATATATGGATGTTTCAAAGAGAATTGCCTGCCATTTAAGGAAACATTTAAATCTGTTTGCATAAGTTGTTCAAACTTGTATACATAATTCATTAATTCTAAGGCGATTATTAGTAGGATGAGCGCTCAAAGGAAATACAATTAGCCGTGAGCTCAGCTTGCCCACATGCTTGCAAATTGTAACAAGTTGAGGTTTCTTATAATGCTTCCGGAGTGTTCCCTGATTACATGCAGAAGCATGAAAGTAAGATTGATTATTTATTGCGAAACAAAACATACACACAAATTGTGAATTAAAAAAATGTTTTCCTAAACTATTGTGCAACATTAAATACAGTTTCTCTGAAGCATCATTTAGTAAAACATGTTTGATCGCCATTGGATGTAATTGTTCAGTAGGTGTAGACTGATTGTGCCCACGAGATGCGGAGCTCTCAACTCTCTCAGCCATCTTTCTCTGACATTAAACCATTCCCCCTCCAGTATGTGAGTTTTATTGTAACGCTTACCAATGGTGCACATGTTTCTGCATGCGCTCCAGAACTGAGGTTTGGCAGTGAGATAAAGGGGTCTAATTCGCATTTAAAAAATCATGAATACACGAATCCTAAGCTTCCGTGTACGATTTGCACATATTGCACTGGGTAATATTCCATCTCACTCGTGTCTGTTTTTTGTCTTCCAGCAATTCGCTACCTACTGACAGATGACGTACTACGACTGCAAGAGTTTCAAGAGAAGAAAGTAACAATTGCCTATCAAATTTATGGTAACAAAGGTAAGCACATATTACTTTCCTGAAACATATACCTTTGCTCATTCAAAAGACCAGTCTTTAATAAAATATTATATAAAAATCATCCTTTTCCCCTAATTGTTCCCCAGTTCTTCAGTACAGTACTCCCACTCACAGCTTTTATTCCTTTTCTCTCTTGCTCACAATAGCCTAGACAATCGTGAGTCTCCTATTTATTTGTTAGGGTCACACTGAAGTCCTCTTTTAAGAAAGGGCAGGCTTGCAACTACAGCTTATGTAATGAGCTGAAATGTGCTAACATGCACACATCTCTTACATAAGCACACTGGCCTCAAATGAGCCAGTACTCTTAGTTTCCACTACCCCCGCACATTGCCTGCTTCCACCACCATCTATGAACTGACAAGACAGGTCAGGTCATTTAAAGTAAGAGTACGTCAGACCAAAGCTCACCTCAATCGAAGTGTGTCCTTAGTCGCATGCAGCTTACTTGACTCTAGAACCAAGTTTTATGGGGTTTTTCAAGGTCACCATAAGGGCTTCAGGTTCCACTTTGGAAGGACTATCACATCCCAACACATCCCTTTTACGGCTTAATGCTTGCGCTGTTTACTGTGACTGTCTGAATACCCCATTGTGCCTTTTTTGTGTGCTTGAAGTGTGTCGGAGAGCTCTGCAATGGCTGTACAGTGCAGTGTTAGCACTCTGTGAAACACCTAATCATTCAAACCATGAGTTAGTTTTCTTTTGACATTTTGCCACTTAAAATATCCATAAAACCCATCATTGAAACATATAGTTTGAAATGTAATTCATAGATGTTTTCTAGCCCCGTCCCAAAGAGTTGGGAGCACTTTGGTGTTGTGATAAGGACATCAATATGCCTCCGTCTCTGTAGTAGGACAAAGTGAGGCAGCCTAACACCCTTTCATTGGACCTCAGATTGCATTTATCTTCTGATAATGGAAGCTGTAATCATATGGACTGTGCTTGCTTTGCTTAGGGATAATAAACTATTTTCTAAAACGTCACTTGAAGCAGGTGGAAAAAACCTGCTTCCTGCAAAGTCCCAGATCTTCATTTCAAACCATTTTATTTTGGTGTCATGTTTGGCAAAGGTTAGCAGTTGTCTCTCTAGTTTGAGTTAGCCAAGACTCTTTCTGTTCTCACTGTTCAGGGAGCCGTCACATCCCGCATTTTTACATAGTCTCCTGCAATACTATAGGCCATATTTGAACCAAAAATGCCTTTGATCACATGCCAGTGTCATCTTGTTTTCAATGTACCATTGCTGGGAAGGAATATAATTACATCTATGTAGATAGGCAACGCTGGGGGTTGAGCAGACCTGGATATTAGAGGTTCGCTTTATAGCAAACCATACCCCAATAAGACTGGTTTTACCTCTTTATCGATTGTTTATTATATTCCTCAGATGGCAGATGCCATCAAAAGTATTTTTGTAGCATGATTTTTTTCAGCCTTCTACTACCCATGCAAGAGTTCCACTAGGTTCTACTCCAAGGGTGAGGCTATTGTGCCTTTTCTTCAGTTTTCCCCTGATCAAATCGTTGTACCATTATTTGTTCTGATCCAGATATTAAAAGCACCATGTGCCACAGATGAGGAACTTTAATGAATGTGAAATAATTTGTATATTAATATATACAAAGCCGGGGCAGTGGGCCCAGAATCTGAGAGGCACCTCAGCACTTTGAGGCGGATCTGCATGATTTTAAAGCTGTGTTCCAGGCCACCGCCTTTATGCGCTGCTGTGAATCATTTGTCAAAAATGTTGAGGTGTAGCTTTCATCAGCCTAAGGGATCTCAGAAGAATGTACCTCCCGCTCAACTGGCTACCAGGATGACCGAACCCTAGAAATCGCCATAAAGCTACTCTGGTCATGTATCTCGCAGCATCCATTTCCTCCATGCTCACACTAAGAGAAATGTGAGTATGGGGTTGATCCAATAGGTAAATGTGTAGCAATTCAATGAAGGAGTATATTCCGCTTACTGCTTCATAATTTGAAGCACTTTACTCAACAAGTTAAAACCTGAAAAGGACATTAGAGCATCTCTCTTGCTTCTAAAAAAAAAACCTCCCAGTCTTGATTTCGGATCAAAGAATCCATTTCTGGAACGGCTCTAGAGAGTTTAGAAGACAGAGGTTGTCTCTATTGCCCTCAAGAATTTTAAGAATAAATTCCAAATACCTAAAATCAGGGAAATTTATGTGTCTGCCCAAATTGCAGCTTAGTTGGATGCAGTCTCTGTTACCCTTGGAAGTAGAAAGGATCTTATTTCACAGCCTCAGTCCCTTGTATATGGATACTAAAGCCTCAGTGTGGGAAGTAAGAGATTCTATTGCCACAGTGGCATGATAGTGCATTAATGAAATGGGGGTGGTGAAACAGGTACAAGTTCTTTCCGTGTGACAAGAGAATCAGATAAGCGGATCAGATCATCAGTGAAGACTAGGAAGTGCCTGTATTGTGCTTTTAGACGACTCATCAGTTTCAGTAGTGCATTAGTGTAAGTTGCAGCAGCCAGTAATCCTCAATCACTGTGTGATGCATATTTGATGCCATTGTTGCCACAATCTAGCAGCCATAGTCGTAATGCAAGCTGAATAAGTCTTACATGAGAGAGAAGCACTAGCTGACATATTTGCTGGTCCCCTGCCACGAAGATCAATATTGTGGCTGTCTTGATGTCATCAAGTCATTTCCAAAGGAATCGTGGGACTGGACCTCTACGTTTTCTAGTTCACTAATGCCTGTTCTGTAGTACTTGGTGTCAAACAATATCTAGTGCTGCATTTCAAGATGGCAGGTTGTTTATATGTTTTTCTTCAGTCTTTCACCATAACTCCATATTTACCTCTGTATTTAATTCCTTCTATTTCTACTTATTTATTTCATTTGTAAAAAAAAAATTATTGCAGAGTTTTTATATAGCGCGAACTTGACCCGAAAGTATCGGAGCGCTTTACACGAGCACCAGTTGCGTTACATGTGGACACATTCATTTTTGTTAGGCACGGGGAGATGAAGTGATTTGCCCTGAATCACAGGATGTTGCGCGTCCTTGCCAAAACTCGAACCCGGTTCCCCAGATTTGAGGTCGACTGCCCTAGCTGTTAGGCCACATCCTAGCTTTACTCCTTTCATCTTTTTATCCTTTAATGCCATCTTCCTTTCTTTCACCTTTCTGCCTTTCATCATGTCTTTCATTTTTGTCATGTCCTCCTTTCTTTCATATATTTTATCCTTTATATACTTTTCTCCTCACTAATTTCATCCTTTCTCTCATCTTTTATATTTTTCTTAAGGGATCAGTCCATTCTTTCTTTTTATCTTTTCTCGTTAAGTTCTTTAATGCTTTCTCCTTTCCATTATTTTTACCTTTTCATTTTTCATCCTATTAATTGATCATTTCATGTTTAACTCTTCCCTGCTCCACTTCTCTATCTCACTTGATTTTCTTTCCCATTTGCACCATTCTCTCTCTCTCTCTCTCTCTCTCTCTCTCTCTCTCTCTCTCTCTCTCTCTCTCTCTCTCTCTCTCTCTCTCTCTCTCTCTCTCTCTCTCTCTCTCTCTCTCTCATATTTATATATATATATATTGCATTTGTCCCCTTAGGCATAGTACAACACTTCAGCTCCTTAATGTTATTTTTTCCCACATTTATTTATGCTCTTCTGTTTTGAGATCTGGGTCTCCGATCAAAGTTTGATGCGACAGATAACTGCAACAGCTGACCTAGTGGGACGCTTCCCTGCAGGGCCTTCATGACAGCCTTGCTCTTGTGCTTTGTATGTTTTGTGTGTCTCTAGGAAGATTACTCTGCTGCTGCCCTTGCTGTGCTCTTCAATTCCATGTGTGATGGGAGCATATTGATAGGGGAATGACTTTAGTCTTATCGAAGGTGGCTCAGAGATCCAGGAGGACAGTGGCTCCCCATTGTATTACAAGACTGTTTCCATCAAGGTCTTGGCTGCTTGCTGTTTCAGTTGTGCAGTGTGACCCTGACCTTGACTGGTAGGTCGCTCCCCCACCACACAGCTCCGTCTGTGTGCCCTGCTGCTGCCCCTGATTGTGCTCGTTTTTTCCTTTCTGTGCCCCCTTGCTGCCCCTGATTGTGCTCGTTTTTTCCTTTCTGTGCCCCCTTGCTGCCCCTGATTGTGCTCGTTTTTTCCTTTCTGTGCCCCCTTGCTGCCCCTGATTGTGCTCGTTTTTTCCTTTCTGTGCCCCCTTGCTGCCCCTGATTGTGATCGTTTTTTTCCTTTCTGTGCCCCCTTGCTGCCCCTGATTGTGATCGTTTTTTCCTTTCTGTGCCCCCTTGCTGCCCCTGATTGTGATCGTTTTTTCCTTTCTGTGCCCCCTTGCTGCCCCTGATTGTGCTCTGTTTTTTCCTTTCTGTGCCCCCTTGCTGCCCCTGATTGTGCTCGTTTTTTCCTTTCTGTGCCCCCTTGCTGCCCCTGATTGTGCTCGTTTTTTCCTTTCTGTGCCCCCTTGCTGCCCCTGATTGTGCTCGTTTTTTCCTTTCTGTGCCCCCTTGCTGCCCCTGATTGTGATCGTTTTTTTCCTTTCTGTGCCCCCTTGCTGCCCCTGATTGTGATCGTTTTTTCCTTTCTGTGCCCCCTTGCTGCCCCTGATTGTGATCGTTTTTTTCCTTTCTGTGCCCCCTTGCTGCCCCTGATTGTGATCGTTTTTCCTTTCTGTGCCCCCTTGCTGCCCCTGATTGTGATCGTTTTTTTCCTTTCTGTGCCCCCTTGCTGCCCCTGATTGTGATCGTTTTTTTCCTTTCTGTGCCCCCTTGCTGCCCCTGATTGTGATCGTTTTTTCCTTTCTGTGCCCCCTTGCTGCCCCTGATTGTGCTCTGTTTTTTCCTTTCTGTGCCCCCTTGCTGCCCCTGATTGTGCTCTGTTTTTTCCTTTCTGTGCCCCCTTGCTGCCCCTGATTGTGCTCGTTTTTTCCTTTCTGTGCCCCCTTTCTGCCCCTGATTGTGATCGTTTTTTCCTTTCTGTGCCCCCTTGCTGCCCCTGATTGTGATCGTTTTTTCCTTTCTGTGCCCCCTTGCTGCCCCTGATTGTGCTCGTTTTTTCCTTTCTGTGCCCCCTTGCTGCCCCTGATTGTGCTCGTTTTTTCCTTTCTGTGCCCCCTTGCTGCCCCTGATTGTGATCGTTTTTCCTTTCTGTGCCCCCTTGCTGCCCCTGATTGTGCTCGTTTTTTCCTTTCTGTGCCCCCTTGCTGCCCCTGATTGTGATCGTTTTTCCTTTCTGTGCCCCCTTGCTGCCCCTGATTGTGATCGTTTTTCCTTTCTGTGCCTGTTTCCCGCCGCTGCGCCCCCGCCCCCACACTGCCCATTCGCTGCCCCATTCCCTGCTCCTCCCTCCCACCTCCCCATTTATGGCGGCCGCTGCGCGGCCGCGCAGCGGACATGCGCAGCGGGCGCGCCTAAGGCAAGCCCGTCTGCGCCCGTCCGCGCCGTGGCCGCGCCCAGCGCCAGACCCCTGGTCCGGGCATCCCCGCGCCCGCCACATCAACAGACGCCGATACGACGCCAGCACCCTCCACGCACTCAACCCCGGAAAAGATCACGCCTGCTACCAGGCCACCCCGAAGCGCACCCAAGGGCCCTTCACCTGCCGGAACTGCAGCTTCGCCAGCACCCGCCCCGCCAAACCACCGCCCAGGAAAGAACCCAACTACCTCAGATGCATCCTCCTCAACACCCGCTCCGCCCGCAAAAACGCCATCGGACTCTGGGACCTTCTCGACTCAACCTCCCCAGACGTCGCATTCCTGACGGAGACCTGGCTGAATCCCGCTTCAGCCCCCGACATCGCCATTGCCATCCCGGACGGATACAAGATCACCCGCAGGGACCGCACCAACGGAGTTGGAGGAGGCATCGCCATCGTCCACAGGAACACCCTCAGAGTCTCAACCAACACCGATGACACCATCAGCACCGCCGAACACATGCACTTCCAGATCCACACCGATCCCAACACCACCCTCAGAGGAACCCTCATCTACAGACCCCCGGACCCCGACCACAGTTCAGCGATTCCATCGCTGACTTCGTCAGCACACACGCCATCGCCTCCACGGACTACATCCTCCTCGGGGACCTGAACTTCCACCTCGAAAACAACAAGGACACCAACTCCACCACCCTGATCGACCACCTCGCCACCCTCGGACTCAGACAGCTCATGACTACACCCACCCACGCCGCCGGCCACACGCTAGACTCCATCTTTTCTGCAAGCCCACACATCTCCTTCAACCACACCTCCGAACCCCACTGGACTGACCACCACTGCATCCACTTCACCTACAGGAAGCCCACCACGCACCACCGCACCGAACAAATGCCTCGCCGCTGCTGGAGCAGAGTCACGGAAGTCCAGCTAACCACAACCTCGCCCTGAGCCCACCCGCCGAACCCTCCGACCCTGACACCGCCGCCCGCAACCTCAGACAGTGGATCGACGACTGCGCCAACACCCTCGCCCCGCTCAAGAATCCGCCCAACAGCCACACCAGCAAGAAAGCCACCTGGTTCACCGAAGACCTCCAGGCCTCCAAACGAATATGCCGAAAACTGGAGAAGATCTGGCTCCACGAACGGACAGCGGACAGCTACGCCGCCCACAAGAGCGCCACCCGCAATCACCATCACCTCATCAGATCCGCCAAAAGGGCCTCACTCAAAGACCGCCTAGACAACAACGCACACAACAGCAAAGAGCTCTTCAACATCGTGAAGGAACTCTCCAACCCCAGCTCCAACACCAACGACATCCAGCCGCCGCAAGACCTGTGCGACTCACTGGCCACCTCCTTCCACCGCAAAATCGCCGACATCCACGACAGCTTCAACACCACGACCGCCCCGGCAACCACCGAGACAACTGCCCCCACAACCACCAACCGCCTGCTCTCCTGGACCAACATCAACGACGAGGACACCAGCGAGATCATGAACACCATCCACTCCGGTTCACCGCTAGACCCGTGCCCTCACCACATCTTCAACAAAGCCAGTACAGCCATCGCGCCCCATCTCCGGAAAATAATCAACATCTCCTTCGAGACAGCAACCTTCCCGGAAAGCTGGAAGCACGCCGAGATCACCGCCTTACTCAAGAAACCCAAGGCAGACCCCAAGGACCTCAAGAACTTCCGACCCATCTCTCTGCTCCCGTTCCCCGCGAAGGTCACCGAGAAAATCGTCAACAAACAACTGACCCGCTACCTCGAGGAGAACAACATCCTGGACCCTTCCCAGTCCGGATTCCGCAGCAACCACAGCACCGAAACCGCCCTCATCGCCGCCACCGATGACATCAGGACCCTGCTAGACAACGGAGAAACAGCAGCCCTCATCCTCCTGGACCTATCAGCCGCCTTCGACACGGTCTGCCACCACACACTACGAACACGCCTTCACGACGCCGGGATCCAAGAGAAGGCCCTGGACTGGACCACATCCTTCCTTTCCGGCAGAACACAAAGCGTCCGCCTCGCCACCTTCCGATCCAAGGCCACCAAGATCATCTGCGGCGTACCCCAAGGCTCCTCCCTCAGCCCAACGCTGTTCAACATCTACATGGCACCCCTCGCCCACGTCGCCCGACAGCACAACCTCAACATCATCTCCTACGCCGACGACACCCAGCTGATCCTCTCCCTCACCAAAGACCCTCACACCGCCAAAGCCCACCTCCACGAAGGAATGAAGGCCGTCGCCGAATGGATGAGGACCAGCCGCCTGAAGCTGAACTCGGACAAGACGGAGGTCCTCATCCTTGGTTCCAACCCTTCAGCCTGGGACGACTCCTGGTGGCCAACATCACTGGGAACAGCCCCGCCACCCACCGACCACGTACGCAACCTAGGGGTCATCCTCGACCCCACCCTCTCCATGACTAAGCAGGTCAACGCCGTTTCCTCATCCTGCTTCAACATCCTCCGAATGCTCCGCAGGATCTTCAAGTGGATCCCCACCGAAACAAGAAAAACAGTCACCCAGGCCCTCGTCACCAGCAGGCTGGACTACGGAAACGCCCTCTACGCAGGAACGACGGCTAAGCTCCTGGAGACGGCTGCAACGCATCCAGAACGCCTCTGCACGTCTTATCCTCGACATCCCCGACGCAGCCACATCACACCCCACCTGAGAGACCTGCACTGCTCCCTGTCAACAAGAGGATAACCTTCAAGCTCCTCACCCACGCACACAAAGCACTCCACAACTCCGGACCAGCCTACCTCAACAGACGACTCAGCTTCTACACCCCCACCCGCCAGCTCCGCTCGACCAGCCTCGCCCTCGCCACAGTCCCCCGCATCCGGAAAACGACCGCCGGCGGCAGATCCTTCTCCCACCTCGCCGCCAAGACCTGGAACACCCTCCCCACCAACCTCCGACAGACCCAAGACCTACTGACCTTCAGAAGACTCCTCAAGACCTGGCTCTTCGATCAGTAGCAGCACCACCCCCCTCTTCCCCCAGCGCCTTGAGACCCTCGCGGGTATGTAGTGCGCTTTATAAGTGACATGATTGATTGATTGATTGAAACCAGATCAGCAATCTTTTAGGGTGGAATTAATCTTAACTTTGTTATTTGTTTTGATAGTGGTTGCCAGCGTCGGACTGGCCTACAGGGCAATCAGGCTGTGCCTGATGGACTGGTCTGATATGTCAATGTGTGTGCATTTGTTTTTGTTTTTGGCTGTTTGTGGGTCTGTTTTATGGTCTGGTTTTTATTGTTGATTTCCTGATATTAAAACAAACATTGCCTTCAGCAAACTCAAATCGCTGCAGTCTCTGATACCATGTAAAACAGTTATACAACAATTCTTTACAAGTTCAAAACTGCCCCAATTTGCAAACATGGGCTACTATTTTAGCGATCTAATTCAAGCACGGGGCCACTTTTACTTTAGTGCCCGGGCCTATTTTCTGTCCCAGTCCGACCTTGTTGTTTGCTTACCAATGTTTTTGAGTAATGGGAGGTTTGTTCAAGGTTGGTAGCTGCCATGGTCTTTGGTTTTGAGGTTTGCTTTTGTCGAGTAACAGAGGATTGTTCCACTCTTGATTGCATTAGGAAAGATTCCTTCTTCAAGTGAAGCTTTGTCTTTATTGAGGGGGCAAATGCATCTTTGGAGACGGGGTTTATTGATGATGGTTAGAAGTGTCATTCCCATATGTGGAGGATGGTATGGTTGTTTACAAGGTCTGTTTTAAGAGGTGAATTTTAGGGTTGCTTAGAGGAGGGAGAAGAGCAATCAATTTAGCTTGCTCTATGCTATTGAGGTGGTGCTAACTATTTAATGCTTGTTAGCACCACATACTAACACTAGAGGCTGCTAGCCATTTTTAATGAACCATTGAGTACTTGCCGTTTCCAGTTGGGGGCAGTATCACAAGAGCAAACCGGAACCCACAGGCATCCTGGCACGTGGAATGGAGAACTTCAACAAGTGGATCACCAACCTTGCTGACACTCTAGCCCTCATGAAATGAAGAAACACAACAAAAACCAGAACACAAGCCAGCTGGTACACAGAAGACCTCAAAATGACCAAGCAACACTGCAAACAACTGTAACGTAAATGGAAAATCAGCAAAGGGGAAGTGTAAACAGACGCCTTCAAAGCCGCCCAGACGAGCTACCACCAGCTCACCTGAGAAATCAAGGGAAGGCCAAAGTAGGATGAATAAACGGCAGCTCTAACAGCAGCAAAGACATCTTTACAATCGTCAAAGACTTCACCACAGCTGTCACCGGAAACATCAACCCATCACAAGATCTGTGCAATCTTATACAGCAACTTGGCCCTGCAACCGGACCACCCTGGCCATCTCCACAAGTCACCCAGTGGCGAAGGAAGTCAAAACAATTCCCACATGGAACACCATTAGCTCAGAGAACACCTCAACAATCATGAAGACTATTCACTCCGGGGCCTCAGCGGAGCCCTGCACCCACCATGCCTTTGACAAAGGAGGAATTCCCATCACGAGGCCCACACCCCTATCCTCAACACCTCCATCAGCACAGCCACCTTCCGATGACCATGGAAATGGGCAGCTGTCAACACCCTCCTAAAGAAACCCTTGGCTGACTTGACCAAACTCACCAATTACCAACTGATAACCCTCCTTCCCTAGGAAACCAGAGTCCTGGAATATGCAATCAACAAGTGCATCTCTGACCTCCTTGCCAAACACCAGCTTCTCAGTACCACACAATCAGGATTCAGACCAAACCACAGCACGGAAACAGCCTTCATAGCAGCAACGGATGACATCAGGATGATCCTCAACAGGGTGGAACCGCAGCCCTCATCCTTTTAGACCTATCAGCAGCCTTCAACACCATCTCCCACCCCATCCTAATCCAGCGACTCCACAAAGCATGTATACAGGTACTCACCCTCGAATGGATCTGCTCCCTCCTCATCGGAAGAACCCAAACCATCAAGATGCTCTCCACCCCCTCCCCCACGCCTATGAAGCACAAGATCTTATTTGCGGAGTCCCGCAGGGCTCCTCACTCAGTCCATCACTCTTCAGCATCTACATGACCTCACTGGCTGGCGTCATATGAGCTCACAACATAAACATCTGCTATTACACTGACAACATGCAATTGATACTGTTCCTTTCGGACAAAACACCCAACACCAGGAGCAAGTTCACCACATGCATGACAGAAGTAGCCACCTGGATGAAATCCAGTTGCCTTAAATTGAACTCGGACAAGACTGAGGTTGTAGTCTTATGGAAGAACACCTTGCCATGGGACTGCACCAGGAGGCCCATATACCTTGGACCCACCCCCATGCCCTGCTCACAGGAAACCTCAATCATCAAAGACATTAAACTGGACATGACCGCCAAGTCAACACAGTGGTCTTGTCCTGCTACAACACACTAAGAATGCTGAAGAAAATCTTCAAGTGTCTACCAGACAATGCCAGGAAGACGATCACCCAAGCCCTTATCACCACCTGACTAGACTATGAAAACACCCTGTATGCAGGGATTACCAACCAGCTCACTAAAAGACTACAGACGGTCCAAAGCTCAGTAGCCAGACTAGTCCTCAACTTCCCCCCAAGCCCACATCACACCACACCTTAGAGAACTCCACTGGCCCCCGAAACACAAGAGCGCACACTTCAAACTCCACATCCACACCTACAAAGCTCTCCACAACACTGACCCTGCCTACCTGAACAGCTGCATTCACTTCCACCAACCTTCCTGACACCCCCGCTCTGCCAATCTCTGACTAGCACACATTCCATGCATATACAAAAGTAGAGCATGGGGCTGCGCCATCTTGTACCTGGCCCCTAAAGCCTGAAACGACCTCCCACAGCATTTCATAGCCTATTTCTCTCTGCCTGACTTTTGCAAGAAGCTGAAGATCTGGATATTCGAGTAAGCCCCTTGGGCTGGCCTCTCTCACCTGCTACAGAGCACCTAGATACCCTCCCGAGTGATTAGTGTGCTATTAAATCACTTATAACAACATTGAGGGAGCTTGAAATCACATTGAAACAATGCTTGGTGGCTTTGATGAGCTAGATGGCTTTAAAAATGCAGCATAATGGTTGACTTCTTATAGTAAACCTAACTGTGTGAGGATCAGTGAGATTTTAGTCTGGGACTTCGGTTGTGTGCTTTTTAGGTCTCGCAGATCTGCGTTGCAGCGCGCATGCGCTGCTCGCTCTGCGAGGCTTCTTGTAATCAAGTAGATTTCAGAAGGGTGCTTTAAGCCCCGCCCCTTCTTCCCATTGGCTTGCGTCATAGTTCATGCTAAACGCTGGCTTTCTATTGTGAACTAGGCTTTTTAGTCCCTCCTTGTTACCGCCCTGTCTCCTTTTTGGCCCCGCCCACCCGGACTGGATCGTTTACTCGCGGCGTTATCCAGTGTCCTTTAATTACTGGGTAGGCACTTTTTTTGCTTGTTACATTGGTGTCCCAGACAGCGGTAGCAGCAGGGAAGGGGCGTGTGAACCGTCGCTTCCTCGTTCAATTCATTGAAGCTGCTGGCCGCGGAGGACTCCTTCTACGGCTGGACCCCGATTCACTGGGCCGCGCATTTCGGCAAGGTACTGGGCAAAGATGCGGGTTGCGTTTCTTCTTTATTGTGGCGCGCAGCGAGTGAAAGTACTGCTGTGGCACCTGGACCATTGGGTTTGCTCCAGACTCCCGCCCCCTAACCTCTTCCCCCCCCATACGCTCTTCCGTCTGATGTGCACAGCGCCAGGCTCCATTGGCAAGAGACTAATACTGAACCCTTCCCGTGCGGGGGGCGCATGGGCTTTCATAATCAACTTTAATGCTTATATTTCTATTAATAATTCCAGCATAAGGTGAGAGTCATTGATATACACGACTAGCGCTGCTGCACAGTACCAGACAGTGAACATACGGAAGACAAGGCGTATCCTTCCTGTCACCGAAAGCCCTCATTAGCAGCCTTGCACGACTCCAATCTGCTAGTGCAACAGGCTTTAAGTTGGTCTGCGTGGGTACTTGGCCTTCCCACTCAACAACGTCATTCAGGTGGGTAATTCGGACTCTGTCCCTTTACAACCTCCCTGTAGTGTGTCGATGGCGGACTAGTAATTAAAGACGCGGACACCTTGTGCTGTTTAACTCGTGGTCGCTAAACTGACCACACCCTTCTTTGTGGGGTAATTTTATTAACTTCCTGATGCAGTCGTCAGGACAAACCATTGGCAGCACGCTCGCAGGGGAACACATGAAATCCCCCTCCCTCGAGCATCCCACATGGTGTTGGTTGCACTCTGGCGCAACACTACATTCCTCCTTCACCACAGAATTGAACAAGCATTAAGGGGCCGGCAGACCGAGCAGAAGCGAACTGGTTTTGCTGACCGATGTCAGACGGGTAACAAGCTTCTGGAGGAGGCAGATGTCAGAGGAGAAAGGGATCGCGTTCCGTCGGCCTCTCACTCACTCTAGCCGGTGGAACAATGGCAGTCCTCTGATATGTTTGCACATTCCTCAAACCCCTCTAGACCCTTGGAGAATTCCTCCAGCCCCCAACTCTTTCCACCCTGCAGAGTGTGTATGTACAGGCGGTCGAAGCGAAAGAAAGTTGTGGAACGTGAATGTCTACAATATAATAAATCACGCAGAATCACTTTTTACGCGCACAATAAAGCTGTGTGTACTGCGGGCTGCGCTGGCGAAAAGAGGCTCATTAAGGTGTGAGGTGAAGCGAAATTAATGTGATTTTCAAAAGACAGAGGCGAGCACAGTGGGAGAACGGGGTCGTGGACTTGGGAAAGTCTACATTATTTTTTGCAAACTCCCACCCACCCTCTTTTATAGTAAGGCCTGCCTTCCTCCCTCTCACCGGTGCTCAGTCTGTGATGGTGTGGGGGTCTCGGGTTACTTCACACGGACGGCTCCTCCCCGCACCGAAGTCTCGGCTCTGAGCTCCTCTGGGCCTCACACACGCCGGCTTCTCTCCGTCCTAGCGCCATGGTCCCCGGAGCCCCCCGGCTGCTGCTGCTCCTCGCCCTGTCCCTGGGGGCTGCCCGCCCTGTTACTCATGGTCCCCGCCACAGGCGGGGCCCTTCCCGGAGTCGGCCCCTTAGAGCCCCACCGTGCTGGTCGCACTTCTGGCCCGGAACGCTACGCACACCCTGCCCTACCAGCTGGGGGCGCTGGAGCGCCTGGACTACCCCAAGGGGCGCATGGCTATATAGTGAGAGGCATGATGGGGGCGGAGGGATTCGGGGTATGCCAATGGGCGCCTACGTGAGCGCTGCAGAGGAAATGGTAGCCGATATCTTGTCTTGAACGGGGCACTTGCTGTGTGTTGGAGCTGCATAGATAGGTGGGGAGAGATTCTGGCGATAAGGTGGAGGGGTGTGTGTACGGAAAAGTGCAGATCGGCTTCAGTGTGTAATTGGAAATAACACCAGGTGCACACTCTGATTAAAATAACGATTTTCCACTGCTAACATAACCGCACAGCTCACTGTATCTCCTAGAAGCTGTTACGTTTCGTATAGAGGCTCTAATATAGACGCGTTCATATATGCCGTATATGGTCATATTCGCATATGCCCTATTATGGTCATACTCATAGATGCCCTATTATGGTCATGATCTTCTATACCCTAATATAGGCATGATCTTTCACCTACATTAGTTCCCTACAGTACACAACGAACTCTGAGGGATTAACGTTATCTAGTCTGTGGTTAGAACACTGCAAGGTCTTTCTCGAATACAGGCCTACAATGTACTCATAAATTATGCATGAGCATTCACCAGCTACATCTCCCGCATAATATGTATGTACAAAGTTCACCCCTGACATCTTCCTCATGTCTAACAAAGACCAATACAAACCATACTGAGGGACGAGACACTTTAGGGTATAAATACACCACATCTTGCCATGGTAAGAGGGAGGGAACCGAGACTTCCATGCTGACACACTGACCAGAGACGCTGAGGCTCCTGCATGAAGTCGCTCCAGCTGACAGTGGTCTAACACAGCCCTTGCGGGGTGTCCAACTCGAGACCTGGACGGGGTCCCACACTCTCTCTATTCAGGTATGGGGGTTCGACTAAATCCTAGAAGGATTCTTGGCTCCTAGGCTTTTAGACCTACACATATGCTAGGTACACTCGGGTACATCTAGTTAGGCATCGTAGGAGTACGCGCACTTTCATAATGCTTTTTATATTCATGTATGTATTCATGATTATTGCAATATGGTAGAATTATTCTATCCCTTCACTTTTATCGTACTGCTGATAATATATCTCTGCTATTGTCTGCTGATTGCTGCAGCACATATTTTTTACACTAGAATAACAACTGCTCAATAAATACTTATTGAAACGCCCAGACTGTTTATTCTGTGTAGCTCTCTGAGACAAACCGAATAAGTAAGCACGAGTGACTGAGCGAAAAGTAGTACATTATTTCCACGATTCTGGGGAATCAGGGTTGTCATGGTCTAAGGTTGCCAGAAACTAATCTCTCCCCGACAAGAGGAGATTCTAGTGGCACTGTGAGCTAGCTAATGCAAATCAGGCTAACATATGCGGTGGGGGTGCACAGAGTCAGTCTAACACCAAGCCCACAGTATATGTTATCCAAACGCGCAGGCCCTGCAGGGGTACTATAGGAACTACACGACATGGCGCCGCCAACGTTGGTTGGGTACTTATTTAACAGTAGAATCTGAGTAGTTCAGTTGTGCTATTCTCAGAGAACCTACTCACAAAACCCCAGAGACGTCTGGAGTGGGTGGGCACAAACTCCGCCACAGCTAAGTAGGCGAGATATCCTATTTATCGGCTGTTGGTTAATCAAGCTTGAAGGACATTAAGTTCCTAAATTGTGCATAAAACCTTTATCTTAGTTCGCTTGGAAAAGATTTTCTTTTCAAAATGACTGAGAGCAATGAAGAAAGAGTAAATCTGCAGGTCTCAGCCGGAGAACCACCCGAAAATGCAATTGAAATTGCACCTAAATTCAGACATACGCTCACCATGAAACTATTAAAAAATGGTTTACCACCGAGAGGTGGCGTAGTAGCTCTCGTGATTGAGGCACACGAATCGAATAAAACCGAGGTGTTCTATTCATGCGTTACATTCCCAGCAGCAGATGCTGTAACAAAGACCTTTCACTACTACGTAGAGGGAGCTGCACCAGAGGAATACTGTCCATTCGATGACATAGAGATTCCACTCACGTACCAGGAACACTTCTACTGGTTTAAAGGCGCCCTACCCCACTTAAGAGCAAGAGTAAGACTAGGCCCGCTCGGTGGAGACTGGGCCACATGGCCAATACTAGCGGCTTACACACCGCATCCTGACATTGGCACAATGACACAGCCAGAATTACTCATACAACACAGAGATTTAATTAAAATCTACAGGAACTTGACACAATTCGTCATGAGGACTCTCACAGTTCAACCAACAATAGTTGCAACAAACAGGACCCAATTCCAGGGTACAGCAACTAAAATTACTCCTCAAACATTACACGCGGTTATGGGCAAAATGCCTGCAAAACGCGAACAAATACCATTCTGGATAGCTCAGAAAATAACTCAGCTTGAGGCAGTATTCCCGAATACTACCACCTATGATAAACACAGAATTCTAACAATCTGCTTGCCCATTGGTATCACACCACAAGTAGAGGATTGCACCTCTTGGGGTTCAGTCTTTGCTGCCATATATCCCAGAACACATGGTATCCCGTCATTAGCAGTAGTACCTGACGTATTGAGACAGATACAAAATGAGTACGGAGCAGAGCCTGCCCTAAACTTAGGGATGAAGTTACTAAACAACTTTGATCAGGTATCAGCCATAATACTAGCTAACATTAAGGGGGAAGCAGCTTCAGTGGCGATCCGCCAACGCCTAAGGGAGTTCAGTCCAATAGATCAACAACATGAACTACCCAAAATAATTGAAACTGCATATGCAGAACTAGGCAGAGACAGTCTAGGTGGAAAAGCATTAAAACCACAACGGGTGGGCAGTCCTGAAAAGGACACTACAAAGCAGACGCCTACTTCTAAAAAGAAGTGGGAAAATAAAAAGCAACAAAAGTCTAAAGACAACAGATCTCAATCCAGAGGCTGGTCTCCTCAACAGGAGCCCTCTGAAAGGAGGTATAACCTCAGGAGTAGGGATAATATTAAAAAACCTGACAGGTATCAGGATACTGATACACGTTCCTCTCGTTCCTTTCAGGGTTCGTCAAGAAACTGAGAGGGAAGGACGGTCAGAACACAGACAAGAGGAGCGTACAAAGTCCAGAGACACGCAACGCGCTGCGGACTACACACCTAAAAAAGAAGATAAACAAAAACCTCAGTTCAAAAAGAAGAAGGTAGCAGGTCTCAAGATCAGACATGCCCAGAATTCTGAGGACACAGCTTCTGAACGGGGAATGGGCTCTGACGATGCTAGGCAGCGCGGCAGAAGTAACGATAGCTCGCCAGAACCTGAAGGAATTTCTGGTGACAGCAGAGTTGAGTGAGTATATCACGGTGGAAACACCTGATACTCTGGTAAGTGTCCCACATAAGTTACATGAGATAACACTCTGGATGGAGGGGGACAAGCCCAGGAAAGTTAAAGGTCTATTTTGGGAAAATTTGTCATCTGGATATGACATCCTATTAGCAGAGCAAGACTGGCTGCCAGCATTCGTCATGGAGTGCCCAAAGGGAGAAAAGGTAATTTTTCCAGCATTTTCCGACCTCGTTCCCATACATTTAAAACATGCATATGCACAGGAGTGGGCGGTTGCCCTAGCTCCAGCATTGTACAAAAATCATGCTGGTTGCAATGAGGATTCAACCCACCACGTGATCCCATTAAAAGTTTCCCCCAAACGCCCAAAGGCAATATCCTATAAAGCAGGAAGCTAAAAAACAAGTCCGGGTGATCCTAGATCAACTAGAATACCAGGGTGTGATAGAAAATTGCACTTCACCTATGAACAATCCTTTGTTCCCCGTATCAAAACCTGACAACACATATCGTCTAGTTTTAGATTACAGACATTTAAACACTTGCACAAAGACGTTTGCAGTACAAAATGCACACAGTGCAGCATTAATGAATAACATTGTGCGACAAAAATACAAAACAACACTCGATATCTCAAATGGATTTTTCTGCCAAAATATAGCGCCTAAAAGCAGGTATCTGACCGCATTCTCAGTGCTAGGGTCGCAACGGCAATTTTGTCGACTCCCCCAAGGGTATAAGAATAGCCCGGGGTTGTTTTCAGCAAGGGTAACAGTTACTCCAAAATTTGGATGAAGAAGCATTGTCCTGTGTGGATGATATTTATCTGACGGACGATGACTTACCGAGGCACTTGACCAGGGTGAGCACCATTATCATGGGATTCGCCTCTGAGGGCTATAAATTTAATTTCAAAAATCAAAAATTACCCAAGTGAAGGAAAAGCCTAGCAGCTAACTTTTTAGAAAAGTGTGCGCTGCTTCAACTTCCAAAATCATTAAAGAATTTACAATCAATTCTGGGATTCCTAAATTTTGGTCGAACATACATTTTGGATTACGCAGAAAGAGTAAAACCTTTCTACGACTTAATAAAACCTGATTTTTCAGTCAGACAATGGACACAGGAACATACAAACCTCCTACGTTCACTACAGGAAGACATGATAGTTTCTAAACATTTACAGACACGCGTAAACGTATGGAACTTAGTGATCCGAGTAATAGCGGGTCAATGCGGGTACACTTATTTAACTTTCAATGAAGGCGAAACGGTACCAATCGCATACAAATCACACCTGTACACAAACGCAGAGATGCGTTTCACTTCAACAGAAAAAATCCTGACAGCAGTGCAGACCGCTGTAGCAAGAGAAAGAGCACTGGCTCAGGGAAAACGCATAATAGTCGCGACCCCAGTACCAGCCTTAGAGGCTGTTACCAAGGCTAGCATTCCAAATGCGAAAGCCTTACATCCCAGATGGATACAATGGGCTAATTTGCTTACTGCAACGGATGTTGAATACAAATTTGATCCAAGTTTAAAAACACAAGCATTTCTGCAATACGAACAAGAATATCCTCTACCAAATGAGATTTTGCCTCTAGATCAGTATGAATACATTATTTACACTGACGGATCTGCTCAACCAGCCATAGGGAGTAAGCAAGCTCACAGCGCGGCATGTGCAATCGTTAAAGGTCGCATGCGCGATGGAAAGTTCCATCCCAGTAGCACTAAAACGCAATCTCTAGGAGACTGCACGGCTCAGTTGGCAGAATTAAAAGCACTGATACTGGCACTCGTAAATACAGAACACGAATTCCCCACACTAATTGTGTGTGGTTCCTTTTACTGTGTACAGTCGTACAATGAATATTTACATCATTGGGAACAAAACGGGTTTAAAGACGCAAAAGGTGGCACAATTAAGCATAAAATGCTATGGGAACAGGTAGTGGAGTTGAGAAACGAACTACCAAGGGCTCACGTGATACATACACTGAGTCATCAGCGTGATGGCGTTCACGTTGAAGGGAATTCATTGGCTGATGAAGCTGCAAAGGGGGCTGTACGTACAGCGTCCGTAGCTGCAATCACTTGTTCAAAAACGAGAATAGACGGCGAGATTTTGGTAGCTGTCAATGCTTCACGCAAAGGCAGCACAGCAGTACCAAAAAGATTTCCACTCAAGTACTCCTCCAAGTTAGATGCACAAAACATTCCATATGCTCAGATTCCTGGAGTGGGGGATAGAGTAATACCAAATATGGATCGTAGGCAAGGCTTAATTGTGGCAGCACACGAAGGGATAGGTTCTGTACATAAGGGACTTAGGGAGACTGTTTCCTTGTTGAAACAACGCTACTGGTGGCCCGTGATGAGAAGGCAGATTAGAGACTGTCTGGAACTGCGACATCTGCAAGCAGATGAAAGGGTCCACCACAACACGTCCAGTACAGATACCATAATTAGACAGCATTAGGTTGTCCGTTCGTGTACGTCCAGCTCAAGTTGCTTCAAGGTCTGGCCTCCGCGCTCGGCTGACGCTCAAATTGTTATAAAAGATTTGTGCGTCTTTATCGGCACATACGCAGTTAGCACGTTACATTCTGACCGTGGCCCGGCGTTTAGCTCTCGGGCTTACAAAGAGGCCATCGAAGGAATGGGCTTAGCATTGCGGTACTCCTCTCCGTACCATCCTGAGGGAAATTCTGTTGTGGAGAGGAAAAACCGTGACTAAAGCAATCTTTAACAGCTAGGGTATTAGGCAAAGGCGGTAGATGGGTCGATCACCTTTATGGGGTCCAGCGAGCAATAAACAATCAACCAAAAAGCTCTCTAGGGGGTGTCACTCCTTACGAGGTCCTATTTGGGACAAGAATGTGGGTACCTGATCTTGATTGTGAAAGCACAGTGGCGGATGAAAAACCCTTTGATATCCATGATCGTTTGGCTGTTTTACAGGATCTAAATGAATCCAGGACACAACAAAGCAACGTCCACTTAAAACAGACCGCCACTGAGGAAGTCAAGGCAGTAACTGCAAGACCTGTCTGGATTCCAAAAGTCGGGGATCTGGTCAGGGAAAAGATTGCAGACAAGAAAGAATTCGGAACATCCTACAGAACAGCTGTACCGGTCCTAGCAATCCAAGGCACAAGAACTGTACTTCTGCCGCCTCTTGCCGGGAAAAAGGAGAAAAGATTTGTCTCAATCGACTTAATCAAACCACACTGGCCGATACTAAACAGTAGGCCTCGTGGACTCCACAGTAGTGGACACCCTCCTCTCGCTACAATCCAAGAAGTCCAAACAGAAAGGCTCATCACGTTTGAAGAGCCACCTGTACGGAATGAAGGACTAAGCAACAATGCTATGGAACTCGTTCCACTTCAACAAGAAGAGAATCAACTTAACAACCAAGTTGCAATAAGACCGACTACAGACGTCTAAGTCAACATGCCTCGTCAAGAGCAAAATCCGATTTCAACAAATCCCGATGCAATTCCAACAATTGATCGAACTGCTTTTGGCTATTTCATGAACTTTGATACGTTTTCACTGGATCCAAGCGAGCCGGAAACGACGCCAGCCAAAAAATCACTCCAACAGAAACTCACTGACATTTTGAACTTTTTTAGAAAGACTTACCTGGTGTCACCTTGGATTGAACTATGGTATCACTGGGATTTTCTTTTTTCTTTTCTGGCTAGGTTTAATAATAACTTTTAGTATGCTTACTAATGGACGATACCTCCAGCAGAGCTCTACAGCCCAAAGAGTCAATTTGATTTTAAAACCACACCAGTCTTCACATCGTGAACCAAGAGACTTGTCTTCAGTGAACATCACAGCAGTTCCTATACCGGACGGTATAGTATGGGACAAGATTGATTTCGATATATTCGGTCCGACTGAACTTTTAAAGCTTAAACATGTATTTAAAATTTCTTTAAGTGATATCATTACCTCCAGTACATTTTCTGATGATTGGGACACTGAAACTGTGAACAATATGATGTCTGATTTAGAAAAAACTGCAGCATTTCCGAACAATGAAATGTTAGAAGGTACTTCAGACTATGATACATTGTACTGTTACCAACACTATGGTCATCATTTCTTGCACAAATCCATATCACCTAGAAATATATTTGAATACCACCAGTGGGAACACTGCCCAACTACCCCAAAAGGTAGTTCGCAAACTTTTGCACAGAAATTCACATACTTTTCAGGGTTTAACACATCTGACCCGAAGTAATTTTATTACAAAGTGGCAACAACATCAGCACAGAAAATTATGTTGACTAACACCAAACAGATTTACTCTGCTTCCTTTATGGCCCAGTTGTCTACACAGTGTTTCGACCTATGGAAGGACACTATAGATTTAAATTCGATATGGGGTTCTAGGGACTGGCAAGTCCAGGGAACAGAAGCACTTTTTAGAGCATGCCTCATTCCACAGCAGATAATATTTCTGAATGAAACTGTGCAACAGACATCCTGTCTTGGACTAGCCAAGAACAAGGAAATGAACACACCTGGGTTTCCAACACCATCACAGATGGGTGGGGGGCGGAATTCAACTACACATGGGGTAAGATTAGATGACATTCTCTAGTACAACAGGTCAGATCCCAATTGGACAGGATGGCTGATTTGACCCATTGACACGAACACATGTCAACAGAGATTCCTAGGTACACCCGAGGGATTTAGTATCCATAGACCAGATCCTCGCTATGTACAGAGACAACACCCGGGGGTAGTGACATCCTATAGTGTTGGGAAGTTGTGCCTTGATTGGCTAGAAACCTCAACACTCACAGAAGTGAAACATCACTTGACCTTACTCACACCTGATGTAGACCTTAGGGATTTCCTACTAGGCCCAAGGAAAACACGTCAGAAACGTTTCATATATGCTGGCATTTATGCCTACTATAATGAAAACTGGAAAATATTCCAACAGGAGGCCGCAGAAAGAATACGGGAAATAGACCGTATTAACTTAGAGACGGCATTAGCTGTAGTGGATAATGGGTTAACAACTTTGACCTCCAGGATTTACTCCTTAGGCAACATTGTGTCTTCGGCAATCGACATATTAGAACAAGATCTGGCCTTGTTACAACACGGGCAATCCCAATTACGTTCTATTTTGATGTTAAGCTGGACTCTGCAATCTCTGCGTGCAGGCTATGTTCCCTGGCGTTTTATAAAAACCACGTCTCTGTTTTCAGAATACAATCAACTGATAAACAGACAGAAATGGCACAAAGGGGAGCCAAATATACAATGCTGCGTATTGAGAAACTGGAAAGGTTACCATTCACTGTAGCCGAATTACCATCAACTGAATGGCTAATTCATGGCCAAATCACTCTGCCGGTCACTACGTTTCAGTTTCAATATAGCCTTGAGCAAAGGCAGGCAGGCAAATATGAAAAAATGGGTAAGGGGTACATTAAGGAAACTTGGGAGTTACCATATAGACATCGATGCTGGAATGGGGATCGAGAAGTGTATCTGAGTGGTACAAACTGCAAGAACGCTTTAAGCGGTTCTCTCATGTGTCAGGATATTTCTCTACACTGAGCATGTAGTGGTTCGGTAGCGAACTTATCGTGTCACATGTCAGGGACCCCAGCGGCCATGATCACGCCGGTTTTCCAGCTGCTCTCGAATGGGAGTTACTTGATGCTAAGCGATCAAGGTTGATGTGGGATGCTTCCGGGCGTCGCCTATCTGGTCACTGTTCACTCTAGGGTTACTTGCTGTATGCAAGTATTGTTTCCGCCACTGAACACAGTCAGGGAGGCGCCGTTATGTCCTTCGTTGAATGTCTCCTTCATACAATTTGATACTTTGAGCAGACTGAAAGCCATGCTTTTACAGCAACCCGTGCCCTTAACCTCCGCTCCAGAAACCTTTGAACTTCAAGTTGCAAGGACCTCGACTGAGATACAGGCTCTTATACGTACAAACTGCCCCTTTCATTTCGCAGAAATGGTGGGTCGTATCTTTAACATGTCTGATACGAGCGGTATTGTACATCTATTTAAGACCATAGGGTCAGGACTATTAAGCACCTTTCAGACAGTCCTCGGGAGTAATCCCAAATTTTATACACTCCGTATTGGGGAGCGTCTTTGGAGGTCTCCCGCTTATCCTGTTCCTAATTGCAGGAGTCCTGATTGTAATCTTACTGCTACGCAATGGACAACCCAATTTCCGAGGAAATGGCGAACGTACTCATGGAGCGGAAGTACCGTGAACGCATGGTACAGCTTCTGGGAATACCTTGCCTAAGAGAACTGAACGCCTCTTGGTTTCTATCGTTTAGACCAGTCTGGGTGGACTGCATCTTACCTGTTCTTTGATGCCTGTTTTGCGGAGAAGAATGCACGTTGGATCTCTGTCTAACGTTTCCGTCGGATACGCCTCCGGACATGGATGCTGTGCTGGACCCCCTAAAGGCCCATGCTCTGCGTTGTCCCCAGCGTCTTCCAATTCTGATGAATGCATTCCTTGAGAATCCACAGGTGCCGTTTGCTCCTGCTGGGTTAGGTGGCTCCTCCACAGGCACTCGGGTAACAACTGCCGCACAAGCTGCCGCAGCACCGACCGTTGGTAGTGCTGAATTCCATCTATGTGCGATTGACGTTCTCTGTGAGGCGTTGGATTTGTCGTCTGCAGTAGCCAACACCGATTATGCTGCATCTCCAAGCCAGGACACTTAATCTTGAATTGGCTCATCGCGTCCTGGGAAAGAATTCGGCGTCTCCAATTCGTTCCATAAATAAACAAACTAAATTTGGAACATTTCCTAAATTGACACTTTCACTTGAGAAAGAGTGGCTTTCTTCTGCTTGTAGTAATGCAACTTTTATAAGTGAGACAGAATTGACCTTTTCAAGTGGCAACTAAAGAATAGCTGATTTTTAAAAAAAATTTAAACATTTTTATTGTCCTTTTAAAACCATGTTTTTAGCTGTTTTTAAGAAAGAATTTTAAATCATCCAGATTTTTTGTATGGTCATTGTCATACAATTCGAAAGTGGCGTGGGTGTTACGTTTCGTATAGAGGCTCTAATATAGACGCGTTCATATATGCCGTATATGGTCATATTCGCATATGCCCTATTATGGTCATACTCGTAGATGCCCTATTATGGTCATGATCGTCTATGCCCTATTATAGTCATGATCTTCTATGCCCTAATATAGGCATGATCTTTCACCTACATTAGTTTCCTACAGTACACAACGAACTCTGAGGGATTAACGTTATCTAGTCTGTGGTTAGAACACTGCAAGGTCTTTCTCGAACACAGGCCTACAATGTACTCATAAATTATGCATGAGCATTCACCAGCTACATCTCCCGCATAATATGTATGTACAAAGTTCACCCCTGACGTCTTCCTCATGTCTAACAAAGACCAATACAAACCATACTGAGGGACGAGACACTTTAGGGTATAAATACACCACATCTTGCCATGGTAAGAGGGAGGGAACCGAGACTTCCATGCTGACACACTGACCAGAGACGCTGAGGCTCCTGCATGCAGTCGCTCCAGCTGACAGCGGTCTAACACAGCCCTTGCGGGGTGTCCAACTCGAGACCAGGACGGGGTCCCACACTCTCTCTATTCAGGTATGGGGGTTCGACTAAATCCTAGGATTCTTGGCTCCTAGGCTTTTAGACCTACACATATGCTAGGTACACTCGGGTACATCTAGTTAGGCATCGTAGGAGTGTGCGCACTTTCATAATGCTTTTTATATTCATGTATGTATTCATGATTATTGCAATATGGTAGAACTATTCTATCCCTTCACTTTTATCGTACTGCTGATAATATATCTCTGCTATTGTCTGCTGATTGCTGCAGCACATATATTTCAATCAATCAGGGAATTGTAAGCGCGCCACTCACCTGTGAGGGTCTCATGGCGCTGAAAGGGGGGGGTCCGCAGATCTGTTTAGCCGAAGAGCCAGGTCTTGAGGGTCTTCCTGAAGGTGTTCAGGGAGGGGGCGTGTCTGATGTCTGCCGGTAGCTCGTTCCAGGTCTTGGCTGCAATGTGAGAGAAGGATCTTCCGCCTGCTCTTGCTCTGTGGATGCGCGGGGTTTCGGCCAGTGCGAGGTTGGAAGATCGGAGGTTTCTTTTGGGTACGTGGAAGTTGATTCTGTCGTTGAGGTATTTGGGTCCGTTGTTGTGTGGGCATTTGTAGGCGTGAGTGAGGATTTTGAAAGTGACTCTTTTCTCCACGGGGAGCCAGTGGAGACTTCGTAGGTGTTGGCTTATGTGTTCGTGTCTGGGGATGCCGAGGACGAGTCTGGTGGCGGTGTTTTGTATTGTTTGGAGTTTGCGGAGTAGGGACTTGTTGATGCCGGCGTAGAGTGCGTTTCCATAGTCCAGTCTGCTGGTGATGAGTGCGTGGGTGACTGTCTTCCTTGACTCAGGGGGGATCCACTTGAAGGACGCGGAGGGTGTTGAAGCAGCTGGAGGTGACGGCGTTGACCTGTCGGTTCATGGTGAGTGATGAGTCGAGTACGATGCCGAGGTTCTTGGCGTGGTCTGAGGGGGTAGGTGGGCTTCCAAGGGCGGTCGGCCACCAGGTGCTGTCCCATGCAGAAGGGGTGGTACCGAGGACTTCTGTCTTCTCGGCGTTGAGCTTCAGGCAGCTGTTGGTCACCCAGACTGCGACGTCTTGCATTCCTTTCTGGAAGTTGAGTTTGGCAGTGGTGGGGTCTTTGGTGAGGGAGAGGATGAGCTGGGTGTCGTTGGCATAGGATACGATGTTGAGGCCGTGTTTTCGGACAATTGCTGCGAGGGGGGGCCATGTAGATGTTGAAGAGGGTGGGGCTCAGTGATGAACCCTGTGGGACTCCGCAGGTGATTTTCGTTGGGTCGGAGAGGAAGGGTGGGAGTCTGATCCTTTGACTTCTTCCGGTGAGGAATGATCGGAACCAGTCCAGGGCTGTTCCTTGTATGCCTTCGTCGTGTAGTCTGGCGACTTGTGTGCGGTGGGCGACGGTGTCGAAGGCCGCTGATAGGTCAAGTAGGATGAGTGCTGCGGAGTGGCCTTGGTCCAGGAGGGTGCGGATGTCATCTGTGGCGGCGAGTAGGGCAGTCTCTGTGCTGTGGTTGCTTCGGAATCCGGATTGGGACGGGTCGAGGACGGCGTTCTCTTCAATTAATTGTGTCAGTTTCCTGTTGAATGTTTTCTCTGCAACTTTGGCTGCGAAGGGGAGGAGCGAGATGGGCCGATAGTTCTTGAGGTCGGTGCGGTCAGCTGTGGGCTTCTTGAGCAAGGGTCTGACTTCTGCGCGCTTCCAGTCATCTGGGAAGGTGCCTGTTTTGAAGGTGGTGTTGATGGTGCGTTGTAGTTTGGGTGCGATGGCGGCCGCTGCTCTGTGGTAGATGTGAGGGGGGCAGGGGTCGGTGGGGGCCCCCCCGAGTGGATGCTTTTCATGGTCGAGGCGGTGTCTTCGGCCGTGATCGGTGTCCAGTTGGAGATGGTGGGCTGGCTGGTGTTTCTGGAGGGGCGGGGGGCCGTCTGTGGCGCCTGGTGGATGGTCGATGAAGTTGTCGTAGAGGTTTTTGATCTTGAGGTGGAAATAGGTTCCAAGCTTGTCGCAGAGGTCTTGGGATGGGGTGATGTCTGTGGCTTCGCTGCGTGGGTTGGTGAATTCCTGAATGACACTGAAAAGTTCCTTGGAGTTGGTGGAGTTGGCCAGGATTTTGTTGTGGATGAAGTTCCTCTTGGTGGCTCTGATCTGGTTATGGTAGTCCGTCATGGCGTCCTTGTAGGTGGTGTGGTTTTCGGTTGTCTTGGTGTTTCTCCAGTTCTTCTCCAGGCGTCTGCAGGTGCGTCTGGCTTCTTGGAGAGCGGTGGTGAACCAGGCGGCTTTCCTGGGGCGTTGTCTGTCGGGGTTGCGTAGCGGGGCGAGCTCGTCTGCGCAGTTGAAGATCCAGGTGTGGAGTTCTCTGGCTGCGTTGTTTGCGTCGGGTGCCCAGGTGTGGTTGTCTCGGGTGAGGGTGGAGTTAAGTTGCTCATCGGTAACCTTGCTCCAGTTCCTTCGAGGTGGGCGTGGGGCTGGTTTGGGTGCCTTGGGTTTGTTGGTGGCGAAGTGTACGCAGTGGTGGTCGGTCAATGGCGGCTGCGTTGTGTGGCTGAATTGGACGCTGTTTCCTGCCGCGAAGATGGGGTCGAGGGTGTGTCCTGCTCTGTGGGTCGGTGTGTTGACGAGTTGTTTAAGTCCGATGCTGGCGTAGGTTGTCACGAAGGATAGTGGAGTTGGGGTCGCTGGGGTTGTCGAGGTGGAAGTTCAGGTCTCCAATGAGTATGTAGTTTGCTGAGGCGATGGCGTGGGGTGCGATGAAGTCGGTGATGGTGGTGGCGAAGGGTGTTCGGGTGCCGGGGGGTCTGTAGATGAGGGTTCCTCGGAGTGTGGCTTTGGGGGTGGTCTGGATCTGGAAGTGCAGGTGTTCGGCGGAGGGGAAGGTTTCGCTGGAGGTGGTGAGGCGATGGCGAGGCCCCCTCCTGGGTGGTTGGGGCGGTCTTTCCTCTGGATCTTGTATCCGTCTGGGATGGCGGTGCTGATGTCGGGGGCGGAGGATGCGTTGGTCCAGGTCTCTGTGAAGAAGGCGATGTCGGGCGAAAGAGAGTCGAGTAGGTTCCAGATTTCCATGGCGTGTTTGTGTACGGAGCGTACGTTGAGGAGGATGCATTTTTAGGGTGTCCCCGGTGCTGGCGTCGGCCGGGGTGGCGGTGAGGGTCTGGCGGCAGTGGAGGCAGGAGAACTGGCCGTGGGTCGTGTTCGGCGAGGCCTGTTGGCATTCTCTAAGTCTTCCAGGGTTGAGTGCGAGGATGGTGGTGGGGTCGTAGCAATGGGTAGTGGGAGGTCCAGGGTTCCTGGCGCTGGCCGTCGTCGGGTCGCGGATGGGTGCAGACGGGCTTGTCTTTGGCGCACCTTCGGCGCGCCGGTGGCGCGACCGCGCAGCGGCCGCCATTAAGTAGGGGAGGTGGGAGGGAGGAGAGGCTGGGAGGCGGGGGCATTCCGGGGGGGAATTCAGGGGGGGAATTCCGGGGAGGAGGGGCCGCAGGGGCAGCAGCGGCGAAAGGCGAAAGGATCAGGCAGGCACGAGAAAATAAAAACAGTGGTGGAATTAGAGCAAAAGACAGATGGGCACAATAACAGTGGCACAACAGGGAAAAATTAAGAAAAAAACGGCTGAGAAAGGTTACGGTGGTTGCAGGCAGTCTGGTCCCAGTTGGAGCGGGCAGCAGGAGCGGGCAGCAGCCTCGAACCTCCCAAGGAGGAGGTCGGGGTCTGGAGGCAAGAGACGGCACAGCGGAGCTGCGGGGAGAGAGTGGACACTAGAATAACAACTGTTCAATAAATACTTATTGAAACGCCCAGACTGTTTATTCTGTGTAGCTCTGAGACAAACCGAATAAATAAGCACGAGTGACTGAGTGAAAAGTAGTACATTGTTTCCACGATTCTGGGGAATCAGGGTTGTCATGGTCTAAGGTTGCCAGAAACTAATCTCTCCCCGACAAGAGGAGATTCTAGTGGCACTGTGAGCTAGCTAATGCAAATCAGGCTAACCTATGCGGTGGGGGTGCACAGAGTCAGTCTAACACCAAGCCCACAGTATATGTTATCCAAACGCGCAGGTCCTGCAGGGGTACTATGGGAACTACACGACGAAGCCAGCAGAGTGTGCTACGTGTGGGCATTTAAGGATTAGCGCGTCAGTACTTAGACGACCTCACCAGACATTAAGACAGTCTTGTGTAAAGAAAGGAACTCGTGCAGATGCATAGATTTATTGAAAGTGGACGCACAAGAATAAAGTGCCATAAATTGACTCATCGTAACTTCCGGTACTTACAGCGCTTAGAAGTGACACTTGGGGCCAGACGCGCTATCCTACAAACGGAAAACATGTGCCAAGAGGGAAGCTCTTCCGGTTTGTAAGAAAAATATGGGTGTGCCGATACAATATTCTGTTATGAATTTCATCTAGAAACCAGGAGGTAGAAAGCAAAATGATACTCATGATGTTAAATTGTTAGGGATGATGAATTCAAAAGCAGCAAGTATTAAATTTTGTGGCTTTTACTGCGCTGTATTCCCACTTGAACTTATATTGTGGGTTCGTTTGCGAAATGCAATAGGCTTAATGAGATGAAAATATTTATAGGCGCTGCGCACACGCGATTTGTCACGATGCATGTATACAGAGACCTAAAGACATATTGCATTTGTTTAATGATCCCCCGCGTGCCCTTTTCCGAAACGGTGCAGCATTCTAGTCTTTACTGGCTCTCCTGCTTCGTATTTGCTCTAACATCCCTTAACGAAAGCCAGAGCGCACTATGGCGTACAAAAAAATCTATTGCGAAGCGCGTGAGTACAGAAAACATAATAAAGTATGCAGGAATCCGATTGAGGAGTATGTTGGTGTAGAAAACGGAGAATAAAGTGGACACATAAGGAAAACAAGCATTTGCAATGCAATAGGTCTCACATTTTCAAAAATTTGACCTATTGGTATTGTAAATGACAATGCCTTTTATCATTGCAAGTTTTTTAAACACATAAATAAAACGCTGTGTCATTTACAATGCCAATAGCTCAAAATCTCCCAAATGCAAGACCTATTGCATTGCAAATGCTTGTTCTTTTATTGGTTCTTGCTAGCTAATTTTCTGGCAGGTCATTCTTAGTTGCACCATGATGGTAATGTTGGGTTTTGTGTTCTTTCACAGCACGTGCATGGCACGCAACAGTGCTCTAAAACAGAATGTGAGGGGCGTGGCCAAGATTGCGGGCGGCTAGGGCGGGTTTTTCTGATCGCTCCGAGCCGCCGCCAACATAAGCATAAACCGAGCTCGCCGGCTCCTTTCTTTGACCCCTGGGAGTAGCTAAGAGCTGCGGAGAGCGGGGGCGCCAGTGGAGGACCGTGGAGACTGGGCGGGTCCCCGGGTACGGAGTCCTGACTCAGACGAGAGGTGTGTCTGGCTGCGGAGGGTGATTGCGGCCTGTGGACTGCGGCGGTCCCCCGGAGGTTAGGGCGGGCCTGCCCTAAGCGGTAGACGAGAGGGCCTCGGCGTGAAACTAGCGCAGAACTCTGATTGCGGAGGAGGGGCCCCACCATACGGGGTCATCGTGATTGAGTGATGAGGAGTTCGGCTTGGGCTGCGGCGGCGGAACGCCGAAAGGCAGGGTCTGCTGGTTAAAGGCCTGGAGCGGTGGGATGCTGAGACACGCCTAAAGCTCCGGACCCTTCCAGGCTGAGAGAGGCTTTTGTTTGCTCCGACGGCCCAGCGGGAAGAGCGAAGACCTCGGCGAACCCCGCGGAGAAGAAGGTAGGCGCCATTGGCGGAACACGGAGGTGAGCGGCGGACATTGGGAGTGAGGGATTCTCCCCCACCCCCCCCTGCCTCGGTTCTCGCCCTGGGAGGGGGCTGGTGTTGCTTGAGCAGCGCTGATGAGGGGGTCTCACTAAAACTGGAGCATAGGACCCGCTGAGAGCAAAGCCCCGGGGCATAGGAGAAATTGTGGATCGGGCTCCCCAGGAGCAGCAAATAAAGAGGAAACGATCTCCTTGGTGGGGCGCAGTTTCTAAAGACTTTATTAAAAGAATAGCAAGGAGGACAGAAACTTGACAGGACCTGGGGTGTAACCGATGGTACCATTGCCTGGCCCTCATAATCTGATATTTCTCTTATTAAGGGCCTTTTCTGCTGGTTCGCCATTTTGTCGCATTGCCCTCTGCTGCGGCTCGCCATATATTAAAAAGGGAGAAAAAATTGAAGGCATTGAGGGCAGAGTACTAACTCTCATTAAGCTCTGTGTGGTTGATGATTAAGATATAATGGGGTAACCCATAGAAGTCAATGGACCTGGGTACTAATTGCACTAGGGTCGAAACGTCGACACTCTCCCCCGCTCGGGGCCTGTACTTGATATTATCCCAGTCCTACCCGCTTACAGACAAATATTGTTTGTTAACTTTTGAAAAAGAACAGAAAGAACAACCATGAATTAACTAATGGACAGGCCCCAATGTAGAACTGGTGTCATCATGAATCACGACCAGTTTTGCTAATGAGATTGTAATGTATATAAAATGATGAACCATTGTTTTGCTTGATTGGATCCCCCTCTTGTATATTCTATCTTACTTCACGAGCACTTTCTTTCTTCACATTCTCCCTTGGAGCAACCACCTTTTATCTTGAACACTGAATATGATAATATGTTATGAAAAGTGACCGAATAAAATAAGAGTCACATATAAAGCAATAGTGTGTGCCTTTTTGGATTCTGAGGATATATATATTTGAATGCCCTTTAAATGAATTAATGGTACATTATTGATTTAAACTATACATGTACCGTATGCTGCTTATGAATGCTTCAGACAACTAAGCTTTAATATAAGTCTAGGACCATTGTTTTCCTATACCTGTGTGGTTGATGGCCAGGTGGAAGTTCCCAGGCGGATTGCCTGAAATCCTTCGGCTATACAGAGAATACCCATTTTCGGACCCTGCGGATTCCCGGGAGAGCGGGGTCTGTGCTTCGGGGATCTGCCCCTGAGGCTCGATGGGCCAAGACTGATGGAGCAAAGCGGTGGCCACCAGTAGCTGTCAAGAAACATAGGGCGGTCTTGTGGCATTGGATACGCCAAGACACGACAGTATGGAGGGGAACAGAACAAAGAAGGAGCGCTCCCTTAAAGACATGTTTGGCAAGGCGGGAAGCACCAGTGCGGAAGATAAGAATATAAATGTAGGGGGAGATACCAAACCGGACACAGATGAAGGGGAGGGTCCGGTGACCAAGTCGTTTCTGGAAACGTTCACCTCCCTACGTGCGGATTTGCAGGCGATGAAGACAGAAATCGCAACAGAAATTCGAGTGATGCGCCGAGATGTGGAAGAGCTGGGCGAAAGAGTGGCCGAGTTGGAAGACAGAGAATCCGGACGGGAGGAGGAAGTCGCTTGGTTGCAACAAGAGGTCCTCAGGGTCAAAGAGCAACAGCTAGACTTACAGGCACACAATAAGGACTTGGAGAACCGTTCCCGGAGAAATAACGCACAAATTAGAGGTGTGCCATCCAAAGCAGAAGGGTCCAACCTACGTGAGTTTGTCACGGCCCTCTTTCGCCATGTGCTGGGCCTCGCAGAGGATTCCTCCATTCAGATGGATCGGGTCCACAGGGTGGAGCCTGAAAGAACGGGGAAGGGTCCACCGGCTGACATATTGGTCTGTGTATGTGACTTACAAGTTAAAGAAGAGATAATTGAGAAAGCTAGAGAATCTCACCCAGTGCAATTCAAAGGGCACTCCCCGACCTTTTATCAGGATCTCTCACGGATCACTCTGCAAAAATGTAAGGACTTCCGTCCTGTCACAGAGCACTTGAGAAAAGCTAACATTCCCTATGCTTGGGGCCATCCCTTTCGCATCACATTCAGATATGAGGGAGCGCTCCACCAGATTAGATCCCTCAAGGAGGCTTGTGCCCTTTTACACATCGATGCCCAGGAGGGCACTGGGGGAGAGCCTTCCTCCCACGGGCGGTTGAGATCACCATGGCAAAGGGTGACGGATAATCATAGTTGGTCAAAACCTGACCCAGACACCATTGACAAAGAAAGGCAGGCAGGGCTACAGGTCCTTTCGGCGAAGTCTACCCTTTCGGCGGCGTCCTGAGCTAGTGGCGGCAGTGCCCTGGGGCTCATGGTGGGACCCGGGTGAATTCAATGGCGGAGACATGGGACAACAGAAGAGACCAAAGATGTCACGCCCGCCGATTGCCAGCTGGACGTCTCCATACTTTCACAGGAGACTCCACGTTGAAATGGTCGTCCAACGGGTGGCCACATTTCGCCCCGATCCACGGGATTCGACGAACATTGGTCGATTTTTGTTATTTATCTTTTCTTCTATACTTCTTGTGGGACTCTTTCTGTCTTCTTTCATTTCTCTCTCCTCCGCACCAACTGAGATATTATGCATATAGCAAGAATACTGATGGTAATGGGTCATTGCTCCCCTTTATCTCCCCTCTGGAAAACTGAATCTTGACAGTCTAGCTGCAATTAGGCGCCCCAAAGGCACAGGACGCACATCATCCGTATTGTGAGCCTGAATGTTCGTGGCCTTAACAGCCCAGTGAAGCGCAAAGCGATCCTATCTTTCTTGGAGCATTCGGGAGAGGATATGTCTGCTACAAGAAACACACTTGATATCCAGGGACACCCAACGTCTTCGTTCACCCAGATTTCCCAGACAATTCTGGACCTCAGACACAACTAAAAAGAACGGGGTCGCTATACTCCTTGCTCAAAAGTTTCGGGGTAAGGTCATTGGCACAGAGGTTGAAATCAAGGGCAGGGCTCTGGGGATTAGGCTTCAGTGCGGCCATTTGCAGTTTACAGTAGCGTCAGTGTACTCACCGAACGAACACCAAGAACACTTCCTGGTCAACTCCTTTAAGCAAATTCTAGCCACTCTTGACAGAGCGGTGCTAAAAGGTGGCGACTTTAACCTCGTAATGAATACAGACCTAGACCGCTCTGCTACGAGAACTTCCAAAACTGGGGCTTTCTCGCAGAGCGGGCTTCAGTGGCTTGCGAATAGCTCTCTTAATGATATATGGAGACAAACACACCCCACTACTACGGATTACACATTTTTTTCGGCTGCCCACACATCCTATGCTCGCAAAGATCACTTTGTAATCACAGATGCCCTAAAGGATTGCGTAACCGAAACAACAATTGAACCTCGCTCTCTCTCAGATCACGCACCGATCACGCTGTCGCTGAACCTAGGCGCCTGCTAACCGCGTTTATCGCGCTGGCGGCTCCGATATGCTTTGCTCCAATCAGAACAGACGGTAAAGGCAATTCATACAGCGATTAAAACTTATCTTAGCATTAACGATACGGAGCCTCTGTATGGGAAGCATTAAAATTAGTAATACGAGGTGAACTATTAGCGATCTCGGCAGGTGTAAACAAACTACGGAAAGAGATACGAAGCCAGACAGCGGCAGCAGTAGCGGAATTAGAATCCATCCATAAATGCACAGATGCGCCCCGCATATGGAGAGAACTGGAAAAGAAACGCCTTATCCTGCGCAGCCTAGATCTAGATAGAGCAGAGTATGCCTTATTGCGCCTCCGGCATACATTTTTTCTTAGTGGGGATCGCTCAGGCCGCATGCTAGCGCATAGATTACGCCAGAGGGAGGTCTCTGGAACGGTCTCGGCGATTTAAAACAGCTGAGGGGTCAATAGTTGAATCAGATGTGGACATTGCGGAGGCTTTCAGAGCTTTCTATACTAGGCTCTATGCGGGAGACGACTCTCCCTTTGGAGACCTAGATTCCTATCTCCAAGAAGTACGATTAACCAGGCTCCCTTCTGATATTGCCTCTCAAATCGACCGCCCCATCCAAACAGATGAGGTTATAGCGGCAATAGCATGCCTCAAAACCTCCAAATCACCAGGCCCGGATGGCTTTACCCCACTATTTTATAAGAGATTCTGCCAGATCTTGGCCCCTCTATTGGCTATACTTTTTAATTCGTTAAGAGAAACTGGAAGTTTGCCTGACTCCCTCACCGAAGCTTCTATCTCTGATATACTAAGACCTTCTAAAGACCCACTGGAATGTGCGTCCTATCACCCAGTCTTGCTACTTAACGTTGACGCCAAAATATTCACGAGCATTCTAGCCGCTCGCATTAGTCCATACATGATAGGGTTAATTGACCCAGACCAAGTCGGGTTTATCCCTTCGAGACAAAGTGGGGGTAACACCAAAAGACTTATACACCTCACAGATCTTATCCACCGCTCTCGCGAGGAGGCCCTACTAATCTCTGTCGACGCTGAAAAGGCTTTCGACAGGGTCCATTGGTCATTTCTGTTTGAAACGCTTCGCCAATTCAGCTTTGGGGAGCGGTTCCTTGATTGGGCGAGATACATCTATAACTCCCCAAAGGCTTCTGTTGGAGTCGACGGTTGCGCATCCGGACACTTCCCAATACACAGAGGAACAAGGCAGGGCTGCCCCTTGTCACCATTGCTATTTGCCCTCTATATGGAGCAGATGGCGCAAAGAATCAGAGACAACCCGTTGATCACTAGGATCCGCCTGGGGGCAGACATGCATACTATAAGCTTATATGCTGATTATGTGGTCCTATCCTTGAAGGATCCTGCAATTTCGCGATCTGCTGTGGTAGACAAATTCAATTGCTTTAGTGGTGTGTCCGGGTTTAAGGTAAACTTTTCTAAATCTCAAATACTAAACCTCTCAACCACTCCTGGTACGGTCGCAGCATTATCAATTCCCATTCACCTGGTCCGGTGATAATATACCATATTTAGGTATTTTGCTGGCAAGAACTCCAGAGAAAACGCTGATGGCTAACTATGGTCCACTTCTAGAACAAACTAATAAAACTCTGGCCACTTGGAACCGGGCAGGCCTTTCCTGGGCAGGACGTATTGCAACTATCAAGATGACGATCATGCCACGTATATTATATGTCTTTCAGACTATGCTCCTGACTCCACCTGCAGCGACTATCCGCAGCTTGCAACGAGCTATCAACCACTTCATATGGGGTGGGAAGCAACCACGACTTAGCTTTCATCATATCACGATACCTAAAGCAGGAGGGGGAATGGGAGTCCCGGTGGTGCAGAGATATTTTCAGGCGTCACAGTTACGCTTCATAGTTGAATGGAACCGCCCCCTGTCGGAGAAGTCCTGGACGTTCATGGACGTTTTGGCTTCCTCGAAAACATAGGGCATGGGGGCTTTACTCCTCCCCGGTAACTGCAACTACCTTAAAAGTGTGGGACGCAACAGCAATCCGTCATGGGTTTACCACATTTCCCTCACCGATGACTCCGATGGTAGACAACCCTGATTTTCCCCCGGGATGCAAGTCAGAAGTATTTCAGCGGTCGCTTGAGAAGGGCTGCAAAATGGTAGGTTCACAGTTTGATTAAAGCGGGGTTATTCCCTTCGATCAGCTCCAGCAAGATTACGCAAACCCGGCAGCTGATCTCTTCATATATAACCAAGCTCTACAGTGGGTAACTTCCCCAGACATGAGAACAGGGGCTTTTCGTCAATTGACTCACTTAGAAAAATGGCTAGTCACCAAAACAAACGACAAGCGTATCATATCAGAGCTTTATGCTCTGCTCTCAGCAGCCGCCACATCCATGAAATCCAAGGGTCAGCTGAGGTGGGAGGAGGAAATAGGCAGAACACTCACAGATAAAGAATGGCAGGACATATATTATAGAACTTCTCACACAGCACACAATATCCTAGGCATGAAGGTAGCATTTAAGGCCGCTTCTTACTGGTATCTAACACCGGCCAGACTAAATTGCTGGAATAAAGATCGTTCATCTAATTGCTGGAGGGTGTGCGGACAGACGGGTTCATTGGTACACCTACTCTGGCATTGTCCCAAGCTGGTGAGATATTGGGAATTGATTCTGAACGATATAAACGAAGCCTTTACTACTGATATTCTGTGCTTCCCCGCCTACATTCTGCTGGGTCTCCCCAATCCCTTGACCTTCCCCTTGCGCTCACTTAGAGGGAGGCAGATGGCTTTAGCTCTTAGCGCTTCAAGATTGGAACTTTTAGATCATTGGGGGTCTACAGTGGTCCCAGACCACACAGCTTGGCTGAGAAGGCTGTGGTCTGCTTTAGCGATGGAACACATGTCTATGACGGTGGATAATAAAGCTGATGCATATATGGAACTATGGGCACCATTTATCGCGATATTAGTTAAGGAATTCAGGGAGGCGATTTGTCCTAGGTTCTTGCGAATTTTACGCCTCACTTCCACTGCCAAGACACGGGCACATAACGAAAGGCTAGAGCTTGACCATATTAGACAATGCAGGTGGGAGTGGGAGCATCATCGGGTGCGGAGGAGGGGTGGGTGGGAGTCCGAAGGGTGTTGTGTTTAAGTAGTTATGCGATTCTTTTCTCTTCTTTTCTTGTGTTTCTCTTTTTTCTTTATTGGGATCTTCATTTAATTGCTTCCTTTGCTTCAGGAGCCGTTGCATGAACAGGGCAGACTACTTTCCATTGATACACATTATAGATCACTAGCCACTGTTATGTTCAATGTTGCTGCTGGCCTCCGGGTTGTAGGCGCATAGCTGTCTCTCTCTCATACGCTTTTAACTCGTGCCGGCCAGTGGATATAGGCATTCGTGTTGTTATGGCTCTACGAAAACGAATAAAAGAATTGTTCCATAAAACAGAATGTGAGAGATTCTGAACGTAATCACGGCAGTTGCTTCCTGCCAGTGGCCCTGCTTGTTGTATACCTTAGCACTCTAAAGTAAACTCACCTGTTCAACTTAATTGATGTCTGGCACATCTTTTCACTGGCAACGAGTGCCAGTAGAGGCACCACATCAGAACCCATGATTCTTCCTTGATCGGTGACTTGTGAAGGCTGAGTACAAGAGGCAGGCAAGTTAGGGAGACAGTGGTGTCCTCTGTCTTTTGGTGGTGTCACGATGATGAGAATGAACAATGTAGGGCAAGCAGGTTGAGATGACCAACACTACAGCCTTACTTGGTGTAGTCAGTTGGCGGTGACGCCATTCCCACCATCTCTTTGCACATCTCAACTGTGATACACCTCCCTGTAGTCAATATGTTGCCTAGCAACTGTATCCAGCTGTTCACTGGGTCTCATTGTAGGCCCGCCATCTCTTTGTGTGATTCAGTGATTATAGCACTCCTCCCAGCCATTCAATCCATAGCCTAGCAACCACGTGCAGCCATGCATTAGGTTTTAGTTTAGGTCTGTGGATCATCCCATCATCGGTCCGCTTACACAATGGTGCTACCCACATTTTTCAACCACTCTCCTAGCAACCATGCATCAGCAATTTTGAATTGGGCTTTTGTTGAACTGAAACCGGGCCGCAGAATTATACATGCAGATTTAAAAAAATCGTTTTTATTAGTTTTATAAAACATTTTAAAAAATCGCATCAAATGCAGGTAGCCTACTATTATAACATATCACATCTTGAACTGATAATAGCATCTGTGGACCATTAGTCAGTCAGACATTAGGTCTTGGGAATAGTTCCACCATAACCTCCATATTTTTTCTATATTTCTGCAGCACCTCCTTGATTTATAAATGTATTCTTCCGCCTAACACACCAGCCCCTGCTCCTCTCCAGCATAGGGGGGGGGGGGGGTAGGGAAGGTTTGTCTCATTGTGAGTGTCGAGGAATGTCTCTTGGCACGTTGCCATCAGCTGTCTATTAGCCCAGAGGCTTCTCCATTCGTCCATTAGTCTCCGGTGTGCTATTTTAGGGTCAGGTTCGATTGGTCTACCGACCATTTGAGACCGGGTCGAGTGTATACAAGACCATTACTGTTGGATGGATAATGGGGCAATCCCACATCGTTAAGTAGAAGGTACCCAACTCAACTCTACACTGCATTGAGTGTCAAGACCTTCATTAGTTTTATGCAATCGGGTTGGGCTAAAGTAAACATGCTGTAAGTATTTCAACTGAATAAGTCTTATTCTCATGAATATTACTAGGACTCTAGGGGCCATCCTCACCTCCACCCGTTCAGTGTTGTCTACATCCCCGACATCTTGCGCCTATCTGTCCCGCAGTTTGGTTAGGGGGTCCGGAGTGTTATTCACTAGTGTTCAGTACAAGTGTCTGTCTCTCGTATGTACATTGAGAGGCTACCAAAAGCACTCACATTTGATACTATCTTTATTTTCCCTGTGATATGTCAATCTAGCTCACGTTAATGCACACATTTTGGATAAAATATACATGATGAACTCTTTTAGGACACAAAATTGGAAACCACATACAAGATACTCTCTCTTTTATTCTCTATAACCTCCTTGCACCATATTATGTATCCTCACTGCGTATCGTTGCATGCAAATCTGAGATAACGGGCAGCTATTAACATCTTTGTATCTAAAATGTGTGCAAATACTTAAACATGCTCAGAATTAAGTAACAAAATAGTGCCATTTACTGTTTTGAGCAGGAAGCAACTCGGAATGAAACAAAATTTAGCACCTCAACATTTCTATATCCTGGTGTTCCTGAGATTGACTGGAAACAATAGAAAAAGTTTTGAAGCTTATCTAGATGCTATTGAAGGAGAAGCTTTTGCTCAAAAGAAGAAATTTGCTCTGTTATGCCATTATCTTGTTCCTGAAAGATATTGAAACACCCTTCTAATGAAACTTTGATGGGGAGAGGGGCGCAATGAATGAGTATGCCTCACCAGTCAAAATGTTAGACCAGAAATTTCAAGATTTAATGATCAGGTTTTAAAAAAGACTTAGCAGCATGAAAATCTAGGAGACTTTACTGATATCATCCAAATTAATGTTCGCTAAAGCAATTGAGCTGGCATCTGGGATTGAGAACACATCTCTTATGGAAGAATTGTGTCTTTCGTCAGACTATTGGAGTTTACTCAGTTGTTACACATGATGAAATGCTTAAAAAACAAATTGTAACATCACTTGGAGGATGTCAAAAGGGGTTCATGTTATCCGTGTAGGAGTAATAATCATCTCGGTAATGCATCTTGTTAGGCTGTTGATCATTTTTGCATTAAGTGCAAAGAAAGGACATTTTGCTAACGTATGTAGGAGTTCCTCTAAGTATGCACCTAATGAGGTGGGGAATGTGGTTTATGTGCTAGGTAAATCTTCCAAAGGCTCTGTTTCAGGAAATGAGAACCTTGTTTTGTTTGAGAGCAGTAACTTTTCAGTTAGTGATATGAGTTTGTATAAAAAGACCCTTTTGCCTAATAAGAATTGTTCGAGTTAGAGTACAAAAGATGGCTGGTTAAGTTTCCTCTGTTACTTTGTTCATTGTGGGTGAGTGGCGAGAAAATTTGTAAAGTAACGTTGAGGGCTTCTCAAGTCATACTGCGCCATAAAGTGGTAAGCCTAATGAAGCTTGGGAAAGTTTGATACTGTAATTTCACACTGCATTCACTCTCCTCCAGGAACAGTTTAAGTTGCAAAGGATGGGTTCTGTCTTTTGAGGTGGATGTAACAGAAAAATGTGAAGATTATTCAATTCTGAACAAGTGATATTAAGAAAGAATTGTTCAGGGAGTTATGTAGAGAATTACCTTCTGTGGATGTTTCAGAGTGGAAGAATAATTTTCTTGTAGTTTTTCAGTAATTTGGGAAAACTAAAGGATTTAACTAAAGTCAATCTGTCAGTCATGAATGTTTATTTCAGAAAGTAATTTCCATAAAACATACAACAGGCAATAAATACATGACACGTTAAAAACATCAGACGTTTAAAAATAGCCATAAAATCCAAATAAACCTAACAAACATTTCATCATGATAAAACAATTTTCAAAGAACATATCTTTTTTTTCTTGCAGTGCCTCTTTAAAATCCAGCCTTAGACAAACAAATGCGTTCTGAGGGGTTGTGTGACGGAACCACGCATGCCGGCTCCACACAGTCTTAACCACGCAAGTCTTAACCACACATATGCCTTTACCACGCATGCCTTACAATGAAATATGCGTTGTTAAGGCATGTACAGCAAAGACATATGCGTGGTTAAGACTGATCAGCTAAGTGTAACCCCCCCCGACCCCCGACCCCTGCCCTCCGCCCTGAGCCCTAAAACTACCCCCTCCCTCCTGAAAACCAATCCCTTCCCCCGAGCACTAAAAACTTCCCTGCCCCCACCCCCCCACAAGCCCTAAAAAGTCCCCGATCCCTGCCCTGAGCCCTAACATGGCCCCTCAAGCCCCCGTCCTGAGACCTAAAAGTACCCCCTTCCCTCCTGAAACCCAGCCTTCTCCCGAGCGCTAAAAACTACCCCGACACTCCCCCTAAGCCTTAAATACTACCCCGACCCTCCCCCTGAGCCCTAAAAACTACCCAAGCCCTAAAAACTTCCCCTACCCCCGCCATGAAAACAACCCTGACCCCTCCAGCCCTGAAAACTAACCTCAAAAACCCAGGCCCACCTACCTCACTGTGTTCCTCCTGATCCTTCCTCTTCTTTCTTCTACTTTAGCCCGCCCATTTCAGCAGCTAGACCGCGCACTGCCTTAACCACGCATATGCGCTTGCGTTGTTGGGACACACGTGGCTGAGCCCGCGTTGTTCAGACCGTTTCCCGTTCTGAGGTTAAAATCTGTAAAAACAAAAGGGCCAGTCTTGCCTGTGAGAAATTCATACCATTTAAGAAGGGGAATTACAAATTTGCAACGTAGGTCACTATAAAAGGCGCAAAAAAAGTAGCGGAGAGTATTTTGTTTCGAAAAATTATAACCGCGACCAGGAGAAAGATTCTCCACCAATGACCACCCTTTGAGAAATGTGAGCAGTTGATGTATCATCCCCAAGCTAAATCTGGTTAGGAGGTAACAATGATAGCAATTACCAACAAGGATCAATTAAGGTTCAATATGCAACGTTGTTTTAAGCATAGTAAAAGCCTGCACCGTACCTTTTTCCAATTCTAAAGCCTCACTGTCATATTTTCTACGGGCAAGAACATTTTTCTTGGTCCAGGTTAAGTCAGATTTTGTGAAGAAAGACCGTTTGGCTGAAATCAGAGGACACTAGGTTACTCTCTGGCCAAACAGAACCCCTTGATACAAAAAATGAGGGGGACCCTAGTGATTTCCACCCCCACTATCATGTGTTTTCTACTCTTCGTGGATCTAGGGCCCATGACATATGACCTCCCTAAATTAGCGGAAAGGTCAGGAGAGGCCACAAATTTCACGAAAGAAGCTAATAGTCGTGAGAGAGCCAAGGCTGTCCTTGCTAGAAGGATAGCATCATCTACGTATAGGAGATCAGGAATGAGTCTGTTGCTCATTTGAGGAAAAAATCAAGGCTCTCCCGTAATAATTCACCCTCAAGTTGATTGATATACAGTGTAAAAAGAAACTGGGCCAAAATACAACCTAGTCTGACACCCCTTCCCCAAGTAATAGGTAAGTGTTTCGTACACCTATACGTATACTTGGCACACATGGACATATTCAAATGTAGGTCAGCCAGTTTGTTTCTATTTACACAGTCAAAAGTGGAGGAGAGATTCATAAATGCCAAGTGGGTACTTCCCTGCCTCGCCATAGTGAATTTATTAATGATGAAGTGCAGGTTCAAGGCCTTATCAATGGTACTTTTCCCTGAACATACTGGATGTCAGAAAAAATCTGAATATGATCCGTCTATGCTTGTAGACGAACTAGGATGACCCTTCCTGCAATCTTGACTGTTGAGTCCAATAATGATATGGACGTATAACATTTTGGGTCTAACTTCTCTTCCTTTTTAAAGATGGGGAAAATCACAGAGCGCGACCACGAAGAAGGGATCCCAATTTTAACTCCTCCATTCAGATGCACAGTAAGCAGGGATGCCTACAAATTAACATTCAGCATAAACAAATCAGCGGCAACCCCGTTGGGACCAAGCGCCTTAGTACTACAAATCCAGCCAATAACATCCTTGACTTCCCTTAGTTCGAACCAAAGATTTGAGTAATCTGAGACGGCAAAAGGCTCCACACTCACTCCCTATGGGTCCGTAGGGCCATAAATACCGCTAAAATTAGACACCCAAATGTCCGGGGCAATACAATCATGAATGGCCGGAGAATCATTGCTAGAAAAGACAGTTTCCCAAAATTTAGAGCTGCAGTTCTGGTGACACACTTCCCGTTAGGTCCTCCCAAGCTTCATGGCGCAGAGCTTCCTTCCTATTTTTAATAGCTGCTTTGAATGTCTACATTCAGTCATCTTGGCTGCCACTCTAGGCTTGGAATTGAGGGCCTGTATCAAATTGCGATGGGTCCTCATACATGCATGACCAAACCATCGGGGAGAATTCCTCCGCCCACTAACCCCCTCACCAGTATATATAACACTTACTGTAGAGCAAATGTTAGAAAATGCAGCCACCCGAAGTTCTAATGACCGATCTACTGATAGGCATGTCTCAAAATCCCCACAACTATTCTTTATTTACTCCGTTAAAAACGTGGGCGGGCAGATCCTCTTCCAACTGATTCTTCTCCTCCGAGCAGCTGTCACCACGTCATTATCCCTTTGAAGCGAATGGTGGACGGGGTCTTCCGCAGTATCCCAATTTAGGGAGACCATAATCGGATTGTAATTGCTCCAAGCTTGACCGGATGTGGCATTCTTAGATATTAAGGGATGTAACCGGGCTGAGAGAAGAACATGATCAATGATTGTGTGCGCCTACCTTCCCATGAATAATTGACAAAAACAGTTGTAGAGGTCATCCCCTTGACCGCTCCATTCAAATGATAAGTTGAAATCACACATGAGGTCATTCAGCATCTTTCCCTGCAGCTTAGGCTCAAATTGCAGAGTGACCTTCCGCCTCATTGAATCTAGCCGTTTCACAGTTTTTAACACACAAATGTAAATTAAGGTCGCTCAGGATGACCACTAGAATAAACAGGTTGGACTCTAGTCTCAATTGATCTAAGCAGTCCCGGAGGCCTAGAAACTACTCTGAGGTCTCTAGATGCATTGGGATTGTAAAAATTCAGCAAGAAAACACTTGGAATTAGAAAGGAGAAGCTTGACACCCAGCAGGTAAGCAGAACCTATGTCATAATGTGTAGCGATGCAGCCTAGATTGTGAGACACTAATGTGGCCATACTCCCCTTTGCCCGACCAGACAAGGAGGGAATGGCCATGAAAAAAAGAAAGCAAAGTCCTCAATCAAAAGCTCATTGGACACATCCTAGGTTTCCTGACAACACAGAATGTTGAAGTTCTTTACAAATGTTACCCACAGCGAATCATTTAATTTACCCATCGCCCCCAGCAATGTTCCAGCTTAGAAGTTTAGCACTTCCAGCCTTACGTTCTGAGCCTGATATGGGAGCCCTGTCTTCAGAGTGTGTGTTCTGTGGGCTAAAATCCAAAGGCGCACTGTACATCAGTCTGCCCCTTCAAGAGCACACAGAACAGAAAACCTATTCGCAGTCGATACTGCAAACTGATCCATGTTTGGTTCTGCAACTTTCCTCTGATGTTGTGAGTTAGGGCTTTAAGTCTTGTCAAAGGGGAATGGACAGAAATACTGGAGCCCACTACAGGAGGCTGCGCTAAACTATGAGCCAAGTAATTAACCAGCTCTCTGTTAAAATGAAACACCACACAATCCCCAGTTGCCTTTGTCGGACTTTGGCCTACCCAGCCCACCGTCCTAGCCATCAAAATGTGCCTGAATAATAGTGTGCCATCGATATGTCGTACTTTATTCCAGTGTCCAACTTTATTAATAAGTTGCTCACTGGTTTCCTTATGCCCGTCAACCAAGGAGGGGACATTAGTCAAGACCATCACAAAAAGAGAGTCATCTGGAGAAGGTCTAGGACAGCTTTGCAGGGTATAAAATTTGAGCTCTGCTGTAAGGGAAAATGAGAGCCATTGGCTTCCATCGTGGGAGCGTTTGAGCTCCCATCTATGGGGGGCAGCACAGAGGATCTAGACAGAAACAGTTTAGTGCCAACTACAATATGACTTTGGGTTGGCTTCCCTCTTGGCCTTGTCGGTAGCAGATAAAGAGGAGTTACCTCTTTCCCTGTCAGGTTGCAATGGACAGTTGACTTGTCAAAGGTCTGAGGAAGAGGGAACCATATCTGAAAGAGGAGGGGCAAGATGACTGATCCCGATCTATAAGAACTTGCTCTATAACAGATAGTCTTGTCAGAACAGTGTCAAACATTGTTCTAACATCATTACATTCCAAGTTATCTAAGACAGTAGAGAGAAATTGATCCAGGCGAGGCATGTTATCAGACACAGCTTTATCATTATTAAAGAGTGCAGGATCAAAGCCCTCCATATCTGTGCCAACATTACAACGCATCCTTTCGGCAGCTTTTTGATCAGAGTCCCATCTCCGTCTGGAGTTTGATACGTTCTTTTATTGCATTTACAAACTGGTGGGCCCAAGTCCACAGAGGATACTGTCATCTCAGTAGTTTATTTGGAGGGCCCCTTGCACTCGCACTCCCCTGGCCACTCCGGGAAGGAAGTCTGGTGGAACAGCACAAATTAAGTTCCTCCTCCACAGTAACGATCTCCTCAGCAAGTGCCCCAACCGCGGGAGTGAAATATGACATAATGGACGTTGCGTTCCTAGAAGCACCTCGTCCATCAAGCAATTGAGCTCAGAAACAGCTATACTCTTTACCATGTCAAAGTCTCTTCTGAGAAAGGAACCTGGAGCCGATCCACCCCCCGCTTCCTCCCCAAAGCCAGTGAAAGACCAGTGCTATGGCGCTACAACTCCTGGAAGAATCCAATAGAATAAAAATGACCTCAAGGTCACTTACTCCGCCAGCACAGTCCTCTGTAAAACAACAAAAGATGGAGGGTCCAGGCCAGCATCCTTCTGGCTTGGATGGGCGCAGACTGGCCCTGTCTTGCCCAGGAATGCGGCCGGTGTGTGCCGCAATGCAGTCTTAATTGCTGCCTCTTATGCTCACGCCTCTTATAGCTGAGAGTCCCCAGCCTCCTGGGAGGTGAGTGAATAATGGGCAATGGAATCCCACCTCCAGCCCACAGCGTTGTAGAAAGTGCGTCCCACGCTGCAGGCTTGACTGCTGCCTATTATGCACCTGCCCAGTGCTAGCTCCGAGTCCCTCGCCTCCTGGCAGGTGAGTGAATTATGGGCAATGGGGTCCCACTTCCAGCCTACACTGGTGTAGAAAGAGTGTCCCCAACACAAGTCTGATGCCCAGCTTGTAGTTAAACAAAGTTCGTAGAGTACCCTTGACGATTCGTCCACCATTGAAGAAAGAACTGAACCTTTGTGTGAACAAGGGGTGATGGAACCAATTGAGAACTCCGATATCTTCTCTCCTGTTGTTCTAGCACAAAAGGCCAATGGTTAGTTGAGTATGTGTGTTGACTTAAGGGATCTAAATGTCAGTATTTAGGTCAACAGGCATTCTCTTCCAAACCGTAGAGAAATGTTGACCATTCTGTAGTGTTCGAAGGTCTTCACAATGCTGGATATGGCATTGGCGTATCAGGTAGTCTTATGCAAAGAGTCTCACCATCTTACATCTTTCATCATGCCTGAGGATGTTTTTATTTTAAATGGATGGCTTTTGGTCTAGCTTCAGCCTCTGCTGTTTACCAAAGAATCATGGAATGTCTATCTTAAAACAGTTACTGGCATCATTTGTTTCCAAAATAATGTGTTGGTCTATGTAGGTACTAAACAAGAGCATGATAAAAGGTTGGCATGTGTGTTATCGATCTAACAAGAGAAAGGTGTTACTTTACGAGCCAGCAAGTGCAAGTTTGATGTGGTTCGTGTTGAATATTTAGGTCACTTGTTGTTAACTGAGGGTGTAAAACCAAAGAAAAGCCTGGTATGTACGATTTTCCAGTCGCCTGCGCCCAACAAGGATCAAGCCAGGGCTCGCTCTTTTTTGGCAGGTTTGTTATAGTTTAACTCTATAGTCATTTCAGGATGTGCTGATATTGCATGGGTAAACGTCTTAAGAAAAATTTGAAATTTTTGTCCAAGATTGGGAAAGCGAGTTTTCTCTGATTGAGAGGCAAATCATGCAGCATGCCCTTTAACATTTTGATACTTGTTATCCCAGTGCAGTAGTCAACAAGTCTAGCCAACATGGATTGGGTGCAGTTTTGATGCAAGCAAGAGATGGTAAAGATGAAGTGGTGGCATTTGCTCCTAGGACTTTACGTGGTGCAGAAGCCACCTATCACGTTGTAGAACTCAAAGCTTCGGCCTATTGATAGTGTCAGTCATTTTCGCAGTTATCTTTGGGGGACTTAATTTGAATTATGTGTGGGTCATAAACCCTTGGTGGATATGTTAATTACAGAGGATGCTAGGAAGAAAACTCCCAGAATTGCTAAGTGGCAGTCTAGGTTGCAGGAATTCCATTATCACATTAAGGATATAGCGGGTATTAAGAAAAGTTTTGCTGATTGTTTATATAGGCTTCCAATAGTGCCCTCTGTTTCTGACAAGAAGGTAGGCAACACTGATGAATACATAGTCTGTGCATTGGGGAATGTGAGCAAAAGGTGTATTAGAATTGGTGTAGTTGGAGGCAGTGGAGAAAGATGAAATACTTCAGCAAGTGTATCTACACATTAGGACAGGTTGGCCTTTTGCTAAGAGAATAGACAAGGAATTAGGTGCATTCCAACATGTAGCCTAAGAGCCATCTTTGGTTAACGGTCTAGTGGGAAGAGACGAGTTTTTGGTGGTTTCTTTGAGTCTTCATCTTTGTGGGAAAATGCTACAACTTGTGCATAAAGGTCATATAGTGATGAAGGTCATATAGGGATAGGAGCTATGAAATGCATGCTCAGGAATACTTTGTTTAGATATAAACTATGTGTAAGAATGTTTTTCTTGTACTGTCACTTACAAGTCGCAAGTGACTGTGCCCAGCCCGGTGTAGCTTGTAGTAGTTCCAGATAAGGCGCAGTCAAAATTAGGTCCTGATGTGATTGGTCTATTAAATGTGGTTGTTAGCGCAACCAAATTTGGCGTTGTGGATTACTCTTGATGGCCAGAGGTGAAATTTGTTTCTAATGCCAACACAACCAGTGTTATTGAGTTTTGGATTCTTTGCTCTCCAGAGAAGGTATGTCTGACGAAATTATCACATATAACAGAGAGCATTTATCATCAGGGACGTTTTCAGACTTTTTATTTAATCCTAATGTCAAACATATCACCGCTTCCTTGTATCATCCGTAGTAATAGGTTGGTGGAAAGGTGTAATAGAGTGATCAAGGACAATGTGCAGTTATCGTTAGCAAATAGTTTGAATTTGTTAGTGAAGCTGAAAAGGTCATTTTTAGTCATATAGATTACACCCAATCCTGACACTGGTGACTCACTGTTTGTATTGCTAAAGGGGAGGCTTCCTGGTTTCAAGATCAGTAGGTTATGGATGGGCTATAATTTCCCAAGAAGGCTGTGGAGGAGGTGATGGATTAAAGATTTTGTGCTCAAGAGAGGTATGAAGATTCTAATGCCAAATATTTGTGCGTTCAGGTGGGTCATGTGGTAAATATGAAACTTCTTGGTCTTTGTCCTAAGAGTCATAGTAGATTTTCTTCTCCGAGGAGAGTGTTGGTGGTCAAGTAGTCTGTGGTCAAATTGGAGGATGGTGAATGTTGTAATAAGAAGTTGCTGGTGTTTCCGCATGGAAGATGTGTTGAGGTTCCTTCACCTTGTGTTTTCTGCAAGAGCATACAACATGGAAGGTATATTGAGGGGCCTTCACCTTGCTTTTCTTGCAAAAGCATACTCTCATCTCCAGACTGGTCAACAGAGCATGCAGGTGTCCGGCACAATTCTCCTGATTCCAGTGTTTGGGTTTGCAGTTCTCCTGTTAAATTGAGAGATTGCTGGTGTGACAGTGTGGGTGGTTGATCATTTCTCCCTCTGCCGTTCATGGTATTGAAAACATTGTTTCAACCAAATTAGATTGTAGTCTGTGTTTTCAATACAGTGGTGTGTTCATGTTTGGTGGTGTGTTGTGGGTAATGGATAGTTTATTTTTTAAAACGTTTGTTGTGTATGGTCAAAGTTGTGAGTGGAACGTTGTTGGATTTTGTGTTCTTTCATAGCGCTTGCATGACACACGCCAATGTTATAAAATAAAATGTGAGCGATTCAGAATGTGGAAACGTAATCACAACAATTGCTTCCTGCCCATGGTTCTGCTGGTTGCGTATCTCAGCGTTTTAAAGTAAATATACCTGTTCAACTTGATCTTTGTCTGCGCCTCTTTCCATTTGAGAACTTTGGTTTTGTATAGCACACCACCAGAGTCCTGGAGCAGTTTGAGTATTGGTATCCTGTTTTGTGATCAGATTGACTAAGTGGAGTAAGGAAATGACACTGGCTTTGCAGTTAGTTGTGATTACCACGGTGTTGAGTCTTTTCTTCAGATTTTTCAAGTACATGTCTATGAAGATGTAATACCTAGGTTTGATGGTCTTTGTTTGACAGCTGTCGATGGTTGGTGTCAATGGGTGGGGGATGTTCGGAATGACGGTGTGGTCTGACCAATCCAGTGTCATTTGTAGGACTGCATGGTTTTGAAGAACGGATTAATAATGCTGACTTAAGTCTAAATTGGTTCAATTGATTGTTTGATGGACCTGATGTCAAAAAGATGGAATATTGCCTCTTTCAAAGTCTTGCTAGAAGAGTTGTTTGGGACTTTGTATTTCAAGAGAGAGTTTTGGATTGTATGATGAATGAGATGCTGATGAGGTCTATTATTTCCTCAGTGGGGTTTTTCTCGGGACCACATCTGCAGATCATGTGAAATGTGGTCGCATGAGAGGCTGGCTGGGGAAGCGGCTGATAAGTAGTTTTGGTAGTGGGTTCCTAAAGAGTACATGGCCAGAACAATGTGTATTGTGTTGCATAATAAACCATTAGAATGGTGCTTATCTTAAATACAGTTCTAATTGACACTCGGTGCATTGATTTGTAAGAATATTTCACTATGAAAACTAAGCGTTTTAAAAAGTGTTAATAAGCGTAGACGTAATCTTTTGCTGAGACAGAAAATAGCTTTGAAGCTAGTGCGTTTTCATGCAAAGGGGTGCTAAAAAAGCTACTGAAAATAAGCGAGGGATGCAAAGAGGGAAGAAAGTAACTGGCCAAAGTAGATCTCATTTGTAGCATTACAGTAAAAAACTGAAAAAGCCCTTTTTGTCTTCAAAAATATAATAATTTTTATATTTTAAAATCTATAGGCATTAAGCAGCAAATATTACGCCATGACAAATTTATTTCACTCTTTTCAATATACATTTTGAGTTTAGTGCTCAACTGTTTCCCAAATAACTCGCAGTCCCCAGGCATACATTCCTAAATCTTGAGTTTATATGGTTCTGGACCTCATAATGCCTATTTAATTTAACACCAGAGAAAAGTGTTAGTCCTACCTGCTATTGTAAAACACTAAATAAAACAGAAGTTTCATTATTTCAAAACTCAAAGAAGCAAAACCGGCTAAGCAAGTTAGCTAACAGTCTTGCAGGAGGAGATGTTTTCTCTTATCACTAACAGTAGGAATGGCCTTGCTGCTAGCTTCAGTGAATCGAAATAATTGTACTTTGCCTTGGACTGTGCACACACATTTTCTTTCAACACCATTGAAAGGTGTTTGCCTGCAGATCATTTTACTTTTGATGCACCCACCACATTTCACAGATTTGTTTCCTTGCCAAGGACAGACTCAACCTGTTTTGCTGGTAGGAATGGCTTCCCCTAGAATCACCCCTTCCTCTAACCCCCTCCCCCCCAAGAAAATAAAAAGATTCTGCACAAATAGCTCCCTCCCTGCCTGCATGAGTGCCTTAATTGTAAAATTATTTCTTCTCTATTTTTAACCTATGTGGTTAATATATGTTTTGTTAGAATTGTAGTTCTTATTCTATACTACTTTGCGGACTGCTAAGTGTCCAGTCTTCACCCTTGGAGTTGGCCTTCGTTGTCCCAGTGGATAAACCCTTTTCACTTTCCTACCTTTTTATTTCTTCTTACAGCACCTCTATGCCCCCACCCCCTTCTCGAAATGTTTCTAGACTTTTCTCACTCCTCAAAGATAGATATCCTATCTGTATGGCAAAGTTTGAGCTAGAGTGAATTTGCTAAGTTAATATCAAGGATGATCTGAGTTTAAAATCATTAACTACGTGTGCATGCCCCTCTATGATCTCTGCTCATACTCCGTCTTTTGACTAATGGGTTAAGGGCAAACAAGACCGCAAGGTATTGGAATGCAAGCATAAATTTGGTAGACAACATTTGCTGCACTGATATTGGGTTGACGGGTACAAAGAAGGCACTGCTTCGTAGTGCTTCTAAAAACTGTTGCAATTGAAACTTTAGAGTTGAAAAGGCTAATAGAAACTTCATATTCTACAAACTATACTCCTTATAGGGGAGTGCAAACAAAGTAGGAGATGCATTAGTCACAATCTGCCAGTGTGGCATATGCAGCGTTTGCCCATTTTAAAAGCAACACAAACCTGAATTTCTTCCGTGTGTTGGAGGTAAACGAGGTAAGGTAGATTATCTAATTAGAGACGATGTTTAGGAGCTTTGTCCAGTGAATCCATGATTTGTTTTATTTTTTGTCATCTTTGCTTAAAAAAGTCTTTGTGTAAAAATATTGTGTGTTCTTATATGCTATGGAGCTTGATGAGCGCATGAATGTTTCACGTGAAGACTAATCTCATTGTTCACAATGTTGGTCAGCGGCATCCTTTACCATTACTATCAAACCTGCATGACATTTTTGCCTGATTGGCATGAACTTTGCATTGTCTGAAGTTTTTTCTAACTATGCCAGAACATTGGCCTTGTGATAGAACTGGAGTACTCATCTATGCTTGGACCCACATGGATGAAATATTATGTTTATGCTCAGATTTATCTCAAAATCGCGTGATAAAATCAGCTTAGAAATTTCCTCTCCTTGATGATAAAACCACGTCACTGATGAAGGACCTTACTTGAACAACTTGCTGCTACACTCTTGTAAGAAGTGAATGAATATTGTGGCCCATACCGACCTTCTTATTACAGAACTCATTCTCTCTCGTTCTACAACCTGAAGGTTTTGGGTTGCTCTGGGTCCTGACCCTGCGGGGGTCACTTTTGGTGATGGCTGGTGCTGTGATGGTTTCTGGCTCAGCAAGACCATTTTCCATGGTATCTGGGGTGAAATTTTATCTCACTGGATATCGCCTGATGCCCTCACCACCTTGTGGGTAAAGATTGGGTTATGGCTTTTAGAAAAATTAAAGACTTGTTACTTCAGCATATCTGCTAACATTGCCAACTTATGTTATCTTCAGACTGTGACGCTGCCCATCACCACAGTACAAGCTGTGGTGGTTGGTTATTTGAAATTTCTGTGTGGCATCTAGCTTCACAGCACTTGATCTATTGATGGATATCCTTCATCTTATTGTTCAGGGTTCCATTCTCAGCCTGCCTCTGGCTGCAGAATGAGTGATAGCATTTTCATTGATTACGTGAGCTTACTTCTCTTTAGCATGTTCGCCCCTGTATTCGCTTGCACTTTGTATGCACCAGGGACACTATCCTGTGCAGTTATATGGTCATCAGTAGTCCAGATCAACTTGCCATAGCTTTGTGTTCTTGCTCATTTTTCACTTTGAAATATGATAAATATGCCACAAAATTCATTCAAACATTATCTGAGTCGTTAAAATAGCCAAACCCTTATTGTTGTGGGCAATGATGCATGACCTACGGAAATGTTGTTCAATCACACATTTCAAATGCCTGCTAGCAACTTGCTTTCTACATCTTTCTTAACAAAGTCAGAACATCCAGCCACATAGACAGAATTCATGTCTTGGTAGCTAATGCTGTCATATACTTTATCAGGATTTGTAGCTCTGACTTTCAAATGATCGTTACTTTCCCTCACACACATTCTTGAAGATGGTGGGGCCACAGCATAGTTGTACATGTCGTCCAATCCTTAAGCCACAGCACTCCTCTTATTTCGCTCATTTTGTATTCTCAGTATCCCTGGTTAGACATTAGCCACAATGTAATTCGTAAATTACATCACTTTACAGATATTGTAAGGGCTAGTTAGATATTTCATTAATGCCCATCTATCCCTTTGCAAAGCTTCTGATTAGTTCGAGCATTCGGATCATCAGCAATAACATTTTTCGTGTGAATCTAATTTCCTGCTTGACTAGGTACAGCACTTTACCAGCATATGCAATAAATCAGTCATCATCATGTCTTTGGTATAGTTTTGCTGTCATTTACATTTTGGAGTACCATGTCTCCAGGTAGAATTCCCTCTTAGCCTGAGTTATGTGATCAGATAGCTGGCAAAGCTATATTCGACTAACCATGGCGGATGGAATATGAGTTGTGGAAAAAGGAGTATGCCTCCTAGGTTAGGCCTGTCCCTTGGTCATATGACAAAATACAAATCGCACTAGCAAAACTAAGGTGGGATAATATTTTCTGAGACTGTACCTACCCCACAAGAACTTCAGACAAGCTTTATAGCACTGCCACCTTCATTGTTAACTGGACATTTAAAATCTCCATTGTTCTGAATATTTTAGACCTAAGATGAAACTCAAAATGTCTTTGCGTCTATTGTTAAGTTGCTTGCAGATGAATGTCCTTAAAATCTTGCTTAATGATTTAATGTCCTCTAGTGGGCCAAAGGACGTTGTTTGGGTCATAACTTGAATGAATATGACTTGTGGAATTATGAAGGCAAGAGTTTAAATGTATGTTAGAAAATGAATAGGTGTATTTTTATCATACAAAATCAACCCCCACCCCCCTACACACACACACACACACACACACACACACACACACACACACACACTATTTTCTGGGTTGTAGTCATCAATAATGAAGCAGGTACAGTGGCATTGAGCCAGAGATCTGAGAAACCCAAATATCTTTTACTACTCAATACGGTGGGTTTCAGTAGGGAGGTAAAGCATTACATAGAAATACTTAAACTTTGATTTTGTTAATTGATACTTTTTATTCAAAAAAGGCTTTTATTAAAACACACACAATAAGGCATGATTCTCTTAACGTAACCGGTTGAACTAGCAAAAGTGAACCATGACGGCATACTGAGCTTAAATGGAATTTTATATAGAACAAGTGGTATACGCATTATTTGAGGGAAAGATATAGATAAAGATATAGATGTTGAAATGACAGATAAGAATCATTACCAATGAATAAATAATTTGAGTGTCAATCTTTGGATGCATGACAACATGACGTACTATGATTAACACAAATTATCCATATGAGGAAAACAGTCTTTGAATGGGAATTATGCTTAGAGACCTTAAAGGAGAGTGTAAGCAATATATAATCTATCACCCTGAGGAAGCGGCATTATAGCAGCTAAACTCATGTTGGCTGTACCCCATAGAATCAGCTACTCTGTGGAATAATGTTGAAATGTAAATGTTATGCACTCGTTTTGCTTACATATTGCACTGTGTAAAGTTAGCATTCGCAGCACCATTTTAACTATCAAAACTAACTTCTGTCCGCCTCAGCAGAAAGCAGCTGCGATGTTAATTTTTTTTTCATTTCTCCAAGGTTGAGCTACGCTGTACTAATGAATAGACTGTTTTATTATTACATACCTTTCTCACTAGATAGGCCTGCTCCCACCCTTAGTTCGGCGGGCACAGGCAGAGTAACCTTGACGCTGAGATAGCATGTACCCGGTCCCGGGATGGTAGCTCATCCTTCTGTAGCTCTTTTGTTCATTAGCTACCAAGTGGAAATTTCCAGTCTGGGCGTGTCTTTAGTGGTTCTGGAGATGTACAATAGGTGTTACCATATTGGCTGAAGTCAGTCCCTCTGCAGCAATCTAAGGAGGCTGGTCAGACTGGACTCCACTCGAGTGTATCTCTAATAAATACCTTTGATTTGTATTCTCTAATGTCTGACCAACTCTTCATTTGAAAGGAAGGCTGAGAGGTGGTCGTGAGTGACCCGGGTGACACTAATTGGGTCACTTCCTTCAATAATGGTCCTTCTGTAATAACTATGAAAGAAACCATCAAGAACATAGCATGAATGTTAATATGGAAGATTCATCTTCATCATATGGACTGTCATGATAGGGTGATTTTATGAGTGGACCGTAAGAGAATCATGCATTATGTAAGGTTTATTCAAAGGTGTTTTTGAATAAAAGGATCAATTAATAAAATCGGAGTTTAAATATTTCTATGTAATGCTTTAGCTCCCTAATGAAACCTATTGTATTTTGTAAGATATATTCTAAAAAGGATATTGGCTTACTGGGTTAAGCAGCGGAGGGCCTATACTGTCAGTTCACCCCCCCTCCTTTTTTTGTTGCTCTTACACTACGCAACCAAGGGCAGTTGGACCCATTTCATGTGCTTTCGTTAGGGCCAATAGCAAATTTGCTGCACCACTGATAATTTTAGTGGGCTGAGTCTAAAATTGTTTGTAGGTCACAGCTCACAAACCTTTCCCTTTCTCTTGCAGATCTTTACTTTAGGAGAATTGAAGACAAATTAAAGAAAAATGAGCTTGTCCACAAAGATGAGCTCAAAAAGTTTCTTCATTTGTGCCAGACTGCTGCTGATGTAGAATTGGCCAAAACTCTTATTTACAGGTACTCTCATTTGATTTACTTTCTTTAATTGGCAACCCAAATGTAACTTAAAATCGCTTAAAGAGTAAGATTACAAAAGAGGTTATTAGCATAATCAGCTGAGATTTATGAAATGATATAAGGAGAGCTCAATGTCTATTTATCAGCAGGGGAGCAAACTAAAGATCTGGTGTGAGAGGACAGTTTCAGGGATTTTATGAATTGGTTTTGAGGACGTTATTTTCTTTATGAAGGAATGAAGCAAATCCAACTACAGGACCTTAAGCTTGAATTGATTTGTTATCAAAGTGTTTAAGGCGAAACCGTGTTAGATGGCCAGGCTTAGAAGTCCGTCAGTCACGAAGGCAAAAGCAGTGTGAGATAGGATGGAGATCAGCTATGAACAGCCTTATGCACAAGACATAAAGACTTCAACTTACTCCTCTGTTTGAACAGAGCCAATGAAGTGTCATCAAAGCAGGAGTAACGTGGTTAGTTTTTTTGTTTTTGTTTTTATTTTTTAATTGAAAAATTAGCATTGAGACTTGCACTTAAATAGCGTACAGTTTGAGAAAGAGTTGGTGGGGACCATTGGAAAAAGGCAAATCCAATATGAAGAATCCAAAAAAGCGAAATTTTCGTCATATAGGAGGAAAGACACAGAACTTTAAGCTGCAACCAAATTAGACACTATTCAGACATTCCAGACTTTTAGGCGTGCGTTTGAGATAATTGGAGCGTTTGGTGTGAATTCGAGTGTCACACATATGATGGCCTAAGTTGTAGCCCTCAAAAATATTTGTGAAACAAATTATGGTGATGTTAACGAGGATTAGAGAAAAGGCCAATTTTTGAATGACCCCACAGGTGACATTGGTTGAGCACTTAAAAAAAGGCCAAGTTTGCATGGTGTGATCTGCTGGCCAGAAATAAGGAAAACCATTTGACTGCTTTTCACTTGCCACTGCAGTTGTTTGCAAGCCTTTCCAGGGGCTCAATATGTTTAGCCCTGTTAAAAGTTTCTAAAAGATTTAAGAGTCAACAAAGAAGTTGTCATTTATTCAAGGTGAATAGTAGATTTTCCTGGATGTTGAAGATTGAGGTCTTATTTTCTTTACACGGGGGCAACCAAGAAGAGGAAGTCTCTCAGGAGGTTGTGCTTTTCCACGTGAGCTGAATGTTGGGTGATCACCACAGACTTGGAAAATTCATCCGGAAAAAACAGAAATTAGGCAATGGTTGGTAAGAGAGATTTCATCCAGATTGGGTGTCTTCAAGTAGTGGAATATTCGAATCATGTTCAGAACCATCATGTTCCTAGCTTTGTCCATTAGATAGAGAAATTATGTTTACATTCAAATGAATTGTAATTTAAAATCCTCTTTAATGGCGAAGTCTCATTTTAAGTTACAATTTGGAAAATTACACTTTTTTAAAATTGTCCTTTTCTTGTCCAAATCAGCTGTGCCTTTCTGCCAGTGTCCTGGGACACATGCCTGTGAGTGAACAACATGGGAGCAAAGAAAGCATGGTTCTTTCTGACAGACTGGGGAGGAGCTGTCCCCTGCCCTGATTACACTTCAAAGGGCTCTGCCTGGAGCAAACACAAAGGAACCTTACACCAGGCCTGTACTACCTTTCGTCACCCTAGACAGTTTTGAGCCAAACCCAGGGAAAGGGAAATAACTGACCAGAACCAATGGCTGGCACCAGGAATAAAAATGGGACCTTCAGAACCATTCCTCAGAACACTCTTGCACCTGTGGAAGATTCAAAAGGACTGCCCTGCTGACTGAAGATAGGGTTGGATCTGCTTGCCTAGAACCTAGGCTACTCAGAATGACTCGGTGTTCAGTTGCCTGGCCTCCTGTTTGAGTTACAGGGTCACAGAAGGCTTCCAGATGCCTTCCTTGTAAATGAACAGTACCAACTGAACCTGCCTGAGCCCTGCTGCTGGCCTCTGCTGGAGTGAGTCCTGATCCCCAAGATGAGCCCTCCAGGTCCTTGACGGGCATCAGACCATACCCTTCCCTGTCTAACTGAAGGCTCCATCAGATCCGACATGAAGTGACTAGGGGGGTGGGGCACAAAGTCATGCAGCTCTGAATCAAAGGCTCCATTGCAAAAGCCGGCAAGCGACGCAAGGCCTCACAGGCCATGCAGCACATATCCAGTCTGAGAGCTGCACCGGATCTAACGCAGAGTGATGCCATTCCCCACTGATCCAAAACTAAGGCTGCATCGGACTTGCAATTCTCATCGGGCAGCCGAAAGCTTCATCTGCCCAAATGCAAAGCAACGCCGCACATACCTTGCATCTAGGACTTATGGCACCACTTCCAGCAGGCCGAACTCGGTGCTGCACCCAGCCTGCACTCCATCACGGTCAGCCTCAACTTCTGACTTTGATTTTACCAGTCCAGGCTTTTTTCCCTGAGTAGGGAAGTCCTCCCTCCCAGCACATCTTTTTCATGAACTATTGTCAGTCATAGCACACTGCTACCAAACTAAGCAATGTATTTCAATTCTAAGAGTGAAAGTGAAGTCTGTGGGTTTCTAGAGCCCCCTTGCTCTGCCTTGGACTTGTGCTTTCACCAACCCACTCTGCCAGTATGCTTGGCCATCCGATCAAGTGAGCTAAAAATGTAAAGGAACCTAATGTAAGAATTAGGCAGATTAGACCTCATAGGCTCCTCCTCATTACCTATGAAAAATCTACAAATTGCCTCCATTGCAGTATTCTCTGTCTGGCTATCTAGTCAGCCTCACCATCAAATTGAATTATATGGCACAAATGGGGAATGCTGAATTAGCATACAAACGGACCGTTATAATTTGTGCGTGGAGTCATAGCAAAAGATATGTGCACATATGTGTGCATATATAACGTGTGTGTGATATATATTCCGGCACTTCTCCATGACTTGCTTCCTCCCACCGGATTGACACAGACAGTTTAAATGATGCTCCAAAGAAAGTTTATTGCTGTTCCATGAACACCATTACGCGTTTCTGCCGCTGCCCCACAGCCATGATCACATAAATGCAGCGCCGCCATTTTACCTGTTTCTATATTGCACGTCATCATGGAAATAGACATGCTACGAAGTGATACATTCATAGTGCCTAAATTGTTTTATGTCTTTCAATTCATTCAATGTTCTTAGAAACAAAAATCTAATTTTCTACATGAAGTATAATATAATTTCATTAAATTGCATTGCACATTGATTAATTCATAATATCCAAATATATTTTTCAGTCTTGTGAAAACATCTTTTTGGATTGCAATGTACTGAGCAGACACGGAATAAAAAATTCAAACCATGCATTAAAGTTCATATTTCATACTTTTTATAAATCATCATCAGGCATGTACTCACTCTTGTAATAATGAAGACCAAAGTGGGCTAACGCTCACTCCATGAAATGGTTTATCACATTCATTTTTCACAGGTATAGCGGGCGGGGGACGGCTTCTTTGACAACATTATGCATTGCAATGCAAGAAGTAAACAAATGACTGATATAGTATCCACTCTAATATATATATTATTAATTCCAATATGGTTGTGATGTGTGCAGTTATAAAACAAGCATTGGCATAGCCAATAGGTCTCGCCTTTGGGACCTTATAAGTGTTTAGCCATGCAGCACATTATCATACTACCTAATGTGTCACTAAACTGTCTGATAATCATCAACTACCTTCTGGAGAAACCTGGAGCACCTGAAAAGTGGACCTAAAAAGTGTGCAGTACTAGTTTGTGAACTCCATTTCCCATAAGCCTCCGGGGTGTGCTATTTTACTCATATTTATTACCACGCACAATCTTGCTTCCATTGTCACTCGCAGGTTAGTGGAATAGATGCGAGTGACTACACTGCTCATCAATCATCATATAAACGTTCCTGTTGTCCATTGGGGTGGGATGGGGTGGTGATGTGGACGGTGCATGGAGAGCCAAGACGGCCCTTGGTACGGATATACTTAACAGCCATGTTGAAAAGCAGGAGGTTTTCAGCAACTACCAAAGGTGCAGCTCAATAAAACAAGAAAAATTCATATTTTTCACAAGGTGTACACTAATATTATTTGTAATGTAATAAAAAGTTTCGATTTTAAATATCTATACATGTGTATTATAGTTCTGTCTGCATAGACTGTTATATCACTGTATTTTTATGTTTTTGTTAATTATTTCCTTTTGGTAATTTTCCTTCCTTCCAGAGCACTCATTTGCAGAGGTCACGTGTGCTAACCCAAATGGCTATCACTGTGTGGCGCGCTGCGGACGGCTCCTCCTGAGCGTCCTTCTGTGTTGATGCCTGGGGGTGCGGCTAACTGCTGCATGGTTGTCTTAGAGATTGAGCGTGGCGCCGCACAGGTGAATTACATGCGCAACTTAAATCATTCAAAAACACGTTAACTACTAAGCCCAAGAAACGCCATACCTTAGCCACCCAGCTGAAGAGTGGGGACTGGACATCCTAATACAGCAGGCAGACCGGGCGAGCTGCCCCCCCCCTGCTACCTCCCCCCTTGGACTCTTAGCGCCCGAAGTAAGCTTCCATTGAAGCGCTCTCGCCGGGGGAGGGTGGAGCGCGCAAGACGGGTCTCTGCGTGCAGAGAATCACAAGGTGCAGGGGACATGAACACTTATTCCTCTTCCACTTGAGCTCAGTGACCGGCTGGTGTCCCTGCTGACATGTCTGGCTTGTGAGCGGTCAGTTGAGTAAGCGGGGATCCGGCGAGAAGTGAGTAAGTTCCTCCCTTCGACAGCTGACCCCGCCTTCTCCAGTTTGTCAGTGCGAGCAGCGCTCAGAAACCAGGAAGTCGCAAAATATGACACAGCGCTGGGAAACTCACTCAGGAGTTTTGGCGGCTTGTTAAAGAAAAGCGCCGTCATGAAGGCAGTGTAACTCTTCGTGGTCGCACTTTGCTTCTAAAACGCTCTGAGTGGATAACAGAAGCCAGCCAAAGACTACGGCAACTTAGGATGCATAGACGTGCCGCCCCAAGAAAAATTGACACCAAAACATTTTTAAAAAAGCGTTTCCTGCCTGCAACAGCATATGCGGTGCTGGTTAAACAAATATTAAAAAAGCGATTCCTGCCTGCTACAGCAGATACCTGCAACAGCAGCCAGGAGAAAAGCATTTCATGCCGCCCTGTATTAGAAGACCGCGAGTGGGGCGCGCGCACTGCAAAGAATGTAAGGAATGCAGCTGCGACAATGCGCGCCGCTGCTCGCTCCCGAGACCCAAAGGCCATGGGAGGGAACATTTCAACAAATGGTGGGACAAACACACGCCTTCGGCCATTTGCGTGCTTTCTTTTTTGAAAGACACGCTATGGCCAATTAAATCTGTGGGAGTTAACTAAATCCCACGGAGAAGTCTGTGGGAAGTTTGGAGTGCTTACAAAAAGCCTCCCCATAGAGCAGCGCATGCGCGCTGCGCTAGGCTCGACCTAAAAAACGGTGTAAATGCTCTTCACTGTTCGATTAATTGGGGAACTTTGTATCCTGGTTTAATATGTACATCGTTTCCAACTGTCTTAATGCTTTGATTTGATCACCCCTTGTTCAATGGGACTGTATCAATCACAAACGATTTCATCTGTGACCCACTGCTGTTGTGGACCTCTGCGCAGTGTCTCGCAACTGGGTAAGTATTGTCTGCTTTGGAAATGACTTGTATGTGCTGCAATATACGTTTATGAGCCTGCAGTACCGTACTGCCCACGTATCTTAAATTGCAGCTACACGTCAACACATATATTGCATGATCACTTTTGCAGTTGAAGATTCCTTTGATCTTCACCGTTCTCTTGCTAAAAGGTGTGTGTGATAGTCGCTGATGTTGATACCAATAGTACACGCCCTGCATTTAGAGCACTTTTAGAAGCCCTTTCTACCTGAAAGCCAGTTTTTAGATTTGGCAATTTCAGGGTTGGTTTTCACCACGGTGTCCCTCATTGACACCACTCTGCGATATGTGACCTGTGAATTTCTGGGCACCAATGCCCCTATCACTGGGTCAGAGCGTACATTGTGCCAGTTTCTCCTGACTAATGTTCTCAATTCATTACCCTGATTACTGTAGGTAGTAATAAGTCTCACAGCCCCTTTCTCTTGTTGTTTCTTCTTAGGGTTTGAGAGAATATTCTCCCTAGTTAATGTGTTGACTTTGTTTTGTGTTTCCTTTAGTATTTTACCATTGTACCCTCTTTGTTTGAACCTGCTAATCATTTCATTTTGACAAACTGTTATCAGTGTCCAAACTACAGTTGCGCTTGGCCTGGAGCATTTCCCCATATGGATACATATATAATTCAATCATTGAAAAAGCAAAGGATAAAGTGGCATAGGTAAATATGTTAATTAAAGCATACCATTTTAAACACACAAAAAACCACTGAAATTCACCAGTTATATTTAACTGAAGTGATTATAACTTGTGCCCCGCCATGCACAGTGTTGTCACCAATGATGTCATTTCAGAAATCGGACTGATGGTATCAGTGATGTCATTGAATGCCATGATTGACCCTCCCCGCTAAACGACACCGCCTCCTGCTATGAGGGACTAGTTAGGGATGCTGCTTACCATAACTTCTAAATGCATAAAGAGCCTGTTGAAGAGTATTTCCTCTTTGAAACTCTATCCTCGGCCAAACACTCCATGCAGTAATCTGCCCATGCTGAAAGGGATGCTAAAGCCTGCTTCTGTCATCTTCAAGGAACCTGTCAAGGCCTGGGTTATTACCCCACGGGTTGACCAAAAATAGAAAGCCTCCCCTTCAGATCCCATTTATGTTAGGGGCCAACTCCCACCAGATTCCTTAGTGGTTCATACTGCTCATAAGTGAGCAAATGCTCTGGGCACCGGCGATGCACCTCCGCCGGACAAAGATAGCTAAAGGATTGATGTGGCTGATAAGTGCGTTGCGGCACAGTCTGCCAACCACTGCCACATTGCCAATTCCATTGGTCTGCTCTTTAGGTAGGACCGGGCCTACTGGGATAAAATGGAGGAGCTCCTCCAACATCTCTCAGAGGAGCACTGTAAGAGAACGTGAGATGGTCACAGAAGGCGAACTGATTTCCAATACAATAATCAGGTGTGCCCTGGATGCTATGGACATCGCTGCTCGAGGGATTAATTCCAGCATTCCCCTCAGTTGACACGCCTGGCTCTGTGTCCCCAGCTTCAAGCCAGATGTTCAACAGCATCTCTTCAACCTGCCCTTTGACGGGGAACAGCTATTTGGGACTCAGGTTGACCAGATGCTTGAGAAAATTAAGAAAGACACAGAGATGGCAAAAGCCATGAGCATCCTGCAGATGCCTACCCTGCCTGGATCCTTTTCGTTGCTCAGCATATCACAGAGGCTCCAAGACCACCTCCCCCAAAGCCTCCATGTCCTTTCAACAGCAGCCTGCCCAATAAACCCCCACAAGTGGCTACTTCAGAGGTGCCTGCAGTGGAAACGGTGCCAAATGAAGAGGTAAAGGTAACTCCTCCAAAGGAGCTGCCCCAGCCAAACAATGACTTGCCACTCCTCCCCCCTGACCACACAACACCTGTCGGGGGGGGGGGGGGATGGCTTCAGATGTACTTCTCCGCTTGGCAACACATCACCTCAGACCAGTGAGTGTTCAACATCATTAAGCACAGTTACTGACTGGAGCTTCTCTCCACACTGCCCAACATACCACCCCGCAGACATGGCCTCACCCCAGAACACCAACGCCTGCTTCAGGAAGAGGTCCAAGTGATCCTTCTCAAAGGGGCCATGGAGCCTGTGCTACAACATCTACAGGGCTCAGGGATTTGCTCCCTCTACTTCCTCATTCCCCAAAAGGACTGGTCCCTAAGGCTCATTCTGGACCTCAGGCCCCTGAACGAGTACATCCTGTCAGAACACTTCCATATGGTCACTCTTTAGGAGGTCATTCCACTGCTACAGCAAGGCGACTTCATGGCTGCACTCGACCTCAAAGACTCCTACTTCCACATACCGATTTATCTGGTGCATTGGTGCTACCTCTGGTTTGTGGTAAGTGGTCAACACCACCAGTTAAAGTGCTGTCCTTTAGGGTCACTACCGCACCTCAAGTTTTTATTAAATGCCTTGCAGTAGTAGCTGCGCACCTGCGAAGACATGACATCAATGAATTCCCATACCTGGACGGTTGGCTGATAAAGACCACAACGCAACAGTAGTGGCGTGCTCACACTCAAATTCGACCTCATTTGGGAGCCATACTCGATGCAGAGATCGGAAAAGCCTATCCCAGGCCAGCAAGAGTCCAGTCCTTCCATGAGTTGCTCCCTCTTTTTCAGCTGAGTCAAGAGGTCACAGTCCAAACAGTCATGGGCCTCCTACGCATGATGGCCTCCTGTATCACCATAGTACCCCATGCACGATTGCACATGCGCCTGCTGCAGGAGTGCTTATCGCGTCAGTGTTTCAGGGAGAGGGTCATTGGGAAGATCTTGTGTTGCTCAGCCGCCTTTCGCATCGCTCTCTTCAGTGGTGGAACACCAGCAACTTGTTGCAGGGGCAGCCCTTGCTAGACCCAGTTCCGCAGAGCACCATTTTTCAGTGGGTGGGGGCACCTTTACAAAACCCACCGTCTAGGATCAGTGGGATCCCAGTCACAGGGGCCTCCTGGAGTTGTTAGCTGTCCATCTAGCTCTCAAGGCCTTCCTTCGCCACATACGGGCAAGGTAGTCCTTGTCTGAACGGACAACATGACAGCCATGTATTACATAGATAAGCAGGGAGGCAATCCATTTTCAACTCTCTCTGCTCGCTTAGTCCATCTGGCGTTGGGGCTTTCCACCACAGGATCCACTGCTAGGAGAATACCTACCGGGGGTGGACAGCGACATTGCCAACCTTCTCACAAAGATGTAGTAACAAATCCACAGGTGGGAACTCCATCCCAGGAGTCCCACTCCAGTACTTTCTCACTGGGGTTTCCAGACGTGGACCTCTTCACCACAGCAGAAAATGCAAGATGCCCAAACTTCGCCTCCATATACCCATAGTCCATGGTAATGCACTATGGATGAACTGGTCAGGGATATTTGCCTACGCTTTTCCACCTCATTCCATTTTTGGTTCGGAAGCTGCATCAAACCCCTCTCATCCTCATCCTGGTGACTCCTACTTGGGCCAGATAACCCTGCTTCTCCACTCTCATCGAGCGTTCAGTGGTTCTGCACAAGAGGCTCCCATGCACGCCAGACCTTCTCACGCAGAACCATGGAGAAATAAGGCACCACGAACCCAAGAGCCTCAACCTTGCTATCTGGCTCTGGAAGTCTTAGAATTTTGTTACCTCACTCTCCCTCCTCAGTGTATGAACATTCTTAAGGAAGCACGCAGACCCACAACTCGTGCCTTTCTAAACTGCCAAATGGAAAGGTTTGATTGCTACTGCCTTTCAAATCGGATTGAACCCTTGCAGCCACAGTTCCAAACATCGTTTGTTACCTACTGCACCTCCAAACATGTGGTCTAGAATTCACCTCCATTCAGCTGCACTTGGCGGCTGTGGCTGCTTATCTCCAGAATGGGCAACATCTCTCTCTCTCTTCAGGATTCCAGTCATTAAAGCTTTTAAAGAAGGACTCAAGAGTCATTCCTTCCCGGGTGCCTCAGGCCGCAGTGGGGAATCTTAATATTGCCCTCACCAGACTTATGGGTCCCCCATTTGCGGCCCTCCAATCATATCCCTTGCAATTTGTCTCTTGGAAAATAGCTTTCCTAGTAGCCATCACCTCACTAAGACGTGTTAGTGAGCTCCAGGCTTTAACCTTGGAAGAACCTTTTTTTCAGGTTCATAGAGGTAGGGTGGTCCTTTGCACCAACCCTAATTTTCTTCCTAAGGTGTCTCTTTCCACCTTAACCAGTCTATAGAACTCCCAGGTTTTTCCTACAACCTGACTCTGTTGCAGAAATGGCTCTTCATACCCAAGATGTCAGACGAGCCTTAATGTACCATGTGGACAGAAAGAAGCCCTTTAAAAAAAACTCAAACTGTTTGTTGCTTTTTCTGAACCACACAAAGGGAAGGCCTTATCAAAATCAAGCACAGACAGGTGGATCATGAAATGCATCTAAACCAATTACACAAAAGTTAAGAGTTTTGCTTGCTCCTCCCAGGGCCCACTCTACCAGAAAGAAAGGGGCCTCTATGTCCTTCCTTGGGAACCACCCAATATCGGGCATTTTTAAAGCAGCTGCTTGGTGTACACCGCATACTTTCACTAAATACTACTGTGTATACGTATTAGCCCGCCAACAAGCAAATGTTGGTCAGGCTGTACTTCGTACCCTCTTTCAGTCTTCAGCAACATCCACAGGCCAGGAACAGCTTAGGGAAGCACTGCTTTACAGTCTATGCACAGCATGTAAATCTGCAACCACACATGTTTCGAACAGAAAATATTACTTACCCTGAAAGCATCTGTAGTAGAATGTAGCGCTGTAGATTCAATTGCACCCACCCTCCTCCCCGGACGACTCTGGCTGTTGCAGTTACCATTTCTTCTTGCATCTCTTGCATGGTCTTCTTTCTCTATCCTGTGTTGCTTTGCTTCAGTTTCATCCTCGCCTGCTGTGCGGAAAACAATACAATAATGAAGCTGATGACAATGCGCATTGCCAGCAAGAGGTGGAATCACAGTACCACGTGACTCCATAAGAATTCTTCAAAGAAAAGCAACTTGCACACTTCCAGGCCTAACAATAGATGGCAGGAGTATGCACGGCATGTGAATCTACAGCACGACATGCCACAAACAGATGCTTACAGGGTAAGTAACATTTTCCTTTTGGTATTTTGGCCCATAGGGGGGGCTCCTTCTGAGACCCACCCCCACTCCCCGGCCTGGGGGGCTAGGGTAACCTTACCCTGCCCCCTGTGTTTTTTAAGTTTTTTCCTCCTACGACACGGAGACCACAAGTCCTAAAATGGCTGCCAAACATCATTGTAGATGTTGACAGCAACCAGTCAGATCTTATCTTTTCATCTTCCAGTCCTGGGGTACTCTCCTATCTCTAGATAGCTACAAACTTGAATGTGTCAAAAACTACTGAATAGATTTACACCAAATCACAAAAAGCACCCTTTATGGGTAAAGAGCTAGCTTTCTGCCAAATTTGGTGTAATTCTGTTTACCCGTTTTGGCTGTAGTGCTGTTCAAAATGTCTATGGAAAATTGCATGAGAAAAGCTCTTTTGGGAACACCCTTTTATCTCGGCCTCTGCTTGACAGATCATACTGAAACCTTCCAGGAAGGAGCTAAGGTAGATGAATCCTTTTTTTTTCCCCTTGGGAAAGTTTTGTGAAGATTTGTCATACGGCGCAAAAGTTATTAGCAAACCAAAAAATAAACTTTCTATGGCAACCTGGAATACTTGCAAGCAAAAACAAAGAAGCTGCACTCCCAGGGGGCTTCAAAATCACGTTGATTTCATTAGCATCAGCAACTTAACCACAACGCCACCAATGCGTTTCAACCATTACGGTCTTGCTCGCGGTACCGGAGTTTGTTTAACAATTACATACTGTGCTCACATGCCTTTTATGCCCATAGACATTCTGGTACTCGTAGTCTGATTAATGTTAACCTTCAGATCAATGCTGTATTTGCACGTGTTGTTCGTGAAATGAAAGACATCCTTTGGAGATCTAATCAGTCTTTAAACATAGAGGAGTGTCGGCATTAGTCCTTTTAGCACAATGCTAATGTTACAATATACTGCTGCACTCCTCTCCGTTTTGAATCTTCCTGATTTCACTTTCAACGGTACATTCGTGTAATGGAACTCCTTTCACCAGCAATACTCCAGTTCACAAAGAAGGTAATTTATAAGTCACCAGTCTCTCTGATTAGGCACTCGTAATTGCCCTTCATGCCATGGTGATTGATACATGAGGCCCCCGGACCCCAACCAATTATGGCTTCTCATCGATATGAAAGGTAATTGCGCCAAGAACACACTCACCATGTTCCACGAGGCTTATTTATTTATGCATTTAAAAATGTTTTATATAGCGCGAAACGTGACCCTAGCGGGTATCGGAGCGCTTTACAATTGTTCAGAGACAAATAGAATCAATAATATCATAGTCTAGAAAAATACAGGATATGGTAGCACCATAGATAAGGGAGGGTACAACACAATGTCAGGACCAATAGGTCCAAACGAAAAGAAAACACTAACAGGGTAGCAGTAGTTATGGGAGTGATTGACGTGTCATAAAAGGTACGAAGGGAGAAGATCCTAGAATCTATGGCAGAAATGTGTTTATAAGTAGAGCTTTAACTTCTTTCTTGAAAAATGCAGTTGAGGGAATCAGTCTGATATCAGGGGGCAAGGGGTTCCAAATTCTCGGGGAGATTGCTGTTGGCATTTTACCAGTTGCAGAGGTTCCCAAGACAAAGTGGAAGTCCAGGCCTATCCGGGCTGTGGTAGTCTTTCAGTGTGTAGTACACGTGACTATTAGTATTGCTTGTTTGTCACTGGCCCAGTTTGAATCTCAAAAGCTCCTTTCATGCTGGGCGCAAACACTGCATAAATCCATGAAACGATGCGGTTGAAAAGTGGTGCACTCCAGGGCTTTAAGTGGGCCGGGTCTGCCGGGTCTGAACACCGGCAGTTATTTTTAGGGGGCCTCGAAACGGGTCTCTATCGGGCTCTATTTTCGGGCCTCGCACAGGTAGTCCGTTTTCTTTTTTTTAAATTGGACTGCAGTGAGAGCATGCACATCGCTCACTACTGAGAAGTGGAGACGTCATGCCAGGTGAGCCGCATTGTAAGGGAAGGGAAATCCTTTAAAGAGAGCCATTTTCTCTCAGGATTTCCCTTCTCTTTTTAAAACGCAGGAGCAACATCATAGTGGGATGATTAGGAGAGAGACGACCAGGCGCGCAACGCCCATTGCCTCGGGCTGAGACAGCTGTTGTGTCGTGGGCCCTAGGCCCACATGCTGACAAAGTATTGACACAGACACCGTTATGGGGATACTACAACTGGCCACGAGCACGTGCACCCGGGCCCTTTTATTACCAGGCTCACGTCACTCGTGACGCCTGTGAGGGATGCATGTGGGGTGCAAGTGTGCCCACTCCCATAGGGGAGTGGCTTCTAACTCTGTGCCTGTTGAGACACTAGAACGTGTCTCGCAGGACACAACATTCCTCCCAAATTTTAATAAAACAAAAGTTCTGTTATTCAACCTGTAGGGATAAACAGTAATGAAATATACACCACAGGGTCCATCAATTTCTTGGGTCCGGCATCAGGAAGACGGCAGACACGGGCTGGTGACTTCGACGGTGGCAGGACACTCAGCAGGTATTCATCATTTAACCTGATTGGTTCAGGACACGAACTCTTGCTTGAAGATGTCATCTGCACACCAGGAATGTGTCGGTGTAAGTGTCCTTTAGTCTCACGTAGCTTCCGTCCGCTGACCTTGATGATGGTATGTGGTGTGTAACAATAGTTCATTTATGGGGTGCGTCCAGATCATGGTGGGAGTCCATGGTGACAGCTCACTGGACTATTTCCGTATCGCCTGAAGTCTCCCTGGGGCTGTCTTGCAGTGTCCGGTGACCTGTCGGTGGGGCAATGTCTCTTCCAGCTCTCCCGCCTGGGGAGGCCCTTCGTTGGGCTTGCCACGGGACTGCAGGTAGGCTGCGATTGGGGCTGCGTGTGTGCCGGCTGGGGGCAGCTGCAAACCGCCAAGGAGCCAGTAGCCAGTCTCTCGCACAAACCTCAAGGGTGTGTGGGTCTTGGTCAGGACATGCTCTCGCTGCCGCAGTTCAGGGGCAGACCAGGTTAGCAGACAACCTCTGAGTCTTCTTGCTGGCTAAGTTGGCGCTGGTGTAGGACTCCACTCAATGTGTATTCGAGATGGTTTCGTGTGACGCACTTGATTGAAGACTGGCGTGATGACATGGCCAGTCGTGTGGTGAATCTGGACGATGGCTGGTGATGACTTGCTTTGATGATTGCAGGCTTTCAGTCTGAAGTCGATCACCTGAGGCAGGGGCGGTCGGGTGCCTCCACGTTCTCTGGGGAGCACTTGCATTCGCGTACTTGGGCTTCTTGGGCTGTCGGGACTTTGATGACGGAGGGGTGATGAACACGTTGTGAAACGTGAGGCATGAGACTCGGTTCGCGCAGGCTGTGCGGCTTACCCTCGGCCTCCCGCTGTGCGGTTGCCAGTTCCTTTTCGGGTTGTTCCCCTCTTCCCTTGTTGTCGCTGTGTCAGGACTCACTCCTGTTGTAGCTTGGGTTTCTTCATCGTCCAGCCCTGCCAATCACGACTTCCCCTTCTGACCTCAATTGGTTGTCCGATTCTTGGTGTGGACCCTCCGGTCACACTTCCACGTGTCTTGCTGAGTGCGGTGTCATGCACATGGCACTGATGACGTAGCTGCCATTGGGCCTAGATGACAGGTGGCGATGGTCAACTCGGAGAAGAGGTTTCTGGATGGACGTCGTAGCCCCATGATCGCCTCTTCTGGATCTTCTCTTGCACCTCTGGCATTTGCGGTCAGGAGCAGGGATGCCACTCGACTCCGACTGCCGACACTCGGGGCTGGACGGTCTCACTGTGAAGCGATGGGAGCAACGCGGTTTGCGCGTGCTGCGGCTTACGGGTGGTTCTCCCTTGGTGCTGTCGCCAGGGCCGTCGGTCCGCCTTGGTGGCTGTCTGGTGTCTTTGGAGGTGTTCTTGGCTTGTGGTGCTACGAGTCCTCGTGCTTCTCCTCTCGCTGTCTTTGACGCACCTGCGTTTGTCCAGCTCTTCTGGGTGACACGAATTCCACTCTTCTTCTGCTCCTCCTCCGGGTGCAGTGACATGCACCATGTTCTACCAAGGCCAACGGGCCTATTCACTTCACTGGTCTCCGGACCATACAGGCGAAACTTGTCGCTCTTCTTGGCTGCATGGCGAGCAGCCACTCATCTAGGGTGCTCCTTCTTCAGGCAGCTTCTCAACACTCCTACTCCGGGTGTCCCCTCTCCAGGGAATGGCTTCCACAGGCAGTGGTGAGCTGTGGCTTCTTGACGCTCCTACTCCGGGTGTTCCCTCTCCAGGGAATGGCTTCCACGGGCCGTAGGGAGCGAAGCTCCTACTCCGGGTGTTCCCTCTCCAGGGAATGGCTTTCACGGGCAGTAGGGAGCTAGTGTAGTGGTTGGCCACTTGTGGTGTACAACTCTCCTCTCGTCATCCTTGGGTCACTGACGACTCCTGCTTGAGGCAGTGTGAGGGAGGACACTGTGCTGCGTTCGGCCCCTTCCGGGCTCCGTTGCTGCTGTGGAGATGTATGGGATCTCCCTGCTGATTCCAGCAGTGCTTCTTTTCTTTTGGAGAGGTCTCTCTTCCTCCTGGGCGTGCACCTGTGCTGGCGCGCTTCTGGGTGCAAGCGGAGCGCACCGCGGACTGCGCGCTCTTCTTTGCTTGGGCGCCCTCTTCTGGCACCTGCCGTGCCTGCTCTCCCTCCTTGCGGTGGTAGTCGTTCACTGCCAGGGGCGCGTGGCGCACTCTTCTCGCTTGCTGTGGCGTAAGACAGCCACTTGGAGGCGTGCACAGTGCACGTTCTTCTGGTGAAGTCCGTTCACCACTGGGGGCGTGTGTAGCAACACACTTGCTTGCTGTGGCATTGGTCAGCCACTGGTAGTTGCACGCTCTGCGCCCGCTTCGTGGCACTCTCCGTTCTGTGGGCTGCACTTTCAATGGCGCTGCGTTCTCTCTCTCTCTCTCTGTCCAGGTGCTGAGAGTTGGAGCAGGAAGACATTCACAGTGGTGTTGCCTGTCCTTGCCACATCAGTCTCTTTTATGGTGGCAGAGCAATGGCGTTCAGTTGCCGCTAGGGTGTGTATAGTATCTACTGTGTTGTGTTTGGCCTTCTTTCACAGGTCCCTTGGTGCCTTTGCCTCCCTGGTTTGTGCAGGAGCTGATCGCTTTTGCCTTTCTCTGTCGCCAGTACCACGGTGATGCTGTAGGGCCATGAGTAAGAATTCCTTTGATGCTGGTGGAGAGCACAAGTCACCAGACAGAGCAGCCGCTGTCACACCTTGCAGGCCGAGGGCAGCTTCCCCGATGCAGTGGCGCTGTGGGTACAGGTTCTGTGTCCTGCGTCTATCTGGCTGTACCTCACCTTATTGGTCTCCCCACTGGCATGGAAGCAGAGTTGAGGCAAGGAGCTACTCAGTCCGTGTTTGGGGAAAAAGGCTGCCCAACATTTTCGAATCTGTGATTGGGATATATTGGGATATATTGGCACATTCTTGCTTTGTTGGGGCGCAGTACCACGGATGGCCACTAGATGGCAGTGCAGCGTTTCACATCCCAGACCCCGGCAGTCTTTCTTTGAGCTTCGGGCCTCTGCTGACTTAGGAGATGCCGGTAACGGGCCGTGTGCTGTAAGGTGTTGGAGCAACCCAGCAGCTAGGTGGCGCTGCAACACCTTTCCTGGTGCCACGGTAGCTTCACTGTCTTTGCGGGACAGCCTCGGGCCGCTGCACTTCACCAAACTGCCGCTGCCTCCCCCTTGACGAGGTGAGAGGGAATGGGGTAGGGGTCTGCAACTTGCGGTTCTTTTCTCATTCTGGGCGGCAGAGCGCTGCAGCTTGTGGAGCGATTGCTGCTTTCCTTGCCCTGCAGGCACCACTTGTACACCGCAGCAGCTTTTGGGCAGGCCCCGTTGTTCTCACGGCAGTCTTCCCAGGCCTCGGTGTGGTGTGGTGCGGTGCGGCCGGCAATGGCACGCTGGCGCTGTAGACACTCTCCCTTTCTGGTCACAGGTTGTAGGGGGCAGTGATTTCCTAGTGCTGGCGCAGGGGCTGCACATGTGCCGGCTCGAGTATACCTTGGGCAGCTGACCAGCAGACTGGGCTCGCCCTGTATGTGTCGGAATTGCGCTACGCTGAAGCGGCTGGTATAGCTCGTCTTGCCACCTTAGCCTCGATCCACTCCAGGCACGTCACTACTTCCGACACAGTCAATCACGGCGGGCTGTGTCTGTTGTGGGTAGCTCTCGCCGATGGCTGCCGTGCAAGACGAACCACTCTCTCCACCCTCTCTTGCGGATGACAGGCTATGTCGCATGCATGCAAAAGGGGGCCGAGGAAGTTTTCCTGATACTGCGGGCCTCGCAGACGTGTCTAGTAGCAGGTTGCGGCACTTACTTTTCATTTTTGATGTGCCCGCTTTCGCACTCTGCACACTTTACTGTCTTACCAGCTTCTTGCTTCCCTCGCGGTACTACCGGAACAGGGAATCCACTTGCAGGTGGGTCGGCAGCGTGGTGCGAGCTGCGGCGCCTCTCTCTTGCCCCTACATGGATGACTCTCCAGCCGAGTCGTCTCCTCGTGCGCCGTCGTGCTGGCAGCAGGCAGGATAGGCTTCAGAGCAGGCTGCACTACCCTCACGCCAACCAGTAACAATGGCTTCCAGGCTACACGCGGGGGTGGTCCCATCCTCGTCGCCAATGTTGTGTCGTGGGCCCTAGGCCCACATGCTGACAAAGTATTGACACAGACACCGTTATGGGGATACTACAACTGGCCACGAGCACGTGCACCCGGGCCCTTTTATTACCAGGCTCACGTCACTCGTGACGCCTGTGAGGGATGCATGTGGGGTGCAAGTGTGCCCACTCCCATAGGGGAGTGGCTTCTAACTCTGTGCCTGTTGAGACACTAGAACGTGTCTCGCAGGACACAACAACAGCTTCCCGGGCGCACACAGCCGCACCCGAGTACTTCACAGGTCTTTAAAAGACCATTTGCTTGTAAAAGAGGCTCTGTTGTTTTTCACCCCTTTTTAGAGCCCCTGCATCCCCACTCTGCCTCTGCCTGGAAGAATTAGCCTCCCCCCAAATTTGGCTCTAGTTGCGCCTCTGGAGACGACCACAGGCAGCCAACTCCAGCACGACCCTGCTCTGACCTTTCACAGTGTCTTGTTTTAGTGCTAGGAAAACACACGCTTTGCCTGGCTCACTTAGTTCTCACACCCCCTCTTTAATATGAAGATAGTAGCGTTGGAATTACCTTTATATTCCTATACTGTGCTTCACATGGAAATATAGAAGGGCAGGTTCTCACCACCCCAAATTAGCTGTTTGGTATACTCTCTCAAATGTCAGAACTACAGGTATTCAGTGTCTGTCAGTCACGGCCAATTTAAAGCAGTGTTCCTATATAGAAATGGACAAAAGGTTATGTTTCTGAATAAGCGTCTTACACTGAAAAGCTGGTTTATATTTCTTTCGCTGGATCAACCTTTGTTTAAAACACCACCAGAGAAGGGTGGTGAACTATGGTCCACAAAGAGCAACTGTTTCTTGTTCTTTATCAGAAACATCTGCCTGTCAATGGTTATCACCAGCCTTTTCGGTCCATTAAGAGGCTGTGTGGATGAGTATAATACGGGGTCTTTAGGATCGGGGGCGGAGGATGCACGGAAAGAAGGACGGATAGGTGAATAAAGGGCGAGTGGATGGATGGCCAGATGGATGAATGGATAGCTGGATGGATGGATGGATGAATGGATGCATGGACCAGTACTTAGGATAGGCGGGTGGGCTGATAGATGCTTAGGATAGGTTCTGGGACAGATGTATGTATGGATGTATGGGCGGATGGATGGATGGATGGATGGCACAGTGCTTAGGATAGGCGGGTGGGCTGATAGATGCTTAGGATAGGTCCAGGGACACATGTATGGATGGATGGATGGATGGATGAATGAATGGGTTGCTGGCTGGATGAATGGATGAGTGGATGAATGGATGGATGGAAGGATGAATGGACCAGTACTTAGGATAGGCGGGTGGGCTGATAGATGTTTAGGATAGGTGCAGGGACAGATGTATGTATGTATGTAGGTAGGAATGTATGGATGGATTGAAAGATGGTTGGATGGCGCAGTGCTTAGGATGGATGGATGCAGGGCTTTAAGTGGGCCGGGTCTGAGCACCGGCAGTTATTTTCAGGGGGCCTCGAAACGGGTCTCTATCGGGCTCTATTTTCGGGCCTTGCAAAGGTAGTCCGTTTTCTTTTTTTTTATTGGACTGCAGTGAGAGCATGCACATCGATATGCGCATGCTCATTTTGCTCACTACTGAGAAGTGGAGACGTCATGCTAGGTGAGCCGCGTTGTAGGAGGAAGGGAAATCCTTTAAAGAGAGTGTTTTCCGAAGGTAGGATAATAGGAGGGGATTTTCTTAAGCACACAATGCTAGTTATCTTGATTTAGACCACGCCCCTACTTGGATAGGCCACACCCCTTAAGAGGTTTGCCCCGCCCCTTTTAGAGCACCCCCAGTTTTTTTTTCCCACTTAAAGCACTGGTGCACTCTAACTGCTGGTGCAGTTGTTGGGATATGACCACTATCCCCGAAATATCTGTAGAGACAAACAAGTGATACTAGTCGTCGCATGTGTACTACACACTGGAAGACTACCACCAGGGAGACAGTTAGCATATGTCCTGGGTTAATTTACCTTTCATATCGCTGCTACCTTTCAACTGATTTATTATTCAGCAGATCTGGGTCCTGGGGCTTCGCGTGACAATTTTGGTATATTAGCACTTGTAATCACCAACAAAAGAGACTGGGAACTGGGAAGTATCTGTGAATGAAAGCATGGGTTGTTGAAATAATTGAGGACAAAGCAGGTATTGTCGAAATGCAAACTCCGAGATCAAGCAAATGCCAGGAGTGTTGTAACACGAACTGTTCAGAACACCAGCACTGTGCTATAAGGATTATTAATGCACTCCTTTGAGATGTAAGACGAATAATAACCTGTATGAGTTGTGTTTTTGCTGTATAGTTTACCAATTACTGCACATCCAGTAATTGCTTTCAGGTACAACATTAATTGGACGGACCACAAGTTCCAGAATGCCTATTAATGTTTGAGACATGAAAGCACAAACTAAAATAGTGAACAAGACTGATATATAGACGAAACTCATTGGTGGCATTTGGTGTAATGCTGTTGATTTATTAAATGCATTTGGAAACGCAGCCCCCGAGAATGCAGCGTCATCATTTTCTGTTTCTGCAGTATTTTGGGGATTGTGGTCATAGCCCAAATGACTGCACCAGCAGTTAGAGCACGCCACTTTGCTTCAAGAGATATGTAATGTGTGTGTGCTTTTATTGCAGAAAGTGAAATTGCAGATGTAGGACCTATGAAGTATGAAAAATATTTCACCGGTTCCTGTGGAATGAGTTTTATCTTCATGACCACTCTGCACATCTTTACGTTTGTCTGTTTAAGCAAAATTGTATTTATGAACGGTTAAGAAAACCTGAACATCCTAATCATTGCTATCTTTCAGCTGCATTTAACATAGAACAGCCTAAAAAGTCTCTCTTCTACAGATACAATTCATTTTTCAGCATATCAAAGGGTGTTTTTATTTTGCAATTGTACACTCTCAACACCTTAATTGTTTTTATCCTTTTATGGCCGAGCAGTATAGTCCAACATCTCACAATATTAATTTCTCCATTTGAAAAAGAATGCCTTTTGCAAACGGACTCCCCCAAAATAAATCTGTAATAAAAAAAAACTACTGTTATATGATCCTGTTTGTACGTGTTGCCATTTTAGGTTTCTGGACACATTTCCAAATCACTTGGTCTTTGCCCTTATGGTTTATTTTGTCACCAGAACCCTCAGTGATATATATTGTACTATATGGCATGGTTACTCATTATTTATCCAATACATATGTAATGTACATGGATATGCCTCTTATGTGTGCTTGGCATTTGTCCCTCTGCAAATCGTTTACATCTGTTTGTGATTCACTTCTTAGGTACCATTCAGAGAACACAAGTAGGACATTTGCCGACTTTAAATTTGGTCCCCTATTTATTCGGTTATGCTATGAGTTGGATCTGCCTGAAACTGCATTGGAACTAATCAAGGATCAGGTATGTAGCTTGTTTAAATAGTTACCACTGGTGGGTGCATGAACCTACACTAGCCAGTTTCTCTGTTCACTATAATTGTTACTCATAATCGTACCTAGGTCTCAATGTAACCGGATTGGGGTCTTGAGGATCTAAAGAGTCCTGCTTTTAATAATTTTAACTGAACAAGAACAACTGCATCTCAGAAGTTATGATGGGCTGAGCTACGATTTTATGTCAGGATGCTGGAGATCTCTCTGGCGAGGTGGCCAAATCAGTACAGTCAAATACGCATCCTTGGGATCTAACCTCGTTAGCCAGTCTCCTTCTCCTTAACGCATCTCCTAACAGATTAATTCCCTCCATCTTGAAGTGGTGATACACCACACACTCATTCAATTCCTTTAGATTTATCACTGGTCACATACCCTTGTCTTTCTTCTCGACCAGGAGTGTATTGCTGATGAAACCTAGACCACCATCCTCTACCTCCTGCATGGCCTCTTTTGCCAATACATCCTCTACCTCTTGTGTCACCAACTTTGAATCTGCCTCTGAGAATCTTATCTCCCAAGGTTTCCTTGTCTGAACTGGGGTATCTATAACCTCCAGATTGTATCCCTTGACAGTCTCTAAAACTCAGGGATCCTGTGTCACCAGCCCCCAGTTCCCATAAAACTGGGCCAACCTGCCTCCCACCTTTATAGGGGTATCTGAAAGGTCTATCAAAACTCTTACCTGCTGATATTCCTCTTGTTGTCCTGTCTCCTCTGGAAGACCTGCCACAAAACCTTTTTTTTCTGGGGGTAGAAACCTTGGTAGGATACAAAGCCTGTCTGGCTGAACCTCGTCCCAAGTAGGGTCTTGACGCATGTTGTCTTCAGCTGAGGAACCAACCCCTTATTCTCCCAGCCCTACCTAAAACCCTGTCCTGAAACATCGTTTTAATATCCTTTTGGGACTTTTATATGGAGCTAAACACTACAACATATTTGGTCATACGTGTGATAAAATCATCTCTGGAGAGGGGTTCCCTGATAGGATGGACCTCCTTCCTTATTTGCCAGTTCAGCCAGTTTTGGATCGATCTTGAGTATGCTCTTCCTTCTCTCATTAGAAAGAGCAGTACTAGCATTGCCCAAGAGGCAAATGGCTCTCTGGGCACACTGGTGTAATTCTTTGGCATCAACTGGAATCTCCTTAAGATAGGCACCCTCTGCCATTTCAAAAATCTTAGGGGACCAATCACGTCCAACAGACAGTCCTGGCAGGATTTCAAGCCTCTATCTAGGCCCTTCCTCTGGTCTTTCTCGCTCTTAATAATAAACACCACTACTTTGGCATCCAAATCTGGGTTCATAGCAACCTTATCAGGAAGAGAAGGGCGTGGGCATTCGAATCTCAGCCGAGATCGCACCTCCTTAGGTATCTCCCTTCTTAACCAGAAGGAGATGTAATCAGCTACGTGGTGTGACGGTGCCCATTAAGGGGATAGAGGGTGTTTTATTAAAAGGGGGTCGACCATTTCATCCCCCAAATGATCATCCATGCCCATCTTTGACCCTGAGGCCTTAGATGCCTCCTTTAGAATGTTCCTTTCTTCCTGAAATCTATACCCTCATGGTCGTTGTCCAATTCTGAGAAGTAAGAGATCGATTTCTGGTTCTGAAGCCGCATCATTATCAATGGTTACAAGAACATCCGGGTCTTTATCTTGCCCATCCACAGTGCCAGAAGCACTAATCCTGTCATCAACACCATCAAGTGTCAGATTTTCCCCTGCTACCTTTGCTTTCTTGCTTTTATTATTATGGTAGTCACCTGAAGCTCTTTTCCTTTGGGTCTTACCTACCCATCCTGATCAGCTATTTTTAAAACCTTTTGTTTCTTAGAAAGTGCTTCAGATTTTTTGTTGATGGTGTCATTTAGCAAACCCATCAACTTTCCCAGTGCTGTATTTACCATACCCTCTAGTTTCTAGTCTTTCCTCTAACTGATCCTCCAACATATCTACCACACCATAAAATTGTTTAGTAATATTAAGGCAGGTAAAAATATAGTATCAGATGTATAAATAGCTAAAAACTTAAATTGGATTGGGCCAAGAAACCACTCTCCTCAAGAAACAGTGCATATATCTCAGTCGAACTACAACTGGCAAAAGTCCTTGCAGCCATCATTCAAATGATGCCCAAACCAACAAAATGGCTGTCTCACTTATTGTGGGATACAAGTATCCCAATCTTGCAAAATGGCAGCCAACGCACATGCCCGAAGCGCAGTCGGCCGCTAAGGTATTTTCCCCGGATGAGAGGAAGTACTTTTGTGCAGGAAGTATGCCTCGCCTTGTTGCCCCCAATCGGTGCAGTCGTTTATGCTGAGAAGCGCAGCAGCGAATAGCAATGCTGAAGAGCTCTGCGAGGGCAATTGGTGCAGTGGCTTGCTCGGACGTGCCGCACCGAAGGATTATGAAGGAGGCATGCGGCTTCTCAGCAGAGAGCCGGTGTGTTTCCCGGTAATCGTGGTGACCGCTCAAGATAGCAAAAGATGCTTCAGATGAGCAGGCGCTCTGTAGCGCCACGCACTTGCCCAACAAGGCCTAATTTTATAACTGGGATCGATCAACCACCTCTAGGGAAATTAAAGACCCACCTAGATTGTAAAGGATGGCAAAGATCCCCTCAAGACATGAAAGCAGAAAACAAGGGGCGCATTCTCCCAACAGCCTGCAGTGAGTACAATTAAACTTGAAAGATAGTAAGTATAGCAGAAATCAAATAATAATCTTAGCCTCCATGTCATTGATAAAATCCAGATTTTCTACCCACCATGCTGTGAAAAATCTACGTTCTTGTCCACACAAACTTTATCTTTTATATACTCTCAGATAACTCAGAAGCTGCATTGGTGCTCCAGGAGAGAAGCATTGACTAGAAACTGGCAGTTTGTGTTGTTATCCTCTCAATTTGCACTGCAGGAACCTTGAATTTTCATAAACTGGCCAGTTGTTTCCTGGTACAGCAAAATGACAAAAAATTGATCCTTATTTCTTTGTAAACAAAGAAATAATTGTGATATACCAGTAATGCATGTATATTGCAGGAACTGTCTCAATTAGGGCGGCATATGCACGTGTATGTTTAAAGCGTACATTTCCGTTAATTCTCACACGTGTAGGTCCCAGAGTTGATCTAGTACAGGTCTTTTACATACATGGGTACAAGGATACAACAATACCTGTTCTTTTTTCTTTATTGTTTACAGTTACAGTTAGTTAATACAGTATGTGTGGCAAATAAAAGTATTAATTGAGGTATTACTAATCTCTGGATAATAGTCTGGGAAGTCTCAGGGATTTCGAATCTTCTCTGATTGCATTACTCAAAGCATGCAAGATCTCATTTGACTGCTTGGCTATGGAGTGTTTTCTTGACCCTCTGGCCTCTTCTCCTATGTAGAGCAATACTTTCTTCTTCTGCTCATCCAAGGGTGGCTCTAAGCCATATAGTGACTGGTCTGGAATCATTAACCTTCATTGTCATAGCCCTTTGTGCTAGTACCAGGGATAGGCCTAGGAATTTGGTTTTTGCTTTGTGTTTTTGAGAGCTTGAAGAACCCAAGAATGCAGCTCTCCAAGTGACATAAACCACCAATGCCCATTATCTCATGCAGTTTGTTAGTAACATGAACTCCTATATCACATTATGAAGGGGCAGTCCCACATCATATGTGTGAACCCGGCTTGCGGTGTGTGACATTTAGGGCAGGGACTTGCTGCAGGGAATAATCTGTTGATCTGTCAGGTTGGCTCTGTGCAGCAGGTTATAGTAGATGTATTTGAATTGGGCATTAAATGTTTGCATATGGATAAACTAAGTCCCGTTCCTACTCCTTGTCGTGAATAGCTCGACCTATGTCCATCTTCCATTGCTCTCTGAGTTTCAGTAGGTATGCGCCTGTGTGGGACAGAGTCGCCTTGCTTAGCCAGCTAACCAGTCTTCTGCCACTGCCTAGGCTTATATTAGAGCACTGTGGATTTTTCTTCCATTATATTCCAAATTTCCCTGTGTATTATCTAGGATCTGTGTGTTAGAAATTACCCTCTGTGAATGTTGTACTCTGGAAACAATGTTTTAAAAGCAGACAAGTGGCAAACGTGGAAAAATTCACCCATAGTTGAGACCCACCTCTACCCAGTGGCATAGTTCCTTGGCAGTGAGGTGACCTCGATGTTTGGGAATACCCACCAGAGGAACAGAGAGTGCATATTGAGTGCCCTGTTTAGTATCGTTATATTATGTTCTAACGAGAAAAAGACATTGTAATAATTTTAGTCCAAAAAGAAATCAAAACTCAATTATTATTAACCAGAGAATAGTAAAAAGCAACAAAATAACATTCAATTAAGTATCCATATCGTCTACTTCATGTAATTGAAGAAATCTTTTGAGTGCAGCAGGCTCCTCATAAGTAGTTGTTTTATCCTTATGTCACCTTAAACGAGCAGGAATGGATTAAGCCAAGTCTAGCATTTATTGCTCTCAACCGGGTGCGGCTATCCCAGAATAGTTTCCAGCGATCTGCACTAACCTTCACTACATCCGGGGAGAAAAATAATCTGTGACCGGTCCAGATAATTTGCTTTTTTGTTTTAACAGCAGACATAACCTGTAATAGGTCCGTATATTGCAATAAAAACAAAATAACTCATGGTTTTGTAGAAACTCTAGGACCTAGCCTGTGCGCCCTTGGTATATTAAGAGAAGTGGTTGTAGACATATCAAAAAGCTTTGTAAAAAAACGTTTGAAAATAATTTGTCGGATCGGAACCTTCAATGCTTTCTGGAAGACCATAAATGCGAAAATTATTCCTGCGATATCCATGGTCGAATGTGTGCTTTTTAAGTGAAGAAATCTCTTGATTCCAGATGGGAGATACGCGAAGTTGCAAGCTGCAGACTCTCAGTTTTTTGTTCTACCATGGAAACACATGACTCAAGAGAGGACCATTTCTCATCTGTGTGTTGTAGCGTCTTGGTAGTTTTTTTCCATGAAAGTTTTCAATGACCGAATTTCTTCAAGAATGACCTCCATAGAGTCCGGGGTAGATTTCACTGGAGATGGAGGATCCTTTTTAGGTCTTCGTTTGGTCCTGTCAACATTTTATTTAATGAAAAAAGTTTCGGAATGGCACCTGAATAAGCTTCAACTTTCTGAGAGATGGCATCATCCATATTGTTATGAGTAGAGTCTGAATCAGACTGAATAACGTTGGTAGAGGCACCAGAAACTTTCAGGTTTCTTATTTTTCCCATATCTGAAAAAGAAAACGGAGAAAAAACTGAGGTGTTGATAGTAAATTGAATAATTTTGACAAATAAGAACAGCAAATGAAATTACGCAGAAACACACAATAGGATGGGACCAATTCAACTTCCTGTGAATAGAACAGGTTTGTCATGAAAAATGTCAACGGGCCCAGGGTCTGAAGAAAATGAGAAGAAAATTAAACAAGTTGGTCGGGAGACGTGGAGAGCATTTGGTAAAAACTCACACCGGAAATTCAAAGTCCTATTAAAGACCAGCAAAGCCTAATAAAATGGAAGCACTATGATGAGGAAACAAATTGGTACTGAAAAGGAACTTCAAAAGCGCTTGCCAGGCTGTCTTTGAGGAACAAAAACAAGAAAAAAGCATATTGCAGGGCCCAGACTGACAAGGCCATTGTGAAAAACAAGTTATTTTTTGTGATTCCATTCCTCTCATAGTTGTTGCACCTGTGATTTTACTAACCTGTAGATGGAGCTCATCAACGACGAGAGCCTCAAAGTGGCAGAATTGAGTAAGCTTGGCAAAGAGAGAGGGCTAACCTTTTAGAAAGGGGCCACAAAGCTGGACTTTCAAATAGTCCTCAGAGCCTTTGAGGAGGTCCACAGGATGCAAACTGCAACAAAAGAGCAGGAGTGTCCTGACCCTGAGAAAGAAGAGGTGGATGAGGAAGATGATGGACATGCCTTGGCCACGGGCCCAGAGCTGCAGCAAGAGGAGGAGATTGACCACAGGGGTCAGGTCTCCTACTGTATCTGTGGCTGGGAGCTAGAGCATACTGACCCCAGCAGATTTGGAGGTTAGGCTGAGAGATTTGAAACTGCAGCTGGCCAAACAGACGTTGGCTACAGAAGAGAAAAAGGTTGAGGCAGAAAGTGCCTTCACAAAAAGGAAGCTAGCTTTGAAGGATAAGAAAATATTGCTGGCACATAAAATGACCCTAAGAAGTCTCTCCCAGCAGAAGGGGCGGGGAAACATTGAAACCCCAAGGGAGTGCTCTAAATGCCCCCAAAACAGTTTCTCAGGGAGGGAGTCCCAGTCTAACCCTGATCAGTAGATCAGAAGAAACCCCAGCGCCAATGCCCCAGTTAGTGTTTGAGGAGTAAAGAAGTTACCCTAGGATCCCTGAGTGACGCAGAGATGGTGCCAAAGGCTCACAAGCCTGACAATACCAAGACGTATAGGCAGTGGCTCACCATAAATAGACAGAGGGTGGAAGCTCTGAGAGATGCAGCAGCCAGTAGGACTACTGTTTGGTGTCTTCTGGTGTCCTCCGAGCAGGTAGTCCACCAGGTTGTGACAGCAGACAAACCGATGAGTCACTAACCAGTGGCTCTGTTTCACTTTGAATTGTGGGGGTAAGGGGGTGCTCAGTTTTGTTAAAGGTAGCTGTGAGCCATGCCTGTTGACTGTCTGTTGGGAAATTACCCTGAGCACACAATCTGGAACGAGGTGGAGCTCAGGTCCCACTTTGAGATGTGAGGATTGACTGAGTGGGTGCCTGAGAGGAGAGTCAAAACAACCTGAAGCCTGGAAAAATGGCCCAGGTACCTGCAAAGAAGGGGAATGAGCAGGGGCATGTGAGACCCACCCCATAAGTTCCCAAGTTCCGGAGGAAGCTGACCCTGAAGGTGACGCCCGGAACCTACATGGGAAGATACTGCTGCCCAGGGAACCTACCTGAACTAGTGGATAGCAAGCTGAAGGAGGCCCCTCCCAAGCAGATTTCAACCAAGTGCGGAAGGCGTGCCCCACTCTTGAGGGCCTACGGAGGTAGACAGAGGCCCAGGCAAATGAAGACACTTCTGGTGATCACCTCATCTAATGGGAGAAAGATGTCCTGTATAGCGAGCTTCGGTCCTGGAGCCTGGGTCAACCCATGTGTTGGTGGCCCCCTCTGCTACCTGGCCTTCCTACAGGAGCTTGCTTATGATTTACCCCTGGTAGGATATCTGAGGCATGTCAAAATCTGTGACTGATTGGTCATCCACTTTTACTGGCCCTAGATAAGTGACCACAGATGCATTCTGTTGGTCCTGCACTTCCTGGCAGACCAGTTGGAAGGCAGGGATAAAGCGGAATGCTTCCCTGCTCCCCTTCTCTGTCATGGGAACCCCCTTTGGAGGGTGGGAATCAATATCGTAGGGCCTCTGGTCCCAAAGACAACCCTAGTTAACAGGATTATCTTGGTCTTGGTGAACTTTACCGACTGGTCCCCTTAGAGATCATTGACTGCACCCGCATTGGCCAGGCCACTGATGGGGACGTTTACCAGGTTGGTTTTCACCAAGGATGTTGTGTCTGATGGGGGCACCAACTTCATGTCAGCAAGCATGAAGTAAGTGTGGTCTGAATGTGGGGTAAGATACAAGTTCTCCACACTGTACCACCTCCAAACCAATGGGCTTGTTGAGAGATTCAACAAGACCCTCAAAGGCATGATTATGGGTCTGTCAGAGCACTTGAGGTGTTAGTGGGACGTCCTCTTGCCGTGACTGTTTGCTTTCAGGGAAGTTCCTTAGAAGGGAGTTGGATTATGATCCTTCAAACGTCTGCTTGGCCATCCTGTCAGAGGGCCTCACAGCCTTGTAAAGGAGGGTTGGGAGCACGTTCCCAGGAATTCCCCCAGGATGTAGTGAGCTACAGGTTGGTCTTCGGGTCTCCGATGAATCACTAATAGAAGAAGCAACTGAGAACCTGGAGGCCAGCCAAGAAATCATGAAACAATGGCATGACCAGATGGCCACTCTGGTGGAGATGCAACATGGCTAAACAAGCGTGGGTGATGGAGCCTGTGGCCCCCGGGTCCTTGCAGGACCTTTGGACCAGGCCCCATGAGGTCAAGGAATGGAGGGGGGGCACCTAGCTGGTGGACCTCCAGATCCCCAGGAAACCCTCTGAGGGTCATGCATGTCAGTCACCTTTAGGTCCACTTTGAGAGGTCTGAAGTCACCATGCTCTTGGTGACAGATGCAGGTGAGGCGGAGAAGAGAGAACCTCTCCCAGGCCTCCTTTTCTCTAAAGAGCAAGATGCTTCAGTGAAGTGTGTGATCCTCTCCCCCCTCCCTGTTTCCAGACCAGGAGAGAGAATCCCACCAGTTGCTAGGGCAATCAATTTTCCTTCCTGTTCTCATTTACCCCCGGGCTCACCACCTGATGTACCCATGGTATCGACACGGGGGACAACATGCCTGTCAAGAATATAATCTACAGTCTGGAAGTGAGAGCCAGTTTCAAGGATGAGTAGCCCAAAATGCTAGAATTGGAGGTGATTGAGCACTCCAATAGCCTATGGCCCAGCCCAGTGGTGCTGGTGCCCAAGGCTGCCCCCCTTCCCACAGGCGCCACCCCAGAACTGTGGTTCCATGTGAACTATTGAGGCTCAACTCAGTCACCAAGACTGATTGATGCTCAGCCCACCCCGAGCTGATGAGTTAATTGATCGGTTGAGAGCTGCCTAGTTCCTGGGTACTTTTGACCTAGCGTCTGAGTACTGGCAGATTAACTGAGGGGGCCAAGGAGAGGTCAGCTTTATCCACCACAGAGGGCTACCTTAAATTCAGAGTGATGTCCTTTCGGTTAAAGAATTCCCTTGCTGCCTTCTGGAGATTGATCAACCGGTTCCTTGCTGTCTTCAGCTCCAGCTGGGATGACCACCTGCACCATCTCCAGGCAGTGCTACCGGCCCTGCAGAGGGTAGGCTTGACTGTCGAGGCCAGTAATGCAGAGATCAGTTGTGTGTGTACATGGGCCACAAGTCGGTGAGGGTAAAATTACAGCTTCTCCAGCCTAAGATACCTACTTAGGCCTCACTGGATATTGTAGGAGATTTGTTAAGGTATATGGCATCATTGCTGCTCCCTTAACAGCTGTCTTCTAAGAAGCGGGCCCAGAAAGGGGTGATTAGGATAGAGGTGTGATAGATTGCCTGCAAGGTTGAGAAGTTACAGCATTAAGGTAGGCCCTTAGTGAATGGCCAGTGCTTGTTATGGCCGGCAGTGGTCCTCTGGCTCCCCGGCCACATTGACCTGCAATGATTGGAATCCACGGGTGGAGACCCTGTCAGGTACAGAGGCCTGCAAGCAGATGGAGTTGAACAAGTTAGCCCCAGGGGACTCCATTTGGAGTAGGGACACTGAATGGTGGGATGATTGAAGCCACTAAGGATGCCTATGGCCCTGTGTGGTATGTAAAACTTCTGCTATTGACGTCACAGTGGCATACGTTGACTCGAACCCCCTTCCGCCAACACCCCTCCAAAAAAACACAGCAGGTACAACCGACTCTTGATGCGCAGGCACAGCATCAGGGGGAGTGACACACACCCCTAACCTGTACCTGGCACTCACTGGGTCTCTAAGCAGAACTTAACTGCAACCCCTTGGATACATGATTTGAATGGGGTGTTGATACTGCTGAAGGTTCATGTTGTGCGCCTGAGCACACTCCACCCCATTTCACTCCCAAGAGCCGGTACAGTGATCCTCTGAGTCCATGGTGACCTCAGGCATGCAGCAACAACCGCTTTTGCCCACTCTGTATAAAAAATAAGAGGCACTTGGTGTTCGCTTCTGCTACATATGGCGCATGTTAACAGAACGCACCAGCATATCTGACTTCGAAGAGCTGGATCTGCTCTCTACAGGTCCCAGATACACCTACTTGTGCAACTCGATGACCACTCACACCCGCTGGAGCAGTAGCAGTGGACTGAGCACTCTAGGGCTGTTTGGCAGAGGCCATCCTTCAAGCTAATAAGGAAACTTGGGTGTCTCTTTAAGTGAGAATGGATGTTATCCTGGTGGATGTGTCCCTATTGAGGCAAGATCTCAGCCACACAGTTGTTTGCGTGACAGAGGCAGAGGGAGGCGGCATGCATCTGCATCCAGGAAAGAAAGACCCTAGCATCTACATAGGCCCTTGCCACAGCGGGGCACAACTGCTTCATGGGCTAAACCCCAAAGGAAAAGAACGTGACAGCAATGACAACAGCACAACCTTAGCACATTTCAATCAAGCCTCCGTGAGTGGCGCGGTAACAAGTCCACTCCACAGGACAGAAGCAAAACTGGTGGGGAATCCAGACTCTACGGATGTGAGGCACTGACTGAACCCCTAGGTACGCTACCTAATCCAGCCTTGTGAGAGACATTGTGTCTTGGCAGGCTGTTCATCTATGGACTTAACTGTTAGCTTACAGTGTGTGCGTGGGAGGGGAATACTTCCACATCATTGCTATTTGCTCACTTTAGCGCTATTAACTTTAATGCTGTTGTGGGTGGGAAAGTTGAGTCACTTGGTTAGTGTATTCCCTTGTGTCCCAAGTTATATGGTCTTGACAGAATTTCACTGTTTGTACAGACGACTGATACTTCTGGGAATGAAGTGTGGGAGGGTTGAATTTGTGGGGGGGCGGGGTAGGATAAGAGGATCCATTTTTGGCAGTTTATATGCACTTTGAGACAGTGGTATGGGGGTTCCCTTTGGTGAACAATCTATCATGAGAAACTGCCCATCTGATGGGGTTTGAGGCCACCGTGGTGATGCGGGGTGGTGGTTGGAAACGGGACATTTCTCCATTTCGCGTTCACTCCTATAGCTCTCATAACAACATACATAAGGAACCTGGCATTTAAAGTGATCACCTGGAATGTTGGTGGCCTTAATGATATGGTAAAGCGGGAAGCAACATTTCAGTGTGTCATGCAACACTTCTCCACCATTTGTATACTGCATCAGACACATCTCTTTGGCACGGAGTGTTCATTTCTAAGGGAATACAGGTTCAATAGTATTTCAAGGTATTTACAAGAGATGTATATGGATGGTCACCCTTGGTAACTAGTAAGTCATTGCCCCCATCGACTCTAGCCAAGAAACATTGAGCACACCTTTATCAGACAGCATTACTGAGGTGATTGTGATAGGGGACGACTTTAACGCTACCATGGATGGCACAGTCGACACATGTCGGGAACATCCAGCAAAGACACCTAGAAGCGCGTTCCTCCTATATTGGAATAGTTCTCTGGGACTTTCCAATGTGTGGAGGAAGTGGCATCCAAGTGATAAAGCATATTCGTTGTATTTGGCTGTGCTTCAGTCCTCGTGCGCGTTGACTATTTTTTCTCCACAGCAGATCTGAAATCCGTCACAGGTGTCCGCGTTCTACCCCGTGGCCTCAGACTCTTCTCTGGTAAAGATGTCCCTGAGAAACACTTATAGGCGAGCATAAGGGATAAGGCACAGCAACAAAAGCTAGCTCGCAGATGACGACTTTTCTGCTTTCAGTCATGAAAAAACAATGTCTTCTATTGAACTAAACACCGGTTTGCTCCCTAAAAATGAAACCCTCTGGTAGGCTTACAAGACCGATGCGAGAAAATGCCGGCTCGCAACCCCGCCTGGAGAAGCGTCCCGCGCCGGGGAGGTACCGGGCGCTTCTGAGGGGTTGGTGATCCGCGGTATGCCGTGGACGTGGTCCCACCCAACAGGGGCAGAAACAGTGTCAGATGCGGGCTGCGATCCGCTGGATTCAACTCATCCGTAGTTATGAGGGAAAGAAATGCTATTTTGATAGAGTAGAGCTAGCGCTTCACATAATTCCTGGGAGTGGTCAATAACAATCTGGGGGATTAGGGAGGCTCTTAATATTGAAGAGTTCTCTGGAAGAGTTCTTTGCTGCTTCTGTTTTAAAGGGAAATGACTAGTGCAATATGCGGGTCCTCATTCCAGGGGGATTATTTCAGTCAATGCAGCCCAAGAAGTTGAGTACTGTGCACTGACAAATCAACACCACCGATGATACACCATAAGGGCTACTTTTCCTAATCGAGCCATATCAGTGGTCCCCCATGAGGATCTAAGCTATGTGAAAGGCTATAGTAGCATCCTGTGACATCACATGCGACATGATAAACGTATGCTTGTGTGTTAATAACATATTCAAAACGATTCGGATTTATAAGATTTGCTTTACTCTAAACTCAACTGATAAAACATTTCAGGCCAAACATCTAGTCACTTCACTCCTTGGAAGACGCATCTGTGAAGCTCTATGATACTGAGTGTATTTGTTGTGATCTGAAAAATGTTTTTGACATTGATGCAGCCTGGAGAGCTTCCTTGTAGACCTTGATGGAATAACTCTTTTTCAGTTGCTGAAACATATGGATATATTGTTTTCATTTATATTTTTATTTTGTTTAATTTTTCAAAACGGAATATGCTTTTTGGCAATTAGTTTGTGATGCAGTCGAAAAAAATGATGTAGCATCATTAACCTATTAAACCAGTGCTAGTTGGTCCTCGTGGTGCCTTATCTGGCACGCTGCTGCACAGGTTTTCATTGCAGACGCAGGCCAATCTGTACAAATCAACTCCTAGGTAAGAACTTGATTTCTTTATAACCACCGCATCGGCAGTGCTTGTTTTCAGCAAAAAGCAGCGCAAACTGCAGAGCTGGTTAGTGTGGGGCACGACAGTCGAGAGGTAAAGGAGTGAGGTTTGATGATCCGGGATCGCCAGATGAACCTGGGGATGCTCAAAGTAAGGCTGCTTCAGTAGCAATTCGCAGGCTCTATAATCATTTGGAAACGCCCTCGATATCTCCCTCAGTCATTCAAGCCACATTTCTTTGTATTATTGATTACGGGCAGCTGGTGCTACCGAGGAAACTGCCTCCCTGGCTGGACTGCACACAAGCTCATTTATTGAGGCAAACTTTATACCTGCCCAACTCAGCTGCGCAGGCGCACATCAGACTAGAATTCAATTTACAGAGACCCTCGTTAGCACTCATGCGTCACTTTGTAGCAGCTGGCCACAGGATACGCAATGCTAAGGCTAGTAGCCTAAAAGGTTCTGTACATGGCGTGCTCCATCACTGAAGCAGGCAAGATTTAACCCCAGTCCGATTACTTAAACGGCGCATTCAACACCCTGCAATTTCGCCCCCGCTGGCACCTACCAGCATCAACAGCAATTTTTTAATCTGACGCAAAAAGGCAAGTCAAAATCTTATCCTTTTCATTAGATTTGGAGGCTCTCAGTCTAAAGAAACATTCTGATTATACAAGGGGTAGTCTTGAAATTACCTTCTGTCACCTAAATCAAAGCCAAACAGACTACTTTATCTGCATCCGTATTCCTGTGTATTCCTTTAATGGAGTTTTGACTAGGGTGACCACCTGACATGGAGGCAAATTCAGGGCGGGACTGTTAAAAATTCAGGACAAAGGGTCAAAATCCAACAGAAGAAGCACTGTCAAGTGGTTGAATAAGCAGCACCCTCCCACCCTGGCAAACTCCACCAGTGTGATGGTACATTGGTAGTGCTTGTGGAGGGCGGGTAGGGGCCGGCCCCTTTGAATGTTGGACCCTGGGCAATTGCCCACTCTGTCCACGTTTTAAAATGGCTCTGCAGTTGAGCCAAGCCTTAACCAATGGTCTGGCTGATACCTAAATGCCAAAGAGCTTGCAGAACCTTCAAAATATTTGGGAAACAAATTACACAACAAACAAAATATAAGAATATGCTAAATTATTTGAAATGTAGAAAGTGTTTCTTTAATGCATGGAAGTGTTTCAGTTTAGCATATTAGATCACAACATTGCACTGACATTAATTTGAATTAGAAGTTTCTAAACATGAACCTTAAAACGTTTATTAAGGTAAACATAATTTACGACGACGCCGGAACAATGACATGCCTTTACAACGATGCCTGAACAACAAATGTGTCTTTACAATGACTTCTTTACCACAAGTGTGTGTGTGTGTGTGTGTGTGTGTCTGTCTGTCTGTCTGTCTGTCTGTCAAATACTCCGCTTCAGTCACTTCCTTCTACCGGAAAAAAGACGGACACGGACCACCGTTAAATTGTGCTGGTAATTTTATTTCAGACTGTCCACCATAACGCGTTTCGGCCTACCACGGCCTTGATCACATGACAGTGCTGCATTGTGGGATCAGCTTATTTAAAGTGACAGGTGCTTTAACCATACAAATGGACACCGAAAACAGACTGCTTAGACATAAATAAATATATACACACATAAATATATGCAGAAATAAATACATCAATGTGAAATTGAATAAAACATATACTCTATGGTTTTAAAATCACTGTAAAATACCTATTTAAACCTGTATTGTCAATATTTATATTCCCATACACATTGATAACTTGTTTTGTGCGAAGTTGCCTCATCTAAAATGTAGAAAGTGTTTCTTTAATGCATGGAAGTGTTTCAGTTTAGCATATTAGATCACAACATTGCACTGACATTTATTTGAATTAGAAGTTTCTAAACATGAACTTTAAAACGCTTATTGAGGTAAACATCATTCACGACGACGCCGGAACAATGACATGCCTTTACAACGAATGTCTTTACAATCACTTCTTTACCACAAATATATATATGTGTATGTGTGTGTATATATATATGTTCCAGCAATGCAATGAAACGCGGCACACACCTTAGCAGTTGAAAGACTTTAATTCAACAAAAGCTCTCCTCCTCCCTACACGTTTCGAACTTCACGTTCTTGGTCACGGTAGTATTACACAAGTCCCTTTACTATTTTCTCTTTTATACTCGGTGTCCACGTTAGCCCTTTATGAGGCATTGTGGTCCCAGTAGTTTACTCAATTCAATCAAACTTTATTACTTGCAATCTATGCACTACGGGAGATAACCGACACATTTAGAAATTGACTAATGTATCTGTTTACACTCTGGGCATTGTTTTGAATTATCGTAATTCATACCAACAGTGCCTTTCACTAAATTCATGGCTAAGTGCCCTAAAATCTAATAGCTCTGAGACAAGTTTGTTTATTAATATATCTAAACTGCTCATTCATCATAATATTCTCAGAGTAAATATCCACATTAATATATTGCTTAGTGCATATACATTATTTGATCATACTTAGATTAAATCACCCTAGGTGCATAGAAACAAAGAAAACTACTACTAATGCCATACTAATAATTGTGTTTAAATTTTTGCGGGCTCATGGAATTTTACTATTTCATCAAGGATAGTATCTCATCATTTTTCAATTGATTAATGTCCCAATTAAACAAGTTCTTCAGATGATGGGTCTTCTTCTACAGGTGCACATACATTTCTTCGTCCATGTTTAATCCTCCCGGGGTCTTTGTCTTGAACCGGATGATAAGTTTGGATTCCAAACGTCTTAATTTGAGCATTCGATTGCCTCCTCTCTCATGTTGTCGGACTGTTGCCAGACCTGAATATTTGAAATCTAGCCATGTTTTTCCAGGATGAGTGCTCATATGTTTGGCCGTAACATATGAAGTATCATGGTTGACTGTGGCTCGTACATGCTCTAATATTCTTTTCTTGAGTGGGCAGATTGTACTGCCAATGTACCTCTTTCCACAGAAACACTCAATTAAATAGACAACATAAGATGTTTCACAAGTGATTGTTTCCTTGATTTCTAGCGTGCCTCCTTTGGGATCTTTAATAGATTTAAGGTTCTGTCCAATTTTGCACGCTTTGCAATTCATGCATTTCACAAATCCCCTTTGTTTGATTTGTAGCCAAGATTCTTGTTTATTCATCCGAAAATGACTATTTACAAGTGAATCGGATAAAGACGGGGCTTTTCTAAATGACACTAGAGGATATTCCCCTACCAAATGGCCGATATCAGGATCTTTTTTTATTACGCTCCAATACTTGGTCAGGATTTGTCTAATTTGAAAACTTTCACGGCTATATGTCAAAATCAGGCGTGGTGCATCTTCTCTTGGTCCTGCTTGTTTTTTGTTCTTTTCTTTCCTGTTATCAATTAATGTCTCCGCCCTGGTTTTTGACCTCGCTTTATGTTCACCCTTCTGCACATCTCCATATTTGTATCCTCTTTGGAGGAAACGTTTTTTAGTTTCAACAAACTTGATTTCCATTTCTTTCAATTCAGAACAATTTCTCTTCATTCGAATAAATTCTCCGTATGGGATACTTTTCTTAAGAGACGAAGGATGAAAGCTCATTCCATGCAATAAACTGTTAGTTGCTGTCTTCTTCCTATGGACAGTTGTGTGGATTTCATTAAATTTGATATACACTTTAGTATCCAGGTAGTCAATCTCTTGGCTATTTATGTTGTGTGTAAATTTTAATCCCACTTCGTGGCATTGTTTTGAATTATCGTAATTCATACCAACAGTGCCTTTCACTAAATTCTCCTAGTGACGATAGTCGTAGTCTCGCTATATACGTCAATAAGCCATGAGATCGGAATGAAAGCGATACGCTATTTTTTGCAACAGAGACCAAAAGTGGAATACAAACATACCATGATGCTAATGAACATGATTGAGCTGTGCCTCAATAATAACATCTTCCTGTTTAACAAGAAGCTCTACGGTCAAAAATGTGGGACTACGATGGGAGTTTCCTTCTCTCCAAGCTATGCTAATCTCATGATGGGATGGTGGGAGAGGAGCATAGCTTGGAGAGAGGAGAACGACCATCATACGTCCAAGATAGCCCTATGGCTTCGTTTTATTGATGACCTCTTCTTGTTATGGAGAGGTACCGAACTTGAATTTCTGGAATATCTAAAAGTCCTCAATGAGAACGAAGTGGGATTAAAATTTACACACAACATAAATAGCCAAGAGATTGACTTCCTGGATACTAAAGTGTATATCAAATTTAATGAAACCCACACAACTGTCAATAGGAAGAAGACAGCAACTAACAGCTTATTGCATGGAATGAGCTTTCATCCTTCGTCTCTTAAGAAAAGTATCCCATACGGAGAATTTATTCGAATGAAGAGAAATTGTTCTGAATTGAAAGAAATGGAAATCAAGTTTGTTGAAACTAAAAACGTTTCCTCCAAAGAGGATACAAATATGGAGATGTGCAGAAGGGTGAACATAAAGCGAGGTCAAAAACCAGGGCGGAGACATTAATTGATAACAGGAAAGAAAAGAACAAAAAACAAGCAGGACCAAGAGAAGATGCACCACGCCTGATTTTGACATATAGCCGTGAAAGTTTTCAAATTAGACAAATCCTGACCAAGTATTGGAGCGTAATAAAAAAAGATCCTGATATCGGTAATTTGGTAGGGGAATATCCTCTAGTGTCATTTAGAAAAGCTCCGATTCACTTGTAAATAGTCCTTTTTGGATGAATAAACAAGAATCTTGGCTACAAATCAAACAAAGGGGATTTGTGAAATGCATGAATTGCAAAGCGTGCAAAATTGGACAGAACCTTAAACCTATTAAAGATCCCAAAGGAGGCACGCTAGAAATCAAGGAAACAATCACTTGTGAAACATCTTATGTTGTCTATTTAATTGAGTGTTTCTGTGGAAAGAGGTACATTGGCAGTACAATCTGCCCACTCAAGAAAATAATATTAGAGCATGTACGAGCCACAGTCAACCATGATACTTCATATGCTACGGCCAAACATATGAGCACTCATCCTGGAAAAACATGGCTAGATTTCAAATATTCAGGTCTGGCAACAGTCCGACAACATGAGAGAGGAGGCAATCGAATGCTCAAATTAAGACGTTTGGAATCCAAACTTATCATCCGGTTCAAGACAAAGACCCCGGGAGGATTAAACATGGACGAAGAAATGTATGTGTACCTGTAGAAGAAGACCCATCATCTGAAGAACTTGTTTAATTGGGACATTAATCAATTGAAAAATGATGAGATACTATCCTTGATGAAATAGTAAAATTCCATGAGACCGCAAAAATGTAAACACAATTATTAGTATGGCATTAGTAGTAGCTTTCTTTGTTTCTATGCACCTAGGGTGATTTAATCTAGGTATGATCAAATAATGTATATGCACTAAGCAATATATTAATATGGATATTTACTCTGAGAATATTATGATGAATGAGCAGTTTAGATATATTAATAAACAAACTTGTCTCAGAGCTATTAGATTTTAGGGCACTTAGCCATGAATTTAGTGAAAGGCACTGTTGGTATGAATTACGATAATTCAAAACAATGCCCAGAGTGTAAACAGATACATTAGTCAATTTCTAAATGTGTCGGTTATCTCCCGTAGTGCATAGATTGCAAGTAATAAAGTTTGATTGAATTGAGTAAACTACTGGGACCACAATGCCTCATAAAGGGCTAACGTGGACACCGAGTATAAAAGAGAAAATAGTAAAGGGACTTGTGTAATACTACCGTGACCAAGAACGTGAAGTTCGAAACGCGTAGGGAGGAGGAGAGCTTTTGTTGAATTAAAGTCTTTCAACTGCTAAGGTGTGTGCCGCGTTTCATTGCATTGCTGGAACATATTATTGCGGAGAACGGTCTTCTCTCCGCCGTGAGCACCGGCTGTGAAAGTGTTCCCTCGTGCGAAGATCAACTTTTTGTGTATATATATGTATATATATATATTTTAGGACAAGAGTATTTTTAGGGTTATGGGTGGGTATGGGTTTTTGGGTAGCAAGAGTATTAGGGTTTAGCGTGGGTATGGGGTTTTAGGTGGAAAGAGAATTTTTAGGGTGGGTGTGGGTTTAGGGGTTAATAGCGCAAGAGATGAACAGATGAATACGATATATATGTTCACACACACCCGCATATATATATATACATATATATATATATATATATATATGTATATATTATAGGTAAGTATTATACTTGGCTAATATTATGGGTAAGTATTAACCATATATATATATTAGTTGCCCGGTTGAAGGCGTAAGCCGAAACGCGTTGGCATTCCATATTGGGTGTTGCTTGAACTAAAAATTTACAAAATAAATATTGAATGAGCACCAGAATTTCGAGTGGCACCCCTGTTAGAGCTATAATTACGGGGGAAGTGCGGCCGAATCATCCGAAAGTGGTGGTTTCAGGAAGGAATATATATATATATATATATATATATATATATATATATATATATATATATATATATATATAATATATATATTCACTGAAAAAACCATAGGTTTCAGGGACGTTATAGTTAGAAATTAGCATTTAAAAAACCTTAGAAATTCACTGGAAAAACCACAGGTTTCAGGGACGTTATAGTAAGTTGGACATTTCACTCGTACAAAACCAGAGAAATTCGACCATTATAGTTAGTTGAGCAAACTAGAACTCGCGCCCGCAATGCACTGCTGATGACATCACATATTACATCATTCATGACATTGTCAGTGACATCACTGATGACAGCACTGATGACATCTCAAATGACATCACTGATGACATCATCCACGTGATAATCTGATGCACCTCCTCGTACCCTAATATAACCTTTGATACACCCACTCTAAAATACAGACTACCATTTTCGAAACCATAGACACACCAACACCAGTTACTACATACCCACTCACTGATTCCTAGGTCTACACACACATCCACTCAGTCACCCATTCAGTCACTCATCAATACAGCACTATCATATGCACTCATACACCTATACAGACACTCGCACACCACCACTCATCCATCGAGTTACTCACACACCTAGTCAGTCATGCAAAGAATCAATCACACTCCCATTTACTCGCCTATACAGTTATACACACACCACCTCACTTATTCATACAGATACTAACACAGACTTAGTCTCTTATACAATCACTGATACAAGCACACACTCATCCATACAGCCACTCTCACAATCACTCACTCTCACATAGTCATTTATATGCTCCAACACTCACATATACTGCCTTTTACATATGTATTTACTCACACATGTACCACTGAGACATACATTCAATCACCAACACACCCATACACACTCAACCACCCATACAGCCCTTGACAGATGCACTATTGAACCCATACACCCAGTGAATCACCCACTCACACATCTATGCACAGTCACACACCCCCACCCACCCGCACAGACACTCTGGCACCCATACAGATACTCAGACAACCAATCAATAACCCATATAGACACTCATGTAGCTACTCACCAACCCATGCAGCCACTTACACACCAACTGACAGACTGAAACAGACATTCACACAGTTTAGTCACTAACCCATGCATTCAGTAAGACACATTTAATCACTCGCGTATACAGTCAGTCACGCACCTACTAAATCATCCATTCAGACACTTATACACCCAGCCATTCTTCAATACACCTTGGCGTATATATATATATATATATATATATATATCATATTTAAACTTGACAGAAACACAGTCACTGGATGATGTCATCAGTGATGTCATCAGTGATGTCATTTGAGATGTCATCAGTGATGTCACTGACCATGTCATGAATGATGTAATATGTGACGTCATCAGCAGTGCATTGTGGGGTCGCGAGTTCTAGTTAGCTCAACTAACTATAACGGCTGAATTTCTCTGGTTTTGTACGAGTGAAATGTCCAACTAACTATAACGTCCCTGAAACCTGTGGTTTTTTCAGTGAATTTCTAAGGTTTTTAAATGCTGATTTCTAACTATAATGTCCCTGAAATCTATGGTTTTTTCAGTGAATATATATATATTCACTGAAAAAACCATAGGTTTTAGGGACAGTTGTAGTTAGTTGGACATTTCACTCGTACAAAACCCGTGAAATTCCCCCGTTATAGTTAGTTCAGCTAACTATAACTCGCGCCCCCGCAATGCACTGCTGATGACGTCACATATTACATCACTCATGACATGGTCAGTGACATCTCAAATGACATCACTGATGACATCATCCAGTGACTGTGTGTTTCTGTAAAGTTTAAATATGTTTAATATATATGCCAATGTGTATTGAAGAATGAGTGGGTGTATAAGTGTCTGGATGGATGATTTAGTAGGTGCGTGACTGACTCTATGTGAGTGATTAAACGTATCTTACTGAATGCATGGGTTAGTGACTAAACTGTGTGAATGTCTGTATCCGTCTGTCTGTTGGTGTGTAAGCGGCTGCATGGGTTTGCGAATAGCTACATGAGTGTCTACATGGGTTATTGATTGGTTGTCTGAGTATCTGTATGGGTGCCTGAGTGTTTGTGTGGGTGGGGTGTGTGTGACTGCGCATCGATGTGTGAGTGGGTGATTCACTGGGTGCATGGTTTCAAGAGTGCATCTGTGATGGACTGTATGGGTGGGTGAGTGTGTGTATGGGTGTGTTAGTGAGTGAATGTATATCTTAGTGATACATGTGTGAGTAACTAATATGTCAAAGGCAGTATATATGTGTGTTGGAGTATATAAATGGCTATAAGTGAGTGTGTGATTGTGAGAGTGGCTGTATGGATGAGTGTGTACTTGTATCGGTGATTGTATAAGAGCGTAAGAATGTGCTAGTATTTGTATGAGTAAGTGAGCTGGTGTGTGTGTATAACTGTATAGGTGAGTAAATGGCAGTGTGATTAATTATTTGCATGACTGACTAGGTGTGTGAGTACCTCTATGGATGAGTGGTGGTGTGAGTGTGTCTATGTAGGTGTATAAGTGCATATGAAAGTCCTGTACTGAGTGACCGTAAGTATGAGTGACTGTAGAGGTGAGTGAGTGGATGTGTGTGTAGACCTAAGAATCAGTGAGTGTGTATGTAGTTATTGGTGTTGGAGTGTCTATGGTTTTGACAATGGCAGTCTGTAATTTACAGTGGGTGTATCAAAAGTTATATTAGGGTGTGAGAAGATGCATCAAATTATCACATGGATGATGTCATCAGTTAAGTCATTTGAGATGTCATCAGTGATGTCATCAGTGATGTCACTGACCATGTCATGAGTGATGTAATATGTGACGTCATCAGCAGTGCATTGCGGGGGCGCGAGTTATAGTTAGCTGAACTAACTATAACGGGGGAATTTCACGGGTTTTGTACGAGTGAAATGTCCAACTAACTATAACTGTCCCTAAAACCTATGGTTTTTTAAGTGAATTTCAAAGGTTTTTTTAAATGCTAGTTTGTAACTATGCCTACTGAGGTAGGACATGTGAAGAAAGAAGAAAAACGCACAGAAAGAAGCAAAAGAAATGCAGAAAGAAGCAACAGAAGTCCACAAAGACGAAGAAAAGTGCAGGAAGAAGCAAAAGATGTGCAGAAAGAACCAACAGAGGAGCAGAAAGAGGCCTTGTTCCAAAATCATCCTGTGCCCACAACTTTTTCCGACGTGTACTGATGGTAACTGACTCTGACTAACCAGAGCCAGTGCTATGCTAAAACACACTTAGAATACAGTTAAAACACCTACATACACTAGGGAACACTATGCGTTGGGGTACCCCTGTGATTAGCATGACCTCCTCTGTAAGTCCCTAGTACATAATAGGGCAGGGGGATTAAAACTACCTCTTAAAACGCGCTACAGGGCGCGTTTGCACAGTGGTGAAGGGAGGGGGGGCCTGAGGTGACATGTGTGCAAAGGCGCCCCGTGGCACTTTTTAAGTTGCGGGATTAAGTCCCCTTGAATCCTGAGTGTCCCTGGGGCCCAACTAGCCCCCCAGGTACCTACAGTTAGGACCACAGAGCTGAGTTGCAGAGAGGCGTTCCGAGGCCACGCACCTTTTTTTCACCTCTCTGCAACGCAACTCTGTTGTGCTTACTGAAGGTACCTGGTGGGCTAGTTGGACTCCAGGGACCCTCAGGATTGAAGGGGACTTAATCTCCCAACTTAAAACACGCCACAGGGCCTGTTTGCACACATGTCACCTCAAGCCCCGCCCCCTCCCTTCACCACTGTGCAAACGCGCCCCGTGGCGCGTTTTAAGTTGGGGGGATTAAGTCCCCTTGAATCATGGGGGTCCAACTAGCCCACCCTGTACCTCCAGTATGCGCCAGGGAGCCTCGTTGCAGAGAGGTGTAAAAAGGGGCGTGGCCTCTGTACACCTCTCTGCAACGCAGCTCCCTGGCGCATACTGGAGGTACCTGGTGGGCTAGTTGGCCCCCAGGGACCCCCAGTATTGAAGGGGAATTACTTCCCCCTTCTTACAACGCGCCAGGGGGCGCGTTTGCAGACTGCTGCAGGGAGGGGGCGGGGCCTCCGGCACGATGTCGGTCTTTTTTTTTTTTTTTTAACGGGAAGGGGGCCGCGTGACCCCCCTTCCCTGGGCCTCTATTGGCCCCGGGGACCCCATCCCCCGGGGCCTGAGGATTTTTTTTTTTAACGGGAAGGGGGCCGCGTGACCCCCTTCCCTGGGCCTCTATTGGCCCCGGGGACCCCATCACCCGGGGCATGCCCTCTTTTAAAAAAAAATATATATATTTGGAGGGGGGCTGCGTGGCCCCCCTCCTCAGGCCATTTAAGGCCCCGGGGACCCCATCCCCCGGGGCCGGCCTTTACGTTTTAAAAAAAAATAAAAAAAATTGGGGGAGGGGGGCTGCGTGGCCCCCCTCCTCAGGCCACTAATAGCCCCGGGGACCTCATCCCCCGGGGCCTGGCCACTCGGGGACTGTGGGGGGGTCCCCAATCCCCGCACGGTCCCGCCGGCTCCCCGCGTCCTGCGTGAGTCGGCATTGCTTTTCCATAGAGGGAGCTGCTGACATGCAGCTCCCCTTATGGAAAAGCAATCTGCTTTGCTTCATTGAAGCGCGAGCAGGTTTCCCTGCTCTCACTTCAATGAAGCAAAGCAAGTTTGCAATGACAGGACGGGAGCCCCGCGGCTCCCGTCCTGCCATTGCAAACAGCAGTGTCCCGGGGGTAGGCACCCCGGGACACTGCAGGAGCCGGCCCTGGGGGTGGCGGTCCCCAGGGCCATGGAGGGCTCCAGGAGGGGGGCCACGCGGCCCCTCCCTTCATTAGTAAAGCCCCGGGGCGGTGGTGGTCCCCGGGCTTCGGGGTCCGAAACGGACCCCCACATTTCTTTTGTTAGTGCCCGGGGAGGTGGCGGTCCCGCGGTGTGTGGGGGGCTGGAGCCCCCCACACAGGTCATTATAATTTAAAAAGAAGCCCCGGGGGTGGCGGTCCCCGGGGCTGCGGGAGGGCGGAGAGCCCTCCCGCACCATTCTCTTTTTTAAAGCCCCGGGGGTTGGCGGTCCCCGGGGCTTGGGGGGCCTTCGAGGCTAAACTGTGTGAATGTCTGTATCCGTCTGTCTGTTGGTGTGTAAGCGGCTGCATGGGTTTGCGAATAGCTACATGAGTGTCTACATGGGTTATTGATTGGTTGTCTGAGTATCTGTATGGGTGCCTGAGTGTTTGTGTGGGTGGGGTGTGTGTGACTGCGCATCGATGTGTGAGTGGGTGATTCACTGGGTGCATGGTTTCAAGAGTGCATCTGTGATGGACTGTATGGGTGGGTGAGTGTGTGTATGGGTGTGTTAGTGAGTGAATGTATATCTTAGTGGTACATGTGTGAGTAACTAATGTCAAAGGCAGTATATATGTGTGTTGGAGTATATAAATGGCTATAAGTGAGAGTGTGTGATTGTGAGAGTGGCTGTATGGATGAGTGTGTACTTGTATCAGTGATTGTATAAGAGCGTAAGAATGTGCTAGTATTTGTATGAGTAAGTGAGCTGGTGTGTGTATAACTGTATAGGTGAGTAAATGGCAGTGTGATTAATTATTTGCATGACTGACTAGGTGTGCGAGTACCTCTATGGATGAGTGGTGGTGTGTGAGTGTCTATGTAGGTGTATAAGTGCATATGAAAGTCCTGTACTGAGAGACCGTAAGTATGAGTGACTGTAGAGGTGAGTGAGTGGATGTGTGTGTAGACCTAAGAATCAGTGAGTGTGTATGTAGTTATTGGTGTTGGAGTGTCTATGGTTTTGACAATGGCAGTCTGTAATTTACAGTGGGTGTATCAAAAGTTATATTAGGGTGTGAGAAGATGCATCAAATTATCACATGGATGATGTCATCAGTGATGTCATTTGAGATGTCATCAGTGATGTCATCAGTGATGTCACTGACCATGTCATGAGTGATGTAATATGTGACGTCATCAGCAGTGCATTGTGGAGCGCGAGTTATAGTTAGCTGAACTAACTATAACGGGGAATTTCACGGGTTTTGTACGAGTGAAATGTCCAACTAACTATAACTGTCCCTAAAACCTATGGTTTACTATGTACTATGTTTCTGATTGTCTTATGTTTCAGATATGTAGTAATAAGGCGCAATTGGTGGGTTTGTTTGTCCTTTTCTGATTCATTCTCCTTGGGTTTTAAAAGGGTATCTCTCTCTAGTCTCATGGTTTTGGTAATTGCTGCGTCTATTGTTTTGCTATTGTAACCTCTAGCTAGGAATCTGTTCTTGCTTTCAAGTTGTGTAGTTTTTAAATCCGTTGGATTACTGCAAATACGTTTGATTCTTAACATTTCCCCGTAGGGGATGCTGTTTATCAGATGTTGTGGGTGGAAACTCGTAGAGTGGAGCACCGAGTTTCCAGCTGTTTCTTTTCTAAAAAGTCTTTTCTCCAATTTGTTATTTTTCACTAACACCTTCACATCTAGAAAATTTATACTCTGACTACTGATAGTTGAAGTGAAGCTTAAATTTATCTCATTGATGTTGTATTTTTTACGAATTCATTAGCTTCAATTATTGAGCCATCCCAAATAACAAACATATCATCAATGTATCTTAAAAATAACTTTACATTTTTAGCCATTTGCATATTGTAAACCGCGTTGAGGACCAGCTCCTCCCACCATCCCATATGTAGACAGGCGTAACTGGGGGAGAAGCTGGCCCCCAGGGCAACGCCACGTATCTGTTGGTAAACAGTTTTATCAAACAAAAATACATTGTTCAGACAAAATTGAGTTAGATTGCTTAACATCATGCAATGTGCAGAAAGTCTGGATTTGCCTTTGCCAAGGAAATGTTCTAGCGCCCTTATACCGTCCCTGTGTCTGATGCTGGTATAGAGTGACACTACATCTAGAGACATTAAAAGGTAACCATCTTTCCATTCAAAATGATTGATTTTGTCTAGAAAATCACTCGTATCTCTAATGTACGTTGGCAAGGAATGTACTAATTCTTGTGAAAAATAGTCTATATATTGACTTGCATTTTCCAATAGACTATCTTGTGCGGAAATGATAGGGCGGCCAGGTGGATTTTCTTTGTCCTTGTGTATTTTAGGAATAAAATACATATTAGGTACCGTTGGATTTTCTTTACGTATAAACCTGTACTCGTCCATTGTTAATATTCCTGCGCTTCTCCATGCCAATAATTTCCCATACAGATCATCTTGTATTACTTTTAATGCACCCAAATTGCTGATTTTGTAGCATGACCTATCGTTTAGTTGTGATAGGGCCTCCTTCATGTATTGTTTTCTGTCCCACAAAACGATATTGCCTCCTTTATCAGCATTCCTTACAATCATATTTTTATCGCTTTGTAATTAACTGCTTGTATAGTCTATCTTTTGGGTGCCATTTTTGTTTTGTTTGACATATTTTGTAGTTTAACTTCTTAATTTCATTGGTTACCTGGTCATTAAAAATATCAATACTGTCTCTGGGCATTATGGGATTGAATGTTGATTTTCTTTTGAAAGGTGTAGTTTTCCTATCAGGCATATATTCCTCTAGGGGTAAGGTTGCTGTCTGTATTGCACCGCAGATGTTTTGAGGACAAAATTCTGTATTTGTGTTGACCCCCCGCATGGTGGAGGATTCCATTTGTAATTCCATGAGTGTATCTAATAAAGTTGTATCACCTGCCTGCGATGTTTCTATTTGGTCACTTTCAAAGTTGTTCGTTTCCACCGTTTCTTTTTCTTTTGTCGTTTGTTTTTCTTTTAATAGAGCATGATTTTTTTGAGCTTTAGTTTTCTTATGAATCGGTATATATCCATTCGGGTATTGACATAATTGAAATTTGATTCTGGGCAAAATGAGAGACCTAGCGATAAAATTTGTTGTTCTGCTTTGGTTAGGGTGGTTTCCGTCAGGTTGATAATTGTTTGGGCTGGATTTTCATTTATTGCTGGTTCCACCAGCCTCTCCCTCTCCCTTTTGTATTTTTGTTGTATATTGGCCTCCCGGTTTGCTTTCCTCCTCTGTCTCCGCTTGTGGTTGCGCCTCTTCCTCTGGCGCTCTGCTGTATCCTCGGGCGAAGAGTCGCCCTTCTTTCCTCCACTAAAAAATTAATTTCTTCACCTGGGGATAGATTTGGTAATGTTTGTCTTGGAACTGACGGTTGGCCGTCCAGTTCTGCTTCACTTTCCAGATTGGAACTTAAATCTGAATTGGATACACGTTCATAAGTATTTTTTTGGGTGGATGCATTGGTGCTAGTTTCACTCTGTATTTTCATTTTGTTTGTTTTCATGATATCGTATTTTTTTGAAAAGGTGAAAATACGCCCTGTTTCATAATCCACTCTATCGCGGTGAAACTTAAACGCCTTGCGTTCTTTGATTTTGTCCTCCTCTCTTTTCAAGCGCACTATCATTTCATCTCTTAATTTTTTCTCTTCTTCGCCTTTATTTAGTTGTTTAATTTCTTCATTAAGTGTTTAAATTTTTTCCTGTAATGCTATTCGGTCTATTTCAGCGTATTTCACTAAAATTTCGACCAGCCTTTTGGATGATTCCAAATTGCTTTGAGCCCAATCTCTCATCATATCAGGGTTTGGCTGGTCGTAACTGGGGGCTATTAGTATCCTTAACCCCCTAGGGATTCTGCCCACGTCCAAATAGCGCTGCAAAGACTTATGCTCCCACCACTTGCCCTGTTCAGATTTTGTGAGTTTTTCTAGTGTCCTGAATTTTTCTTTAATGTTCGTGTTTACTGAATTGACAGCAACTTGCGGTGTTCCTACGTTGCTTTGAGGCGTATTACTAAATATTTCAAAGGCTGCCGCCTCTCGGTACCTGAGCGTGTCCTCCGACATATTTGATGGAATACAGTATTTAAAGCAGTAACAGAGACAGGTGATTCAAAAATAAATCCCGCTGTCCCCGCTGCTTGCACGCCACACTCCCCTCAATGCCAATCAACTCGTACCTTGAATGTTCAATCCCCGTCCGGCGCGTGTATATATATATATATATATATATATATATATATATATATATATATATATATATATATATATAGTTTATACTTACCTGTAAAATATTTACATTTTTGTGGTAAACAAAAGTAGTTGTAAAGACTTTAGTTGTAAAGACGCATTAGTTGATCAGGCGTCATTATAATGGCAGGTCGTGGTTCCATCATACATCCATTTATTAACTCTCCCTCCTGACAAAGCCACGAGTGAACAAAGTTTGCGAACTGTCAGGTGTCCCTTATGTCATGGCCAATATTATTTTTATGGATGGAGGAACCTTACAGGGTATTGAAGCATGTACAAGTGAGGTTTAAACACAGGATCCACCTTGAACTAAATTACTTGAATGTGCTCTCGCATATCACTAGCAAGTAAACTAGTCACATGAAGTAACTTGATTTGACTTAAATCACACAATCTAGTCATGCGAGTGAGCCGGGATTTGAACCCAGGTTTCCTGGTCACACATTGTGCAAATAAGCAACTGACTAGATTACTTTCTTTACCTCGAGCCCCTTAAGCACCAAAGAACAGTGTTTTTGTACAATTCTGCAGATGAATAGTACACTGTGGTAAGTAAATACAGATCACTGGTTAATTTCACACAATGTCTAAAAAAAAAAAAAAACAAGGTACATGGGGAAGCTGAGGGATTGCAAGACCACATATGCTAACATCACTGGCTTTTTCAGTGGTCAAAAGGCATTAACAAAAGTAGGGATACTGTGATCCTGAGTGCAATGGGGATGTGGTCAGTCAGTAGGGAGGTAGAATCAAAGATGTAACTAAAAAGAACAAAATATTCTGTAACAATTTTTTGATCTTTCACTTTCAAATAACTGCATATAAAATAATACACACCTGTGAGAAAGTGCCCTCTTTCTGCATGGTTGCCCCCACCTTTTGCTGAACTGCTTTTGTACTTTGACTGAGTGTGCCCTGGGCTCCTGCTAATCAGGTACCCAGGGTCTATGTTCTTTCCCTAAAACTGCATTGAAAACCAAACCCAATTGGCAGTCTCTGGCCACAGGTCGGACCCTGGTAAAGGATACCACAGGTACCCGGGGCACTGTGACCAGGGAAGGCCTCTAAGGGCTGCAGCACTTATTGTGCCTCCCTTAGAGGTCCTGCAGGCGCCGTGTTTTGGTGCAGAACAAAGTGAAGAGTCGACATGGCACAAATCCCTGTGTGCCATGCCTACAACCCACTGCCCTGGCATAGCTCAGCCACCCCTCTAACTGGGTGCAGTATACCAGTGGTGAGTGTACAGGTGCATGAGCCCTGTACCCCTACAGTGTCTAAGCCCATTCTTAGACATTGTAAGTGCAGTAATGCCATTAAGAGTATATGGTGCTGGGAGTTTGTCAATACGAACTCCCCAGTACCATAATGGCTTTACTGAAAACTGAGAAGTTTGGTATCAAACTTCTCAGCACATTAAACCCACACTGATGCCAGTATGGGATTTAATGAAAAATGCACACAGAGGGCATCTTAGAGATGCCCCCTGAAAAATGACCTACCATTAGTGTCCAGGCTGAGTGGCTGCTTTCAGCTGCCACCACCATACATGTTTCTGGTCCCCTGGGTCGAGAGCCTACTGCTCTCGGGGGCCTGAAACAATGCAGCTCCTGGGACGAGGTGCCAAGCCTCCTCCCCCAGGATGGTCAGGGTCCACGAAGGGGAAGCTTCAAAGGCTTGCCGCCTTTGTGAGCTTCCCCAGGCCTTTTGCTGCCTTCAACAACTGGTCCCCACCGGTTCAGACCCCCACTTTGGGCGGGAGAACCAGCGGGAAAACCAAGTGAGGAAGGGAGGTGTGCCCACCTCTGCCAACTCCACCCCTCAGATGGGGGAGGCGAGGTGAAGCACAACTCTCAGTCCCCGCCATCTTGCAGATGGGGGGACCCAGCCAACGAGGGTGAGGCATATGCCCCCCCTCCCACTGAAGGGTGGCATAATAGGGGGTGTACCCACCCCAGGGAAGGGACCCATTGGTCCCAACCTGTTTACCTACCTGTAACGCCCCTAAATCTAGTATTTAGGGGCACCCATGAACCTTGCTTCCTCAGACAAGAAACCACAAGAAGAAGAAGGACCAAACAGCCGTGCCGAAGCTAAGAAGAGGAGGACGCCTACTGACTTGGCCCCAGCCCTACCGGCCTGTCCCCACCTCGACCTGCAGAAGCAAATCCCCGGTGTGTCCTTCAGCCAGCAACCTCAAGAGCCCCGAGGACCTGCCCTGCCTTCAAAAGAAAAGACTCTGTCTCCCGTGAACACCGGATTTGTTCACCCACAGACTCTAGGTCCGGCAAAGTCCGCGAGTCTGCACCCGACGCCCACCGCCCGAGTTCGAGTGGCCCAACACCACGAGCAGGTCTCCCTGGCGATCCTGACCCGAGATCCGGTGACCCCTGACCTGCCTCAAGCCTCCAGCCGATGCTGCCTGCAGCCTCAAACCGGAAGGTCCCCCTGACCGCGACCAGGAGCTGGTAAGAAGATCTGACCTTAAAAGACACCCCAGTGTTGTGTAGTTCCTATATATAACCTATACAGAATCTGCGCGTTCGGATAACATGAACTGTGGGCTTGGTGGCAGACTGACTCTGAGCACCTCCACCGAAAATGTTAGCCTTTTTGCATTAGCTAGCTCACAGTGCCACTAGTGTCTCCTCTTATCGGGGAGAGAATAGTTTCTGGCAACCTCAGAACATGACAACCCTAAATCCCTCAGGATCGTGGAAACAATATACTACTTTTCGCTCAGTCACTCGTGCTCATTTATTCGGTCTCAGAGTCTACACAGAAGAAACTGTCGGGCGTCTTACAATAAGAATTTATTGCACAGTTTTTCTTCTAGTGTAAAATAGATGTGCTGCAACAAGCGTTAGACAGTAGCAGATATATATGATTAGCAGTACAGTGAAAATAAAAGGATAGTACAGTTCTACCATCTTGCAATAATCATGAATACATACATGAATATAAAATGCTTGATAAAATGCGCGTACTCCTACGATGCCTATCTAGATGTACCTAAGTGTACCTAGCATGTGAGTAGGTGTGAAGCCAAGAATCCCTCTAGGATTTGGTCGAACCCCATTACCTGGAGAGAGTGTGTCCCCGTCCTGGTCTCGAGTTGGACACCCCGCAAGGGATGTGTTAGACCACTGTCAGCTGGAGCGTCTGCATGCAGGAGCCTCAGCGTCTCTGGTCAGTGTGTCGGCCTGGAAGTCTCGGTTCCCTCTACCAACCCTATCAAGATGTGCTGTATTTATACAAAAAGTATCTAGGGTTTCTTTGTCCCTTGTTTCTTGTATTAGCCATTGTTGGATTTGAGGATGACGTATGGGATGAACCGTGTACGTAGATATTATGCAGGTGGTGTAGCCCCTGCCTGGTTTCCAAGAACCCTCTTGAACATTCATTCATACTGTATGAGTCCATTGATGGAGTTATAGGACGCTATTTTTCAGTGAAAACCCTCCTTCCGCGCCCAGGACTAGAACTAGGTAAAGGTTCAATCCTAAAGGCTCGTTACTGTGTAATGTAAGGGAGATAATGTAGGTGAAGAAGTATGATATTACCCGGGCCTATATTAGGGTACCTATATAAAGCATAACACCCACTCCTCTTCCGAACAGTCCACAATGATAAAAATGCTAGCGAACTACTGATTTTACTAGGTAGCAGCGCATAAAACTATCAGTGAGCTTCATAAAATGTTGTCATTAAAACCATTTAAAAACCGTCTAATCAGGGGAAGAAAAATTATTTTCGAAAGTTAATATTGGAAATGTCACTTTAAGCCAAAGTCCTAGTTGAGTTCGTTTATGTAAGTCGAACCACTACAAGCGTCAGAAGGCCATGCTTTTCCAGTGAAATTGTCAATTTGAGGAAGTGTTCCAAATCTAGCTGAGGCTTAAAATGAGAAAAGAAAAATTCTGAATACTTTCCCAGCACACGATGAGCCATTTATACATTAAGTGTCCTGGCTGGGAGAAACAACGTCGTTGTTGCTTGCCGCTGCAGAGGACGGTCCTTGTAACACCTCGCAGAGTACGTCAATGGAGCACAAATGATATTCAGAGCTGCCAACAACTGGTGTAGAGGCAGCCGGTGCTGGTGTCGAAACCTCAGTGCTAGTGGAAGAGCTGATGCTCAACCCAGTTGTAAAAGGCGCCTGCGGATTCTAGAGGAATGCAGCCATCAAGATGGGAATACGCTGGGGACATTGCAGTGCATGGGCCTTCAGGGGTTCCAGCCTGGTATTCAAGTCCGCAGGCGTGTCTAATACAAGTGTCAGACAGAGATCCAACACGCATTCTAAACCGCAAAACAGGCATTGAAGAACAGGTAAGATACAGTCCATCCAGACTGGTCTAAACGATAGGAACCAAGAGGCACTAAGTTCTCGTAGGCCAGGTGTGCCCAGATGTTGTACCATGCGCTCACGGTATTTACTCTCCAGGAGTGCCTTTGCCATCTCGTTGGTGATTGGGCCGTCCATTGCGGAGCAGAAAAATGACAATCAGGATTCCTGCGATAGAAAGCAGGATCAGCGGAAGACCTCCAAAAACGCTTCCCAATACAGAGTGTATAAAATTTGGAATAACTCCGAGGATTGTCTGAAAGGTGCTTAGAAATCCTGACCCTATGGTCTTAAATAGGTGTACAATACCACTCGTATCGGACATATTAAAGATACGACCCACCATTTCTGCGAAATGAAAGGGGCAGTTTGTACGTATAAGTGCCTGTATCTCAGTCGAGGTCCTTGCGATTTGAAGAGCGAAGGTCTCTCGAGCGGAGGTTAAGGGTACGGTTTGCTGTAAAAGCTGCTCAAAATATCAAACTGTATAAAGGAAACATTCAACGAAGGCCATAACGACGCCTCCCTGACTGTATTCACTGGGGGAAACAATACTTGCATACAGCAAGTAACCCTGGAGTTCACAGTGACCAGATAGGCAATGCTCGGAAGCATCCCACAGCAACCTTGATCGTTCAGCATCAAGTAACTCCCATTAGAGAGTAGCCTGAACACCGGCGTAATCACTGCCGCTGGAGTCCCTTTCATGTGGCAGGACAAGTTCGCTACTGAACCATTACAGGCTTCGTGCAGGGAAATATCCTGGCACATGAGAGAACCGCTTAAAGCGTTCTTGCAGTTTGCACCGCTTAGAAACACTTCTTGATCCCCACTCCGGCATCGAAATCTGTACGGTAATACCCAAGATTCCTTAATGTATTCCTTACCCAATTTTTCATATTTGCCTGCCTGTTTTTTGTTCAATGCAATACTGAAACTGAAAAGTCGTGACCGGTAGAGTGATGTGTCCATGGATTAGCCATTCTGTGGATGGTGACTCCGCTACCGTAAATGGTAATCTATCCAGTTTCTCAATACGCAGCATTGTATATTTAGCTCCCCTTTGTGCCGTTTCTACCTGTTTATCTGTTAGATTATATTCAGAAAACAGTCGTACTGTTGATAAAATGCCAAGGCACATAGCCTTCACGCAAAGATTGCAGTGTCCAGCTTAATGACATAATAGAACGTAACTGAGATTGCCCGTGTTGTAACATGGCCAAATCTTGTTCCAGTATGTCTATTGCCGAAGATACAATGTTGCCTAAGGAGTAGATACTGGAGGTCAAAGTTGTTAACCCATTATCCACTACTGCTAATGCCTTCTCTAAATTAATACGGTCTATTTCCCGTATTCTTTCTGCGGCCTCTTGTTGGGATATTTTCCAATTTTCATTGTAGACAGCATAAATGCCAGCATATATGAAACGTTTCTGACGCGATTTCCTGGGACCTAGCAAAAAATCCCTAAGATCCATGTCATGTGTGAGTAAGGTCAAGTGTTGTTTCACTTCTGTGAGTGTTGAGGTCTCTAGCCTATCAAGGCACAACTTCCCAACACTGTAGGATGTCACTACCCCTGCGTGTTCTCTTTGTACATAGCGTGGGTTTGGCCTATGGATATTGAACCCTTCGGTTATACCCCCGAATCTTTTCTGACATGTGTTCGTGTCTAAGGGCCAAACCACCCATTTCTTCCAATCAGTGTCTGATCTATTGTACTGTAAAATGTCATCCACTGTTGCCCCTTCTTGTAAAGTTGAATTTTGCCACCCTTCCATCTGTGATGGTGTTGGAAACCGAGGTGTGTTCAGGTCCTTGTTTTTGGCTAGTCCAAGACAGGACATCTGTTGCACAGTGTCATTTAGAAATATCATCTGTTGTGGAATGAGGCATGCTCTAAATAGCGCCTCTGTTTCCTGGACTTGCCAGTCTCTAGAACCCCAGACTGATTTTAAGTCTATTGTGTCCTTCCACAGGTCAAAACCCTGTTCAGACAATTGGTTGATAAAGGAAGCAGAGTATATCTGTTTGGTGTTTGTCAACATAATTTTTAGTGCTGATGTCGGTGCAACCTTGTAGTAATACGAGGTCGGGTCAGTGGTGTTAAACCCCGAAAAATATGAAAACTTCTGTGCAAATGTATGCGAACTACCTTTTGGTGGTGTAGGGCAGTGGTTCCCAAACTTTTTCAACCAGTGGCTCCCTTAACCTATTCACAGTTGGCCGCGGCTCCCCATTATAATACTTAGTTTTGGTGGGTGGGAGGGATGTAAGCCCGGCCTCAGGAGTACTTCCATTTTTCTCCCTGAAAATAAATGGGTTGTGTATGAATGTTCTAGATATGTCTCTCACTGTTCGTGGTTCTGAGTATGGATGTTCGAAGTGGGTGTGTTTTTGAATGTATGCATGGATGAGCATTGTAGATCACTATGTATGTGGATGTAAATGCATTGATATTCTGTGCCTATTTGCATTTGTTTTAGGTTGGTGTATGGTTTTGAGCAATGTTACACATCCTTAGTGGGAGTAGGCACAGGCTTGGATGAACACCACTCCGAAAGTCGTGCGAAACCAGGCTGACTAAGTCCATCAGAAACCGGAAACAAAGTGTCTTTGGTACCCTGGTAGCAGAAAGAGGCCAATATTTATTTTCAATCGTGATGGGGAGGTAAAATTTAAAAAAAAACATAGTTTTAAAACATAAGAAAGGAAAATAACTAATGTCCCAAATCTTAAAAGCACGTTTAAAAAATATTTGAGTAGAGTTTGGGCATAACAGTTAAAACTCCGTAAGGAGCGGAATAAATAAACGTATTTCATTTATTTTAACAAAGCATGGGGCATTCTTGGGAGAAATATAGGGCGCTGATGTTTTTAAAACTAACTTTGGGGAAAATGTTAAAATAACAATCATTTTCCACAGTTTCAAAGCGTTTATGACTAGGAGCCGCAAGAGCAATGCCAGGGGTAGCAATGGGCAAGCCAGGGGTCGCAATAGCGACACCTAAATGATGCCAATGCTTTTTATCAACCACAGAATAACAAAACAAAGAGGGGAAAAAGCAATAATGTTCTAAATGCACCTTGAAGTGTGAAAGCAGCTCAGTTTACAGCTCATTGTGCTACATTAAGAGGACTACTGCTTATGAACTTGAAGTAACAGGAGGATTTCTTTGACAAAGGCACTGATCTTGCAACACAAAATACAAATTTGTGTTCCGCATATTACACCTTGTGTGCTATATGCAGCAGGCACATTAACCCTCTATGCTGCTTTAAGAGGAGCCAAAACTGTGACAGGCAAAACACATCTATGTCTGCATTATTACTACACCAAAGCCAGATTTCACTACCTTTTACACACAACTTCTTGAAACTGGAAGCTCACTTTCATATGGGGCAGCTAACAGCATACACTTGCCATGTACACTGTCGCCTGTATCCATGTGCAGGCGCTGGCAGCAGGGTGAGTGGTACTGCTAGGCCAGCTGGGTGGTCAGCACATGTATCCCCAGCTAATCAAATGCCAGTCATGCACCCCCAGTAGGGACCCATCAGCAGTCCGCACCCTGAACCCACTGCCAAGCTACACCAGCCTGACAGCTTCCAGGCACTGTGTATCCTGCAGTCCCAGGTGCGCGAGTCTTGCAAGCATGCACCCCAACTCTTTGAAGGACTCTCATGCAATCCAAGGCCTCTGTCCAGTTGTGCAGCAAAGCACACGTTTATCAGCGCTTGAAAGGTGAAGCTCAGCGTAGGCCCTGTGGGGAGATCTGCACCTGGTCAGGTGCGTGGCTGACTGAGTTATTTAAACCTGATATACACCAATACATTTTTTTAATGAACTTTTTCTGACTCGCTACAATGGTTTTAATATTCTCGGGTTGCAGGCAGTGTTTATGATCACCAGAAAAGGGGGACCCTTCTACATTAAAAGGAGTGTAGTATTTTAGCAGAACAATTTAGTTTATCAAGCGGCATTGACTACCCTTAAATCTCATCATTTGTAATAGGCTCTGCTTCTGGCGCCTCTCTTTACCTCGTCCTTTTCTCCGGGTAGTAAGTTGTAACTGTTTTGTGGCACAAGATGATTTTTCATTCAAATTACATGTTATTGTATTTTTATGCTTCTGCTCCTTTCCTGCTGGGAGGTAGATGTTTCTTCTGTTAATCTTCTCTTCTTTTTAGAATCTGCTTCGCTTAGTTCTGGACTCCATTCTGTGGTCCTAATAATCGTGCATGTTTTTTAAAGATTGAAGCTAAATGAAACACCTGCTACTTCCTAATTTGAAAATCGCCTCATTTTTGCCACTACATATGGATCTGTTCGCGGCGCCCCTGGCTAGTTTTGTCGGCGCACTGGGGTGCTGCGGCGCACAGTTTGGGAACCGCTGGTGTAGGGCAATGTTCCCACTGGTGGTACTCAAAAACATTTCTAGGTGATATAGATTTGTGCAAGAAATGATGACCATAACGTTGGTAACAGTACAAAGTGTCATAGTCTGAAGTACCTTCTAACATTTCAGTGTTTGGAAATGCAGCAGTTTTCTCTAAGTCAGACAACATATCAACAGTTTCAGAGTCCCAATCATCAGAAAATGTACTCGAGGTAATGATATCATTCAATGAAATTTTAAATATATGAGAAATTTTCAAAAGTTCAGTAGGTCCGAATATATAAAAATCAGCCTTGTCCCGAACTATACCGTCCGGTATAGGAACTGCTGTAATGTTCACTGATGACAAGTCTCTTTGTTCACGATGAGAAGATTGATGTGGTTTCAGAATCAAATTCACTTCCTCGGCTTCAGGTCTTTGTTGAAGGTATCGTCCATTAATGAGCATGCTAAAAGTTATAAGTAAGCCTAGCCAGAAAAGAAAGAACAGTATCCCAGTAATTACCCATAGTTCTACCCAAGGTGATACCAGGTAAGTCTTTTTGAGAAAGTTCAGAAAGTCTTTAGCTTGTTGTTGGCGTGATTTTTGGGCTGGCGTCGTTTCAGGTTCACTTGGATCCAAAGAAAACGTATACAAGTTCATGAAGTAGCCAGAAGCAGTTCGATCAATTGTAGGAATTGCATCGGGATTTGTTGAAATCGCATTTTGCTCTTGTCGAGGCATGTTGACGTAGACGTCTGTATTTGGTCTAATTGCAACTTGTGTGTTATTTTGAATTGAATTTTGAAGATGAACTTCTGGTTCAAGGGAAACGAGTTCCATAGCATTGTTGCTTAGTCCTTCATTCCGTACAGGAGGCTCTTTGAATGTGATGAGTCTTTCCGTTTGAACTTCTTGGATGGTAGCTAGAGGAGGGCGTCTGCTACTGTGGAGTCCACGAAGCCTACTGTTCAGTATCGGCCACATAGTGTGGTTTGATTAAGTCGATTGAGACAAATCTTTTCTCCTTATTTCCGGCAAGAGGTGGCAAAAGTACAGTTCTTGTTCCTTGAACTGCTAGGACAGGTACAGGCTTTCTGTATGATGGTCCAAATTCTTTTTTGTCCACTATTTTCTCTGACTAGATCCCCGACCTTTGGGATCCAGACAGGTCTTGCCGTGTTTGCCTTGACTTCCCCAGTGGCGGTCTGTTTCAGGTGGGCGTTACTTTGTTGTGTCCTGGATTCATTTAGATCCTGTAAAACAGCCAAACGATCATGGATATCAAATGGTTTCTCATCCGCCACTGTGCCTTCACAATCAAGATCAGGTACCCACATTCTTGTCCCAAATAGGACCTCGTAAGGAGTGACACCCCCTAGAGAGCTTCTTGGCTGGTTATTGAGAGCTCGCAGTACCCCATATATGTGATTGACCCAACTACCGCCCTTGCCTAATACTCTAGCTGTTAAAGATTGCATTAGGTCCCGGTTCTTCCTCTCCACAATCGAATTTCCCTCAGGATGGTACGGAGAGGAGTACCGCAATGCTACGCCCATACTTTCCATGGCCTCTTTGTAAGCCCGAGAGCTAAACGCCGGGCCACGGTCAGAATGTAATGTGCCAACTGCGTATGTCCCGATAAAGACTCGCAAATCTTTTATAACAGTTCGAGCGTCAGCCGAGCGCTGAGGCCAAACCCATAGGAATCTTGAGCAGGAATCCACTGCAACCATGATATACTTGTAAGCTCCGTCTGACTGTAAGGAGCCGCAGTGGTCCAGATATACACAAGCGAGTGGTCTGTCTGATTTTAATAATGGTGTCTGTGCCTGGCGTGCTATTGTGGAGCCTTTCATCTGCTGGCAGATGTCACATTTCAAGACGAAATCTTTAGTTTGTTTTGTTAGACCTGGCCACCAGTAGCGCTGTTTCAACAATGAAATAGTTGCTGTAATGCCTGTATGCGCAGAGCCCAAACCCTCGTGTGCTGCAATAATCAAACCTTGCCTACGATCCATATTTGGTATTACTCTGTCCCCCACTCCAGGAATCGGAGCATATGGAATGTTGTTTGCATCTAACTTGTAGGAGTACTTGAGTGGAAATTTCTTCGGTATTGCTCCGCTGTTATTGCTTGAAGCAATAACAGCCACCATAATCTCACCGTCTATCCTCGTTTTTGAACGAGTGATTGCAGCTACGGAAGCTGTGCGTACAGCCCCCTTTGCGGCTTTATCAGCCAATGAATTCCCTTCAACATGAACGCCATCACGCTGATGACTCAGTTTATGTATCACATGAGCCCTTGGTAGTTTGTTTCTCAACTACCTGTTCCCATAGCATTTTATGCTTAATTGTGCCACCTTTTGCGTCTTTGAACCCTTTTAGTTCCCAATGATGTAAATATTCATTGTATGATTGTACACAGTAAAAGGAATCGCACACGATAAGTGTGGGGAATTCGTGATCCGTATTCACCAGTGCCAGTATCGGTGCTTTTAATTCTGCCAACTGAGCCGTGCAGTCTCCTAGAGATTGCGTCTTGGTGCAACTTGGATGGAATTTTCCATCCCGCATGCGCCCTTTAACGATTGCACATGCTGCGCTGTATTGTTGCTTACTCCCTATGGCCAGTTGAGCAGATCTGTCAGTGTAAATAATATATTCATACTGATCTAGAGGCAGGATTTCACTCGGCAGAGGGTATTCTTGTTCGTATTTCAGAAATGCTTGTGTTTTTAGACTTGGATCAAATCTATATTCAACATCCGTTGCAGTAAGAGAATTAGCCCATTGTATCCATCTTGGATGTAAGGCTTTTGCATTTGGAATGCTAGCCTTTGTAACAGCTTCTAAAGGTGGTACTGGTGTTACGACAATTATGCGCTTTCTCTTGCTACAGCGGTCTGAACTGCTGTCAGGATTTTTTCTGTTGAAGTGAAACGCATCTCTGCGTTTGGGTACAGATGCGATTTGTAAGCGATTGGTACCGTTTCACCTTCATTGAAGGTTAAGTAGGTGTACCCGCATTGACCCGCTATTACACGGATCACTAGGTTGCATACGTTTACTCTCGTCTGTAAGTGTTTTGAAGCTATCATGTCTTGTAGTGAACGTAGGATGTTTGTGTGTTCCTGTGTCAATTGTCTGACTGAAAAGTCAGGTTTTATTAAATCGTAGAAAGGTTTTACTTTTTCTGCGTAATCCAAAATGTATGTTCTGCCGAAATTTAGGAATCCCAGTATTGATTGTACATTTTTTTAATGATTTTGGAGGTTGGAGCAGCGCACACTTTTCTAAAAAGTTAGCTGCCAGACTTTTTCCTTCACTTGAAAGCTCATATCCTAAAAACAGGACATTGAGGTGGGCGATTTTTGATTTTTTTAAATTAAATTTGTAGCCCTCAGAGGCGAATCCCATAATTATGGTGCTCACCCTGGTCAAGTGCCTCTTTAAGTCATCGTCCGTCAGATAAATATCATCTACATAGAACAATGCTTCCTCATCAAAATTTTGGAGTAACTCAGTTACTCTTGCTGAAAATACCCCCGGGCTATTCTTATACCCTTGAGGGAGATGACAAAATTGTCGCTGGGACCCCAACGCTGAGAATGCGGTCAAATACCTGCTTTCAGGCGCTATATTTTGGCAGAAAAATCCATTTGAGATATCAAGTGTAGTTTTGTATTTCTTCTGCACAATGTTATTCATTAATGCGGCACTGTGTGCGTTTTGGACAGCGAACGTCTTAGTGCAAGTGTTTAAATGTCTGTAATCTAAAACTAGACAATATGAGTTGTCCGGTTTTGATACGGGAAACAAAGGATTGCTCATTGGTGAGGTGCATGTTTCAATCACCCCTTGGTATTCAAGTTGATCTAAGATCTCCCTGACCTGTTTTTTAGCTTCTTGCTTTATTGGATATTGTCTCTACGCATTTGGTGAAACTTTTAACGGGATCACGTGGTGGGTTGAATCTTTATCCCATCCAGCATGATTTTTGTACAGTGCTGGAGCTAGGGCAACTGCCCACTCCTGTGCATATGCATATTTAAGATGAATGGGAACGAGGTCGGAAAATGCTGGCAAAATTACCGTTTCTCCCCTAATGCACGCCATAACGAATGCTGGCGGCCAATCTTGTTCAGCTAATAGGATGTCGTAATCAGATGATAGGTTTTTCCAAAAGAGACCTTTAACTTTCCTGGGCTTGTCCCCCTCCATTTGGAGTGTTATTTCGTGTAACTTACGTGGGACGCTCACCCTTGTATCTGGTGTTTCCACTGTGATGTAATCATTCAAGTCCGCTGTCACTTGAAATTCCATCAGGTTCTGGCGAGCTATTGTTACTTCTGCCGCGCTGTCTAGTATCGTCTGAGCCCATTCCCCGTTCAGAAGTTGTGTCCTCAGAATTCTGGGCATGTCTGATCTTCAGGCCTGCAACTTTCTTCTTCTTAAACTGAGGTTTTGATTTTGGCTTTTCTTCTTTTTTGGAAGTATAGTCTTGAGCGTGCTGCTTGTCCCTGGACTTTGTACGCTCTTCTTTGTGTTCTGACCGTCCTTCTCTCTCGGAGTTTTTTGTCGAGCCCTGAAAGGAACGAGAGGAACGTGTATCAGTATCCTGATACCTGTCAGGTTTCCTAATATTATCCCTATTCCTGAGGTTGTACCTCTTTTCAGAGGGCTCCTGTGGAGGAGATCTGCCTCGGGATTGAGATCTGTTTCCTTTAAATGTTTGTTCTTATTATCCCACTTCTTTTTAGAAGAAGCAGGTGTCTGCTTGGTAGTGTCCTTTTCAGAACTGCCCATCAGTTGTGGTTTTAAAGCTTTCCCACCTAAACTGTCTCTGCCTAATTCTGCATATGCAGTTTCAATTATTTTGGGTAGTTCGTGTTGTTGGTCTATAGGACTGAACTCCCGTAGGCGTTGGTGGATTGCCACTGAAGCTGCTTCCCCTTTAATATTAGCTAGTATTATGGCTGATACCTGGTCATAATTACCTAGTAACTTCATCCCTAAGTTTAGGGCAGGTTCTGCTCCGTACTCATTTTGTATCTGTCTCAATATATCAGGTACTACTGCTAATGACTGGATACCATGAGTTCTGGTATAAATGGCAGCAAAGACTGTACCCCAATTGGTACAATCCTCTAATTGTGGTGTTATCCCCATGGGCAAGCAGATTGTTAGCATTCTGTGTTTTTCATACAAGGTAGTATTCGGGAATACTACCTCTAGCTGCGTTATTTTCTGAGCTACCCAAAATGGTATTTGTTCACGTTTCGTGGGCATTTTGCCCATTACCGCGTGTAATGTTTGTGGTGTGATTTTAGTTGCTGTACCCTGGGATTGAGTACCATTTGTTGCAACTGTTGCTGGTTGGACTGTGAAAGTCCTCATGACGAATTGTGTCAAGTTTCTGCCGATTTTAATTAAATCCTTGTGTTGTATGAGTAAGTCTACCTGTGGCATTGTGTCAATGTCAGGATGTGGTGTGTAGGCCGCTAATATCGGCCATGTTGCCCCCCCTCTCCTCCGAGCGGGCCTAATCTTACTCGATTTCTTATGTGGGGTAAGGGTGCCTTTAAACCAGTATAAGTGTTCCTGGTACGTGAGTGGAACCTCTTGTTATGTGCTGGATTGAGGCCCTAACATAGGTGCGCTGTTTCAGAGGCTCAAATCCTAGTGCCACAGAGACAGGCAGGACCTTTCACCTACATTGGCCCTCCCTTTACAAATAACGAGCAACAGAGTCTGTCCCTTATCTGACGTGTGCTCTGGGTGCAGAAGACGGTCCATTCTAAATACGTCATATCCATGTCCAACAGTGACTAACCTATGTCACAACGAGTTCTTAGACAAAGACCCTTCGCTCTTGGGATTTTCCCTAGCACAGGATTGATTTCTCCAAGGACTCATTAAATATGCATGAACCACTATTTCCTAAGGGTTCATTCCTGACGTCTTCCTCTGACCGACTGTACGTCAATACTAACATTCCACTGCATCTATCAGGTATAAATATACCTCCCTTTGCCCAAGCAAACTAGAGAGGACCGAGACTTTCCATGCCAACACTCTGACGTGAGACGATGCAACCTACATCATGCCACAGCTCCAGCTGGCAGAGGTCCATCCACCCATCCTGGGGTGTCCAGCTCAACACCAGGATGAAGTCCCACTAAGGTAATGGGGTTAGACTAAATCATAGGGGTATTCTTGGCTCTCTAAGACCTACACACATGCTAGGTACACTTAGGTCCATCTAGTTAGGCATCATAGGGGTATAGGCTTTATCTTAATGCATTCTGCATTTCATGTATGTGTTCATTACTATTGCACAATGGTAAAACTGTACCATGCATTTTTATTTAACTGCACTGCTGGCCATATTTCTCTGCTACTGTCCAACAGTTGTCGCAGCACAAATAACCAGTACTAGAACAACAACTGTGCAATAAATTTTATTGTAAACACACCCGACTGTTTCTTCTATGTACTTCTCTGAGATGAGTGACTGAATGAAAAGTAGTATATTGTTTCCACGATCCTGAGGGATCAGGGTTTTATGTTATGTGGTTGCCAGAAACTATTCCCTTCTTGTCTTCAAGAAGTTTCTAGTGGCCTCTGAGCTAGCTGGCACAGGTAATTAAGTTTAATATAATCAATAGGGACATACCGACCTTAGTCCTATGTCAAACCTATAGGTTATATTGTTCCAATGCGCAGAGCCTATTAGGGAAATAGGAACTACACTACATGGCGCCCAACGTGAATTTCGCACTTATTTAACAGTAGAATCTGAGTAGTTCAGTCATGCTTATTCTCAGAGACCCCTACTCACAAAACGGCAGAGACGTCTGGAGTGGGTAGGCACAAAATTCCGCCACAGCTGAGTAGGCAATCTTCCTATGTATTGGCTGTAGGTTAATCAAGCTTGAAGGAAAAAGTTCCCGAACAATTGTGCCTTTTAAAACCTTATCTTAAAACCTTTTTTTTAGGACATTTTGTTTTCACAACACAATGTCTGTTGAGGCAGCTGCTCCTGTCACTGGGACACAGGTCTCAAACGACGAAGAGGAAGCAAATGCAATACATTTTGCACCCAAAATCAGGCATACACTCACACAAAAACCCCTCAGACATGTTTTAACAGACCAAGGAGGGTACAGTGATATTAATAGAGGCACACAAAGATTATCAAACAGATGTGTTCTATTCTTGGGTTACATTCCCAGCAGTAAATGCAACAACTCAGACTTTTCATTCTTACATACATGAAAAAGTCCCAGCGGTCTACACTCCGTTCGAGGAGATTAAGACTCCGCACACTGATCAGGACCACAATTTCTGTTTTAATGGCGCCCTACAACAAATAAATAAAACCAGGTTCGGTCCACTAGGTAGACCAGGAGCTACAAGGCCGACATTAGCCAGCTACACACCACATCCTGACATTGACATAATGCCACAAGATGCACTGCTCTTACAACACAAAGAGTTGGTAAAACTCTTACAAAGCCTTGACACAACTCGTCATGAGGACACTTGGTGTCCAGCCCACAGTAGCTACAAATAACACAGCTCCAACACAGAGCACCGCTACTAAAATCACTCCACAAACATTACACACACTAATGGGTAAACTACCCACAAAATGTGAACAGATTCCTTTCTGGGTAGCTCAGAAAATTATCCAGTTAGAAGCAGTATTTCCAAATACCACACCTTTTGAAAGCATATAATGCTAACACTCTGCTTGCCCATGGGGATCACACCACAGTTAGAGGACTGCACCACTTGGGGTACAGTCTTTGCTGCCATATATACCAGGACTCATGGTATTCTTTCCTTAGCGGTAATTCCAGATGTCTTACGAAAGATACAGAACAAGTATGGAGCTGAACCAGCTCTGACCTTGGGTATGAAATTACTAGGTAACTACGACCAAGTATCAAAAATAATACTAGCTAACATTAAAGGGGAAGCAGCTTTAGTGGCGATCCGCCAACACCTAAGAGAGGTCAGTCTTATAGACCAACCACAAGAACTTCCCAAAATAATTGAAACTGCATATGCAGAACTGGGAAGGGACAGTTGGGGTGGGAAAGCTTTTAAAACCACAGCTAATGGGCAGTCCTGAGAAGGACAATTCTAAGCAGACACTTACTTCTTCTAAAAAGAAGTGGGATAATAAAAAACAAAAATTTTCAGAAAAGATTCTCAGTCTTGAGGTAGGTCTCCTCAACAGGAGCCCTCTGCAAAGAGGTATAACCTTAGGAATAGGGATAATATTAGGAAACCTGACAGGTATCAGGATACTGATACACATTCCTCTCGACAAACAACACAGGGAGAGAAGGAAAGTCAGCACACAAAGAAGAGCGCAAGCAGTCCAGGGACAAGCACGCTCAGGACTCTTCTAAAACAGAAGACAAGCCACAATCCAAACCTCAATTTAAAAAGAAGAAAGTTGCAGGTCTCAAAGTTAGACATGCACAGAATCCTAAGGACTCAACTTCTGAACGGGGAATGGGCTCAGACAATGCTAGACAGAGCGGCAAAAGTAACAATAGCTCGCCAGAACCTGAAGGAATTTCTGGACAGCAAAATTCAATGATTACATCACGGTGGAAACACCAGACAAAAGGGTGAGCGTCCCACACAAGTTATATGAAATAACACTCCGCATGGAGGAGGACAAACACAGGAAAGTAAAAGGTCTCTTTGCAAAGAGCCTATTGTCTGGTTTTGACATACTGTTAGCAGAACAAGATTAGCCGCCAGCATTCGCCAGGGAGCGCCCAAAGGGAGAAAGTATATTTTTCCTGCATTTTCCAACCATGTTCCAGTTGACCTTAAACATACAGATGCACGGGAGTGGGCAGTAGCCCAAGCTCCAGCATTGTATAAAAATCACGCTGGATGGGATGATGCCTCAACCCACCACGTGATCCCATTAATAGTTTCACCACATGCTCAAAGACGATATCGTATTAAGCAAGAAGCTAAAAACACAGGTCAGGGAGATCTTAGATCATCTTGAATACCAGGAGATCATTGAAAAATGCACTTCACAAAAGAACAATCCCTTGTTTCACTTATCAAAACATGATAATACGTTTCGTCTAGTTTTCATTTACAGACACTTGAACACTTGCACAAAGACATATGCTGTCCAACATGCAGATAGTGCCGCATTAATGAATAACATTATGCGGGAAAAATACAAAACGACACTTGTTGTCTCAAATGGATTTTTCTGTCAAACTATAGCTGAAAACAGGTACCTAACAGCATTTAGTATATTAGAGTCCCAGCGACAATTTTTTTGTCATCTCCCCCGTGGGTATGAGAACAGCTCAGGGGTATTTTCTGAAAGAGTTACTGAATGGCTAAAGCACTTTGATGAAGAAGCGTTGTCCTATTTGGATGATATTTATCTAACGGACGACCTATTGGGGAACACTTGACCAGGCTGAGCACCATTATTATGGGATTCGCCTCTGGGGGCTACAAATTTTTAATTTTGAGAAATCAAAAATTGCCCACATCTGTGTCCTATTTTTGGGATACTAGTTTTCAAGTGAAGGGAAAAGCCTGGCAGCTAACTTTTTAGAAAAGTGTGCGCTGCTCCAGCCTCCAAAGACATTAAAACAACTTCCAATCAGTACTGGGATTCCTAGATTTTGGCAGAACATACATTTTTGATTTCGCAGAGAGAGTAAAACTTTTCTACGACCTTTTTCAAACCTGACTTTTCAGTCAAACACTGGACACAAGAACACACCAATATTCTTTGTTCACTCCAGGAAGATATTATTGCTTCCAAACACATACACACACGTGTAAACTTGCACCACTTGGTACTCAGTATCATTTATGGTCAATGCGGGTACACTTATTAAACCTTTAATGAAGGTGAAACTGTACCAATCGCATACAAATCTCATCTGTACACAAACCCAGAAATGAGTTTTAATTCAACAGGAAAAAATTCTGACAACCATTCAGACTGCTGTAGCAAAAGAAAGAGCACTGGCTCATGGGATGATGCATTATTGTCGTCACCCCAGTACCGGGGCTAGCATTCCTAATGCCAAAGCCTTACATCCAGAATGGATACAAAGGGCTAATTCTTTTGCTGCATCAGACTTTGAATCCAGATTTGATCCAAGTTTAAAAACACAGGCATTCCTGCAATATGAGAAAGAACATCATCTACCAAATGAAATCTTGCCTCTAGACCAGTATGAATTTTTTAAAAATTACACTGATGGGTCTGCCCCACCGGCCGCCTTTGTTAAAGAACAGATGCTGGATGGCATGTTCCGTCCTCAATGCACCAAAAAACTACCTCTAGGTAATAGCATGGCTTGGTTTGCAGTTTTAAAAGCCCTGATACTTGCACTTGTAAACACGGATCGCGAATTCCCCACACTTATAGTGTGCGATTCCTTTTACTGTGTGCAATCATGTAATAAATATTTAAACCATTGGGAACAAAATGGGTTTAAAGATGAAAAAGGTGGCATAATTAAACACAAAAATTATGGGAACAGGTAGTGGAGTTGAAAAATACGACCTACCAAACAAAAACTCACGTGATTAACACACTGAGTCATCAACGTGATGGCGTGCACGTTGCAGGGAATTCATTGGCTGTGGAAGCCACACAGGGGGCTGTTCACATAGCTTCCGTAGCTGCGCACACTCGTTCAACAACGGGAATAGACTGTTAGAATATGGTGGCTGTAATTGCTTCACGCAAAGGCAGCACAGCAGTGCCTAAGAAATTTCCACTTATATACTCCTACAAGTTGGGTGCAAACAACATTCCATATGCTCAGATTCCTGGAGTGGGGGATAGAGTATTTCCAAATATGGATAGTAGGCAGGAATTAATCATTTAAAGCACACAAGGGCTTGGGCTCCGCACATTCAGGGGTAATAGCTACTATTTCTTCATTGCAAACAGTGCTATTGGTGGTCAGGGTTCAGAAGTCAGACTATTGGCTTTGTCTTGAACTGCAAAATCTGCAAACAAATGCCAGGCTACACCATCACAAGACCCGCGCAGGTCCCATTGCTAGACAGCATCAGACTGTCCACTTGATCGTGTCATGTAACAGGACCACTGTGGCCCCTCAAATTTTGAGGTGGCTTAAAATAGATCTTGGTGGCAGTGGATCCGTGCTCAAGTTTCCTATAGGTATGGCCTTAGCGCTTGGCTGACGCTCAAAACTGTTATAAAAAGATTTGCGAGTCCATAACAGGAGATACGCAGTCAACGTTACACCCTGAGTGTGGCTCCACGCTTGGCTCTCGGGCTGACAAAGAGGCCATGGAAGGGATGGACGTAATATTGCGGTACTCCTCTCCAACGCCATCCTGAGGGAATTTAGGTAGAGGAGAGGAAGGACTGGGGCATAGAGCAATCCTTAACAGCTAGGGTATTAGGCGGGGAGCTAGTGAGGTCAAACACTTATATGGATTCAGGGGGCAATACACACCCAGCCAAGAAGCTCTCTAGGAGGTCTGACTCCATTTACGAATGTGGGAACCTGATCATAAATGTGAAGGCACAGTGGCGGATGAAAACCATTCTGTATCTATGATAGTTTGGCTGTTTTACAGGAACTAAAGGAAACAAAGAAACAAACAAAGATTCTGTCAAAGTGAAACAGGCCGCCACTGGGAAGTCGAGGTAATCACGGCAAGACCTGTCTGAATCCCAAAAGTCGGGGATCTGGGCAGAGAGAGATAAAGATCGCGGACACAAAGGAATATGGCCCCTCATACAGAAATACATGTGCCAGTCCTTGAAGTGAAAGGAACAAAAACTGTGCTTTTGCCGCATCTTGCCGTGAAAACGGAAAACAGATTCATTTCAAATGAAAGAATCAAACAACACTATGTGGCCAATACTGAGCAGTAGGCCTCGTGAATTCCACAGTAGTAGACGTCCCTCTCACTACTATTCAATAACTTCAAACTGAAAAGCTCATCACGTTTGAGTAATCAAATCCATGGAGTGGGGGACTATGCAACTAAGCAATGGAACTAGTTCTCCTTGAACCAACATTTCAAATTCAAAATAAAAGTCAAGACAACACTCAAGTTGCAATTTGGCCAAAAACAAATGTGTACACCAACGTTTTTTCAAGGAAAACATCAAATAATAAAAGCTTCAACGTTTTTCAACAAAAACATCAAATAATAAATTCTTCAACGTTTTTCAACAAAAACATCAAATAATAAATGCTTCAACGTTTTTCAACAAAAGCAACAACTAATACATGCTTCAATGTTTTTCAACAAAAACATAAAATATTAACTTCACCATCTGAAAGTTTTTCAGCAAAGACATCAACTATTAATTTCAACATTTCAAACGTTTTTCAACAAAAACAGCAGAAATAACTTCAACTAAACACGATGCAATTTCAACAATTAATCATACTGGCTATTTCATTAACTGTGATACGTTTTCCATGGCTCCACGGAACAGGAAACGAAGCCTGCCAAAAACAAACAACGAACATACAAGTACAAACTTTTGAACCTTTTCTTTTTCCAAAAAGATACAGACCTGGCTTGACCATGGGTAGAACTATGGAGTATTTCTGGGTTCATCTTTTTCTGTTCTAGCTTTGCTTAGAGCTAGCTTTTAGTATGACTCTTAGTGGACACTTTTCTACAAAACAGACTCAACATAAAACTGAAGCCACATCCATTTTAAATTCAAATGCAAAAGAGACTTATAAATGTATTCGGCCTGAACAAGCCTTTGTATTCTAAATGATGTATTTAATCAGCCGGTTTTTAATTCTGATTAATGTATTTTGAACTTTCATTCATTTTTATTCATTTTATCATTCATTCAGTGATGTCATTACCTGCAGTACATTTTTCTGAAAATTGGGTTACTGATACAGTGAATAATATGCTGTCTGTTTTAGGAATAATTGCTACATTTTCAGATCATGAAATGTTAGAGATTTATTCTTGTTGTGACGCCTTATACCTGTTACCTTCATTAAGGTTATCAACTCCTACACAATTGTAATGCATCTAGAAATGTGGTTGTTTAAACACCAGTAGGAACGTTGCCAAATGCCACCAAACACCATCGCACGGGGGTGGAATAGTTGAAATACATCAGCAGGGGCAACATTAGATGCCATTTACAAAACAACAGGACAGACCCAGTTAGGAAAGTATGGGTGGTTTGGCCTTTTGACACAAATACCTGTCACAAAAATGATTCCTGAACATCACCAAGGGACTCAGTATACATAAGCCAGACCTACGTTATGTACAGATAACATCCAGAGGTAGGGAAGTTGTGCCCTTTTTGGCTAGAAGCCCCAACACTGACAGTAGTGAAACAAAAGTTTCCTTTATAAAGTTCAAATGCTTTGAGCAATCTGAAAACCATGCTTGTGCAGCACTTTTATTTTTCATTTTCACATCAGCTAAAGAAATATTTTTTATTTTTTGCAAAATAGCACTCTTAAATACAGACTGCCCCTCTTTCCTTTTTGATAAATTTTATCTTTCACACACAAGCAGTATGATGCACCTTGGGAATACCTTGCAAACAGGAACCATGCTTTTCATGGTTTCTAATATTTAAAAGACCAGTCTGAAAAGACTGCAACTGCAACATACCTGTTCTCTGATGCCTGTTTTTTGCAGTGAAGAATGCGTGGTCATCATCTGTCTGATACTTCCAAAGGAAACGCCAGCGGCATTTACCACCAGGCTGGAACTGCTGAAGTCCCATGCTTGGCTGTGTCCCAAGCGTATTCCCATCAAACCCAAGCATTCCTTGCAAATCCAAGGTATCGATTACAGCACCGGCTGCCTCAGAACCAGCAACTGGCAGCACTGCTCATTCTGTGCTCTGATTCTGCGAGGTATTAGAGGTCCGTCCCCTGCAGTAACTATCAACAGAAATGTTATATCTCTCAGCCACTTGTTATCTCTCATTTTGCTAAAACATGTCCTGAAACACATTTTTTCTTATTGTTTCAACTCTGACCGAGTGCTTGGAGCATTCCCTCTAAAATGACCTTTCTCTTTCTTTTTTTTTTTCTTCTAAAGAAAGCATGGTCTTCTGAACAGCTTGTAAGAGTTTTCAATTTTATAAACAGGAACTTTTATAAGTAACTACTGACTAAGAGTATTTTTTAATGACACTATAGTAATTTTACATATTTTAACAGCTGCTATTTTTTCAGCTCATAAACAACACTCTCGTGCAACTACCTGTCAATCATATGCAAATGCCTATTTTAGTCACGTAGTTTGCTTTTAATGGGTTATTCACGATTGTCCATAAATAGGAGTGGGTGTTATGTGCTGGATTGAGGCCCTAACATAGGTGCGCTGTTTCAGAGGCTCAAATCCTTCGTGCCACAGAGACAGGCAGGGCCTTTCACCTACATTGGCCCTCCCTTTACAAATAACGAGCAACAGAGTCTGTCCCTTATCTGACGTGTGCTCTGGGTGCAGAAGACGGTCCATTCTAAATACGTCATATCCATGTCCAACAGTGACTAACCTATGTCACAACGAGTTCTTAGACAAAGACCCTTCGCTCTTGGGATTTTCCCTAGCACAGGATTATTGATTTCTCCAAGGACTCATTAAATATGCATGAACCACTATTTCCTAAGGGTTCATTCCTGACGTCTTCCTCTGACCGACTGTACGTCAATACTAACATTCCACGGCATCTATCCGGTATAAATATACCTCCCTTTTCCCAAGCAAACTAGAGAGGACCGAGACTTTCCATGCCGACACTCTGACGTGAGATGCTGCAACCTGCATCATGCCACAGCTCCAGCTGGCAGAGGTCCATCCACCCATCCTGGGGTGTCCAGCTCAACACCAGGATGAAGTCCCACTAAGGTAATGGGGTTAGACTAAATCCTAGGGGGATTCTTGGCTCTCTAAGACCTACACACATGCTAGGTACACTTAGGTACATCTAGTTAGGCATCATAGGGGTATAGGCTTTATCTTAATGCATTCTGCATTCCATGTATGTGTTCATTACTATTGCACAATGGTAAAACTGTACCATGCATTTTTATTTAACTGCACTGCTGGCCATATTTCTCTGCTACTGTCCAACAGTTGTCGCAGCACATATAACCAGTACTAGAACAACAACTGTGCAATAAATTTTATTGTAAACACACCCGACTGTTTCTTCTATGTACTTCTCTGAGATGAGTGATTGAATGAAAAGTAGTATATTGTTTCCACGATCCTGAGGGATCAGGGTTTTATGTTATGTGGTTGCCAGAAACTATTCCCTTCTTGTCTTCAAGAAGTTTCTAGTGGCCTCTGAGCTAGCTGGCACAGGTAATTAAGTTTAATATAATCGATAGGGACATACCGACCTTAGTCCTATGACAAACCTATAGGTTATATTATTCCAATGCGCAGAGCCTATTAGGGAAATAGGAACTACACTACACTCTGTCTTCGAACGGACCATATTCCACAGGTGCATCTCCTTCTGTATAATAGTGAAATGTCTGTGTTCTTGCATCTGCTGCTGGGAATGTAACCCACAAATAAAATACCTCTCTTTTGTTTGATTCGTGTGCCTCAATCACGAAAACTACTAAGCCACCCCTAGCTGGTAAACCATTTCCTAACAGTTTCAGGGTGATTGTACATCTGAATTTAGGTGCAATTTGAAATGCGTTTAAATCTTCTTCTCCGTCTGAGATGTGTAGATTTACTACTGGGTCATCTCTTGTCTCAGTCATTTTTGTAAAGAAGACGTTTGTTCAAGGGAACTAAGATAAGGTGTTATGCACAATTGTTAGGAACACTGTGTCTTTCAAGCTTGATTAACCAACAGCTAATAAATAGGATTTCTCACCTACTCAGCTGTGGCGGAGTTTTGTGCCCACCCACTCCAAACGTCTCTGGCGTCTTGTGAGTAGGGGTCTCTGAGAATTAGCACGACTGAACTACTCAGATTCTACTGTTAAATAAGTACCCAACCAACGTTGGCGGCGCCATGTCGTGTAGTTCCTATATATAACCTATACAGAATCTGCACGTTCGGATAACATGAACTGTGGGCCTGGTGGCAGACTGACTCTGAGCACCCCCACCGAAAATGTTAGCCTTTTTGCATTAGCTAGCTCACAGTGCCACTAGTGTCTCCTCTTATCGGGGAGAGAATAGTTTCTGGCAACCTCAGAACATGACAACCCTGATCCCTCAGGATCGTGGAAACAATATACTACTTTTCGCTCAGACACTCGTGCTCATTTATTCGGTCTCAGAGACTCTACACAGAAGAAACAGTCGGGCGTGTTACAATAAGAATTTATTGCACAGTTGTTCTTCTAGTGTAAAATATATGTGCTACAACAACCGTTAGACAGTAGCAGATATATATGATTAGCAGTACAGTGAAAATAAAAGGATAGTACAGTTCTACCATCTTACAATAATCATGAATACATACATGAATATAAAATGCTCGTACTCCTACGATGTCTATCTAGATGTACCTAAGTGTACCTAGCACGTGAGTAGGTGTGAAGCCAAGAATCCCTCTAGGATTTGGTCGAACCCCATTACCTGGAGAGAGAGGGTGTGGGACCCCGTCCTGGTCTCGAGTTGGACACCCCGCAAGGGATGTGTTAGACCACTGTCAGCTGGAGCGTCTGCATGCAGGAGCCTCAGCGTCTCTGGTCAGTGTGTCGGCATGGAAGTCTCGGTTCCCTCTACCAACCCTAGCAAGATGTGCTGTATTTATACAAAAAGTATCTAGGGTTTCTTTGTCCCTTGTTTCTTGTATTAGCCATTGTTGGATTTGAGGATGACGTATGGGATGAACCGTGTACGTAGATATTATGCAGGTGGTGTAGCCCCTGCCTGGTTTCCAAGAACCCTCATGAACATTCATTCATACTGTATGAGTCCATTGATGGAGTTATAGGACGCTATTGTTAAGTGAAAACCCTCCTTCTGCGCCCAGGACTAGAACTAGGTAAAGGTTCAATACTAAAGGCTCGTTACTGTGTAATGTAAGGGAGATAATGTAGGTGAAGGTGTATGATATTACCCAGGCCTATATTAGGGTACCTATATGAAACATAACACCAGCACCCGACGCCCCACGGCCTTGGGTGGCCCAACAGACGGTGTCTAACCAAGCCCCAGCATCCCAACTTACCTCTCCAAGTGGTGGCCGCACCCAGAAGACCTTCGTCCCCGAGCCTGCAGTGTGTTTGCAAACCGGAGACTACCCATTGAAAGCTACAGGGCGCCCGACGCCAAAACAGCACTCTTCACCCGGCCGCCCCAGTGCCGCTGAGGGTGCACCTTTTGTGCTGGCTTTTACCCCCATTTGCCCTAAGCTTAAGTACAGGAGCTTTGCTCCCACAACCTTGTGGCCTGGTCGTAAGCAGCCACCAACCGGAGGCCCCCTATTCCCCATTGGATAACATTGGGCCTCAGCACTCTGCACCCGGCCGCCCTAGTGGCGCTGAGGGTGTAACAAGAGTGCATCCTTGACTCTGGGGGACCCCTGAGTCTGCCCCCAGAATACCAACTCCCACAACCGAATACTTAGCTTTGAACCGATAACCCTATTTTCCTCCATAGGATAACTTTGACTGCTTTTCTGTGAAAAGTTTTTAAGTGTGGAGTTAGAAAACCTATGAAAATATTTAAAACTGAAACCAAATAACTAAAACGCTTTTACTTACCTGTTTACAGGAAATGTCCCAGTGTAGTATCCAGGTATACTACACTGTGTAAGAAAAGTAATCTGAAAAGTAATTTACATGACCTGCTAGTGAAAAGTCAATACAAAGCATATGTACAGTATTCCACAGTATTGCATTACCAGTAATTCAAACTGTAACCAAACCAAAGTATATATACAACTGCAATTCAAAACTGTATTATTACTGCAAAGTATTTATCACTTACCTGTGCCAGGCTTGCTTGGTTCTAGGAAAATAAAATAACTAAAAGAATATTTTTTATACAAACAACATTGGTCTGAGATCAGTCTTTGAGTGTGTGACAATCATTTGCTGATTGTGTACAACAAATGCTTAACACTACCCTCTGATAAAGCCTTCCTGCTCTCCCACACTACCACAAATGGAGAGTAAGGTGCTATCTACTTTTACCTCTGCCTACCTTTGGGGTTCCACTGGACTCTGTGCACACTATACCTCACTTTGGTATAGTATATACAGAGCCAGCTTCCTACAACACCTTAAATGAAATGTAAATGCAAGTTAAAAAAATCAGTGATAAAGGCAATGTTTTATGTCATGAAACCTTTGTAATGTTATCACTGCAGATGTATGTGTGTGCAACCAGAAGCTCATAAAACTGAATTCTGTTTGGTTCCGCAGGGAATAGTGACTTGTGTATTTTTAGTGCTAGGAGGTCTCTGCCCATCACAGAAAGCACTTTGAATGTGAAAGTCATTATTTTAAATTTGTATTAAACACATAAGATAGGCTGCAACAAAATGTTGGCATAAATTTTTATTAAAATCAAAAAAGTGTTTTCAAAGTGTACATATTTATAATATGGAGATTTTACCTAGTGCAAACAGTTTTACTACTGTGCATTAAAGCATGCACTCCACAACTCAGCTTGGAACACCCCCTACAATACCTCTCAAAAAGAATACATCTTTTGTCTTCAGGAAGCTTAAAGTATCTCCGTCAATTAACGCCACCTCTACTGGCTCCCAAGCAGCCTTTACATTTGCAGGTTAGCCAACTGCACAGATCTACATTTCTTTTCAGGCAGCCGGCACCCTGGGGAGAAGGCTTGTTTCTGCCTCTCCCTCAGCATCACAGCACAGGAGACCTTCCACTTCAGCCGTGGCATTTAAACTGTAACATAGGTCTTTTAGCACATAGGCTAAATTTACGGACAAATGCCGTCCATTGAAATCTTCATCAGGGACAATGGACATTATTATTAATTCATGGACAATCCGTGAAAACTATTTACGGGTGGTCACCCTAGTTTTGACATGCTTAGGCGGCCTATTTTCTGCCTTTTCGGTGAGTATAAAGAGGAAACATTAACTCATATACTATGCGCTTACCCTGCTCGTCTGGAAGAAAGATGGAAAAGGCTAAAACCTCTTCATCAAAAAAGGCTGGCAACAAGTCAAAGAAGCTCTGAGCTATGCTTTGAGTGTTTAAGATGCACAAATCTTGTTTAGCACAGCAACCCACCTCTTGCAACATACTAATGAGGGTCCTGCACAGCCTTTTAAGTTGACTATAACATTATACTTTGTTTTGTAGCTTTTATGAATTGCTTGTATTAGGTTTTAGTAGTATATAATGATTTTACTGTTTTGGACAATATTGTGTGAAAATCAGACTACGCTAATAATCTGTATCACGGTTCAACTTTGAGATTACTGCAAAGAATTCAGAACGCTGCCGCTAGACTCCTACATGTAAAGCCACAAGCACACATCTCTCCTTTCTTAATGAAGCTACATTGATTACCAGTTGCCAGAAGATCCTTCTTCAACTGCTTTGTATCACACACAAAGCAATACATAACAAAGGACCACTCTTCATCAGGAAAAAAATCAACAAATACATTAACCGCTTAACCGCGGCGGCAATTCCGCCGCGCTGCGGCGGTTTAGCGGAGTGGGCGGGGCCGCGGCGGCCAACGGACGTTCGCAGCACTACAGAGGTAGTGCTCGCGACGGCCGTTGGCCGACGGACGCACGCAATGGGTTAAACAAAGAAACCTCTGCTCAAGAATGGCTTCCTGCCTCATAATTCCTACATACAAGAAAACAAACATGGGTGGAAAATCTTTCTCTGTTCAAGCAGCCAAACTATGAAATTCCCTACCCGCAAATATAATATCCTCAGACGGCCATCTCCCCTTCAGATGAATAATCAAGGTCTGGCTCTTCCTCACATGGCGGCTATACTCACAGCTCAAGAATGTACCATAACAGTATACTCAGACATGACAAACTATAGACTACTAATGATATGGAAAAGAGCTGTTGTTATACAAGTACGCGTCATTGTACTTTGAACTATGCCTCTGGTTATAAGCAGATATATTTATATAAGGGAAACATTTTATTGTACACCACAGGATACATCTTTTTATCAGACCGTGATAAAAAATTGTTGCTTCTATGTACATATAGGTGCATATATAGAGGGGGAACTGCTACTAATACCTACGATAAGTGCTATGTGTATATGAGTTTATTGCAGTTATTTGAAAGCATAACAAATGTAACCCATGATAAATGTGGACTGTATATATTGCCCTTCAATGTACATATTGGTATTTATTTAGAGAGGTTTAATCAAGCAAATAAAACCTTACCAAGCATTGTGTGTGTATAAATTATCTATGTTATTATTAAAAAAAACCTTGCCATCCCTACTCCCTCTGACTCATCCCAAACCTTCTGACTACTATGAACTCCCAAACATCATTCTGTCTTTCACTCCTCCTTTTTAGCCATGCCACCCAACTAGCAAGCGCACACAACCATTACTTGCAAAAACAACTCACTACTGCCCCTTTTCAAATCTACTCCCATCATTCTAACCCTATCCCGAACTCGACTAGACACACAAGAAATCAAGAGCAAAATCCAAACACAACCTAATGCAGAAGGAAAACAAATAAAAAACATTGTACCAAGTATTAATCTTGGATTCTGGAGTAGCCTGCTTCTCACCTAAAGAAGTGCTTCAATGCCTCGTCAGGGATCGTAAGCACTATATAAATACACTTATAATTTAAGTGACAATAAAGAGAACTATGATTTCTTTATAACAATTTTCCTGTGTTGTGGGTTCCAGTTTGTGAATAGAGCATCTGAAGAGCATTAGTTTTGACCAGTTTTGAATACTGCATGGGCTTGTGCTAGGTTTGGGCTGACAAAAACACACCGCAAATCGGCAGGATTTCAGTACTGACAAATGCAGAGTTTCTCTGCCCCATTTACAGATGGGGAACCAGTTATTGTGTGCAGGTGGAGTCACTGCCATCGGTCAGTACGCACTCATTACTGACAACCGGTTACCAAGTGGTTGCTGTGTTTAGTGTAAATGGAGGTCCGCCCAGTATTAAAGCACACATTACAGTGTCGATTTAAAAAAAAAAAAAAAAAAAAATCGCATTGTGGACGGATCCGGGCAAGAAAACAATCAAAGATTCTATGTGCAGACTGAAATTTTCATGGGAGTCGGGACCAAAGTTTGTTTTTCAGAAACAAATCCCTGTTTTTTGGGTGTTTTTGTTTTTCAGAAATTAAAAAGAGTTTTGAGTGGGCTGTAACCTCCGTTGTGATGGTTGACTGAAAATAAGGTAGATGGTCTGCCGCAAGGCAAAGTGATGCAGGATCTCTTCTGCCTCATCTACTTCTCTAGCCGACTGCCCACTAGACATTCACTTCTATAATTATCTATTAACCTGTGGTGAGGACCCAAGGAGGTCTGCAACACCTATTCACGCGTTCAGCGACTGCTTAAAAAATGAAATAATTTTAACAGATTGATAAAGTGTATCTTAATAAAGAAGCAACATGTAATTCAGAAAACTTTTAAAACGTTCTGTAAATGTGAAGGAATTTGAAATTGAATGGTAAAAAGAAAGCTGGTATCCTCCGGTTCATTCATGGGAGCAGTGCAAGTACAGAAAATAGTATGGACGATGGGTAGCCTCAGTTGAATATAGAAAATCTCCAGCTTTCCTCTAAAATTAAAACGTAGATTTTCGTTTTTATATTAGTTTGTGAATTAAATAAAATATTTTATCATCTGTGTATTTGAGGAATGGTTGTTTCTGCATTTTTGTGCATTGTTTTGCGATTCGAGTCATCGAAATTGCTCAGGCCGGAGTCCTTGGCTTCCATTAATGGTTCATTCGGGGGTCTTCAGATTCCAGAAATTATTAAGTTGGGGGTTCCCAGAAGTGAAAGAGTTAATATCTACTGATATAAAACAAATGCATCAAGATCTGCAAATTGCTACAAGTACAGTTTCCTGCTCAGATTCTCGGAATTGCTAGCCTGCAAAATTGAATGTTTACATAGTCTCTCTAGAAATTAAGAAACAAAAGTCATATGCCCGGGCAAATCATGTTGTCATGATGTTGCCCAGTTCCCTCATCTGTCAAGTTAACAAACAACTGTAGCCAATTCTGTTTGCAGTGCGCACTAAACAAACGAACTCAACACCAGCTAACACACTTGTTACATGAGAAACCCCTCCAAGTGCCCAGCTTTACTCCCACTGAAAATCATAGGCTGGATGTTCACTTTAATTGCAGTTCCCCTGCTACCCAGCACGTGGCTACAACACTTATTCATATGTAAGGATAATTAGCACATATTTTATCTACATACTGTTATTTGTATGTAATAGAGACAGTTAGTTATAGATTCCTTACCTTAGAATTTCCCTCCGGGCGCCAGTCTGGATCGGGAGATTTTTTTCTTCAGCAGTACCCCGCATGTGCTTAGGTGGTGTCGGTCAGCTTCGCGTCCGTCGTCGGTGTCGTGGGCGCCGGGATGATGTCGTAGGACCTACATAGACGGCGCCCATGTGGGCTGATGTCGGTTCTTTTTTTTTTTTTCACGTCATCCTACCGCAGATCAGGAGAGAGCTACCCCTAGCCACTTTTTGGCTAACTTTTTTCAACTTTTTGTCGAAGTCTTTTTTCAGTCTTCGACTCCTGGTGCATCGAGAATGTCCCAGTGAAGGACCGGCTTCAAGCCTTGCGGTTCCTGCCACCGGATAATGTCCGCACCTCGTGTGCCTTTGGTGTCTGGAGTGCGACCACGACCCAAAGTCGTGCTCCGAGTGCCGGGCCATGAACCCGAAGGCTTTGCGGGAGCGGTCCCAAAAGCTTCCGGAGGCCTGTTGCTCGGCTCCGCGCTGCTCTCGTTCGAGGGAAAGCTCTCGAGAATGGTCACCGAGCCCACACTCCTCGCATTCCAGGTCATCGGGGAGATCCTCAGGTAAGTCGGGGAAGCACAAGAAGAAGTCGAAGAAGCACAGGCGTTCTTTGACGCTGGATCCCGAGCGTCTTCGCTTAAAGGCTCCGTCTCCGAGGCCAACTTCTGAGAAAATGGTGGTGAGGAAGGGCGGCTGAGGTCCTCGGCCTCGTGCTCCCTACGGTGGCAATCTGGACTAACATCCTGACAGAGGTACTTCAGCCTGCGGCCTCCTTTTCTGAACCCTTTTGCCGTTCAATGAAGCCCTCACGAATATCCTTCTGGGTTCTTGGTCCAAGCCCAGCACAGGGGCTTCTGTGGATAGGACGATTGCCCGCTGCCACCGCCCCGCTCTGGCCGACCCAGCGTTCCTGACCAAACACCCCTCCCCTGAGAGCTTGGTATTCCAAGCCTCTTCATCAAAAGGCACATTCCCTTCTGCTCCCCAGATAGGGAATCCAAGAAGCTGGACCATCTTGGGAAGAAGATGTTCTCTTCCTCCAGCTTGGCGTTGCGGACGGTAAATACTGCATGCCTCCTGGGCCGATACTCCCAAACTACCTGGGATACAGTTGCTGCCTCAGTGCCCTGGAGACGTAGCCAAATTCACCATACGATGTGGACTGGATACCACCGACTCACTGGGCAGAACGATTGCCATGTCGGTAGCTGTTAGACACTACGCCTGTTTGAGGACTTCTGGCTTCTCCGGGGATGTCCAGTCTTCCTTAATGTACATGCCCTTTGATGGCACTCGCCTTTTTGGCAACAAGGCATACTCTGCGCTTGAGCGCTTCAAGGATTCTCAAGCTATGGCCAGATCCTTGGGCCTTGCGGCTGCCTCACATTAATCTGTCTGACTTTCGACCCTTTCGTGGCTACGGAAATGGCGCCCAGCCATGTCCTGCCCAGCCAGAGAGTCACGCAAACTGTCCAGCCTCTGTGTGGCCGCAGATGTGGGACCCAACGGATGGGCTGGTCCACCCTTTTCCCCCCCTGCCGCAGCCTCCAAACCTTCCTAGTCCGACGTTTCAGGTCCATCAATGGCCAGTTGGAGGCAGGATCTGCATCACCTCCTCCACTGGCAATCCATCACGTTGGACAGGTGGGTTCTGCAAATAGTCCAAAGGGGCTACTCCTTCCCCTTTGAAACTACCCCTCCCTCCATGCCACCTTATTATGATCGCATGACGGAGGATCATTTGGCACTTCTCCGCCAGGAAGTATTGGCTCTCTTGGCCAAGGGAGCTATAGAGAGGTTCCCTGTGCCAGAAGTAGGTCGTGGTTGTTATTCCCGCTACTTTCTGCTACCCAAGAAAGACAAAGGCCTCGGTCCTATTTTAGACCTCTGGGCCCTCAACTTCTTCCTCCGGAAGGAGAAGTTCAAAATGCTCACCCTAGCACAAGTTCGGTCTGCACTCGACCCAGGAGACTGGCTGGTGGCGTTAGACTTGCAGGACGCTTATTTTCATATCCCCGTCCTGCTGGTCCACAGACGTTACCTTCGGTTCACAGTGGGCCACAAGCACTTTTAGTTCACCATGCTCCCCTAAGGCCTTACCAGTGCCCCTCGGGTGTTCACAAAGGTGATGGCGGTGGTCGCAGCTCATCTGCGCAGATCAGGGATTCCAGTCTTCCCCTATCTCATCGACTGGCTGTTGCAGGCAGGCTCGCCCCAGGCTGTCATCTCCCACCTCCAGACTACAGCGGACCTCCTGCGTTCGCTGGAGTTCACCGTCAACGTGCCGAAGTCACATGACTCCCCCTCAGACGCTCCCTTTCATCGGGGCGGTTCTGGACACAGTGCAGTTTCGGGCCTATCCTCCCGAGCAGCGAGTCTGGTATATTTGGGCTATGATACCGATGTTTCAACTTCTATCCCGGATTTCGGTGAGAACTCTGAGGCTGCTGGGCTTCATGGCCTTCTGCATACTGCTGGTAGATCGTGCCAGATGGCATATGCGGGCTCTGCAGTGGGACCTAAAGTTCCAGTGGGAGCGGCATCAGGGGAATCTTTCAGACTACGTCCAGATCTCGGAGGGAACTGCGCACCAATTGCAGTGGTGGCTCACGAACCTAGATTGGGTCAGAGGCAGATCCCTCTCCCTTCCCCAACCAGATCTGACAGTGGTGACGGATGCCTCACTTCTGGGATGGGGTGGTCACCTGGGAGAGGTGAAGATCAGAGGCGTCTGGTCTCTGGTGGAATCCGGCCTCCATATCAACCTTTTGGAGCTCCGGACGATCAGACTGGCACTGAAGGCATTCCTTCCCTTTCTCAGGGGGAAAGTGGTGCAGGTGTTCACTGACAACACCACCGCCATGTGGTACAGCAACAAACAGGATGGGGTGGGGTCTTGTACCCTTTGTCAAGAGGCTCTCCGCCTCTGGAAATGGCTGGAACATCAGGACATAACCCTGGTGGTCCAACATCTGGCGGGCTCCCTGAGCACATGGGCAGACTAACTCAGCCGTCGATCACAAATGGCGACTCCATCCGGACGTGGCGCAAGGTCTCTTTCAGCAGTGGGGAGAGCCTTGGTTAGATCTGTTTGTCTCCGAAGAGAACGTGCAATGTCAGAAGTTTTGCGCGTTGGAGTTTCCAAGGCGGCGCTCACTCGTTGATGCTTTTCATCGCTAGTGGAGCTTCGGCCTCCTTGCGCCTTTCCACCTGTACCACTTCTGCCCAGAGTGCTCAAGAGTGACCGGGTTCAAGTCATTCTTGTAGCTCCAGACTGAACACTAAGAGTCTGGTACCCTGACCTTCTGAGCATGGCCATCGATCCTTCAAACAGATTGCCCTTCGGGAGGATCTTCATTCGCAGCAGCTGGAGATGGTTCTTCACTAAACCTGTCCAGTCTCAACCTCCTTGCGTGGAGATTGAGCGGCAGCAGTTGACAGCTTTCGACCTTCCGCCGGAAGTCTGTTATGTTCTCTCTACAGCCAGGCGTCCCTCCACTAAAATGGTATACGCCTGTAGATAGAACAAATTTGTGGCCTGGTGCACAGCAAAGGCTGTGGACCCCCTCTCTGCTCCTCTATCTGAGGTCCTTTTGTATATTCTTTCCTTGGCCCAGCAGGGATCTGCTTTGGGCACTCTTAAAGGATATCTTGCAGCCATCTCAGGGCGAGCGAGCTGTAGGCCATATCTTGTAAGGGCCCTTTTCTATCTGTCTATCCGGATAAAGTGGTGCTTCGCACCAAGCCTTCATTCCTTCCTACGGTTGTCACGCCTTTTCATGTGGGACAATCTATCACTCTGCCCAACTTTTATCTACCTCCACATCCCTCCAAGGAGGAGGAGAGACTCCACTGTCTGGACCTAAAACGTGCATTGTCTTTTTATCTTGATCGCACAAATGACTTCCGGGTGGATGATCAACTCTTCGTCGGCTATGCGAGTGCCAAGAAAGGTCAGGCTGTTCATAAACGGACCATCTCCCGATGGGTTGTCCTTTGCATCAAAATATGCTATGCTTTGGCAAAGAAGGACCCTCCTATGGGGTTGCGTGCTCATTCCACCAGAGCAACGGCGGCGACCACGGCATTAGCGTGTGGAGTTCCAGTCATTGACATCTGTCAGGCAGCAACGTAGGCATCCTTGCCACTTTTACCAGACACTACTGCCTGCATAGCCAAGTCCGGAGAGATGGGTACTTTCCCCGTTCGATCCTCCAGGTCTTTCTGGTTTGATCTTGGTTCGCAGACCCTCCTCCGGGGATGGTATTGCTGGGTTATCTATTCTAAAGTAAGGAATCTACTACTAACCGCCTCTATGAACAAGTTACTTACCTTCGGTAACAATGTATCTGGTAGAGGCATATGTTAGTTGTAGATTCCTTACCGCCCCATCCAACCTCCCCGCTCTGCGAACTGATGTCTAGAGATCGGGACTCCCCTAAAGGGCTCTAGATTTGACACACCAGTGGTCAGTGTCTTTCATGGCTCTGCGCTTCTGGCATGGAAAGTCGTGTTAAGAACTGACGTCAGCGCACATGGGCGGCATCTATGTAGGTCCCCCGACGTCACTCTGGCGCCCAAGACGCCGGTGACGGACGCGGAGCCAACCGACGCCACCTAACGACATGCTGGGGTACTGCTAAAGAAAAAATCACCGGATCCAGGCTGACACCTGGAGGGAAATTCTAAGGTAAGGAATCTACAACTAACATATGTCTCTACCAGATACATCATTACCGAAGGTAAGTAACTTGTTCATTTACCACATTTATTTTTTGTTTGGGACTCAATTATTATGTACAAAGTCAATTTCTTGTTTCCTATTTAATATTTGTCTGAGATATTTGCTTTTTCTGTGGTGTGAATTAAATGTCAAGGAGTCACATTGTACTTCGCTATCTAAATATGTGCTGTAGGGTTTTCCAGAATTTAATGTCATCTCTTAAAAACAAACATACAAGGGAGTGCTGAGATTTACACTGTTGTGCGAATTTCCAGAATCAACATAGATGAGTCATATGATTGTGCTTAATTATTAAGAATTAATTTTGTGTTGAAAATCACTGGACTTGATGGAAGCCCTGTTTTTTTAAATCAAATTAATTGAAGTACATATATTAAGCTTGTTTGCCTTCCCTCCTAAAATCTGTTTTTTTGTTGTTGTTTTTTTGGAGCCCAGACTTTGATTGGTTTCTTTTGCGACAGTACATCCTTCAACATTTTGATGGACATGTTATTTACAAAAGGTCATTATGAAAGTGAGTACTTACATAGTATTCTATAACCTTTGTTACTAAAAGAAATCCTTGCTATCTTTTCGTTTTGGTTACAGCTGAAAAGTAAAATGGTTTGAAAGGAACTAAGGCCATAAAATATAGAATAATAGCTGGAAACATACATAAATATACCTGCTGATGCCAATCTTAAAGGGTTAGCGCTATTGGAAATGTAAAAGAAAAGCCCAGTCTAATGGTGCAACTCGGACTTAAATTTATTTTACAGAATTAGTCAAGGGGAGGTTCTGATCATTTTGTATGTCTTATGTGATGTTTCATTCAACCACTTCAGCCTCCACAAGAGTACTGCAAGAAGGTGAATTCAAGAGGGCCCACTGATGAACATAATGCCAGCTGAGGCCTTGCAGCGACCCAGCCAGCATAGAAAGGTTAAGCACTACTCAGACGCATGTTTCAGTTTTAATAAGATAGCGTAAGATTTTTTCCGAGTTGGAGTTGCTTCCTCATGGATGATAAAAGGTTAATAAAAAAACAGTCTGTACTACTATTCACCTTGCAGGTACATGTAAATCCCATACATGTGAACTAGGACATAAAAAACAAGGAGCATCTATATTTAGTAATGGATAAAATTACCCAAATAACCATCACTGTGTTAATCCAGGAAGGGAGTCACTTAGCCTTCATTCGCTGAACTTATGAGTGCATCTGGCCTCACACAAAAAGAGTGCAGGACTTGATATTATGTTGCAAAGAAAGCCTTATTGTTAAAATATGCTGATGTGAACCATCTCTGAAACTAGAAATGGGTTTTTATTTTCTGTTGTGGTCGAATTAACTAGTGCTTTGAAGGAGCAGAATGGTGATATAATTACTATAAATGTTACAAAAGAATTTTATAATCTCTCTAAACCCTTCCAACAATAACCACCCTAGAGGTTTAACAGGACTCTTATCCACTAGCTAGGGTCACTAGTGGCATGTTTTACCTTAGAGCCCTTGTCCAGATACCTAGTGTATCTGAACAATCTCAACCTTGAGGGAGCTCTTTGGTTGTTATGAGGGATCCTAAAATTAAAACTGTCTGAGGTGCCCAGAAATTTATTATATTTCTGGGTCACCTTACCAAGGAGGATAGCAGGTGGGGACACTCAGTGAGAGTGTTATCTCTAGTGTCCCAGGGTCAACAGGTTTCAGCCAACACACCTGCACCTCCACAGGTTTGTTGGCATTCGCTAGGACCTATTGAGGATCATGTACAGATTCCTGTCTCTCAGCCTTTAACTCGCTCTTTGTGAGAATATTTGTTGTGAGATACTTATCCACAATTTTCAAGCATGACATATATACCGACCTATCCTGTTACCTACATTTTAGTTCATCTGTGGGCATGACACCAATCATGTTGGAGTTTTACTTTTTATTCAGACTTTTGGTACGTGTTGCTACTCCCATTTCATTTGTCTTTATTGTAGTTACAATTCATATTGTGTGCACTAGAATAGGGTTTGAGTTTAAAATCTTAAACATGTATCCTTCATGTTCTAGTGTTCGGACTGTGTGAGACTGAGTATGAGTGAGTCACGGTGAGATTGAATGACAATGAGTAGTACTACGTTGAATCAGGGAGGGCGAGGGAGTTATAGGAAGGCTCAGGAAAACTAGGTGGGAATGAGTGAGACTGAGCGGGAGTAAGTTAGTGAGACTAATTGAGACTGACCCAGCCAGAGTGAGGTTGTGTGAGTCAGAGGAAGATTGTGCGAGTCAGAATGAATGGGACTGATTGAGTATGAGTGAGTCACAGTGAAATTGAGTAATTCGGAATGAGTGGGACCGAGTGAATCTGGAAGAACGATTGAGCCATGGGGAGACTCAAAGAAACTAGGTGAGAATGAGTGAGGCTTAGCGGGAATGAGTGAGACTGAGTGAGACTAAGTCAGTAAGAAGGACTGAATGGGTGGGATTGAGTGAGTGAGTGAGACTGAGTGGGTCAAAGTGAGATTGAGTCAGACTGCATGAGTCAGTGAAACTGAGACTAAGTAACAGTGACTGCTAATGAAAGTAAATGACTAAAACCGAGTGAGAATGAGGGAGAGGTTAAGAGTGAGTGCAAGTGTGTGTGTTTGCCCCCCACCCCAACCCTCCATGTAAATGAGTTTGTCTCGCTCACAGGAATTCAAGCCAAGGATTATGCTTCTCCACTTTTAATGGTCACCAGCCGCCACTGCTACAAAGGTAAATTCAGCCCTGAAATCATTGGTTATACAATCTCTTAAAGAAAGTGTGAAAAGGTTGGATCCTTCAATAGATTTAGGTAAAGAAATATATTACATTTAAAAGACTTAGTTTGAATCACAAAAAGTCTCCTCTAAGCCAAGGATGACTTTGATGAATTATCAGACTTACTTGGTAGTAGAAACAGTGTCCCTTGCAGCCTTATTCAGTACAAATATCAATCTATCCTTTTTAAACCAGATAGTTCAAAGCAAACTGATCAACGGAGATTGGAGTTCTGGCAATTAATTGCTAGGTTCAAGAACTTATGCTATGATTCTACTCTCAGGGCCCCTTTATATTGAATATCCTTATTAACAGCTCCCCAAATTTATATTTTCATCACCGGAGGCAGAAACATATAGTAGATTATTATGGGAAATGGTAAAATAAGGCAAAAAATGAAAGAATATACACTGAAATTCTTATATAATTATAAAATACTTGGATATATTCTTTCTTTTGATGGTATGCCCTACAGGAGGTACAAAGACGCATGTAAGATTTTTTCTGGGGGTGTGGTGGGGGTCAGGGTAGGAGAGAATTTTGAAGGGTGAAGAGAGAGGACTTGTGATGGATACTGAGGGGGGCATTTGGTGTAGCAAAGGGTGGTTGGAAGAGAAGAAAATGATGGAAGATCTTGCAGTGGAGGGAAAGGGAATTACATATAGGGACAACACATTTGGTTACAGAGAGTGGCTAGACCATTCAGTTGGATCATGAAATGTTAAACTGTTTTATAGTAAGAATAAACCGTGGACAGTATTACAAATGTTGGGACACTCTGAGAAAGGTTAATAATGATATAAGACACATGTATTCTTACAGTCAGCTTGGCATCTTGGAAAACTCCTGGGCTTCTTCTACTGCTGCTGTATCGCTGCAAAAACACAATTAGTGGCGTAGCAGTTTTCTCTAGAAAATCAGCTTTAATCTTGGTAATAACTAGAATGTTGCATCCATATGGCAGATGGGTACCATCCATACTTCAAAATGGTAAAAAAAAAAAATTAAGTCATGTCAGTTAAAGGTTCCAATAGTGATGACCTGAATATATGTCAATCATAAGAAATAGAAATATAAAAATCAAGTCTCTATATGTAACCTCTACAGACTAGAATTTAGCTCCAGAATTGATAGTTAGATCTACTAAAAGACACCATGATCCACTGCATTAAAAGATGCAGTTACATTCTTACTAAAGAATCTTGACTTGTTTGATCCATATAGGAATAGGGACCCTGATAATGCAGGCTATACTTTTTTTTTTGCATGCTATAAAGCTTTATCTCAAGTTGAGTTTTTGCCATATTTCCAATCATGTGATGATCACATTATGATTACATAATCTTGTTTATTAGCAGACCTTGCCACTTAACCTTTGATGGGTCCCCATGAAGGGCAAAGAGTGTTTGACTCCTATTGAGACAACAACCCAGGAATACATTGAACTAAATGCTGGATTGGTGCACATATTGCTTATATGTGACTCATAAAGTCCTCTTCAGATGAATAATAAACAAGTACACAATAAGAAACCAAATAAAGATGGCAGAAAGATCCAGCTTGACTGCAGAGATAAGGGAGAAAAATGGAAAAGGTTAATACAGACTATTACAAAAGAAGAATTAAAGAAGTATGTTGCATCTTTGAAGAATGGGAAGACATCTGGACCAAATACCCTGCCCGCAAAACTATGGAAATATCTAATAGAACACATCACAATAGCACACCAAGGTATCTTCCAAGGAGTTTCACCTAATTTCATAGTAAACGATTTCTTTGTCTGTTTTTAGTAAACCAGGTAAGGGCCCCACACAATGTTCTTCAAATAGACCCTTACCCCTTTTCAATACTGATAGCAGAATCAACACTAATATTCTAGCTGAAAGAATACAAAGGTATGAACATTATTCACCAAGATCAGCAGAGCTTTATAAGAGGATGTAACATAAGCCAGTAATTGTTAGATTCTTGCCTTCCTATATTACTCCATTGTAATCTTTTTGGGTCATGCTAGTCTATGTAGGGACAGCCTTTGATTTAGTACAGTGGTCTCTGGGAGTCTGTGACTAGATTTAAATATCTCACTCTTTTATCAAAGCAGTACTAGCCTTATGCCAGAGTCTGATGGCTTACTTGGTTATTAATGATGCTCCAAATAAGGAGTTCCAGTCACACAATCTTGTAAGTTGTGGGTATCGACTCAGAAACTTTAAACTCTGTGCGGACGACTTATTAGTTATTACCTCAGTCCCAGAATCTACTAATGAAATTTTAGATACTTTAATAATGTGCAGGAAGTTTTCAGAGTATGCAATCAATATTGTGAAATCTGAGGCTATGTTGTGGAACATTCCACCCAACAGGATGTCCCAACTTTCCTCTTTAGTTAGGATTAGAGAACAAGTCAAATATCCTGGCATGCAAAATCCCAATAAAATGGAACAGTTTTATCAGGCTACTTACCTAAATAAATTGGCAGAGGCTAAGAAGCAATTGGATCGGAGTCTGAATCCTCAGATATCAATTATTGGTAGAGTCAACTATACATTGAAATGATTATTCTGACCAAATAGCTTTCTGTTTCAGCAGCTACCCATGTGTATTCCAGACTCTCTTTTTTGTGGTCAAATTAGGAAGACAAGTAGATTGTTTTATATGGTAAAATAAAAATTCCCCAATCTCAGGGTAAACATTATAATAGATGCATAGGGAAAGCAGCCTGAGCCGTCCAAACTTAGTATTACTAATGGGCGCTGGATTGCTGGGTACTCACTATTTGTTTGAAACCAAATAGATGTGACTAGGCACAGTTTACCTCCCTCAAGGAAATTATTTTCCCTAGCCCACATATGGCTTTTTAACTAAATGCAACAGTGAAACCCAAAAAAGTTAAGAATATAGTGCAGGGTCTAGCACTTCTTTGGCGCAATAGACAAAGAAATAAAATATCCAAAATTTCCTTTGCATACAGTACTTTGGAATTAGAATGAATTTCCCTTATTACAGATCTCTGCTCAGTCCAAAATCCAGAGACAATTAGTTATAGATGTGTTGGATGAATTGCGGACTTTAAATAAATTTAAGCAGGTAAGGGAAGAGACATGCAATTTATTTTCATTATTACTATATTATAGGCTGAAAGTGACGTTCACCCGTCTTAAGATCTGTGGTTCCTGGGGAATCCTGTTTTTAGTGCAGTATGTTCTTTTGAACATCGTTCTATGTTAAACAAATATGTAAAAAATTGAAATACAGGGAGACTGATTGGACCTAAAAAGTAATAATTTGATGGTCTTCCAAAGACATTAGTGCTAATAATGATCTATGGATCAAAATTGTATTTCTGAAAGATGGAACCTTTTCTTGAGTACAATATTGCTGACAGTTTTTTATAATGCTGCATCATTTATATTAGACACTAAAAAAACTGTCAAGAATTTATCCTAATTCTATGCCCCGATGCTCAGGGTGTAAGGAACCAGATCATGCACATGTTTTATCTGTGTCCAGCATTACCATAATTTTTGTCAGAGATCAGCAGAATACTAGCTAATATCTCTGGTGAGTAGATAACATGTGATCTGGTTCTGGGTCCATTCGGGGGCAAAAGGGCAATCTGATGACTCACCATAACTATCCAAGTTTGAAGAAAAGAATGTTTGTTAATCATATAGATTTGTAACTAGCAGATCATGGGGAATATAGAAATGCTGGTTGCTACTGAACCTGGTTCAAGACTGTTATCCCCTCTCCCTACTACTACTTGTCCCAACGAGACCCCATTGTCCCATACCATGGTAGGGAATGTGAAATGCCCTGGAGTGCAACTCCCTCCAAAAACAAAATTCTCCCTCTCTTCGGAGACTCCATTGTACCGTCAAGTCCAGCTTCTCTGCAAGCACAAGCCTCAGCCCAAAACTCCTGAACTTTCCTCTAATCTGGCTCTGAATATTTACAGGCTACGATCGCACTCCCTAATCATGTAGAGATACCGCCCCGAGACATCTATGAGAAAGTCCGCTCTTCCCTCCCCATGAGTAGCGTTCCACCACCAGTAAAAAAGTTATCATCATGTACCTTCTAAAATACATATTCCAAGATGTTAAAGAAATATGCCCCTCTACAACTGCAGCAGGATCTGTGATCTTTCAAATCCTAAACATCTGCATTGTGCAATAGTAGAGGCACTCAAACCCCACTCATTCATGTTTGATGTCTAGCTGAAAATACAATGGCTTGGTTCTTAGCATTTCTCATTCTGCTGAAGAGCTCAGTCCACATTTGACTCTGTCACCATCTGATTCTGCTTCGCTCTCACTCTGCCCTGTGGACAGAAACTAGGTATTTAAGTGATTCCAATCCTTCTCTCTAACTATGCCTACTCTAGAACTTTAGTGTTTCTTGACCTGTAAAGTCATTGTTCACTGTGGCATACACTAGGGTTCTGCTAACTTGTAGCTGTTTAATGTCTCATTCCAGTAGCAAATTTTACTACGACATAACCAGTTCACTTCGATAGGGTTGCAAGTTCTTTTAATGCACGATAAGTGGACCTAACTTAATGACTCCAAATCTAAAATCTTTTTTCCTAGCAAAAGCTTTGGTCAATTACGACCCTACTTTTTTCAATTTTCATGGAACCAGTTATCACTTTTGACAGAAATCTCGCCATTTCCTTAACTTAATATTGTTGTGGCCACTGTCATCTTCAAACTGGAAACCCTGCGAAGCATCGTCTTTTCTCCTATGTCAGATAATTGCTACTGTTCTATTTAGTTGCTTGGCCAATGTACACCATCTCAGTGGATTCTTTCACCGTTTCTGACTGTAAACCTCAGTTCTGCAACTATTGAAATGCACTGGTTATGGGATGGCCACTGACACAGTTCAGTGGCTGAAAAATTACCCACTGGATTTCAGGACCATGAACAGTTTAATGTACTATCTACTTACTGTAAGTTGGCACTTGTGGATATGAACTTCAATAGTTTAGGTATTTTCAGTAACACTTTAGAATTTTGGATTAGGATAAAGAGTATTCTTTACTTTTACAGTCACTAAATTCCAGATACATTCAGTAAGATGCTGTACAATAGATTGCAATAGAAGTAATACAGTATTAACATGAGCAATGCATTGCCTCAATGACTAATGCTTCTTCTCTGTTCAGGTGCTTTGGAGGTGCTGCTGGAAATGAGGGGGCAAAAATTAAATTCAGCAGAGAATCATACATACTTGGATTCGCAATCTGCTACAAGCTGGTAAGTGCTTGTCTACTCACAAAACGCAAGTCAAGGGTTTGGATTTGTACAAAAAGTTTCCGGAATTTGGTGGTGCAAATACCAAATAAGATAGTTAATAAACCTTTTCCAAAATGTTCTGAGTTAGACGATAACCTCTGCTCCAGTAAAATTTGCAAAGATGTTGCGTTTGGAATTGCAAAAGCCTTAACTTTGGATATGTATATAATTTTCATTGGAGATCAAATTGCATGTAGAAATATAGCTTAAGGGGGGCGCTAGAGGGCGCACGGCAAAATGGCCGCACTGGTGTGAGGCTCTGCCCGGCCGAGCCGATATCCGACCATTATCTGCTGCCATACGGGGTAAAAGTACCCGCAAACCACTGGAGTGCCTCCCGGAACCGAAGCGGCACCATAGGGCAGGATAGCTGGGTCGGCGACGTCAGTGGGGACACGCTGGCGGCGATTGACAGTGCGGAGGCTGCCACTCAGAAAATGGCGACCGCTACTCGGGCGTAGGCCTCCCTGGGCCGGCATGCTGTGTTGCTGTCCTGCAACTGCCTACTGTCTGTAGCGACGCTGTGTGCTGGACTCTGCAGCGGCGGCCCCCCCCCGGTGAGGCCGAGGGCCCGGTGAGGGAACTGCGCAGTGGAGCGGCGGAACGCTACTTGACTGCTGGGCCTGCAGCTGCGGGGACGCAATCGGCAGCACTGACATCGGCTGCGACTACCTGTGGACCCGGACGCCCATCGGCGCCGGTTGCGGTGAGTGGGGTGCACGGCTGGGCCTGGGCTACAGCTGCGTAGGTGGGTGTGGGCCCGGGCCTGGGCTGCGGGCTGCGAACTGTGGCTGGTGCGGGGCATAGGGGATTTTGGCTGTTGCGGCTACGGAGGGGCCACGGAGGAGATCGCTGCCTGCCTGCTGCCCCGGGTATTCGACTACGCTGGATGCTGGCATACATGAGAGTCTGTGGCGAGTACTCCCCCCGGCTTGAGGTGTGATCCTGGGGCAACATCGCTACTACCCCCTTGGCGCACTTGGTGGGTCTGCACTGGAGGGGTCCCATATTGATGCCCAGTGGGTGACGCTGCAACCTTTCCACCCCCCTCCCGCCGTGGTGTCGGCGCTCTGTGGTGGTGCTGCCTACTCGCTCTGGGTGCCAGGAGGCGCATATACTGGGCACACCATTGGGAGATACAATTGAACAGCGATCGGCGCACTGGGCTGAAGCAGCTACTGGGGCTACATAGGCACTGATCCCCTCAGTGAGGGGAGTGCAGGTGTAAAATGGGGAAGACGGACAAGTCCCAGCCGCGCTTGACATTCGACCTGCGCAAGCCCGCGAAAACTGCGCAAAAGGCGGCCTCTGACTCGGAGGCGGATGCGCAGGCGGACGGCCCTACTACACTAGAAAGCACGCTGCTAGCCATGCAGCGCTCTCTACAGACCATAGAAGGCACGATGGCCTCGGTCAACAACCGCCTTGATCATGTGTCCTCCCAGCTGGAGAAACAGAGTGCACGCATGGGGGAGGTGGAGCAGAGGGTGTCTGACACCGAGGATGGTTTGAGCACTGTCGCAGAAAAAACGTTGAATATGGAAATAATACTGGCCGTGATTCAAGCCAAGAATGAGGAGTTAGAGGCGAGATCGAGGCGCAGCAACATCCGCATCACAGGCCTACCGGAGTCCACAAATGTGGGGAAAATGGAGACGTATATCGAAGGCCTGGTATCAGATCTTCGGGCCTGAACATCTCTCCAGAATGTTCATTGTGGAGCGAGCCCACCGCTCGCTAGCTGCCCGTCCGGCCCCGGGGGCTCCTCCCCGCCCTATAATTGCCAGGATCCTAAATTACAGAGACCGAGACACAATCTTACGGCTCGCCAGGGAGAAGGGTTCGATAGTACATCAGGGCAACGCACTCTCCTTTTTTCCCGATTTTACGGTGGCAGTGCAGGCTACCCGCCGTGAATTTGGCTCCGTAAAAAAGCTCCTACAGGCCAATGGGGTCCCATACGCCATGCTGTATCCCGCTCGTCTTCGCATTGGCGGGGACGGTGACTCCAAGATCTTTGCTTCTCCTAAGGCCGCGATGGAACACGCTAAACATCTGAAGCGACAGCGACGAGAGTCTGGTACAGCTCCCGAGGACGAATAGAAATAAAAAGATGGGAACACCTACCTGAACTGACACGCACATTAAGTTTTTTATATTGGCTGGTAGACGAGGGGCGTTTAACTCTATTGGAACATGTGGACGCTATACAACATGTTACTGGACATCGGAGCTGGCTGGGTTATTGTCCTTAACTGGCTTCCCTCCCCTGGGCTGCTGCCTTATAACTCTTCCTATAATTTTGGGGATTGGCGCTGCTTGACCGTAGCCGGTGGGGACCTGCTGGTTGTTTGTCCGTGTGGGTGGGCGCTGGTGTCGGGGTCATGGCACTCATACACATCTGTGACTGTAAATATGGGCGATTCCCCTGTATTGGCAATTAGTAGACCTACTCGGCCACCTCCTGTTTTGTGGGAGGTTAGTAGCACTCAGTGCCCCCCGTAAATGGGTATACCCCAAAGTTGCGTTTTGTTTATTGGGATAGGGGAGGGGGAAGGGTTGAGCTATGGGATGGCTTTGGCGTGTTGGGGAAGCTAAAGTGGGTGGGGGAGGAAGGGTCCTGGGCTGGGCAGGCAGAACGTGGGGGTTTATTGATCAAACTATCACTGTGTGGGTGGGCACGGATTCGTGGTTATCCTTGAAGAAGATTGTCCATTCTTATGTTTCTAATGTCCCACTATGGCCGGCCGGCTGCAATGACTTCTCCATTTAAATTCCTGACTTGGAATGTTCGAGGCTTGAACACACCTAAAACGATTAGATCTGTAATTGCCTATTTAGATCGGGTGGGTGTCCATGTTGCCTTACTACAGGAGACACATTTAACCCGGGAGTCAGCTGGTAAGATAGGCGCACGCTGGTCGTGCGTAAAGGTTGCCTCGTCCTTCTCCAGTTATTCTAGGGGCGTGCTCATCCTGGTAAAGAGAGGTGTGCCTTTCACTGTGGTTAAATCGGAGACGGATGACAGCGGACGAGTGGCGATGGTGCATGGATGCTTGGGAGGTGAAAGTGTGCTGATAGTTAATGTCTATGGTCCGAATGTGGATGACCCCTCTTTTTATTCTGATGTGTGGCGGAGAATATCGAAGTTCCCCCCAGCGGCGATAGTGTGGGGGAGATTTTTAATTTGTGTTTGGATGCAGCCATGGATAGGGTAAGTAGTGGTATGTTGCGGCCTAAACTTGCGACAGATATGCTGCTAGGCCTGATGGATACTGGTCAACTAATTGGTATCTGGCGCTCACGGAATCCAGAGGCCCGGGAGAGCACTTTCGCTTCGGCGGCCCATGGTTCCTGGTCCCGCATTGATTTTTGGCTCGTTTCGGCGCAGGTCTGTAATTGGACTACAGTAGTGTCGCATGAGGCACGAACTCTGTCGGACCATTCCCCTGTACTTCTGGAGCTGCAGATCCCGACCTACCAGAGACCGCCCTTTGCGTGGAGGCTTCAACCTTCAGAGCTCAAGGACCTGGTTTTCCACCAGACCGTGGCTGAGGCAATCAGGAATTATTTTCTGGAAAATGAAGGATCGGTAGACAGCGCGGGCACGCTCTGGGAAGCGTTTAAGGTTACCATAAGGGGAACCTGTATTGGAGCGCAGTCTGGTATCCTGCGAGATATTCGCCGTAGAATACGGAAATTGACATCTGATATCTCTCAGCGGGAGCGAGAATTCGAGTCTGACCCATCCTCAGCTAAACTTGCGGCCATGAGGGAGCTTATCTTGGAACACAATGAGGCGGTGGATCAGGAGCTCTCACATTGCTCCAGACGGCGGATAGCGCGCTACTACGGGGAGGGGGCAGACCGGGCCGCTCGCTAGCACAAAAACTTTCGGAACCGCGCCGTCAAGTTGACATTGCGGAGCTGTTGGATGAAAATGGGATCGCCCGTCATTCAACTGTGGACCTCTGCGATACGGTTTTGCAATTCTATACAAGTCTCTATGCCACAAGAGAGTCTCCATCGGCGGTGGAGATAGATGCCTATCTCGACGAAATAGCGTTAGGATGGTTATCTCCAGCACATCAAGAACACCTCGTACAACCATTCGGAGAGGAAGATGTCAGGGAAGCTATCACGTCGTTACCAACCTGTAAAGCCGCAGGACCTGACGGGCTACCTGGCGAATTTTACAAAACCTATGCAGCGGACCTGGCCCCTCGGCTCCTGGCTGTATATGCAGAGGCTTACGATAGTGGGACACTGCCGCATTCCCTCCGGGAGGCCCTCCTGGTCACCCTATTGAAACCAGATAAGCCCCCGAATCAATGCGGCTCCTACCAACCTTTGTCCATCATCAATATCGACGCAAAGATTCTCGCCAAAATGATCGCCACCAGGCTGCAGCCGTTGGTACCTCTACTGGTGTTGCCTGATCAGTCCGGCTTCGTCACGGAGCGCTCTACGACACACAACTTGCGCACGCTCTTCGCCACGCTACACTACTTTGAACCTGATTTCCAGGCGGTGGCCGTATTACTTGATGCGGCTAAGGCCTTTGACTCGTTGCAGTGGCCATTTATGTTTGCCGTGCTGGGCCGCATGGGCTTCCCGCCTTTTTTTCTGCAGTGGATTAGGGTGCTTTACAGCGGACCGGTGGCTCGCGTTCGGGTTAATGGATGGGTGTCCTCATTGTTTTGCATTGAACGGGGTACAAGGCAGGGATGCCCTCTGTCCCCTATGCTTTTCTCTTTGGCGCTGGAGCCCCTCGCCTGTATGCTGCGTCAGAAACATGCTGCGGCGGCTCTGAGGTTCAGGCTGCGACCCTTAATTGTCTCACTGTACGCAGATGACATGCTGCTGTATGTTCGCGAACCTGCTACGTACCTATCTGCGCTGCTGCGAGAATACGTAAAATTTGAAAGATTCTCGGGCCTGGGGATTAACTGGTCCAAATCCGTAGTGTTTCCGTTAACTGCGCGAACGGCTGAGGTCGAGGTGGACTTCCCATTGGCCTGGACATCGGACCCGGTCAAATATCTTGGAGTTTGGGTGCACAGGAACCCAACTGTCGTTGTCTCCGAGAACTATGGTCGCACGGTTTCACGTATATCTGAACAAGCCGTGCGGTGGGCACACTTACCTCTCTCATTAGCCGATAGAATTGCCGTTGTGAAGATGGTCTTTTTACCCAAGCTGTTGTATTTTTTCGTTAACATCCCTATCAAACTGAATATGGCACTGTTCCGCACGTTACAGTCTGCGCTCTTAACATTTGTGTGGGGTGGTAAGAAGCCCCGGTGTCGATGGGAACTGCTGGTGCTGCCATTTGACCGCGGTGGTTTCGAGGCCCCAGACTTTCGTCTTTATTATCTATGTGCGCAGGCGCAATTCGCACATTACTGGCATTTCCCACAGCGCTTTCAGCCCCAAGTGGCGATTGAATCAGATGCTGTTTTTCCTCTTCCAGTACAGGCAGTTGCGCTTTCGGGGGAACAGGAGGCCCACGAAATGAGATCAACCCCACGCAGTGCACGGCGTGGGCGTGGCGAATGCTTGCACTCCGGGCTCAACTTTCTTACCTATACGCTTCATCCGTACCATTAGTCTCACATCCCGATATCTCTGCGGCACGAGAGTCGACGGCCAGGAAGGAGCTCACGGCTGCGGGCATCACCACACTGGGCGACTTGTATGAGGGCGGTACATTCAAAGACTTACGGGCGGCGCAGGGTGGCGTAAATCGACCTTTTATGTTTAACTTTACCTATGTCTGGGTCCGGCAGGCTGTCCGTGCGGCATATCCAAATTATCCAACCGAACCAACCACTCTGCAGGCGCTGCAGGTGATGCTCTCAGGTGCGTCCCGAAGGGGTCTCATTACTAGGCTGTATAACGCCTCGCTGCGGGAACGGGAGCAAGAAGACTCCCCCTCGTGTGTACGGTGTGGAACGATGTTGGGCACCCCTATTACACCTGAGACCTGGAGGGAGTGTTGTCGGCTCATGGGACGTCTCACAGCTAATTGCAACCTCCGAATTATTCATTTTAAATTCCTACATCAGGTATATTACACCCCCCTACAATTGCATAAATATGGTCTGAGAGAGGCTGCTAACTGTGTGAGATGTGGAGCCCCGGATGCGGATTTTCTTCATGTGGCTTGGATGTGTCCGGGTGTGCTTGCGTTCTGGACTGCGGTGACGACCATGCTTACGGCGGTTGTGTCAGAACCTGTGTGCTGTACCCCTGAGATGTGCTTGCTGGGCCACGTCAAACCTCTCAAACCATGTAACAGGCGCCTAGTGACACTCTTGACTCTTTTTGCAAAAAGGGCAGTAGCGCAATGCTGGGGAGCCAAGGTAGTACCCACTGTTAAGAAATGGCTTAAGGACTTACTATACTGTAGGGATCAGCTTCGGATATATGGCGAAGAACTACCTGAGTCTTCCCGCCCCAAGGACTTTTGGGCTCCCCTTGCAATATATTTGATGTCTCACCCTGACCTGGCATGAATGATGGATGCCCCTGGGAGAGGGACCAGTTGGCAAGCATGGTAGGCGCTGTCTCCCTTTGGGACGTTACTACAGGTGTGTTCGAGCTGGCTGGCCATAGATGTGGACTGTGTAGGAGAGTTTTTATCACTGCCACCACCCACCATGCATACGTTGATTTTTTTTGCAATAAGCAAAGTGTTTTGGAAATCTGTTAAGGATCTGCCTGGGAGGGAGGGTGAGGGGGGGGTATGGGAGGGAAGTACTGCGAAATTATTTTTCTGAGTTCATTGAATTGATTATTGGCTTGTGTATACCGAGTTGTAACTATGCACTAAAATCAATTAAAATTTAAAAAAAAAAAAATATATATATATATAGCTTAACATTGTGTGCAGTTGTGCAGAATATTTTGTAGCCACCCTACTGAATTGGCACATATATAGCTCTTCAGTAAAAAAACTAATAAAAACAGTTCTCTTCCCACCAGTCCTTTGTCACCAACATTAAGGATTCCAAAATGTCCCTTTGTTTTATGTCTGGTTTAAGAGTTCAATGCAACACTCCCCAAATGTCACCCTTGAACAACTTTTAGGCCCAGCTGCTGTAACCATGCTTTCTCTAATGTAGCAAATATGATGGCATATCTATGTGCTGCATCTTTTTATTTAAACATGTGATTTCCCTTTATCCATTTTTCTTCATTTCAGAATAGGCAAGAATCTCGCTCCATCTGTGGCTTGCTGCTGGATGAAATAGACATGAAAGCAGAACATATACCAAGGCAAGCGTTCTGCTTTGCTGCTGCACTGGCTCTGAAACGGGTATAATCTGGTTCTCTTTTTATTTTTTATAAATGTATGAAAGCCAATAGGTCTTGCCTATATGAGAGCTTTTGGCTTTGTCATTGTCCTTTAGCCATGTTTTACAGCAGCGTGGCTGCTGTCTAGCATGGCTGAAAGTTAGAAAAAACAAAGTTCTATGATGCAGGCAGCGCTGTCCACGTCATAGAGCTTTTTTACCTTGTGGGACCGTAGGGGGTAAACAAAATGTGGAACGAGACGTGGCAGCAACAGGGGAGTTAGGTGGAGGAGAGGTCAAGCAACAATGCGGGATGGGGGATGGGGCGGGGCAGGCAACAAAGTGGAAGGGGGATGGGAAGGACGTTGCCAAGCAACAATGCAGTATGGGAAGGCCGTTGGCAAGCAACAGAGAGGGACGGACAAACAACAATGCAGGAGGTGAGCAAAAGCGATTGGGCAAGCAGCAATTCGGAATGGACGAGGCAAGCAACAAGGCAGGAGGGGTGTTTGCTAGTAAAAGAAACTTTAGTATACTTTATTTGGGCAATAGCCATAAAAGCAGATAAAACAATACATTAAAACAGTAAAACCATTCCATCATTGAAATCATAGCATATAAGGTGTTTAGAAGCACACAGGAAAATATAAAACTAGCAGCATGTAAAGGAAAACATTAATAGTGTTTGAAACATGAGCTAGAGAGCCACTTTCATAACTCACAGACAACATGCAATTCATAAAGTTGAAATCAGTTGCACAGTACAAGCGCACAAGTCCCGGGCCCTAGACGGGCGGAGACAGAGCAGCCCTTTTCTGTCTATATCTCCACTTACATAAAAGATAATGGGAGACAGCAAATACAATTGGCCTGGCAGTGTCTGACCTTAATATCCTTGTTACAGTTTTAAAGTCCCCGATGCCCATATTGCGACACAGCAGCAAGATCCATTTCCTCCTGTGTGCATGATAGTACAGACAGAAATACAGGGCACGATCTACAATTTCTTCAACCTCAGGACAAAAAATGACAACACGGCTCTAATTTGGCATGGCCGCAATGCCACTTCGCAGTTAATGTACAGAGTGGCAAGGTCCCAATGCGAAACTTAATATAGAGTGATCTAGCAACTGGAGGCTCAATTGCATCCATGTACTCTTCCAGATGATAGATATCTTTAAATTCCATAAATGGCACACCCTGGTCCTGTGGAGTCCACCATCTGCATGTCTCCAGTACAGCTCCTTAAGCATGGACTTGGGCGAGCCCACATATTCTCACACCCAATCTCTACTAAACAACGTTTGATATACCCCAGCGGGATTCTAGCAGCCCCAGGGAGTTTTAGGATTTCTTTTAGGCCCATCCGAAAGGGCAATAAGTCCACTGAGGACCAGATCCTCCTCTAATACAGCAAGGGTGTGTGTCTTACTCTGTGGACAAGGGGTCGGATGCCAAGTTCCAGCAGAGTGACTCGAGTGGGGTGCTGGAAGGGATATTGATGAGGAGTCTTATAAAACGATTCTCCATCAATTCCATGTCATTGACGTTGTCGTGCCCCCAGAGTTCCCCACCATAAAAGGATCCCCCCCCCCCCAAAGCTTGTGAATTATAGATTTGCAATGCAGGAGTTATTGGACGAAAGCTAAAACCCTTAAATTGTCTCAAAATGCCACCAATATAGTGTTCTAGTCTAAGTTTGCACTTTTGGATCTGGGGAGACCAACCAAAATGCTCATTCAGGGTAAACCCTGGATATTCAAATGTACGGACCCTCTCCAATGGAAAGCTGTTAAGGACTGGGTGCGACCTGGTCGTATGACAAGGATTCAATACCATATATTTAGTTATGTTGAGGTGGATCTCCGAGCCCTCTCTGTCTGCAGAAGACACCGAACTGGCCCAACCGATTTGAATGCCCATTGGGGATTTCAAGACCAGCGGGGTGTCATCTGCAAAAAGGAGTGCTGGGACCTTCCTGTTAGACACAGGGCATCGTGCTTACACTGCTCCAATACAGTCACCAAATCATTAATGCATAACAAAAACAAGGTAGAAGCTAAAACACATCCCTGTCTTACACCCCGGGACTCTGGAATGGGATCTGTCAGCTCCCCACCAGGACCACACCTAACCTGTGCATAATTGTCCCGGTGTAATCTCCTGAACACATCAATCAAATATTTTGGAACACCCATGTCAGTCAGAACCTTCCACAAGGCCTCCCCAGGGATTAGGTCAAACGCCAACCAAAGGTCGACAAAAATTGCATAGACACACCCACCTCCCAACGTAACGTGCTTCAAGTAAATTAGCTGCAATTGAAGCACTTGGTCAGTGGTTCTGGTCACAGCCCTGAACCCAGCTTTCAAGGGGGTCAACACTCCTGCGTCCTTCATCCAAGCTGGCAATCTGCTTAACAAGATTCGACCAAAGAGTTTCCTCGAGCTGTCGGTGAGGCTAATAGGGTGAAATTTGGACGGAGCGGACTTAAGGCCCTTTTTATAAATTGGGACAATTTCAGCCCCTTCCCAGGTGAGACCATTCATAATATTATTAAAATGAAAGGCAAGATAGGGTTTTCAAACCCTCTCAACTTTAAACCGGTACATTATCAAGGCCTGGCGTTTTCCCTGGTGTAATCCAATCAATAGCCACGGCCAGGGGCGTAGCTTGATCAATAAGATTGGAGGGGATGGAATTCTTATTTGCCAACAATCAGGCTTGCACATAATATTTCAGTACATTATACGACCAGCAGGGTGCATGAGAGGGCCCTAAGGGACAATAGAAAAGGAGAGGAATGTGGATTGGTACTAAAAGAGAAACAACAATATTTTGTACAATATCCAATATTTTGAGGAGTTTCCAAATAGTGTCTGTGCGCATTTTTGTCTGTGATTGTAAACATCCCTGGTGAAATCCGACTGACTTCTCTCAATACCTGACTGAAATGTTTTCCAAATATATATAATGTTCTTATTTAGACAATGTAGTAATATCATCTGTATTATTTCACTGGGGGGAGTAGAAGATGTCGGTCTCCAGTACCCTGTACGTCACAGGGGATTGCCTTCTCACAGGATATCTTGTAAATAGCAGTGGAATGAGACCTGAATCTGTGGCAACAATAAGTATTCTTCCAGTATCCTGGGTTTATTATTTTCAGAGCCAGTCTAACCGGTTCCGAGATCATTCAGGCTTGCACAAATTGTTGAAGCCCCTTTCCCTCACCAAATTATCTGTTTCTGAGGCGCTTCCTTGCCACGTTTCCTTGATCCTCCCCTAAAATGTTGCGATTGAACCTGCCTCTGCTTGATATAGTAAGGACTCTTGGAGGGCTGCTTGAAAATGAGGACTGGGGAAAGCTGGGTTTTGTTTTCTCTGAAATGCCTGCTTCTGTGTTTTGTGCTTTAAGGCTTTGACTAGAGTCCTAAATCCTACTAAAAAATGCTGCCCCGTTCAGGGGTATACACTGATATACATTATTGTTCTGATATTGTTCTGATGATCTGATGTTCTGATGATGTCCTGATATGTTGACCTGATGGTCTGTTAAAGGAAAATGTTATACAACCTCCAGACCTGGAGACAAAAGGTCACTTAGCTATATGTTCTTTCATGTTGTAAGTTCGCTTTTCCCGTCTTGTTAGTGACAACACATACTACCGTTAAAGGCTAATTGTCATTCTTGTTTATGACATAGGGCGAGCTAAGCAATGTTAGCTTTTATACTTCATACTCCATACTGTTAGAGGAAAAGGTTACATAGCAACATGCTTTTCCAGTCTTGTTTACCTAATTGTCATCGTGCTTATGTCGAAGGACTAGTTAAGCAAGGTTGGCCTTCATACTGTCATACATAGGGACATGCTCCTTCATGTAGCAGTACGCTTTTCCCGTCTTGTTAACCTAATTGTCATTGTGTTTATGACAGAGGACTTGTTAAGTAAGGTTGACCTTCACAATCCATAACTCATACTTCAAAATTACTGTTGAACATGCCTTTAGCTCAAAGATAGTCTCAAACGACTAGATAATTAAAACTTGTTTTCATGGGAGACGGATTCTTCCCCTGTCACCATGCCAGTTCACTACTTTGTGGGTTGGGAGGGAGGGAATGTGGGATGGGGGGGTGGGGAAGGGATTATGATCTTATGTTTTCTTATGCACTTGCTTTGTTCTTCTTAGTCACCTTATTCTTTTGTTGTTATTATTATTAATATTATTTCTGCGCCCTTAATTTATGTAAAATCTTCATCAACACAGATGGCCCTACAAAAGGAAGAATGTTCAATAAGTTCAAGACAATACTCATGCTACCCCTAGTGATCCTAGCCAATGGGGGGATACTCAACACCCATAATTTGCACCACAAGAACCACGCATATACTTATCCTTATACACGAAGAGAGATGCACAATATGAGCAAACTCAAGCTCCTGTATTTCAGTCCCTACCGATAACTATGGCTCAACAAAACATTAAGATAATTTCGCTGAATGTCAAAGGCATCAATCATCCAGTCAAGAGAAGGAAAATCCTTGACTACATACACAAGCAAAAAGGTGAGATCATCCTGTTGCAGGAAACCAAAATTGACTCCAAACAATTTAACTCACTTAGAAATAAGTCATACAATGATGTTGCTGGGTCGGGCGCTATCTGGAAAAAAAACGGGGTCCTTACCCTCGTAGCTAAAAAAGCCAACATTGACCTTGTGTCAAGCACTGCAGACTCGCAGGGTAGGTGGGTCACAACAAAGCTGACGAAACACAATTTGGAATTCTACATTACAAACATATATGCACCCACCAATGACGACCCTGGTTTCTGGGAAGAACTTACCAAACAAATTAAAACAATTCCAGACACTGCCACACACATACTCGCGGGAGACTTCAATCTACTCCTAGATCCAGCCTTAGACAGAAACTCACACTGCCCCTTTCGTGCCAATTAATCACACAAAGCTCTTAACAACCTATGTAAACGATTCAACATGATCGACACTTGGAGAATACAGAATCCCACGGAAATGGAGTATACCTTCTACTCATTTCCCCATAACTCTTAGTCACGCATTGACTATCTGCTTATTTCCGACAACGCCATAAACCGAATAGACCAAACCTCCATAGAACCAAGAGTGATCTCAGATCATTCTTGCATCACTTTAACCATTTCTGATCCAACGCCTTTTAAGAAACAAGCCTTATAGAGATTCAACAATGAAGTCATTGATACAGACTCAAATAGGCAAAGCATTGAAGATGCGATTCATAACTTCCTCAATGAAAATAAACTTGGAGACACTTCTGATCTTATGAGGTGGGAGGCATTAAAAAGTACTTTAAGGGGAGAGATCATCAAAAATGAGATCCACCATGATTAGAGAAGCCAACAGTAACCTTCAAAAACTTGAAAAAGAAATTTCATTGCTAGAAGGGAAACACATTGCCTCTAGGGACACCTCAATCTTGAACGAAATAGTGAAAAAGAAATACAAGTATAATAAATTAGTAAGCACCAGAGCCGGGGTTTGGATTAATAAATAAGAGTATTAAACTCTGCGAATACAACAAGGCTGGGAAGAGTCTAGCTTCCTACTTGAAATTCAAACTACAGAAAAATACGATCAAGACTTTACTAGAACCTAGCGGCGACGCTCACTCCGACCCAGACAAAATAGCAGAAATATTTAAGATTTTCTACCAAAAACTATATAGTAAAAATCCTGACTTGAACACCGCCAAGGCCCAAAACTACTTAAGTAAATGTGACTTACCCGCTCTTTCAGAACAGGCCAAGGAATCAATCAACGGGCCAATAACCTCAGACGAAATTCTGGACACAATCAAAAACCTTAAAACGGGGAAAGCCCCTGGCCCTGACGAGTAAAATGCCAAATTTTATAAAACATTCGCAACCCCTCTGATTCCTCCTCTCCTAAACCTGTTTAATCAATTTACTGAATTGGGCCAAGTAAGTGGTACCCCTGCAGAGGCTATCATAGCAGTGATACCCAAAGATGGGAAGGATCCCTCTCAGCCTAAAAACTATAGGCCTATATCACTGATAAACCTAGACTGCAAAATGTACGCCACGATCCTTGCTGAGCGTCTTCAAAGGTATATCTCCAAACTCATTCACCCCTCACAAGTGGGTTTCCTAAAAAATAGACTTCCTAGTGATAATACACGAATATTATGTCATGCTCTAGAGAAGGCCAAGCTAACAGACTCCCCCATAGTGGCAATCAGGCTGGATACCGAAAAGGCTTTCGACAAAATAGACTGGTCCTACCTAAGAGCAACACTTGAGAAATTCAACCTGGGCGACAACTTAATTCGCATGATAATGGCCTTGTATTATCTGTCCGCCAAAGTCAGAGCTGGTAGTAGTATCTCTACATCCTTTAACCTTGAACAAGGAACCAGACAGGGCTGCCCACTCTCACCCTCCCTGTTTCTACTAGCGATAGAACCGTTGTTATATCAGCTACGGAATAATAAAGAGATCTCAGGTATTCAGTTCAGTAATTACACGGTTAAGATTACTGCATAAGCAGATGATGTACTAGTCATCTCGGAAAAGGCGGTTTCTGCTATACCTGCCCTAATGTCCTCAATAGAGGATTTCTCCGCAGTATCTGGGTATAAGCTCAACAAAGACAAGACCGAGGTTAAGCTGCTCAACAATATCAGCAATAAAGAAATAATTGGCATTTCGGGTCTCACTTGGCAGCCAAACTGCATCAAATACCTAGGCTTGGACTTCACTAGGGACCTAGTTACCACCCTCCAGACCAACGAAAATGCCCTTCTTAAAAAAAATCCCCTCGCTGTTAGACGGCTGGTCGCCAGAATGTTTATCCTGGTGGGGAAGGGCTGAAACATTAAAAATGATGATCACTCCACTAGTCAATTACCTGTCCACCATGCTGCCCATGACCCTTTCTATAGAGCTCTTAACCAAGATATACAACACCTTCAACTCTTTCCTATGGCAGGGGAAGAAACCCAGAATTTCCCTTTAAAAAACTCCAACTATCCAAAGAAAAAGGGGGCTTGGGCCTTCCAAACTTCAGGAATTATCAAACTGCTTACCTTTGCAAGCAGGGATTCAGCTGGCTGGTAAACGACCCAGAGTATCTCCCAGTTTGGGTGGACATAGAGAGAACACTCCTCAATGACATCCCTTTGCCTGCTCTTCTAACAATGAACATCTCTAACATTCCTCATTCTAAATATATCATTCAAAATACAACAAGAGCCCTACTGCGCCTAGATCAACTTTCGGCCGTGAAAATCAACAAATCCAACTTGGCTTCCCTATGGCACAACCCATGCCTAAAGATAGACCAGGAAATTATGGCAAAAATGCCCTCCCCTTCTCCAACCTTCAAACACGTTGTGGCCTAGAGACCTTGGATTTTTATAAATTCTTGAAACTTAAAGCACAACTCACGTCACACTCAATACTACCCATCAACCCGTCGATCCTTACACTGATAATCCAACTCCTAAAATCAGCACATACTGTGTCTAAAATCTACAAACTACTGCTTCCAAAACCATACAAATCTCACTCGCGTAACGAGGTGAAATGTGAGTCTGAACCTAACACTAGGAATATTTCCTTTGACTGGTATAAGATACATAAAACCCCTTTCTCAAATAAAATCTCTCCTGTACTATCCCAAACGAAATTCATGCTAATAAATAGAACATATTGGACACCAGCAAGAATCTTTAAGCTCAACCTCAGTCAGAGCCCAACATGCTGGAATGGCAAAACACAGGAGGGTGATTTAGCCCACATGCTCTTCCATTGCCCTACTTTGCAAACCTACTGGGATAAAATATACAAGTGTATAAATAACACATTCAATATCTACCCTCCCAGGGAATTCTCCTATATCCTACTGGGATTCTTAGACCCAAGGCTGAAAGATGAGAATTACCATGTCCTGCTGGACCTAATGCTCACACTTGCCCGCAAATTAATTCTTAATAACTGGAAGAATTCAAAAGAAGTCTCCTTCAGGAAGTGGCAAGAGTGGTTGACCTTTCTCAGAGGGGCGGATAATATCTCTCTACGCCCTGGCGTCCTTCACATAGAAAACTATGGAAATCCCTTGATGCCTTTTCCTTTAAGTATGAACCCCCATGAGCCCAACGAGCTCCTCTCTCGAATTGGGCATGGCCCATATGGTCGTACAACCCAAAAAATAAAATCTCTAGGGACACATACATCTTATTGACCTTCTTGTTGGCAAACAGTATAAAACTCCTTGAGATATGACATTTCTTCCTTTAGGTCTACTCTACGAGCATGCACCCTCTCATTTGTTCCATCACTCAGGGACCGGAACAAAATGGACAGGCTTCACGTTATCCTCATAAGGTCTTCAATATGATACCAAAGATGTAACAATGTTGGGATATGAGTGAAATATGCTAATTTGGTAATCTAGGTAGACATAAAGATTTTATACAGGACATGTACTTATGAATAATATAATAATATACAGGATGTTATGATATTTTACCCTAGATGATGCTTTTAATACAAACAGTTACATCAGACAAAATTTATGTCTATCATGCGGCTTATATGGTTTGATAACATAAGCGTGTCTGTAACAAGGAACATCTTTTACTTTAATTTTATTCGTAATTTAATTTGTCATTTAATTTGTAATTTTCATTTGTAATTTCATCTGTAACTTCATTTCATGTCATTTTGTTGTTTCTTCATTTTCATTATTGTTCTCGTTTTGGAAAACCCAATAAAAATTATTTGGAAAAAAAAAAAAAAAAAGGCTTTGACTAGAGTCACCAGTTATGTCCAAATGGCTTCTGCCCTAGGAATCCAGGGAGAGTTCTTCAAGGCTCTGTTGCCTTTCAGTCACGCATAAAGACCTGTTTATGGGCTGCCACCAATGACCCTGTTGCCAAGGCAGTTGCCTTAACCATATCAAACGTTTGTGTCTCAAACTGCCATGTGCCTACACTAGGAAAAACAGTGGAGCAAATACCCCATGCTTTGTGGTTTATTTATTGTAACTGCTTTCTAAACAAGTGCAGACGTAGCTATCATCTGTGCAAAAGTAGTCATTGCTAGTAATTACAGTTTGGTTTATATGTTAATTCAAAGCCTGTGACAGTATGAAGCAACTAAGTAATCCATTTTAACTTGGTAGGAAATCCTGCTTTGCAAGGGTTTGATCAAGTATTCGACATTCAAAAATGGCACGTAACAAGTATCCAACAAAAATTTAAATAGAGCTGACACAAAATAATCCATGTAGAAGTATTGGGTGATCACCACCTTGAACTACTGAATATAATAATCAACAAGGCAGTTCTTTTCTTTCGCAGTATTTTTTGGTATATCTAGGTCAAGTGATCAGAACAAATGCCAGTTCTAATCTTTGAATAGAAAATTTGTCACTGCTTGTCCAAAAGCCATTATCTACCAGAGTTAGAAATAATGGAACTGACTTGGTGGGGAGAGTGAAGGTGCTGGTGTCCTTCACTGGTGTATGATCAAAAGGGGGAGGGAAAAGAAGCTGCGATCCATTCGGCTTCCTAACGGTAAACAAAGTATCAATGGAGAATGGGTCACTTGTACCTGTGTAACCAGGGTCTGGTATTCTGGCCGTCTTTTAAAAACCCTCATTCACGTACATAGGTGGTCGGGCGGTATATCTTGGATGTCTGCCTATTATAAACGTGACAGCATCATCATTGGTTTTATTTTTGGTATGCTATCCTCCACCTGGAGGTAGACTCACTGGTAATACAGTAGTGATAAGTGGTGCTCAAGTGAGGTGAATTAAAATTGCCTGCATTACCAAACTTAAAAGATTTATTCAGTTCAGAATGTAGGAAAGTAAAAATAGTGTGGTGCGTAAGAAGACAAGTTACCGATCTAACGTACTCATTTGTCCATGTGAGTGGTCGACATGTTTCAGCCCCATATATATGCCCAGCCGGGTCGGAGGGCTTTCTTCAGGACCAATAGTTATGTGGGGTTGCTAACTTTAGCAGCCTAGATAGGTAGGTCAATGACTTACCACTCTTCTATGTTCGTTATGGGTCAAGTAATACCTATAACTGTTGAGAGAGAACAGAAAGAAATCGTGGTGGTACATATAGTTTATACATTGTGATGGTACTCATGTGAAAACCTCTCTCGTTATGATGCTTGCCACAGAATTCAAGGTGAGGTTAAAAGTAATCGCTAGAAGTGTGCTCTAAAATTGAATACATCTATGTTACGCAGAAATTGTACAAGAACAATACGCACAAAGTGCGGAGGGTGCTGATTTTATGCCCAGATCAATAAGCAATGTAAAAAATGGCAAATCTCTATCCCGTTGATACAAGTGCGTGGCGCGGGGTGTTACGGAATGAACGCCCCTTTATTAATATGCGATGAGGAAAGTTAACGTCATGTTATGGCAGCAGTGTTAAAGGAAAACGATAGTGCGTTTCGTAAGATACCATAATCCTGTTTTCTATGTGATGGTAATGTTAAGCGTTATGCGTATTCCCTTGTTATGAGCCCCATAAGAGAACAAAGGTGTGTGTACAACAGAGTCACATTGGGGTTGGTGACCGCTAGGTGCACATAGGTTTAAATAACTTCAATTCCCTAATTTCGGGCTTCCTCGGGGGGCCGCCGGGCATAGTAACCTGCTAGGAGTAAATAACAAGCATTGGCATAGCCAATAGGTCTCGCCTTTGGGACCTGCAGATTTACATACAAGCAGCAACAAAAGGGAATGATCTGAACAAGCGCCAAATAGGAGAGTCACTTGCTCACCTGGGGATGAATACCAGCGGGCCGAGGCACAGAGTGAAACGGGAATGTAGTGGCGGAAGGGATCCACTATCGGAAGCGCAGGCGTAAATCTTTGCATGCGGATGATAGTGTAGCAGGAAGTTAAAGGCAGCTGTGCCTGTGCGGGTCACGTACTCTAAAGCAGCTGGGGGCAGGAACTAGACTGCTGAATGGAGCGCTGTGTCCTGTGTCCGACCGAGTGACGTAGGCAAGCTAATGTGAGCCATCGGCCGATGCATGTAGCAGCAGCTTCATGGGGAGACCTATGGGGTGCCTGAAAAGAAGATGGGAAGTGTTGCATGTGGAAGTTCACAAAGGAAGCGAATTAAAACTCCATGAAGCGCTGTCCACAAGCTGAGAATTAGCTTCAGAAGAGAATGCGTACACACAAGGTGCCTAAATGAAGACCGCAGTCCCAACGGGCGCATGTCACGTAGTGAGGTGTGGGGAAACCCACACAGGGAGCGCATGAACAATGGCGTGTGCTTGTTTCCTCTTATTTTGGCGACTCACCTTCCTCTAAACTTTCTCTTTATTTCTCTCTCTAACTTTCGGAGCGGGAGGAGGCCGCCTTTCCGCCTTAACGTAAACAAAACAAAAAAACAGTTCAAATGATATTTAAGGAAGTTTAGCAGCGCAATCAACGTTATAAAAAAATTAACAACAAACTAGGGTTTTAAGGATTATATTTTATGAGTATTTTGTTAGAAAGTCATTTGAATGGGGGCTTGATAATGCTTTGTTATTATGACATAAGGAAAACGGTTGAATAATAAACAAACGGGTCAAGGGTGGGGTTAAGGAGCGGGCCTATTACCCGCAATAGACAAAAAACACGTATAAGCAAAAATTACGACTTTTTTTTTTTATTATTCAGAAAGAATGAGCAGTCCCTATTAGAACATTTGAAACTGATTCTGTAGGGCGATCGTTGACCTACTAAAACAGGCAGCCCCAAACACACCTGCAGTGTTCAATTACATATTTGGTAATTAAAAAAGAGGTAGATGGTGAGGTTTCGACGTTAGTACCCCTTTATACGTTATAAACTCCAAAGTGACTCCTAACATACGTGTCAAGTTCTCTGTGTGTGCTGTAGTAGCTGTCAAGACAATGAGGTAAAACTGGGACTAGAAATTATGTAAGGTTTGGCCTTCATAGTCAAAAAATACCAGCGGCTCAAGTAAGTTGGGGTTTTAATTGCGCTCAATGCTGTGTACAGAGGCCAGCCAAAAATGGGAGGTGCCTACCCCCTTTCACAGAGGGAAAAGTTTATGGTGGGTTACCCGGAAGAGAGGGATTGAGGAAACCGGCAGACTGGTATTCACACCCCAGGGTGGGGACCTTTCTTTCCACTAACAAAGTTTCCATGGGGTTCTGCTTCATGGCATGATATGTGTGAAGTAAGGGTTAAACGTGGGACACCGGTGAGGGCCGCTGACACTAAAAATAAGAGGTCGAGCACAGGCAACCCCGTGGTGGAGGGGCGCGTACAATATCAAACAACCTGAGAGTTCACACGCAAGGGAAGAAGCGAGGTAAATTTCCACGAATAAATGCGCTGCCGAGAGGGGAAACATGGGTGAAACATTAGACCGTAGAGGCACTCTACAAATACTATTTTTCCTGTAGTGACATATGCATTCCTTAGCCAAGAACTAAAGTCCTGTGTAAGGAATCGCAGGGTGACATCAACTTGGGAAAAACTACGCAAAGTTTGTGTTGTGCATTATTGTTACAGAAAGACGTGGTGGTTCTCGTTAACAAGATATCACAAACAAAACAAGCGCGGCCGCTAAAGTGAAAGCGACCGCGCTGTGTTCAATTAGTAACATGATCCACGACGAGGGAGAAATGCAGGTGGCAGCCTGCGCGCCGCTGCTCGCTCCCAAGAGCCAAACGCTGTGGGAGTTAACTTTTGGAAGAGAGGTGAGACATGCACCCGCCTTTGGCCATTTGCGTGCTTTCATTTTTGAAAGCCACACGCAATGGGCAATAAAATGTGTGGGAGTTAACAAAATCACACGGAGAAGTCTCTGGGAAGTTTGGAGTGCTTACAAGAAGCCTCCCCATAGGGCAGCGCATGCGCGCTGCGCTAGGCTCGCCCTAAAAAGGGGAAAACCGTAAGGAAAAGGGAGTACGATACGTTATGGAGGTGTCTTCGTCTGCAAAGCGGCTCCGTGCTCGTGGGTACCTGGCGGTGCTGGTTGTAGCTACTTGTGCTCGCTCTGGAAACGGTGCCCCGGGTGACGCGTGCACGTCCGGGGCGGCCGTTATCTATTCTTTTTATGGTGGCAATAGTGAAAAGACTTCTATTCTGTCAAAGATGTCACTTATGCCTAATCTTCGATATGTTGGAATCGCAAAGTGGTTGCGATGATATAAACCCAGAATTTGATTTTTTCAGCAGATTGTTCCGTCTTGCGGTTAAAGACTTTAATTAAAGAGGAATAATATCAATCGTGTAGTTATGTGTTCTGGGGTATAGATGGTAAATGGAGTCTCCTGTAAATGTAGATTAAAACTCTGGTGTAAATGGTGTAAATATACTTGTGACCGGTTGGTTGGAGTTTTTTGGAAAAAAGGGGGGTATTTTCTAGTAGGGTCTCTTTGGTGTGCCGTCAGCGGCGGTCGTTAGATATTGGTGTATTCTCCTATTTTTGGTGATGTCATCACTTAGAATTATCTTGTTAAGTAGATGGTTATTTCCGAGGGGTAAGAGGGGGAATGTATTCTAGTTCATATCAGTCACCCGTATGAGTGCTATTGATTTGTTGCATTAGTTATTTTCCTAAGGTGGCTTCCCTGGCTGTTAGGCCTATAGTTCATTTTGTGTTATGCCAGGCTATGCCATGGAATATTGTCATTCAGTCCTGTAATGTTTGCCTTGAGACGGTGTACCCATCTTTGCTCCTTTTCGAAGAGGATTCGCTCCGCATTTTGGTTCTTTATGGGTAGAGTCTCGAGGATTACCCAGTTCAGTTCTTCAACCGTGTGGTTGAGTTCAATGTAATGATTGCTCATCTTGGTTGTCGCTCTTACATTTTACATTGCTCCTATGCTCGCAGATTCTTTGTTTTATCTTGCGGCAGGTCATTCCGATATACCTTAAGTTACACGGGCATGTGATCATATAGATCACATGTGTTGAGTTGCAGTTAGTGTGGTGTCGTATGGTCCATGTGAGGTCTGGTTTAAGGTAGAGGACCTTGGTAACTGTTGTAAGTTTGCACACTGAGCACGAACCACAGGGGTAGTGTCAGTTATGGGTGTCATGTTCCAAGACGCGGTGATGGTCTCTCTCTTGGTCTTTGGTACTGGTCTGGTGTGTTCGAGGATATCTTTAAAGTTCTTAGTTCTTCTGTTGGCAAACCTTGGTTTTGGCCATTGTAGAGAGCCTGATGTGAGTATTCTCCAGTTTTTGTTAATGATTTTCTTCACTGCGTTTGTGGCTGAACTGTATGTAGTGACGCAGGTGAGTACGTCTTCTGATGGTTCTTTTGGCATGATCTCTAGTAGGCTTTCTCTGAGTTGGTTCCTTGCTCTTTTCTGGCATCTTTGTATTGTTTTCATTGGATAATCTCGCTTTGATAGTTTTTGTCAGAGTTCTTTTGCTTGAGTTTTGTACTCTCCTAGTTTGCTGCAGTTCCGCCTGAGGCGTAGGAACTGGCTGTATGGTAAGTTGTCTCTTAGTGGTCGAGGATGGAAGCTGTTGCAGGAGAGTAAGCTGTTCTTGGAAGTAGGTTTATAGAATGTCTTGGTGTGGATGGTATTGTCCTCTATGTAGATGGTTTTGTCAAGGAAATCCAGCTTGTGGTTGTCTGCAGTGTAGGTGAATTTGAGACATTCATCTCTGGTGTTGATCCACTCATGGAAATCTTGTAGACTGTCTGGAGCGTCCTTCCAGATCATGATGACGTCATCTATATACCGTCTCCAAAACAGAATTTTGGAGAATGGGTTACTATCATTCAGTATGAAGGTGTTCTCAAGTTGCTGACATATAATCCGACCACACTGGGGGCAAATGTGCTGCCCATTGATGTTCCGTGGCATTGTAGATCTAGTGTTCCACCATATTCGAAAAAAAAATCTGTGAGGGCTAATCTGCAGCACTCCAGGACGACATGCCTTGGCGTCTTGTGGTCCCATTGTTCACAGAATACTATGTCTTCCAGGGTTTCGAGGGTCTTCTGCTGTGGGAGGCTAGTATAGAGACTCTCCACATCTAGTCCCACTAGGCACATATTGTCTTTATCAAAGGACTGTCCTTTCAGTAGATTTAACAGGTCTCGGGTGTCCTTGAGGTATGTTGGAGTTTTTTGTACAAGAGGTCTCAGGAATTGGTCTGCGAATTGTGATAAAGGTTCAAGGACTGAACCAATCCCTGAGACTATAGGACGTCCTGGTGGTGGTGTCCTGTGCTTGTGTATCTTGGGGAGTGAGTAGAAGTATGGTACTTTAGGTGATTGTGTTTTGAGGAAGTCTGCTTCATTTTTGGAGATCCAGAGGTTTAGCTCTGCTTCATCCACCATTAATTCTATTGTTCTTTGTAGCCTCTTTGTGGGGTCTTTGGTGATTATTTTGTAGAACTTTTCATCAGAGAGGAGCTCTAGACATTGTTTATCATATCCTTCTTTGTTAAGCAGGACAATACCTCCACCTTTGTCCGCTGGTTTTATTATGAGATCTTCATGTCGTCGGAGTTCGTCCAATGCTTGTTGTTCTAACCTTGTGATGTTCATGAACGGTTTCTTGGTGTGGTTTTTTACATCCTCTATTTCTTTCATGACTGCTTGTTCAAAAGCATGGATCTCAACTGGTATTAGATGGTTTGGAGGGCAGAAAGTAGACTTGCGTCGTAGATTAGTGTCACTTTCTAGTGTGCTGTTCTCCTTATTCATGAAGAAGGCTTTTAGTTTTATCTTTCTGCCGAATTCGGCCACTTCACATTGTAGCTTGAATACGTCTAATGGTGGCGTAGGAACATAGCCAAGACCTTTGTTTAGGAGATTCTCTTGGTCTTTGGTCAAGATAACGTCTGTTAGGTTTACTACAAGCGTGTTGTCGTGCTCGATCCTGGTCTCTCCTTGGACATGCTCCGGGTCTGGACTTGACGCCCTTGTTCTGTCCAGGTGACCCCTTTTCTTCTTCCTCTTTGGTTGGTCTGGCCTCTCCCTAAAAAAGGAGCTATTTGCATATAGTGTGGTCCCATCATTGGTCCCATCGGTGGTGGTCCTTGCATGTAAGGATTCATCCATCCGTGATAGTTAGGTGCAAATGGTTGATACATGGGGGGAGGATGATCGCCATACTGTGGTGTGCGCCACATGTTTGGTCTTCGGCGTACTATCACGGATGGATGAATCCTTACATGCAAGGACCACCACCGATGGGATTATGATGGGACCACACTATATGCAAAGACCTCCTTTTTTGGTCTCGCCTGGCGTTGCAGCGCAAAGCGCTGCTCGCTGGGCGAGAGATATTGTAAGAGAGCAGATTTCAGAAGGGGACTTGAAGCCCCGCCCCTCATTTCCATTGGCTGGCGTCACCGTTTATGCTAAACGGTGGCCTGCCATTGGAAATTAGGTATTTTTGTTTCCGCCCTTTCGCCTTTTGTCCGGCCCATCCGGACTGTCTCGTCTGCTTTGCGGCTTTCGCAAAGCATTTTCTTATCTTTTTTGGGGCCATCTGTTTTCACTCAGCCCCGTGTTTATTTTTGCATCGCGCTTTCAGTGAAAGTGAAAGCGCGATGCAAATATAAACAAGCGGCTGAGTGAAAACAGATGGCGAGCGCTTGTTTTCTTTTCTTGCAGCTCTTCCTTGTTTTTCAAGTGAATCTTGCTGCCAGGTGATTGCCACATGTAGTCCCTGGCAATCACTGCCTTTCTCCTCTTCCGCTTTCAAAACTCGCACCTATGTCTTGAACGGGCAACGGTGTGTCATTTGTTAGGAAATTCTCTGCGAGAGAGAGCGGATTGTTTGCTGCGTTTCTGGTTTCGGCGACAAGATCACACACAGTCATATCGCACTTCACACTGACTTGTGACCCCGAGGGCACGGCGTGCCCTTGGATCGATGCTGCTGGCCCGTCCTTCCCAGTGCTGGCACTGACTCCTATCAGCTTCGGCCGCTGGCTCTTGCATCCCGTCCTCTTCTTCCCTTGTACTCCCCCACCCCCCCCTCTCAGCCCTCGGCTCCCTGCGCCTCTCTAAGCTCACGTTGTATCTATAGTTTCTTAACACAATCTTTATCTCGCCATCCACCCGGCCCCCTTTCTTCTACAGCCACACACCGCCATAAATCAGAGGGCCACGCCGGACCATCATGTGCAGCATCTTATCACTGGGGAGTTCTGTGCACGCTCCCACCCAAGCAGGCTCATAGCAGTTGGTTATCCAGATTGTTTTTGTTTTTCGAGGCACTCGACACGCAAACGTCTCCCAGCCCACCCCCATCCTCAACGCACACAGAACTGTAAGAAAGACATAAACAGCTCAGCTTGTGTTTCCGTAAGGGAATCGGTGGGTGAGCCGGAGTCCCAGCCCCTGCCTGCTCTGTCAGATCTGCCCTACCGGTTTTAACTTTATTAAAAAACTAAGCTTGCCAAAGAACACAAGGCTTGCTGCTCCCTCCGTACACATCCAGGCATTGTGTGCTGCTCCTCGATGGGGTTTGTGTGATTGGCACATGCGCTGTGAAAACACACCGAGGCGCTTCCAAAACACCCCCTCATAAAGGTGGCATGGGGACGTACATCCGTTATTTCACATTTGTATGACATCTCCTGTCCCTGCTTTTACACAAAAATCCCCTGTCAGGCATGTTTGCCAAGGCAGCGGGCACTGCCCCTCATTCAGCCTGCCAGTCACGGGGGCACACACGCCACAATGTGGAGAGCCAGCCCAAAAACACGCACCAGACTGACTACTCGCACTGTTTATGCGGAAGACTCACATTTTTTTTTAACCAACGAACGACGTTTGATATCTGAACCAGTCTCCCTGCCAAAGTGTCCCTAAAGCCAACTCACGATGATGGCTCAAGGCAGTGCCCCCTGGGTTCTCCCCAAAGATGAGAGCCCCCAGTTGCCTAATAGAGTTACCTAGTTATCGGCATGTTTCAGAAATATGTTGTTGCAGAAATAATAATATTAACCTATCTACTGATGGGGCTGTTTTAGCTTGAGAAAGTAAAAAAAAAAAAAAATAAGTTTCAACATTTTGCCTAACAAAGGGGGTTTCTGTGTCCACCACAGCAGGAGTTAACATATGTGAGGAACGTAAACACACACAGACACGCAGATAAACACATACTTAGTAACACAGAAAGCACAGACACTCGCACATATAAAAACACTCATAGAAACAAGTATAGAAGACACACACAAACACCATACACACCCAAGCACAGAAGATACACAGACACACAATGGTACGCAATATATTTATATATGCAATAAACACAAGTATGCAAGAACACATACAAGCACCTATACGGACTCACAAGCACGCATACAAGACTCAGGCACACACAAACACACACAGAACGGCACTAAAACGCAGGTCAGCACACACACATGCTACCAGATTTACAGTATGGGCATATAAATATTCCCCGCGTTTCTCTTTAGCACCAGGACGCACAGCACCCAAGCCAGTGCAGTGTGTATCCCTGCCCAGCTCTCTGGGAGCAGCAGGACGCACTGCATCCAAGCCAGTGCAGTGTGTCTCCCTGCCCAGCTCTCTGGGTGCAGCAGGACGCACTGCACCCAAGCCAGTGCAGTGTGACTCCCTGCCCAGCTATCTGGGTGCAGCAGGGCGCACACCACCCAAGCCAGTGCAGTGTGTCTCCCTACCTAGCTCACTGGGTGCAGCAGGGAGCACACCACCCAAACCAGTGCAGAGTGTCTCCTTGCCCGGCTCTCTGGGGGCCCCGGGACTCAAACCACCCTCACCCGTGCAGTGTCTCTCTGCCCGGCTCTCTGGGGGCCCCAGGACTCCCGCCACCCTCACCCGAGCAGTGTCTCCTTGCCCGGCTCTCTGAGTGCAACAAGACGCAGGGTTCCCATTCATGAAACTCGTAGATGTTGCAATGTTCAGAGAGATCTGGTTTTTTTTCGCTCCAAGCAATTGCAAAAAACAGTCCAAGCCACCAAAATCCACATATGGCATCTCCCCTCCTGCTGCTGGCAGGGTTAGTGGGAGGAGGAGACAGAGCCCTGTCAGAGTAAGAGCCCCCCGGCTGTCCCGCCCGGCTCCCATCTCTGGGCTCTTACACTGGAGGCGGCAGAGGTGGGGGTTTCATTTCCTGACAGCTATTTACTTAAACAGATGATTCGTTTTTAGAAGGATGGGCTATAACATTGAATCAATTAAAAGATGCGCGTTTCGGAGACCATCACAGTTGGGAAACTAAAGGAGGGCAGAGAGGCAGTGAGGCGCAAAGACACTGGATTGTTTTTCTTTTTGTGTGTGCGCCTGTACAGAGGAGAGTGTGGATGCGGGCAAACAGGCATGGCCTACACGTCCCTGCAGGAAGCCTGTTGTGGTGTGTCCGCACACGAAGCACGTGTGCATACAAGGGTAGTGAATGAGTGCATAAAGCGAGTGTGTTTGTACAAGGAAAGTGAGTCTGTGCATATATAAAGCGTGGGTGACTATATGCAATAAAAGTGAGTGTGTACGTGCAGAGTTTGTGTACCTACATTAAAGAGTGTGCTGTGCGTGTGCTTACTGCCATAGCGTGTGGCTGTGTGCGAGCGCATAAAGGGAGCTTTTTGTGGGCACGCAGTGGGTGAGTGCATAGAGGGACTCTGCCTATGTGCTTGTCTATGTGTGTAGGAATATTGTGCATGTGTGTAGAAATGAAGCATTCAGACACTGGTGGGTATTTGGGATGAATGTGTGTGTGTGTGTGGGGGGGGGTGATGTGTGTGTGTGTGTGCATAAACGCAAAGAATGAGTGTGTGCACAATGAGAGGGCAATCAACGGTTACACGGCCGTCCAGTCCACGGCAACTTGGAGGAGAGAGGTAGAACATGGGTCCGGAAGTGTGATATGTATGTATGCTGACAAAACTCAATAAAATACGTTTAAAAAAACAGAGGGCAAGTCAACAGATCCTTGTCTGGCGGGTCCTAAACTTATTTTGTTGACAACAATGTACAACGTTTTTTTCTGTGGCACTTCCAAAATACTCTGTCCCATTCGTTGCAGTGGAAAACATATGTTTGTGCTTCCTTTCAAATGTAAATACTCGTCTCTTTGCAAAGCTAGCACCCTCAGGCAGTGTAGCGCACGCAACAAACTGCACTTAACGCTAAAATCCCCAGCTCAGGAACCACAGAATAACTGCTCACCCATAAACCCCATTCGCACACTACTTATAGTGGGGTTTGCTTCTGACCATCGCATTGTACCAAGAAGTCAACCCCATAAGAGTCGGGTCCTCCGAGAGCCATACTCCCTGTAGGGCACGTGCGCGCTCATAAGCGCACAAAACAAAAAAACAAGCATTTGCAATGCAATAGGTCTCGCATTTACACAAGTTTGAGCTATTGGCATTGTAAATAACAATGCCTTTTTTTATGTTTTGGTTTTTAAAACCTAAATAAAAGGCATTGCCATTTGCAATGCCAATAGCTTAAACTCGCGTAAATGCGAGACCTATTGCATTGCAAATGCTTGTTTAGGGAGAGGCCAGACCAACCAAAGAGGAAGAAGAAAAGGGGTCACCTGGACAGAACAGGAGCGTCCAGTCCAGACCCGGAGCATGTCCAAGGAGAGACCAGGATCGAGCACGACAACACGCTTGTAGTAAACCTAACACGTTATCTTGACCAAAGACCAAGAGAATCTCCTAAACAAAGGTCTCGGCTATGTTGCTACGCCACCATTAGATATATTCAAGCTACAATGTGAAGTGGCCGAATTCTGCAGAAAGATTAAACTAAAAGCCTTCTTCATGAATAAGGAGAACAGCACACTAGAAAGTGACACTAATCTACGACGTAAGTCTACTCTCTGCCCTCCAAACCATCTAATACCAGTTGAGATCCAGGCTTTTGAACAAGCAGTCATGAAAGAAATAGAGGATGTCAAAAACCACACCAAGAAACCGTTCATGAACATCACAAGGTTAGAACAACAAGCATTGGACGAACTCCGACGACATGAAGATCTCATAATAAAACCAGCGGACAAAGGTGGAGGTATTGTCCTGCTTAACAAAGCAGGATATGATCAACAATGTCTAGAGCTCCTCTCCGATGAAAAGTTCTACAAAATAATCACCACAGACTCCACAAAGAGGCTACAAAGAACCATAGAATTAATGGTGGATGAAGCAGAGCTAAACCTCTGGCTCTCCAAAAATGAAGCAAACTTCCTCAAAACACAATCACCTAAAGTACCATACTTCTACTCACTCCCCAAGATGCACAAGAACAGGACGTCCTATAGTCTCACGGATTGGTTCATTCCTTGAACCTTTATCACAATTCACAGACCAATTCCTGAGACCTCTTGTACAAAAAACTCCAACATACCTCAAGGACACCCGAGACCTGTTAAATCTACTGAAAGGACAGTACTTTGATAAAGACAATATGTGCCTAGTGGGACTAGATGTGGAGAGTCTCTATACTAGCCTCCCACAGCAGAAGACCCTCGAAACCCTGGAAGACCTACTATTCTGTGAACAATGGGACTACAAGACGCCAAGACATTTCGTCCTGGAGTGCTGCAGATTAGCCCTCAAGGAATGTTTTTTCGAATATGGTGAAACACTATGTACAATGCCACGGGACATCAATGGGCAGCACATTTGCCCCCAGTGTGGCGGGATTATATGTCAGCTACTTTGAGAACACCTTCATACTGAATGATAGTAACCCCTTCTTCTCCAAAATTCTGTTTTGGATACGGTATATAGATGACGTCATCGTGATCTGGAAGGACGATCCAGACAGTCTACAAGATTTCCATGAGTGGATCAACACCAGAGATGAATGTCTCAAATTCACCTACACTGCAGACAATCACAAGCTGGATTTCCTTGACATAACCATCTCCATAGAGGACAATACCAGCCACACCAAGTCATTCTATAAACCTACTTCCAAGAACAGCTTACTCTCCTACAACAGCTTCCATCCTCGACCACTAAGAGACAACTTACCATACAGCCAGTTCCTACGCCTCAGGCGGAACTGCAGCAAACTAGGAGAGCACAAAACTTAAGCAAAAGAACTCTGACCAAAACTATCAAAGCGAGATTATCCAATGAAAACAATACAAAGATGCCAGAAAAGAGCAAGGAACCAACCCAGAGAAAGCCTACTTGCGATCATGCCAAAAGAACGATCAGAAGACGTACTCACCTGCGTCACTACATACAGTACAGCCACAAACGCAGTGAAGAAAATCATTAACAAAAACTGGAGAATACTCGCATCAGGCTCTCTACATTGGCCAAAACCAAGGTTTGCCAACAGAACAACTAAGAACTTTAAAGATATCCTCGTACACACCAGACCAGTACCAAAGTCCAAGAGAGAGACCATCACCGCGTCTTGGAACATGACCCCCATAACTGGACACTACCCCTGTGGTTCGTGCTCAGTGTGTAAACTTACAACAGTTACCAAGGTCCTCTACCTGAAACCAGACCTCACATGGACCATACGACACCACACTAACTGCAACTCAACACATGTGATCTATATGATCACATGCCCGTGTAACTTAAGGTATATCGGAATGACCTGCCGCAAGATAAAACAAAGAATCTGCGAGCATAGGAGCAATGTAAAATGTAAGAGAGCGACAACCAAGATGAGCAATCATTACATTGAACTCAACCACACGGTTGAAGAACTGAACTGGGTAATCCTCGAGACTCTACCCATAAACAACCAAAATGCGGAGCGAATCCTCTTCGAAAAGGAGCAAAGATGGGTACACCGTCTCAAGACAAACATTACAGGACTGAATGACAATATTCCATGGCATAGCCTGGCATAACACAAAATGAACCTTGGGCCTAACAGCCAGGGAAGCCACCTTAGGAAAATAACTAATGCAACAAATCAATAGCACTCATACAGGTGACTGATATGAACTAGAATACATTCCCCCTCTCACCCCCTCGGAAATAACCATCTACTTAACAAGATAATTCTAAGTGATGACATCACCAAAAATAGGATAATACACCAATATCTAACGACCGGCCCTGACGGCACACCAAAGAGACCCTACTAGAAAATACCCCCCTTTTTTCCAAAAAACTCCAACCAACCGGTCACAAGTATGTTTACACCATTTACACCAGAGTTTTAATCTACATTTACAGGAGACTCCATTTACCATCTATACCCCAGAACACATAACTACACATTTGATATTATTCCTCTTTAATTAAAGTCTTTAACCGCAAGACGGAACAATCTGCTGAAAAAATCAAAATCTGGGTTTATATCATCGCAACCACTTTGCGATTCCAACATATCGAAGATTAGGCATAAGTGACATCTTTGACAGAATAGAAGTCTTTTCTCTATTGCCACCATAAAAAGAATAGATAACTGCCGCCCCGGACGTGCACGCGGCACCCGGGGCACCGTTTCCAGAGCGAGCACAAGTAGCTACAACCAGCACCGCCAGGTACCCACGAGCACGGAGCTGCTTTGCAGACGAAGACACCTCCATAACGTATCGTACTCCCTTTTCCTTACGGTTTTCCCCTTTTTAGGGCGAGCCTAGCGCAGCGCGCATGCGATGCTCTATGGGGAGGCTTCTTGTAAGCACTCCAAACTTCCCAGAGACTTCTCCGTGTGATTTTGTTAACTCCCACACATTTTATTGCCCATTGCGTGTGGCTTTCAAAAATGAAAGCACGCAAATGGCCAAAGGCGGGTGCATGTCTCACCTCTCTTCCAAAACTTAACTCCCACAGCGTTTGGCTCTTGGGAGCGAGCAGCGGCGCGCAGGCTGCCACCTGCATTTCTCCCTCGTCGTGGATCATGTTACTAATTGAACACAGCGCGGTCGCTTTCACTTTAGCGGCCGCGCTTGTTTTGTTTGTGATATCTTGTTAACGAGAACCACCACGTCTTTCTGTAACAATAATGCACAACACAAACTTTGCGTAGTTTTTTCCCAAGTTGATGTCACCCTGCGATTCCTTACACAGGACTTTAGTTCTTGGCTAAGGAATGCATATGTCACTACAGGAAAAATAGTATTTGTAGAGTGCCTCTACGGTCTAATGTTTCACCCATGTTTCCTCTCTCGGCAGCGCATTTATTCGTGGAAATTTACCTCGCTTCTTCCCTTGCGTGTGAACTCTCAGGTTGTTTGATATTGTCGCCCCTCCACCACGGGGTTGCCTGTGCTCGACCTCTTATTTTTAGTGTCAGCGGCCCTCACCAGTGTCCCACGTTTAACCCTTACTTCACACATATCATGCCATGAAGCAGAACCCCATGGAAACTTTGTTAGTGGAAAGAAAGGTCCCCACCCTGGGGTGTGAATACCAGTCTGCCGGTTTCCTCAATCCCTCTCTTCCGGGTAACCCACCATAAACTTTTCCCTCTGTGAAAGGGGGTAGGCACCTCCCATTTTTGGCTGGCCTCTGTACACAGCATTGAGCGCAATTAAAACCCCAACTTACTTGAGCCGCTGGTATTTTTAACTATGAAGGCCAAACCTTACATAATTTCTAGTCCCAGTTTTACCTCATTGTCTTGACAGCTACTACAGCACACACAGAGAACTTGACACGTATGTTAGGAGTCACTTTGGAGTTTATAACGTATAAAGGGGTACTAACGTCGAAACCTCACCATCTACCTCTTTCTTAATTACCAAATATGTAATTGAACACTGCAGGTGTGTTTGGGGCTGCCTTTTTTAGTAGGTCAACGATCGCCCTACAGAATCAGTTTCAAATGTTCTAATAGGGACTGCTCATTCTTTCTGAATAATAAAAAAAAAAGTCGTAATTTTTGCTTATACGTGTTTTTTGTCTATTGCGGGTAATAGGCCCGCTCCTTAACCCCACCCTTGACCCGTTTGTTTATTATTCAACCGTTTTCCTTATGTCATAATAACAAAGCATTATCAAGCCCCCATTCAAATGACTTTCTAACAAAATACTCATAAAATATCATCCTTAAAACCCTAGTTTGTTGTTAATTTTTTTATAACGTTGATTGCGCTGCTAAACTTCCTTAAATATCATTTGAACTGTTTTTTGTTTTGTTTACGTTAAGGCGGAAAGGCGGCCTCCTCCCGCTCCGAAAGTTAGAGAGAGAAATGAAGAGAAAGTTTAGAGGAAGGTGAGTCGCCAAAATAAGAGGAAACAAGCACACGCCATTGTTCATGCGCTCCCTGTGTGGGTTTCCCCACACCTCACTACGTGACATGCGCCCGTTGGGACTGCGGTCTTCATTTAGGCACCTTGTGTGTACGCATTCTCTTCTGAAGCTAATTCTCAGCTTGTGGACAGCGCTTCATGGAGTTTTAATTCGCTTCCTTTGTGAACTTCCACATGCAACACTTCCCATCTTCTTTTCAGGCACCCCATAGGTCTCCCCATGAAGCTGCTGCTACATGCATCGGCCGATGGCTCACATTAGCTTGCCTACGTCACTCGGTCGGACACAGGACACAGCGCTCCATTCAGCAGTCTAGTTCCTGCCCCCAGCTGCTTTAGAGTACGTGACCCGCACAGGCACAGCTGCCTTTAACTTCATGCTACACTATCATCCGCATGCAAAGATTTACGCCTGCGCTTCCGATAGTGGATCCCTTCCGCCACTACATTCCCGTTTCACTCTGTGCCTCGGCCCGCTGGTATTCATCCCCAGGTGAGCAAGTGACTCTCCTATTTGGCGCTTGTTCAGATCATTCCCTTTTGTTGCTGCTTGTATGTAAATCTGCAGGACCCAAAGGCGAGACCTATTGGCTATGCCAATGCTTGTTATTTACTCCTAGCAGGTTACTATGCCCGGCGGCCCCCCGAGGAAGCCCGAAATTAGGGAATTGAAGTTATTTAAACCTATGTGCACCTAGCGGTCACCAACCCCAATGTGACTCTGTTGTACACACACCTTTGTTCTCTTATGGGGCTCATAACAAGGGAATACGCATAACGCTTAACATTACCATCACATAGAAAACAGGATTATGGTATCTTACGAAACGCACTATCGTTTTCCTTTAACACTGCTGCCATAATATGACGTTAACTTTCCTCATCGCATATTAATAAAGGGGCGTTCACTCCGTAACACCCCGCGCAGCGCACTTGTATCAACGGGATAGAGATTTGCCATTTTTTACATTGCTTATTGATCTGGGCATAAAATCAGCACCCTCCGCACTTTGTGCGTATTGTTCTTGTACAATTTCTGCGTAACATAGATGTATTCAATTTTAGAGCACACTTCTAGCGATTACTTTTAACCTCACCTTGAATTCTGTGGCAAGCATCATAACGAGAGAGGTTTTCACATGAGTACCATCACAATGTATAAACTATATGTACCACCACGATTTCTTTCTGTTCTCTCTCAACAGTTATAGGTATTACTTGACCCATAACGAACATAGAAGAGTGGTAAGTCATTGACCTACCTATCTAGGCTGCTAAAGTTAGCAACCCCACATAACTATTGGTCCTGAAGAAAGCCCTCCGACCCGGCTGGGCATATATATGGGGCTGAAACATGTCGACCACTCACATGGACAAATGAGTACGTTAGATCGGTAACTTGTCTTCTTACGCACCACACTGTTTTTACTTTCCTACATTCCGAACTGAATAAATCTTTTAAGTTTGGTAATGCAGGCAATTTTAATTCACCTCACTTGAGCACCACTTATCACTACTGTATTACCAGTGAGTCTACCTCCAGGTGGAGGATAGCATACCAAAAATAAAACCAATGATGATGCTGTCACGTTTATAATAGGCAGACATCCAAGATATACCGCCCGACCACCTATGTACGTGAATGAGGGTTTTTAAAAGACGGCCAGAATACCAGATCCTGGTTACACCGGTACAAGTGATCCATTCTCCATTGATAATTTGTCCTTCACTAGTATCCTGCCCCATAACTGCTCGAGTGTTGATGCGTTTTGGTCTTTGGCCTATCTGCAGGGAGTGTCAGGACAGGGATTGAGTTAGTTAATATTAAACCCTGTGGTACCTAGATTGCTGGTATCTCAAATGTCCAACTGGGCATGGAACTGCAAAAGTCCTGACGTTTCTGCAGGCCAACTACAAGTATTAGTTTTGAAATCCTTTCACGAGGACTGTGCAGATGTTATCAAGTCAAGTTTTAAGAAGAGTCTGGTTTAAGTCGCCACAGCACTTTATCAGTGCAGCCTCAGCCATCTTCTCCCCAGTGTATTAGGACGAAAAGTCCTATTTTGCTTTTTTTTTATTTTTTTAGGGATATGTGCAATATGTGAAGTTGCACAAAATTTCAGGAACAATACATTTAATTGTGTGAAATGTAAAATCAGCATTTGGTGCAGTGAAGTGCATCTCTGCGTCCATTTTGCACGTGAAGACACATTTTGTGCCACAAAATGCTGCAACAGCAACTGCTTGCGTTCTGGTCATTCACATTTTTGAGATGTACTTACATTTTGGCAATAAATGGCACGTAATTATGGAGCATGGCGTCATTTTGACAATTTCGAGTGGCAAAGGTAATGCAAAATTACTCACAGTACATGAGATTACGCCAGCGTTAGGGAAATTTGGTCTGACCCTGCTTTAGTTCTTTTTCAGTATGATTTGCCTGATGGAATTCAGATTTTGCCTTTATCAAGGGCCATAAACGAGTCCTGAAATGTTGCCCCTTAATTTCCTCCTGCCTTTCCAGTGAGATCTCCGACTGGCAAGTTTTGACAGTCAGACAGTTACACTAGCTGAAGAGCTGATCAATGGTGCTTGATTTATTTCCTTCATTTTCAAAGAAAAAATCCTGATTGGAGATGAATACTCTTTCTTTTCGGAGAGTTGTTCAACAAAAAACAATCTACCCTCATATTCTTAGTTTTATTATAAATACATACAGAAACGTTTTCCTCTACATACAGACCAAATAAATAAATTAATTTACAAAACATTTTGTAGGTCCCATTTCATTAAACGGGGAGCAGTAAGCAGTTTAATGTACATTTCTGTGATAGTTTTATTTATCGAGTCAATATTATTTTTGGTTTCAATTCTCTATCGCATTACTTTGCCTTATTCCATAAATTTTATCAGCTCCTTGATGGTGTGCTGCAGTTTGGTCTTTCGCCGTTGCTAAGACCTCGTCAGGACAAACTTAATTACTATGCCAAATAAAATGAATGTAAAATCAACTTTTTTGACCGTTTCATGACACAGTTCTTTGAGTCCATCTATTCTTATTCTATTTTTACTTACCTTGCTCTGGATCTAGTACTGCTTTGAGTGTTGCTGATGCTTTACGTGTATTTGGGAACTCAATCCATATCTCTTTTGCAGTCCTAGCCAATATGGCATATTGATGAAATGTCCAGGGCTGACCACAAAACCCTCATGTCCTTCTATAAAAGAAATAAGGGTCTCTTCCAGTGTATGTCTCCTAGGGTGTTCAAATAGTCCATTTGAGTCTGCTTTGAGTTCTGTTACTAATATTAGAGTCACGCCAGTTGGTCTAAAATCTCCTTGTGTGCCAATCATTTTGGAGATGAAATACCATAATGTGCTTTGTTTGAGAAAGCAGCTCGAACACAAAGATGTTCTGTAAGTGAACTTAATATATTTACTGGATTTTCTTCATACTCTGAAGTTTTTAATGAAAATCTAAGCTTCATTCTCAATGGAAAGGTAGCGACTGTTTGTGGATAGAATGAAAGACATTTTCTCTTTGTTCCTTCAATGACAGGATTGTATCCTGGTAGGACAGGGCAACAGGTCTATCATTTTGCCCAAAGCTCTGTGTCTTCCTCTTTCTCTTGATCATACTAAAGTGGTGACCAGGAAGAAACTTATGAATTCTGGGGCAAAACAGATAAGAGTCTCACAGAAGTTTGATGCTGGGTTCCCCAGTTCTTGGTCATTTTGTACAGTGTCAATAATGACAAATGCGCATGAGATGTGTAGTTGGTGGAGAGAGGTGGAGCACAAGAAGGGATGCTGGACTTAACTGGAAGCAGAATTCATTGAGTCCTGGAGATGGAGTGGAGACGTATGCACTTCCTAAACACCCAGCACTGCACACCTTAGTGACCAAGTTTGTCAAAACAAAATCGCAGGCCACCATTCTGCTAAGGAAGGTACTGTATATGTGCCTACGAGAAACCTTGACAAAGTAGTACATTGATGTGACTGTGCTCCTGCCAACTGCTCGCATGGCATAATATTGCTCGTGAGCCAATAGGAAAGCCGCTATAACACGTGCTTTTGATAGCCCTGGTGTCTCCCTCAGGCTGCTCTTATGTCCTAACCATGTCAGTAAGGGCTTCCCACCCCAGTTAAAACTCATGGTTACTCCATGCTCACAGGGATAGAGGTGGTCACTCCAGGGAGAGTGACCCTGCACTATACTGTTTTTTTCTTTCAGCTCCACGGAAGTAGTGAATTCTATCACTGGCCCATCTGCCTGTGTACATACACCCTCCTCCGGCATTGCCCATGGAGCAAACCATCTAGGCTTCAGCAGGGGAGTGCCTCAGGTCAAACAACACCAGTCAACTGTGCTTCTCATACCTTCCTTGGTTCCCCCTGGTCTTTCTTTGCTGGGCCATGGGGTGTCCTTCCAGCAGCGGCCCTGCCTTAGCTCTGAAGTATATGTCCAACACCAGATTACTCAGAAGGAAAGAATAGGAGAAAAAATGAGTGACTTTCATGTAGGACCCACAGAACTTGCATTGTTGAGCTAGACAAATATGTGGCAAATTGTGGTTAAGGTAGTCCTTTAGGGGTCATCCGCAGAGCTGTAGGGGTTGTATTTAGTTCATGCAGTGCCTGGGTATCACAAAATGTGAACTCATCTCACAAGGTAATGATTGAGACAGTTAAGATGATTCCTTTTGATATCGGGAAGCCTGTACTTTCTGCTGCACCTTTTACCTGCTGGGTACCGGGGCCAGGAGGCCGGGCCACAGGTCCCAGACTATCTTGCGGCTTGCTCGTTACCGCAGCTCACGTCAGGCGCAGCGCCAGGAGGCGCTTCAAAAACCGTCAAAGGCTCCCGCAGCGCGGGACGCGTGCGGGCGTGCCCGGGCTGCTCCTGTCAAAGCTTGGAAGAGGCCAAGCTGGGCCATCCCCCTAAGGCCTGTTGCAGGACTCTACTGTCTCGTGTAAGCAGCTATTATGGAATAAGGTACTGTTTTTAATTTTGTTCCAGATATTTCATCCTTTTTCTTTCGCCTTGAGAGTTGTGGCTAGCCGTGTTCATCTGGTTTAGTTTTTGCCTGCCTATTGCCTGCCTATTTGTTCCTGTTTTTATTAGTCCCGTCATTCCAACTAGGCTTGTAGTATGGGCAAGAGAAAGGGTGCCTCAAGTGTCTCCAGCACGATACCTCCCCCCCGCACCCGCTCGACTATCGACAATTACCTAACCCGGGCTGTGGACATGGTTACTAATGAAATTTGGCTGGTGGAACGTCGCCTTTCACTCACAACCGAAGACATCACTCGTATACCTACTGATCAAAGCTCCCGTGAGGTGTTACCAAAGCAGAGTGTATCATTAGCAACAAGCCCAACTGCAACGTCAATGGGCCACGTATGCTCCGTGGAGCCAGTCCAAAATTTGGGTGACGGTCTAGATTGCGAGGGGGCAGGAGGGGGAACTGAGCCCTGTCCAACCAGCACGGAGGGAGGCGACCAGTTTTGTGATTCTGAGGGGGAGAGTGGCCCAAAAGCCAAGCACAGGAGGAAAACTGCCAAATCAGCTAAGTCTAGAAACTCTGCCACAACTAGGAAAATTGCCTCGCGCCTTAAAGCTGGTAACGAAGATCTGATTGGGGTTTCAGCAGTGGTAAATGAAAACACCTGGAGCAAACTGAGCAAGTGTATAGGTGATCTTTTGGACTCAAGTTCCGCCCTATCCTTGAACGTTTAGCAATAATCGAATACAAACTGGCGAAGCCCCTGGATTCCAGGATTTCTGTTTGTACTCAGTATTTGACCTCTGATCTTCCAGCCTCTATACCTGTTCAGAGCATGGTCGTACTTCATCCACATGACAATTTACCATTAAACCAACCTGCAAAACAACCGGTAGCTTGTGCCCCAAGCCAGGACTCTTTACCTGTGATAGATCTTCCCCCAGCATCTGCCCCTTACGTCGTTGCTCTGACTAATGTCCCTAGGCTCACAGAAGACAATATGGAATCCACCAGGGGCCTAATGAAAAAATCTATCCATTGGCTGAATAACAACGTCGCTGGCAATTGGGACATATCAAAAGAGTTCCTGATGGCAAGACGGTTGGGGGGCATTGATGGTGGGGGATATGGGCACAGTGGGGATGTCATCGTGGTCAACATCCGTAATCCGACGATTGTTCAGGAAATACTGCATAAAGCAAGTATGGGAATGGTTAAAAACAGCTCTATTAAGATAGTCCCACTTGGCTTTTTGTATCAGCACCTTGCGAATCGATCTTGTATCCCTGACAGTCTTATTTCCCGTACGACTGTGTTGCCCAGACTCCCCCCTCAAGTGGGACTCCCTTTGAACAATAGATTTTCTACACAGGCCAGGCTGGAAGATATTGATTGACGGTTTAGGGAGGAACCTGTGTGCTCCGGTTCCCAGGTGGTGGGCAGGGTATCTGATAGTCCAACTTTTGTTGCCCAAATGCCCCCCATTCCCCTTCAGAATCCTGGGCCCATGGTTCCGGGTTTACTAGAGAAGGGTGGGACCACCTACACTTTCAGTTCCGTTGCCCAAACAAATATATTCTCCCAGATCCACTTATTTGTGGGACCCTGTGTTCAGAATATTGATGTGGCACCTGCCAGTTTAACCCCTGCTGCCCACTTGTCCATCACTCCGACACAGAACTCTCCCCCCTTAGGGGCCAGTGTGAGCATACGTTTGGATGAAGGTCCAATAGATAAAGCTTGCTTAAATTTTTTAAGCTGGAACATAGCGGGTCTAGCCTCAAAAACCTTGATAGACGAATGGCGATCCTTCATCATGAATTATGATATAGTATTCATGCAAGAAACATGGGAGACTAAAGAAATTGCATTTGATGGGTTTACGTGCCTTAGCTTGCCCGCTACTCCATCCTCATCGGGCAGAGCCAAAGGGGGTTTGTCGGCCTGGTTTAAAGTGGATATTGCTGGTTCGATTGTACAGCTATTTCAGGAACAGGGGGAGGCGCAGGCCTTCTGCCTTACTTGGAAAGACACCCATAAGATACATTTGGTAAACTTTTATAATAACTTCTCGTCCAACGGTGAGTTTCAAGGTCTATTTGTGTTAATTGATATTCTTGTGGAGAAAGAGGCTCGAGCGGAATGCCCCTTTAAGCTGTTGGTGGCGGGGGACTTTAACGCAAAATTGAAGCTCCCTCTGCCCCTTTCTCCAACTAGATTTGATTTTCTTGCGAGTCAGATTATAATGTGATGGATGCTAGGGGGCGGGTTTTATTCTCCCATCTGGCAGAACAGGGCATGGTCAATACGGTGCCTAAAACTGCTGACCAACACATTCCAACCTTCATAGGGCGAGGTGCAGGAAGCACTATTGACTATATTTTCGCCTCCTGGAGCATGTCTCTGCTTTTTAAGGATTGCGAGGTCCTTTTCCAGTCCTATAGTGACCACAATCCTATTTCTGCAAAGATAGTGCTACCACATATGCTACAAAAGCTTAAGCCGCTGCCTTCTCAGATATTATCTACTAAGGGCGTAGGGTGGTATGGCGAACTGCGAACATGAACAGCATAATGTCCCAGGTGTTAGTCAATAGTTCTGCCCTGGTGCATAGCTGTAATTGCTTACCCCATGTTCCGGCCTGCATCCTATCTGATTTCGCAATTCTCCTTGATAAGATCAAAATTCTGCTTTCTAGACTCATTATCCAGTCGCGTCATCTTGCACAATCATGGTTTGATCATTCCTGTAGAGAGGCCGATAACACCCTACGTAGGGCCCTAAAGCAAAACCCTAGAGACCAGATCGCGATTAAGGAAAGTAGGAAGTTATATAAGCATGCTATCAAAATAAGAATGTCGGCCCTGAAGGAGGAGAAGTGGGATTCTATAGTGGGCGCATGCCATTCTAAAGACCCACAAGCCTTCTGGAAAGCAGTACGGTCTGTTTTATCCCCCACCTTACCAGCTGATAAAGTAACTGTCCATATTTCGGCTGAGATATGGGTGACCCATTATGCTGGTTTGTATTCCACTGATCTTAGGGCTGTTGACGCCCCAGTACAGTTGAATACAACGTGCCCAAATATTGTTTTTAAAGAAGAGGAGGTCCTAAAAGCAATTGTTAATAGCAAAGGCAAAAAGGCTCCGGGGCCAGATGGCATTCCACTAGACTTATTCAAGGAAGATCCAGTGTTCTGGACCCCGGTGCTTACTTCAGTTTTTAATTCTGTTTGCAGTGAGGGAGTGCCAAGGTTGTGGCGTTCATCCGTTATAGTGCCTGTACTCAAAAAAGGAAATGTGCACGATCCTAAATGCTACCGCCCGATATCCCTTCTGGATTCCTCTGTCAAAATAAATGGGAGAGTTGTGTTAGACCGCTTACTGGACTGGATTAATGCCAACCACATTCTGGCCCCCAGTCAGTATGGGTTCAGGAAGGGGCTTGGCACAATCAAACAGTGCCTCAATCTTCATCTTATTTTGGCAAAATACAAATACGCGAAGGGCGCTTCCACTCACTTGGCATATATGGACCTGATCAGCGCATTTGATTACGTTTCCCGCTCTAAGTTGTGGGACATCTCAGTAAATATGGGTGTTGATGCGGGTCTGGTCTCTTTCTTAAGGCTTCTCCATTATGATCTTTCTGCCTCGGTTAGGTGGTGCTGGAGAATGAACAGAGCCGTTCAGCATCAAGCGCGGGCTGCGCCAAGGGTGCGTCCTTGCCCCAATCCTATTTCTTCTTTATACCAACGATCTGGAGAATACTCTAGTTTCGGTTGGGGCTGATGTTCCTCAAGTGGAGAATAAGGCCGTGCCTGCGTTACTATATGCTGACGATGCAGTCCTTCTGGACTGCGAATGGTCTTAAAAAACTTATCGTCAGCTATGTTTGTTTCATGAAGGACCTGGGCCTGGAGCCAAACTATAAGAAAACCTTTACTATGATATGTGGCCCTAAAAATACTAAAACCAGTAGTCTGAACATAGAGGGCAAACTTCTGTAGAGGGTTAGCGCCTTCCCTTACCTAGGTTTGGAGTTTGATGAAGGTTGCACGTGGCTCACTTGTATAAAAACCAGAATAACTCGATATACACAAGACGTAGGGACCACTTTTTCAACTGCAATGACCATAGGTAAAAAGCCCATTGCTCCAATATTAGAGATCTACAATTGTAAATGCGTACCGATCTTAACATATGGAATGGGTATTTGGGGCTGTAGGGATGTACTTGCTATGCAGACTGAGGAGAACAGATTTTGTCGTAGAGTCTTGGGGGTTCCCCCCTCATCTCCGCATTTTTCCCTCCACCTGGAGCTAGGTCTTGACTATGTTCAAGACACTATAAATGCAATCCCCTTAGACACCTGGTGTTCAATCTGGTCCAACAAAGAAGCTGATTTTAACCAGGCAGTTATCAGAGACTGCTTAAGTTGTGCCCATGGCCTTTCCATCCCTTGGCTTCAATATATTAAAACCTGCTTCACGGCACTTGACTGTGCCGCATTGTTTGAGCACCCAGAGTTAATTGGCAAAGGGGACCGAAAGTGGGTTATGGATAGCTTCCGTAAATATAAGCAATCCTTAAGGGAATTATCTGAAGTGTCTAAACCCTCAGTCAGAGATTATTGCCTTATCCAAGTAACTCCCTCAATTGCTCCATATCTATTATATGTAGCCAATGTATACGAAAGAAACATGCTGACCAGATTCAGGTTGGGGTCATTTCGCTGGATGATATGTTTTCCTCTGGGCCAGTATTCTTCTGAAACTATCGCCACTTGTCCGTGCGATGAGCAATCGAGCCAAACCATTTTACACTTAGTCTTTTTTTGCCAATTTTACCAGGAAATTTTTATTACCGCTATTGCGTAGACCTAAATTTTCTAAGTGCAAAGCGGCCTTTTATTATCTTCTACAACTCCATGATTGTAATGTTTGCTTTGCAGTCGCGAGCTTCGTGAAGTGTACTTTAGCAAAGAGAAGGAGCATGCTGTTTTAACATAAAAGCACTTTAGTGGCCCCGGTAATTATTGTGTTCTTAATGCTGATTAAATGTTTATTGCTGCTGCTATCTTCATTATTTTTCTATAAAAATGATTTTATATATTCACCACCAACGTTAAATTTTTAATACTCACCTGCCTCTTCGCTGCTATCTATGAATCCAGTACTGTTGCACTGCCACTTTAGCTATGGCCAAATCATCGTACTTGCCTGTTATTTTATTTATTTTAATGGAAAATGTGATTGCTATCTTTTTAATGAGTCTTGACTATAATGTTGTTTGTCTTTGTTATTCATTATTGTGTGTATCTTTTATAATCTGTCCTCGGAAGATCGAATAAAGACGATTGATTGATATCAGTGCTTAGCTCAATACACATGTATACTGTTATGAAATGTTTACTTGACAGAAAAAAGGCAATGTAATCTCAGTTCCTGAATGCTCAGGAGAGGTTGCTTGTGCTTGTAAAAGTTAGGTCTAACACCCATAATTTGAAACCATTAGCATTACCTTAAGGTTGAAAGCACATAGTATACACCAACTGTTAGTATTATCCTGAAGATAAGTCACTGAGAATAATCGCAGAGTTAATTTAGCTGTCTACTTTTTAGCATTTCTTTGATATCACTGGCAGAATGAAAATCCACAATTTTGGCATATATGGATAATTATGGGAAGCATCGTTAAAACCAGTAATCAATGCTATTTGATTTTTTTGCAATTAGTTTGATATTTTGTTTCCATACATGATCCATTTCTGATGTAGCACATTGTAACTTTTCCTTTTGCCCAGCACTTGTGAATTGTTACCAAGCTGTGCAATTTTCAGACTAAGTTACTGAAAATCTGATGCTAGTGGCATATTTTTTGTCTAATAATGAGTGCTTCACATTTTAGCTGGTTGCATGTTTGTGGACAGGTCAATTATGCTGTAAAGTATTTGCTCTGTGGCAGCTGCGCCTTAAGACAATCCTCCACTTTTGTAATGTCTACTCTGTTTGCCATAAATGTATTAATTGCCGCCCTTTTTAGGTCGAGCCTCGAGTAGCGCGCAAGCGATGCTGTGCGAGACTTTATGTAAGGGGCTTTTCAAAGCTGACCACACGCTCGTGCACAATGGCCTTTTCCCTGCGGTTACCCGCACGTTTCAGGCACGATGCACGAGCGTGTGGTCAGCTCAGCACGCTGCCGCGCTCGCTCGCCCCCGCCCCCCCTCCTCTCTGATCCGGCAAAGGCTGCTTGTTCCAGTTTCGTCTGTAGCATGCGCCAGGACTTCAACACAAAAAAAGCCCTCATCTGCAGACTTTTCCATGGTCTGCCTTGTTCGGGAAAAGGCATCCGCGAAACTGCATAACGTCACCCTGCGGTGTAAACCATTCTAGTCCAAGACACGCCCTCTTGAGCCACCGGCATGTGGACGACACCTCGCGGGGCCGCCTCGGTGATGGAATCAGCGCCTGGTTTTTAATCGTAACTGTGGTTGGGAATGTAATGGGTAGAATTGTGTTTTATTCTGATGGTAGTGCAGCTGCCTCTTCGTCTGCACAGCGCTTTTCATTTCCAAGTGGGGTTGAGCAGGCTTTGTATTGTCGGTGAAAGCCCATCCCAGTATGGTGAGCAGTCGGAAAGCATCGGCGTCGTTCCAGTGTTTCACGAGGCGGATGCCATGCCTCATATTAACCTAGCATGGGAGCTGGTTTCGAGGTGCTGGATGCTTGTTTTTATCTAGCACAGCGTTCTCTTGTCCCGTTGGGAGGGGAAGAGTTGCTCTTCTGCCCGCTGACACCTTTTCTGGTGGAGAGGTCTGCAGTGCGGATGTGGGTTGTGGAAAACAGCAATGGACCGATGACGGCTCTTAAACAGCTGGGAGCCTTCATTGTCTGTAAATAAAATATGGGAGCGTCTCTGCGTTCTTCTTTGTTGGATGGGAGGGGAAATCATGCCATAAACAGGTATATCCTTATCCTGTGTATCACGTTGGCTTTTCTGCTGGTCTTGGTTTGACCTATAAATGGCAGTCCATTTTCATGTTCCCTCTTATTTTCCATCAACGAAAAATGTGGTTCGATTTGTTCTGACACTTTGAAAATGAGAACATACAGTGCACAATTTGTCAAAACAGATGTGGTCTAAATCTGGAGTACCCATGGTATGTATTTCCAGAAGGCGTGTGTGTCTGTGCATAGTGTCAGAATACCCTCTGGTCATATAAGTATTCATTTAGATTAACTGGATGTAAATTTATTGTGTGACTGTCTTAAAAATCTAGCAATAATCTGGCTTGGATCCACTTTGGACACTCTGTTTAAATGCTTGTAAGACAATGATTTTATAAGATATGGTATCAGCTGTGCACAGTTTCTTTATGTAATTGGAGTAACTCGGTTTAATGCTTTTTGTAAGGTCTCGTTGTTAGACGTTTTTAGAGGTACTGTCGTGAGGAAGAGCAGTTCTCACCAAATAATCTGGAGTCATGTTTTTGCACCAATGTGTCTCTCGTTTTGTCTAAATCATCCTATGGTAGTTGAAAGTTATCAGGCATTTGTTTCTGTTACCGGTGGCTGCGGTCTGGTTAGGCGTTTTCCTTCTGTCGCTACACATCCCAGTGCATGTTAAAAGGCGTTATGGCCCTGCCTGTAACTGAAGTGATTGCTAAACAAAATGTCTTGCATTCTCAAATTTCTCATGGCTGTTGTTTTGCCAACATAAAAGTATGGTTGTAGCGGGGTATTGTGCAGTTAAGTCTGGCTATGGTGCGAGAAATTGTAAGACTAGCCCACTGCCCGTGGAGGACCTGGATATAGATCGCTCCATCTGGGATTACGTGCAGGCCTGTTTTCTGAGCTAATAATAGTCTTACTTCTTCCCTTTCAGTCGTACATGGAGTGTGCAGACTAGCACTAGCCTCCTATATTTATATAACATGACCAGAGCCACTGGAATTATGTGATTCCGTGGCCATGCCATTTTCCACATAATTATGGTTTTCACATAAAATCTGCAGATTATGCTGATGGATTATAGCAAAAAAAGTTTTCTAGCTCAAACAGTTCAAAAGTTACTAAAAATGCAGCAACATGCATGGCAGTGCAGTGATGAGGGTTCATTGGCAAAAGTTGTATGGTCACCTTAAATTTGCAGATTGTTGTATTTGGGTGTTGCACTGGTACTAATGGAGTAAAACCTTTGCCCAGATCATGGTAACGTGAATATATATATATATATTTTTTCAAAATCTGTACAAATCAAGCGATCACTCGGAGGTTTTATGCTTACACCAGTAGATGATTTATTCCAGGGTTACGCGTTTCGCTTGCACAGCAAGCTTGGTCACACAGTGATACATGGGAAAGTTTGGCAATACATAGGGTATGTAGAAATTAATATATATATATATATTTTTTTTTTTTATTATTTTTTTTTTGCCACCACAAAGCGTCAATTCGAGAAAACTGATGAACTCTGTGCTTGTTTGTAATATTTTATATTGTCTCACAGAGGTAAAGTTGGTGCACCTTCTGTCAATCACGATTGCTTTGCTGTGAGTGGGCTCTCCTGCTGATCACCCATTGTGTCAAAAAGTCTGCCAAAGGTGAAAGCTACTTTTCAGTTTAGACAGCTAAGATATGAAATTGAATTCTTGTTAAAATAAAAATATTTTACAACCAACAGGAATTCCATGGAGCATTGACAATCTGCCTCTTCCCACGCACACAACTGTTATGAAACAGGCATAGCCAATAGGTCTCGCCTTTGGGACCTTATAAGTGTTTCACCATGCAACAGTTGATGTTGTTGTACCAAGGATATTGTGCTGCATAACTAAATACTTATAAGGTCCCAAAAGCGAGACCTATTGGCTATGCCAATGCTTGTTATGTCTGTCATAAACGCTGTGATAGGTGATTAATTTGACTATTTCTCTTATGTTTTCTCTCAGAATAATGTTGCGAAGGCCAAATCCATATTTTCACGCATCATGAACACAGACAGCAGAATATGTAATAATCTTAATGTGAGTATGAGTGACAATGTGAGTACATTGCTTAAGCTTTTCTTTGTTCAACCTAGCCAAGTGCTAGTGTGGTTCTCTTGATCCATGGATTCTGTTGCTGTAAAGTTTATAAGTGAATGTCATTTTGTACTAACCACTGGTCACCAACTGTCCTGTGTTGTGCATTGCATTGTGGGTACAGATGTGCCAATGTACATTTTGTTAATTTTGTAGATCTCTTATTTACAGTTCAAGCAAAGTAATAGATAATCATTGACAGTGCCAGTAGGTCTGGTCATAACTAAACCACCTCTTCATTTATTGGTGAGTTTAGCCACTCAGTAAGTCAACATACATGCAGTCTGTTGCTCAACCTTGACTCTTTCATCCATTCATACACCTACTTGACTCATCGTTGCATTTAACGCTTTTCCATAATGTGGATGTGGAGGGTTTTATAATGCGGTCCAGCACACTTTCTCCCCAGACCTTATATAATACATAAGTAGGTGTGCTAAGTGGAGTTTCTACTGTAGAAACAAAATTATACGGTCATCGGATTTTCCTTTTGCATTTATTAATTTGCCATCCACAATAAAATACACAAACTGAGAACGCATATACAAAATAAATTAAAAGAATAGTAGAAAAAAAGAGCAACTCCCAGTGGCTAAGAGCAGCAACTATCTTGAAATGGTTACTGTAATGCATTTTTTCTTTTTTTCTTTTTTTTATTCCAGCATAGCGACCACTTTTAGAAGCAATGCTTCAACCAATTTGAAGCAGTAAAACAATACACTAGCCACAATTTCATTCGAAGATGGCCGCTCAGTAAACCTAACATTGGGCATATGTCTTGGAATCGTACTGTGTATTATTATTGTACTGATCCAGAATGGGCAACATAATACATCTAAATGTAGCAGCCATTCTGGAATGGTAGAACAGTCCTGTTAGACAATATCTTTCCAAAAAAGCTGCTTGTTTTAGAAGCAGTGACCTTGTGGGATGTGGCAATCTCCAGATAAAATGGGAGCAAGTGGTTCAGTAGCACTGCCTGGGATCTTCAGGTAAAAAACTATATAAAAATAGAAGATAAAAAGAATTGAAATCGGCTCTATAAAGGAGAAACTTATAAGTTAAAGGACTGGCCCGCCAGCCATAGCCCTGGAGTGCACTCAGACATATAGACACCTAGTCACACACAGAACAAAAGTTAATTGTTGAAGTGTTTTCCCATTTTTCCATGGTGTACTCTGTCATGTCGAAGCAGAATGTGAATGACACTAGAACAGATGAATGACAGAAGAGAGCTGACCCAAAATGATCTATATATGTAAATGTTTGTATACTATTTGTTATTAATTTGTAATATTACCAAATCCTGGCAGACAACTAAATCTGTCAGGCCCTCCTAAGAGGGTCTAGCAAGGTTCATTACAGTGCAAATTTTCTACCTCCAGAGTTTGTCCGAGGTGTGGTAATTCGTATCAAAATCTTTGCCTGTTGCAGTAATCTGTGAAATTCCATTTATCATATTTGTTTACAGGCTTTAACACTGTGTGGGAACAGTCCCCTCTTAAAGATGAATTAGCTTTAACTTATGTTTTTCACAATAAATAGGTCCAGCCTAAAGGCTTTGTCATAACTTTTTATTAACAGGTCGGACCTTTGGCATCTTACAAAAACTCTTCCCAATAACCAATCAAGCCTACAGCCTTTATCTTTGGCTTGTCTCCATAATCCACCCCAGTCTACCCCAGTAAGCTATTCCAGAAGGCACCCATCTTGCTTACAGTCATAATATTAGCAATATATACCTGTTTATAGTTAGCAAAACAATATACAAACCCAGTTAAAAGACCCTAACAACTCATACTCTCCCTCTCGGACAAGACACAGAAACAAGTTCAGCGCCTGCATGACTGAAGTTGCTAACTGGATGAAATCCAGCAGGTTCAAGCTCAACACGGACAAGACAGAAGTAGTGATCTTGGGCAAGAACACCTCACCATGGGACTTCAACTGGTGGCCGGCTGAACTCAAACCCACACCCAGGGCCCTGGCCAGGAACCTCGGAATAATCAACAGCAAACTTAACATGACTGCACAAGACAACGCCGTCATTGCTTCCTGCTGCCACACCCTTAAGATGCTGAAGAATGTCTTCAAATGGCTCCCAAGCAACACAAGAAAAATTGTCACTCACGCCCTAGTCACCAGCAAGTTGGACTATGGGAACTCCCTCTACATCGGGATCACCAAGCAACTCACCAGAAGACTAAAGACTATCCAGAACTCGGCAGACACTCATCCTTAATCTCCCCCACAGAACTCGCATTACATGACACCTCAGGGAACTACACTGGCTACCGATACACAAACGCACTTAATCAAGCTTGTCACCTTCAAGGCACTCCACAACTCGGGCCACACCTACCTGAATAGTTTCATGTCCTTCCACCAACCACCCAGACACCTCCGCAGGACTCCTACTCGCTGACATCCCATGCATACACAGAAGGCCAGGAGGATGAACATTCTCTTATCATTGCTCCTATAGTGTGGAACAACTTCCCTCTCCTCATCAGAGTCTCCTCCTCTCTTCTTACGGAATTCAAGAAGCTGAAGACCTGGCTTTTCAGTTAAGCAACCTACCAGAGGTCAGGCTAGGCACACACACGTACTCAGCGCCAGGTTACCCTTGCAGTTGATAGTGCTCTTTACAAATAGACATACACATACCATTATCACAGTGCATCTCTTTTACCCCAAGACTTTGCAACAGGGAGTTACCAACACTAAAACTCTTGCCTCCAATGAGAAATTAGTGAGTTTCCAAATACTTGTCTGAAGCCTTTAACAGAGCATAATACTAATTCATTGTCTTTAGTATGTGTTTTTCCTAGTAAATAAGTCAGGCTTATTGCCTTTTTCATAACTTTTTAAATAATAACCTGTTCAATCAAATGGCATCACCTTTTCCAATAAACCAGTCAGGTCTGTAGCTTGTATCATTTGCCTTTCACCATAAAGAACTTAAACCTACTACTTAAGGTTTCCAACAAGACACTATTGTTTAGACAGTCCTAAAATTACAAATATTACAGTATGCAAAGTCATATGCAGCCTCTTGTTGAGGGTTAATAGGTTATCTGTCTCCAAATATTCTATCCCGGGGTTTATCAGAGCCAGTGACCAACAACAAAATCTTTGCCTGCAACAGTAATATGTGAGATTCCATATAACAAAATACCGGACTATAGGCTTTAACACATCATAATAACAATGCACTCTTAAAAGGCTATTGCGTTTAAAAAAATGTTTTTCAGCATAATTACGTTAGGCCCACTGCCTTTTTTGTAATGTTTCACAGACCTTCAGCATCTGACATAACTGTTTCCAAAGAACCAAACTTGCCAAAAGACTTCATCATTGACTTCTCTGCATAACCAACTAGGTAGGCTATGCAGCACATATGCTTTCCCATCAGACAACCAGCTGGTATGCAGTCTTAAAATGACACACACATACAATATTACAGTTGGCAAAGCAACATACAACCCCTCCTAAGACGGCCTACTAAAGAATCTCACAGTGCAAACCCCAGGATCTGTCGGGGGTGGGGGCCACTAACACTAAAACTCTTGCTACTACAATAATCTGTCGGATTCCCTGTAACAAAATGTTAGTAGCATGTGTGGCATACTCCTGCCGTCCAGTGTTGGGCCTGGATGTTTGTCATTGGTTTTCTTCGAAGACGTGTGAGTCAGAAGACCTGCTGTGACTCCTCCCTTGGTGCAGAATATATCAGCACACAGGTTCCACCCCAGATTGTTTTCTTTCGCCATCAGGCCCGGACGTTCTGTGCTTAACTCCAAAGTTGATGCACTATACGGACCAGATTACTTTCTTTTTCAGTTCCATTTCAGAATCTACTGCTCCCTTTTCCACCCCAGTGACAAAAACAATAATATTGGAATCAAACGTTTTGTCACAATCAACCTTTGAAGTCAGATATACTTCAACACACTGTGGTCTCGACTCACTTCTTCCCTTCGAGGTTGGTCAAGGTTTTCCTCGATAATGCAACTAGGGCCACATAATGAAACACAGTCCATTGCATTTCTGTCCTAGGTGCAATGCAAAATACGCTTGGGTTGACCACCACGAGGTCTGCAGCCTCTTCCTCCCTCTGGACCGCAGAGAATCCACCTGCTACACTTGCCTCACCTTCTGTTGTAAAAAGGATGTCAGACACAGGAGAAATAGAAGGTGGGTGTAGTACAAGATGCAGGTCTATGAGTCATCAGCAAGGGCTAAAGAGATCCCCGGTGCTGAGGAGGAAGACTCTGGCTCTTCTCACATTCCCCTAGGCCAGTTGCAAGAAGAACCTGAGGCCATCTTCTCTGAGGCCTCTGACATTGAGAAAGACTTTGAATTCCTCCTGCCCGCACTGCAGCAGGAGCCAGTTTTGGGGCCAAATACTAGGGTCCACCACGCTCATCGGCTGCGGCTCAAGATCATTCTTGAAACTCTAAGCTACCATGCACAGAGGCATAGCGCTGCTCCCACCAGAGTCCAGCTTTCAGCCCAGAGCAGGGACGAAAAAAGCCTAAACTCTCAGGGTCCACACCTCTAGTCGGCATGCCCTGGACTCCAGAGGTTGGCTCGCCGTTGAGCAAAGCCCTTACCAAGGGCATCGATCCTCATCCTGCTCCATCGTCTGTTCAGCGCCCAGGCACCAAAAAGACTCAATATGTGCCAAAGCCCACAGCCTCTTTCAAAACCAGAGCCTCCTCCACCTTAGCCCCAAGTCATTGACGCACCTCACTCATAGCTGAAGTCAACACCAAAGAGTCCACACCCAAAGGTCCTGAAGTGAACGCCAAGGTAGGACACCTCAAGCTGGTTGATTTTTCAAAATGTGGTTGAAGTCGTGGACGGAAAGCACACAAAATGCTTTATTCACCTGAACACTGGCAGTGTACTCACCAGACCTCCGACTTTGGGATGTATCCCTATTCCAAGAAAAGGTGCCTTTTCTTCAAGGAAGAACATCCATACCTCCCCCCCCACCACCTCCATTGCTTCCATGCTACCCACCACCTGACACACTGGGCACAGACTCTGATGCAGGCTCTCCTTAGTAACTGCAGGACCCACATGAGGAGCCTTTTAGGCCTCAGGAGGGACTTGATCCTTGGAAGATTATGTAGTCGACCCACAAGATGACCTGGATGTCAAGCGATATCCTTCTGAATAGTTCCCACAGGATGATACTACTGCATAGCTTCCAGCAATACAGCGGGATGCTTAGCATTACCGGATGAAGAACCATCTTACGGACGACAAGAATGACTTCTGCTGGAAATGTTGTCCAAAACTGAGCAGTCCGTTAGGTATCTTCCCTTTCTGAAGGGTATGCTAAAATCCACCAGTAAAACCTTTAAGACCTAGTAAAGACCAGGGTAAACACCCACCAGCTCGAAAAGAAGTATATGTCTGCCCCTGAAGATCCAGCTCATTTTAAAAGAGATCATTATCCCAGATTCATTGTTAGTGCACACTGCTCATCAGAGGGCCTCTGCACAGGCCACAGGGGATGCTCCTCCCCTGATAAAGAATCAAAAAAGATGATGCTGCAGGAAAAAGGGTAGCCTTTAGGCAGCCACACACTGGCAAATTGCCAACTCTGTAGGCCTCCTCTTAGATACGATCAGTACCACTGAGAGTAGATGGAGGCGCACATAAAGCATCTTCTTGAGTCTCACCGCAAAATGGGACATGAGCCGATTGCAGAGGACAAAACAATTAATAGCACTAATATACGTTGTGCCCTTGATGCAGCAGATACAGTGGTTAGAGGGATCAACGCTAGTGTCCCTCATAGGCCTTCTGAGCTGAGGGTGTCGGGGTTTAAGCAGAGGTTCAGCAACCCGCCTAGTGTACCTTTTGATGGCGTGCATCTGTTAGGTGCTCAGGTCAATCAGATGCTCAAGAAAATCAAGAAGGATTCATACATAGCAAAGTCTACAGGTGCCCTTCACGCTCCCATTTCAAAGTCGTCTTTTCACAAGCGGCACACCTGGGAAAGGGAACAAGCCAGCAGGCTTAGGCCAAAGGTCCCCTTCTCAGCTGCAGCTGTAGCATCAACCCTTTCAGAACCCTCAGCAGCCTAACTCTTTTCAAAAGGGGGCTACTGAGGAAATGGGCAGGGAAAAAGGGTAGGGGTGGCCGTGCCAGGGACTCCTTTGCTACTAAGCAATGACTCCCCTTCCTTTTCTGCAATCACAGTACACTAGTCAGGGGAAGAATAAACACTCCATGTCAATGTGGAGAGCATTACATCAGATCAGTGGTTCCTTTCCATTGTGCGGGAAGGGCACCGCCTCAAATTTGACACACCCCTTCCAAACTTCCCACTATCAAGTACTGAGTTTAGACCAACTTCATCTCCTAGAAGAAGAGGTGCATGGGCTCCTTGCAAAGGACACCATGGAACCCTTACCTTTACACCAGCAGGGGTGTAATACCTGTACTTTCTTATCCCCAAAAAGGACAACTTACTGATCCTCGACCTCCGACCACGGAACAGGTTCCTCTCTTCTGCATACTTTCTCATGGTCGTGTTACAAGATGTCATCCCCTTGCTACACCAAGGTGACATGGCAGCACTGGATCTGAAAGACGCATACTTTAACATCCCTGTACACCCAGCAAACCACCAGTACCTTTGTTTTGTGGTAAGTGGAAAACGCTACCAGTTCAAGATTTTACCCTTTAGGGTTTCTGCAGCCCCAAGGGTATTTACAAAGTGTCTAGCAGTCATTACAGCCTATCGGCACTGAAATGCTATGTGATTCCATACTTAAACGCTGGCTGATCAAGGGCAGCAGCAAACAACAATGCGTAGCACACACTGCACAAGCAGTGTCTCTACATCACAATCTAGATTTACCATCAATTCGAAAGTGCCATCTCCAACTCTAACAAATTCAGCCCTTCCTAAGCTCGTTCCTGAATGCGGTAACAGGCAAAATATACCCCAACCATCAGAGGGCATTCTAACAGCTGCTGCCTCTTTTTCAGACTCACCATCCCATCACTGTCTGCACTGTAATGAAACTGTTGGGAATTATGGCATTGTGCATAATTATTGTACCACGTGCTGGTTAAACATGCACCATTGCAAGATTGCCTCTCTCTACGGTTGCCACAAGCAGAAGTGTATTGGGAGGATCTAGTGTTGGTAATGGCCAGGGCCCAGCCTTCTCTCCATTGCTGGAACAGCAACAACCTGCTGCTCAGCACAGCCTTTCTAGACCCCCTTCTGCAGATGACCATCACAACAGATGTATCTCTTGTGGGTTGACTAGATCTCCTCCACAAGATGAAAATTCATGGTTTTTGGACTCCGCAGCACCAGGTTCGTCATATCAATTACCTGAAACTTTTAGCCATCAGGTTAGAACTCACAGCATTTCTCCCAATTACAGGGAGTATGAGTGTTGGGTTGAATGACTTCCTTTACAGGTTGCATACCATGGATGTACTACAGAACCTCATGTGCTTTTGACAACATCTCTATTGGTTTTAACATCTTGTGTTCCTGTGTTTTCTCCTCATTTGTTTTTCTAGCATTCTGACCTAAGGGGTCTCCTGCTCTCACCCTCCTATGGGGCACAATTGTCCTCATTATAGGGTAAGCATTTTGGAGGAACTTTCTCCCAAGCTGGTGCACAGATTCTTGTCACAAAACTGTTGCACTTATAGCCACTCACGATAGATTCAGGGTGTATTTTATTTGGTTTGTTGTTTGTGTCCAATGCAATTTTGACAGTTTGTCTGCACATTTTCGTTTTCCTTTCAGGCTTTAAGAATTTAGCCATATCACGGTGGAGTGTGATCCTCATCACCCCACTGAGTGGAAATCCTCTCACCATAGTGTGGTAAGAGTGGAGCCCGTTATATTTTTGTATTATGGATCTGATGAATGGCGCGGACCCAACTGGGCCTTAGGCAGAAACATGTTGACCCCATTGACAGCGGTGGGGGGACAATAATATCCCCATTACACCGATCACTTTGTTTTAAACTACCATATAGATGCCAGCACTATTAAATTTAAGCTGACATCTTTAATGGCCTTTTAACTCACTACTTTTTCCTTTGGGCCCCCACTTAGTTTAGAAGTGCATCCCTGTCGTCAGGTGTATGCCCGCCCTCTATCAAACCAGGGTTTTAGAGGGCGAGGACTGGTCAATGATGAAGCATGACACCCAGGTGGTGTGTGAGACCAGTCCTTCATTTTATGTGAGATGCCTTCACTCACAGACTAAAACTGCATTAGTATTCGCGACACCCCACTGGGAACGGCTTCATTGTGGTACACAGTTTATGTTGGAGGCTGCCGACTCCCAGCACCCCGTGCCTCTGGTTCCCTTACCCCAGATTTGGTCTGGATTTTGTGGTTACATATTTTGTACGGCTTACAGCCGTGGGAACATAGTTAGGGGTCTAAAATCACCCTAGTGTGGGTATTATACTGGACATCTCTGGAATCTTAACCAGGCGTCTCCTGAAATTCAAGAGACACACCCAGTAAAACACATCCTTCTATTATAAAGGTGTGTGGCGTTCAGTCAAAATGGATACCGAGTTAGCATTCAGTGAGGAGAATTACGCAGAAATCCTGAGAACACCATCCCTGTTAGCAGAGACAGTGGTAGCACAGACGATTCAAAACACAGACGAGTGGGAGGCACTGTCCACCAAAAAGAAAGAACAAATCCGGACAGCTCTACATGGAGCTTTTATGACTGAGTACCTGCGGAAGAACAGCGCACCAAGGGGCTTGATCGTTACCAATGAGCCCAGTCTTTTCCTTAATAATAAAGAGTTCCGTACCAACTGGTCAACGATAGCCTGGAAGTGCACGAAGGACTGGCTAGTCCTTATCATCAACACCGCTAGGGAACTAGCCGATGCACTGTTGATAGAGATCCAACAGAGTGAGAACAGACTCAAAACTATGATTCAAATAACAGTTTTTAAAAAGAAACTGGAGAAAATAAATAAAGACCATTCGGAATACCAAGAATATCTTACCCAGTCAAAACTCACTAAGTTGAAGAAAGATATCCAGAAATTCAGCAAAGAGACCATATACCCGTATACCACTGACGAATACTACGAAAGACCCGTCCAACCACAACAAAATAAAAGACAACAACGCTTCAGGGCAACACCACAAAACTGTACCTTTAGTTCCGGGGAAGAGAGAAGCTCAAGTGGAAGCAGCAGTGATGAGAGCACTGACGGCTACCAGGGTAGAAGATAACAAAACCATCAACAACAAATGATGCACCCACCAATGCCCCAGTATGGGTTCTGGCAACAACCATACTACGCGCCAGGCTTCGGATTTCCACCAGGCCCGCAGCCTTTTTTATACCGAGGCCGGGGCAAAGGAAGGCAAAAAAGACAGAATACAAGGGTACAATGGGAAGACCAGACCCCAGTAGCAATGGGAACAAGGAGCAGGGGGAAAGGGAACGGCCCATCAACGAGCAGAGAGTAACGAACATTGTCAACCTGAGTGACTACCAACTCTCTGAAGATGAAGAAATAGTTCTATCCAAAGGCCTTGGCTTTGTTCCGACACCAGTGAATGATCCCTTTGTGTTGAACATTGAACTGGCACAATTTTTTAGGAAGATTAAGCTCCGCAACCACTTTGGAGAAACAAATGATGAGCAACGTGAAAAGACCGACACTGGACTCAAGAAAAAGTCCACATTCGTGCCCCCAACACAAACAATCCCATGCCACATTTTAGCTTTTGAGCAGGTGGTATTGAAGGAAGTAGAACAAATCAACTTCAAAAAGGAAAACGGCTTTCAAAACCTCACTAGTCGCGAACGACAGGCCCTGGAGAAACTTAAAAACAACACAGAACTCCCAGTCAAACCAGCTGATAAAGGAGGCACAATCGTTCTGATGAACAGATCAATGTACAGGGAAGAATGCAACCGCCTTCTAGCGGATGACGCGAGCTATGAGAAATATTCAAACGACCCGACAGGACGTCTCACAACCAAGATTAAGGGGATGGTTGACGAAGCACTGTGCAACGACTGGATCACTAGACAAGAGGCCGCTTTCCTTGTGAATGAAAATCCTAGAACACCGAGATTTTACACCCTTCCTAAAATTCACAAGGAGAAATTCCCACCACCCGGCCAACCTATTGTGTCCGGCATCGGATCCATCCTTGAGCCCCTTTCACAATTTTGTGACTGGTTTCTTAAACCAATAGTTCAAAAATCACGGTCCTACTTACGAGATACCAAAGACGTACTATGCCTCTTGAGGACCTGGAAACCAATATCACGGAAGGCATGTTCATTACCATGAACATCGAGGCGCTTTACACGAGTATCCCTCAGAGGCGCACCCTGGAAGTTGTGGAGCAAATTTTATTAAACACAGACTGGAACTTCCATACACCACCGAACTTCATCATGGAATGTGCAGAGGTAGCTCTTACCGAAAATTTCTTTGAATTTGAGGACGCCCTGTACCACCAAATCACTGGTACATCTATGGGCAGTACATTCGCCCCAAGCTTGGCATGCCTATATGTACACCAGTTTGAGGAAGACTACATCTTCCATGAGAGTAATCCCTTCTCTGTAAACCTGAGGACTTGGAAACGTTATATTGATGATGTTTTCATAGTGTGACGAGGGGACCAGGAAACGGCGAGCAACTTCGTGGAGTGGATTAACACCAAGGATCGACATTTGAGATTCACCCACTCCATGAGCAAGAACCATGCGGTCTTCTTGGACCTCAACATCACGATGAACATAGATGGCATCAGCACTAAAGTCCACAATAAATCGACTGATAAGAACAGCCTACTACTATATGAAAGCTATCACCCAAAGGCCCTGAGGGACAACCTACCTGTTGGCCAGTTTCTCAGGGTACGCAGAAACTGTTCAGAGACGGAGAATTTTCATGTACAAGCGGAAGAGCTTGAAGTTAAATTACAAGACCGACACTACCCTAGGAAACTGATCAGGAAAGCAAAAAAGAGAGCAAGGAATGTGAATCGCGACGTTTTACTGGAGAACTACGAGAAAGAGAAATCAGACAGAGTAGTGTGTGTCACAACATTAACACCGGTCTCCAATGCCGTACAAAAAATCATAAGAAAGAACTGGCATATCCTTCAAGGAGCAGGAAAACACTGGGAACCACCACTTTTCGCATTGAAAAGAAGTAAGAACTTACGGGACGAGTTAGTCCGGCCAAAAGATCCCCAACCCAGAGTGGAAGATCAAATGACTTTATGGAACACCCAAAGACCCACAGGACACTATGCATGTGGCGGTTGTGTTGCATGCCCTCTCACCGTGACCACCAAGACGGTTGACATCGGCACCACACGCCTGTGGTTATTGAACCACTTCAGCAACTGTAATAGTGAAAACGTGGTATACCTTCTCACATGCCCATGCAACCTCAGGTATGTGGGTATGACTACCAGAAAAATTAAAACTCGTATCAACGAGCATCGTAGCACCATTCGCTGCAAAAAAAACAATACAAAACTTACTAGACATTTTCTGGAACAGAACCATAGAGACACGGACCTAAAATGGATCGTCCTGGAGGTCATGAAAAAACAAAAAACAGACCTCAGCAGGCCACTCCATGTGAGGGAACAGCGGTGGGTCTACCGCCTCCGCACATGGAAAGAAGGCTTGAACGACGACATTCCCTGGCTTCAGCTAGCCCTGTAAATAGTAGATGTCCCCTATATGTACATGCGACCTACATTCAGTCCATCACTTGACACTAGAAATCTCTTGGCTTCAACTAGCCTTCTAATTTACATATATCTATATATCACCTATATGTACATACTGTCTTCATCGAGCCCATCTAGATGTACTAGACATTTAATTTAATGACTTTGACCATTTCACCCCAGCTCTAATTCCCTTGTTAAAGGAGTGTGGGAATGGTAATTTACCCATTACATCTGTCCCCATCTCACCTATCATGGTTCTCAACACCACACTACTAGGAATCATGAGCACTTAATGTATGCGCATAGGGTGCAGGAATATAGGTTATCTCTGGTAATATGACCATAAGACAGCTTTTTCCTTAAACAGCATATACGGAACATGTATATACTAATTGTTCCCCCCGTTGGGTCTCAGCTAACAACTTTGTAAGGTACATTTGGGCCATTTTCAAGTTATTTGGTTGAGTGTATGGCAGATCACATTATGATACTACTATCCGTCTTTGCATTATAGGTCGGAGTCCCACTCTTAGACTCTTGGCCTATAACACGCATGCGTGATGGAAAGCTCACTTTTACTTATGCATTCCCACGACCGTGACGCGCATGTACAGCGCGTAAACACTCTTTCTATCACGCTGCTGGCTCGATCCAGTAAAGTTCACTTGAGCTATGCTCATAGACGCCGGGCCGTCTTTTCACGCACGCGCAGTAAAGTAGCTATTTCACCACGCGCTATACATAGTTTCCTTGACGCGCATGTGCAAGGCGCCAACACTCTCCACATTACTATGGGGACGCCGGCCCGACCCAGGGCATTAACTACCGGCCTTCCTACACGTATTGAATCCTGTCATTCGTTACATCCGCAACCCATATTTGGAAGGTCAGGCAAGCCTCCGGACCTCCAGCATTCCATGTTGTTGGGACACCGGATCCCACACTGCAGTTTCCGTTTTAGCGGTGATTAACAATTTACTCATTATGCTGACACTATATAAAACCGGACGCCGGCTCACTCATTTCACATCGAGGAGCGGAGGTGCACAGATCTAGGCGCAGAGGCGGAGATCACGTCCAGTCACAGTAAGAGTATGAGTGTTGGGTTGAATGACTTCCTTTACAGGTTGCATACCATGGATGTACTACAGAACCTCATGTGCTTTTGACAACATCTCTATTGGTTTTAACATCTTGTGTTCCTGTGTTTTCTCCTCATTTGTTTTTCTAGCATTCTGACCTAAGGTGTCTCCTGCTCTCACCCTCCTATGGGGCACAATTGTCCTCATTATAGGGTAAGCATTTTGGAGGAACTTTCTCCCAAGCTGGTGCACAGATTCTTGTCACAAAACTGTTGCACTTATAGCCACTCACGATAGATTCAGGGTGTATGTGGCTTATTTTATTTGGTTTGTTGTTTGTGTCCAATGCAATTTTGACAGTTTGTCTGCACATTTTCGTTTTCCTTTCAGGCTTAAGAATTTAGCCATATCATGGTGGAGTGTGATCCTCATCACCCCACTGAGTGGAAATCCTCTCACCATAGTGTGGTAAGAGTGGAGCCCGTTATATTTTTGTATTATGGTCCTGATGAATGCCGCGGACCCAACTGGGCCTTAGGCAGAAACATGTTGACCCCATTGACAGCGGTGGGGGGACAATAATATCCCCATTACACCGATCACTTTGTTTTAAACTACCATATAGATGCCAGCACTATTAAATTTAAGCTGACATCTTTAATGGCCTTTTAACTCATTACTTTTTCCTTTGGGCCCCCACTTAGTTTAGAAGTGCATCCCTGTCGTCAGGTGTATGCCCGCCCTCTATCAAACCAGGGTTTTAGAGGGCGAGGACTGGTCAATGATGAAGCATGACACCAGGTGGTGTGTGAGACCAGTCCTTCATTTTATGTGAGATGCCTTCACTCACAGACTAAAACTGCATTAGTATTCGCGACACCCCACTGGGAACGGCTTCATTGTGGTACACATCGTCATATCAATTACCTGAAACTTTTAGCCATCAGGTTAGAACTCACAGCATTTCTCTCAATTACAGGGAAAACAGTACTTATAAAGACAAGACAACATGATGGCCATATTCTACATTCAGACCCACTCCCCACAGGTTGTTCTTCTGGCACAGGAGATCTGGCATTTGGCAACTTGCCACATCATTCACCTGTTGGTGGAGCATCTACCAAGAGTGGAGAACGATATTGTGTAACTGCTTAGCAGGACGCACCAATAAGTACACGAGGTAACTCCACCCACTTCCAACGACGGGGGACTCCAACAATTGGCCTGTTCGTCTCTCGCCCACACAGTGGTTTACTCTTACCACTAGCTGGTAAGAACGGAGCCCTCTATGTTCTTTTTAGGTCCTGACGAATGCCCTGGACCCAAGCGGGCCATTAAGGCAGAAACATGTTGACCTCTCACATAACGGATAGGGGACATTAATTCCCCCACATACCGTCACTTGATTTTAATATCATATAGTTACCTTTAACATTAAAAACACGATTAAGATAACTATAATGTTTTTTAACCACACTTTTTGTTTATGGGCCCCCACTTAGTTTAGAAGTGCATCCCTGTCGTCAGGTGTATGCCCGCCCTCTATCAAACCAAGGTTTTAGAGGGCGAGGACTGGTCAATGATGAAGCATGACACCAGGTGGTGTGTGAGACCAGTCCGTTACTTTTTGTGAGATGCCTTCACTTACAAATACATCCCAAACCTCGTAGTGGCAATTCAGTTAGGAGCAGCTTTTTGTGGTTAGACTCCAGCAATTGGCCTGTTCGTCTCTAGAAAACACAAAATGCCAAAGCTTCACTCCCAGGTACTTGCACCTACAGTACATCGACAGTGCTCTAATGGATGGACTGATCAGGGATATTTGCCTGCACATTTCTACTACTTCGCCTCATCATGTACTTGGTGGGTGAGGAAGTTGAAGAAAGCGTCCATGGCTCTCATCCCAGTCGTGCCAGCCTGGGCAAGACAGCCATTGTATTCAGAGGTCTTTGGTCAGTCCCACAAAAAGCTTCCAATTAGGCCAGACCCTTGCATTCCGCATCAGGGTCAACTCCGACACCCAGACCCCAAAAACCTCACTCTAGCTATTTGGCACCTGGGTTCCTAGAGTTTGACTACCTTAACCTCCCACTGGAATGCATGGCTATTGTACGAGAGGCCAGAAAACTCACTACTTCTGCCTGTTCAGCATCAAAATTGAAAAGGTTCATCCACTACTGTATTTCTAAACAACTGGACCCTTTTACAGTCCCTGTGCAGGAGTTGGTTTTCAACCATCTACATCTCTACAAGGAGGTCTAGCTTACACTTCCATACGCCTACAGCTATCTATAGTTGTAGCATGTCTCCAAAAGAGACCGCATTCACCAATTTACAGGGTACCTGTAATTAAAGCTTTTATGTAAAGATTAAAGAGGGTAATTCCTCCAAAGATACCTGCTCCACCGGTATGAAACCTGAATGTGGTTCTCACACAACTTATGGGTCCTCCTTTTGAGTCTCTCCACTGGTGTTCCTTAAAATTCTTATCTTGGATTGTTACCTTCCTAATAGAAGTCATCTTACTCAGATGTATTAGTGAGCTCTTACAATGTGAGAAGCATTCTTTCAGGTATAGGTACAGGTTGATAGAGTAGTTTTTCGTACTAACCTAACTTTTTGCCTCAGGTTGTCTCCTTTTTTCACATCAACCAAACTGTTGAGCTACCCATGTTTTTTTTCCCACCGCCAAAGTCGGTAGCTAAAAGGGCGCATCACACTCTGGACATTAAGAGCTTTCATGCATTATATTGACAGAAGTAGGCCATTAAGAAAGTTCACTCAACTTTTTGTAGACTTTGCCATACTCTACAAGTGGTGTGCTATTTTCAAAGCTGGCATTGCTAGGTGGCTAGTTAAATATACTCATATATATGCTAAAGCCAAGCACACTGCCTGTGCCTCCAAAAAGCATATTCTACAAATACAAAGGGAGCCACATTACCTTTTTTAGGTAATATCCTGCTCATGGATATCTGTAAGGCTTCTACTTGGTCAATGCCACACACCTTAACTAAGCAGTATTTGTAGACTTATTGACACGTCAATAAGCTCTAGATATTGAGAGCACTTTTTTCAAGCATCTTCGTCATCTGCTAGCTTGCCATCGCTTTGCTTTCTATACAGAGCATTTCTTTATCTACAGCAACACATGCTATGAATGGAAAGTGTTACCCTGTGCTTCACATGTGCCTTCCTTCTTTCCCAGCAGCTAGCAGTAGTCACACGTTTTCTATGTCTTTTAGTTGCTCACTTTGTTATACACCGTACACTCTGTCTTTGACACTATAATCCACTTGCGCTGCTCACCCTCTGAGTGGAAAACTATGATTCCATGTATTCTGATACTGAGCATTGAATTGAGCGGTTAGAATCACAATTGCCTTTTCGGCATTTACACTGTCGTTGCTTAGAGCACCTGCATTAATTTGACTATCACATATATTGACTGTCCACTGGACTCGAGGTATGACACTTTAACATAACATATTGATCACTGATGAAATTGTGTTGATTATCATTATCATATACCAGTACCTGACCCATTGGATCATGCATTAGTCCAGTTTAAATGATTCCTAGGGGAACACTGTTCTTTATGATCTTATTACTCTTGTTCTTTGGAATACTGGGTGCCCAGTATTTTTGATGCGTTTGTAAAGGGCAGGACATAATGGTGTTACCTTGAAGATACTAGGGTGAAGGTGACTCCTTCTGTAGCCAGTTGGCCAACTCACAGCCTTGTTGGAATGAATCCTGCAAGTGCATGCTGCAAGGGTCTCCTAGTTTTGTAGGAAAAAGTCAAAACATATAAAAATGTCCAGACTGAATTAGAGGAAAAGATGGCAAACTTCCTAAGCAGGACAACCCAATGACAACTGGAAAATGTTGGGAAGTCCTGACAGAACTGAGTAAGGACTGGAGATAACTGGATCTGGATGCAAACCAACAACAAAACAGAGGAAAAGAAGGAAAAATGATGGTTACAAAATGTAGTTACAAGGTGTTGAGAGACCCGCTCACAAAAGGAAACTCATGCATTGTGACTCAAGGTTTCAATACCAGCAGTTTGAGTATTGTTATCTGTCAGGGAATATATGGGCAGTTACCTAAAGTCACCCTTTTGGATTGGGCTCTCCTAAAATGTGCAGCATTGTAGAGCATTTTTTAGCCACCATCTTAATTTGGGCATACATCTAAACTCCTACCCAAATGGTTATCCCATGACAAGACACCATTCTACAAGTCAAATAGCCCACACCAACCCAAAATGCTGCTCTTCTACTATTAGTGGCATAGATTGAACCGGGTATCCACATAAAATATGTGGCTGTAGGAAATTAAGTCACTGGTTGAGGGGGATAAAACCCTACTCAAGCAGCAACCGCAATTCTTGCCGGGGTGAAACTCAAGCAAACCCTAAATTAACATGTGCTCAACCCTCTGGTAGCTTGGCACAAAGCAGTCGGGCTTAACTTAGAGGCAATGAGTAAAGTATTTCTGCAGCACTTCAAACAGTAATAAAGTGAAAACACAACAGAAGAAAAATCCCACACCAATTTAAAAAGAGTAAAATTGAATAAATTACTTGACACCGAAACAACAAAAATCCAATTTTAAAGATCTAGGTAAAAATAGTGCTTAAAAACACAAACCGCCAACTGTGATTATCTGGTCAAGCTAGACCGAGACAAAGCCACAAATTCAGGCCGACCGCAATGAAATGCGGGTGGGATACAGGGACCAAGTTAGGCCCGCTGAACAAAGTACGTTAAATCCTGGTTGTGGAGCATTGCGAGATTCCGCATTGAAGTTGCGTTGCGCAATAGTGGTTCTGGGGAGCTGCGGGGTGCGATGCGGAGTCCAGCATCGAGGATGCATTGCGCAGCGGCGGTTCCAGGGGCTACAGGGCTGCAATGTGAAGTCCTGCGTCACGGATGCATCGTGCTGCAGCGCACCTGAGGTGCAGTGGGGCCCTGCATCAGGGATGCGTGGCGCAGCAGCGGTTCAAATGCAAAGCTGCGAAGAGATGCGCTGCGCCAGTTCTGCTCAAGTCCACAGCTGAGCTGGCACCTTCAGGCCCCCTTCCAAGGGTCCAGGACTGGGGTGGCACCACTTGGGGGCAGGGCTCACAGAAGGCAGAGTCCAGGTGATGATTGGAGCCTTTTGTGTCTCTGGGGCTCTGATCAGGAGCCAGCCAACTAGCTCTTGGAGTCCCTCTGATGGTCCTGGGTTCAAGATGCAGGTCCAGTCCTTCTTACTCAGGTGGCAGAGTAGCCGTCCTTCTTTCAGGCAGCAGAGCAGCACAGCAGTCCTTCTGTGTCTTCCACAGGTCTAGAGGTGTACTGAAGAGTTGGGTCTGAGGGTAAAATATTTATACTTGGTGCCAGTTTTGAAGTAGGAGAAATTTCTAGAGGGTTCTACTGCCGGAGGTGAGTGGAATTTCCTTCTTCCCCACCCTGGCCCAAAATTGTCTGCAGGCACAAAAGACTAGTATGAAACCAGTTGAGAGTATGCTGAGGCAGAAGCTTTGTGATGTGTAAGTGTGGTAGGTGACAACTCAGCCCCATCAAGTCAGAGATGGCCCATCCTGCCAATACCTATTTCCCCCCCTTTCTCTCACTGTCTGGGAGCAATACACAAAGACCAACTACCAGCTACACCTAGTTATGTGACCCAGGATACAGGTACCAAATAGTTGGGGCAAGAAAATGGCAACTTTCTAAAAGTGGTATTTTCAGAATTGTGACTTAAAATCTAGCGTTCTCATTAAAGAGGGTTTTAATTGACAATTCTTTGGAGACCAAACTTGATATTCCTACCTGCTCTCAATTGAAAGATATCATTAAATAAATGTAGCAAAGTAACCCAATGTTATCCTATGGGAAAGGTAGGCCATGCAGTAGTGAAAAGCGAATTTAAGAATTTTTCCCTACCAGGACATGTAAAAGTTAAAAGTACATATCCAACTTTTTAAATACACTGCACCCTACCAGATGGGTTGTTTAGGGCTTACCGTAGGGGTGACTTGTATGTATTAAAAAAGAAGGTTTCGGCGTGGCAAAAGGTTTATTTTGCCAGGTTGTAATGGCAGTTTAGACTGCACACACAGGCTGCAACGGCAGGCCTGGGACATGTTTAAAAAGCTACTTAAGTGGGTTGTACAATCAGTGCTGCAGGCCTACTAGTAACATTTAATTTACAGGTCCTGGGTACACATAGTGCCCCTTTACTAGGGCCTTACAAATAAATGAAATGTGCCAATTGGGCATAAGCCAATTTCACCATGTGTAAAGGAGAGAGCAGAAGCACTTTAACACTAGTTGGCAGGAGTAAAGTGTGCACAGTCTAAAAGCCAACAAAAATGTGTTCAGCAAAAAGGAGGGTTAAGGTAAAAAAGTTTGGGGATGACCCCGCAGAGAGGGCTAAGTCCAACAATGGCTAGTCACCAATGAGTATTGTCTATTTTAGCTGATTTATACGCAATTAGGGTCGTAAAACAAGACTTAAGAAGCACATAATATAACATTAAGACTGGAAGACTCACCTGCTTCAGTGGAACTGACAGCTGCTCACTGGCGGCGAGTACAATGGCATGCAGGAACATTCAAAGAGACTTTTAGAAGATTAAATGCACTGACCAGCACTAATTGCATTTTGTTTCAGATTCTTATTCAGACTGAGACAGGCGCAATGGTAGATGCCTTGCATATACTGGAGATGGCTCAAGAAACCGTAGCTCCACACTTTGTGAAGAGACCAGAGATTTCCGAAGAGGTGGTAAGTTAGTCTTGAAAGTTTTGCATTGTTCATCAGCAGGCGATGAAAACACACAACTATACTAATAACTGGTGAACTAAGTGTATCCAAAGTAATGTGGAGACCTAATAATCACTACATTCTATATTATTATTAAGTATACTCAGGTTTACATGTTTATTGTGCTACATCCTTTGAGGTTAACATTGTATATTTATCTCGAATATCAAGTGCAGATGAATCGATGTAGAACAAAGCTCCAAACTGTAAATAATGTAAAATCTGTTGATGGGATAAAAAGGATATTGCGCTATTGGCATGGACACAGGCACTCAATTTTCTGCTTCCTGTGCATGCATGCAGAGAATTAAAGGGGCAGATTGACGACAAAGACATTGTCAGAATGATTAATACAACTTAAGGATAAACCCTCTGTGAAAGAGTAGTTAGGCGGGAGACAAAAGCAGAAAAACTTCAATCCAACTAACAGATCTCGATCTATAACTTTAACATATATATATATATTTCTGCTGAAAAAGTTATATCAAGTACCTGTAACTTGTGCCCCCTAAAGAAACTATAACTCATCATCGAACATGTCATGAGTGATATAAAATGTGAGGTAATAAGCAGTGCATGGTGAGCGCACAAGTTATAGTTATTTGAGATTACTATGACTGGTGAATTTAATTTGTTTTGTTAATTTAAAACATTATGATTTAATTTTCATTTTCACCTAACTATAACATCCCTTTAACCTTTTGTATTTTTAGTGGATTTCTAAGGTTGTTTTTAATGTAAAGTAAGATATTATTACAGTTCCTAACTAGAACGTCACTTTCTTTGTTTTATTCTGTCAATTTCTGTGTTTTTTTAACGTAAAGTAAGATGTCAGTCACCATGTGCGGTGTGGGGGGGCTCGCAGGGCTGGCTGCAACCCACCGTGGGCACCAAACCGCCCTGTGCCTAACCCCTTGCCACCCACCGCGCATGGCTGAGTATGTCATATAACAATATAAAAGGCGTCATTTTAAGTACGGCTACTGGCTTTGTCAAAAGGTCAGAACACCAAAATATAAAATGCGGGCCAGTTGGCTTTATCAAAGGATCAGCACATTAACACGTATAAAGTGGACGTATTGGCTTTGTCAAAAAGTCACCAATAACTATGCTCAAATGTATATTTCATCAATTCAAACATTGCAGTATTTAATAATAGTGATTATCACAAAATATTTTCGGTACAGCATTATTTAAAAAACACATGAAACGTCTGTTTTAGGCTTTTTTGTTGTTGTTTTTTTTTTTTTTTAGCATTTGTCGGGCCATGAAGTGCAGTCATACAACCAGCCAGAAGGGGTCCCTGCACTCCAGCTGAAGAGCAGTCATCTCCAGCTTGGAGTGCTTTTACAATATGATAAAAATGACTCCTGGGGTATTGGATTCAATGACACAGGAGACTTATTGCGTTTGTTTATTTTTTTTTAAATGTTGCTGGGGGCTGCTGTGCTTCTTCACAACATGCTTCTACCGACCATTAAGAATGTGAAAAGTTCATTGGAACCCAAAACGCCCTGACCATAGAAATTCAGCTTTTGAGAGCACATCAGTAGAAACTCACAGAATGAGTGGAGTCCAATGAGTCTGTATTAGCAATGATGTGGCCTTCCGTGGCTGAGATGCAATCACAATTGAAGGACCAGCAAAGTGAAGTGCGCCTTCTTTGGGTGAAATCAGAAGATACCAATGGCCGATCAAGGTATAACAACATGCAAATTATAGGACTCACAGAGGGGCCCAGCATGGAATTGTTCCTTGAGGACTAGTTGTTGAACACAGTGTTAGAGGGGAAGCATTCGACCTTCTTCTCTGTGAAACAGGCCCACAGAGTACCGAACAGAATGCCTCACCTGGCCAGTTGTTGCAAGACTGTTAAACTACCAGGATAGAGATCGTATCCTGCTGGCCTCTAGGAGCAAGGGCCCATGGCATGTGGAGAATGGGAGGTGACCATCTTCCCAGATTATAAAATGAAAGTCCAGAAGTGACAAGGATCGTGTATGGAGGTCAAAAGGAGACTTTGTCAGTTGGGCATCAGATATTCTCTCATGTTTACAACCAAGCTTTGAATGCTGGATGCTGAGAAAACGGTCTTCTTCACAATACCGGCAGAAGCCCGGGAGTGATTGGAATCAAAGGGGAGGCTACCTCGATGACTTCATGTATTGGAGAATGGATAGTTGATGCAGAAAACTTGACAGCGCCCCAACAGAGATGCAAGGAGCAGGCCAAAAAAGGAACAGGCAGCAAGAGAAAGAGCCATGGCGGTAGCAGAGGTGGAAATACACAGCAGATCTGCAGCAGAGTTCCGGAGAGGGCGGAAGGTGCCGCCATGGAGGAAATTGAAGTGGAACTGAGGGCTAGCTTGGATGTTATGTTATGCAGATTTGTAGAGCACCCTTTCATACAGGAGGGTATCTTGGCGCTGACCAGGTGTGAGTAGCCACATCTATGGCCAGATATGCCTGAACTTGATATGACTCTGGCTCATCATATCCTTTTCTTCATCATTGCAATGGTGATATTTGTATGTGTATATGTGTTATGTTGCAAGGGGGAGCACATGAGTGTATGATTGAAATATGATCCGGGGGATGGGCTGGTGAATTGAATAAAAAAGGAGGTTTTCATGAAAGTTACAATCTTATAAGCCACAGACAATTGGTTCACACTTAGTTCCGAGATGGAAAGGTTAGATAAATAAGTATTATTCATTGGTTAGACAGTCATTATCAGCCTGACCTGGGAGTAGGAGTTGAGCTTGGCACCTCTGTTAATGTTTATATGGATACAAATCTAAGCGCAGTTTGTAAAGGCAGCGGATTACTGGCACTACCAAGCAGCTGGTTCTTACACAGTATGGGAAGAGAGGGGCAACAGCAATGTAAACCTCAGCAGTTACACAGAACAGGATATTAAACAGGTGTAATGTAATTACATGGAATGTGCAGGGGATGGCCACTTCTGTGTGGTGTCACAAGATTTATGCCTGTTTAAGACGTAGACAGGCGCACACGAATATCAGCAAGAGTCACATCTGACCTCAGAGATTCAAAAGCTATCAAGGAGAATGTAGGGGCCAAATCATAGGCACCACCTTTTCAGCTTATGCAAGGGGTGTGCTGATTTTGATATCACCTGCTGTCCCTGTTGTGATTCGCCATAAAATAATAGATACTGTGGGTTATGGCGTGGTGGAGGTGGGGTTGTATGGCGAGCCTTTATAATTGGTACCGATATATGCCCCACACAGTAATTACTTTGTTTCTAGATGAACGTCTGCCTACACTTAGCAGCACCTAAAATGTGGGGTGGGGATTTTAACTGTGTAAAGGATGTTGATCTTGACAGGTCCACGTCGTAGGAAGCAATGAGTATTAGGAAATCATGCTATTTCTGCTCCTAAACTACAAACAGACAACTACATGACACATGGAGTATTATGCATCCTACTAGAGCAGATTACTCATCAGTGCACTAATGACATACTATAATCTTTTTTTTATGTAATATGGCTAGGAAACCCAATATACTATACACTGAGTACCTGTGTCAAACCCTCTCTGACCATAGCCCACTTAAAATGGAGGTAATGTGGGGGTAAACTGGGAGAGCAGATTCATACTTGGAAACGTAACACCCAGGAGCTACAGGACATCAAATTTAGAGAAATCATAGGCATGCATATTGATCAATATCTTGTGGAAAATGAGGGGGTCATCATCTGATAGGAGAGACAAATGGGATACATTTAAGGTGATCCTCCATGGCCTGTGCATCAAAACTACCTATGGTAGATAGAACATATTGAATAAACCTATTTTACATTTGGAACACAAAATAAGGGAGGCAGGGGGAAGGGAAGCAGCGGGCGATGTATGTAATATCACGGAGCTTAGAAAGGAATACATAGACATCTTGAATAGATCAGGATGGCTGGATTACAGGGAATACATATTACGTCAGCAAGGGAAGGGAGATAAATCGGGGGGACTGCTGGCCTGGATTTTGCATGCTGACACACCTACAAGTCCAATAGGAGCCATTATATCGCTAAGAGGTGAGATGTTCATCACACAAGCAGACATTAATAGGAGTTTTGCGCAATACTGTGGTGACCTATACACAGCCAGAGATGTGGCGGAAGTACCTTTGTTGCAATCTTGTATAGATGTGATGCCCATTCCATGGATAAATCTGCTACAGTAGCTTACCTTGGATGAACTGCTCACAATAGATGAGGTTCAGGCGCAATTGATCAGATGGCACATCATAAAACCCTAGGTACAGATGGATTCCCTGTGGAGTTCCACATATAAAACTAAACTGTCTCCAAAACTTCTCCAACTGCTCAAGGACGCTACAGATGCTGGGGACCTGCATGAGACATTGAGAGAGGCACTGATAGTGGTTCCCCCTAAATGTGATTGTGACCCGCTTGATGTGTGTTCCTCCAGACTACTATCACTTATTAATGTTGACTCCAAAATCCTTGGAAACGTGTTGGCCAATAGATTTACTCTGATGATTGAAACCCTGGTTCAACAGAAGGGTTTTATATCTGGTAGAAACACATTTCTAAACCTGAGACAATTATTTTGACTCATGGATGTAACCCTTGAGCGAGGGCCCTCGCACCTGCCAATGTCACTTGACATTGAAAAAGCATGTGACACCCTGGGATGGCACTACTTGATGAAAGTGTTGAAAAGAATGGGGTTGGCTTTGTACATTAGTAAGTGGATAGGAATTGCCGGGTCTGGTGGCTTGGTGGACTAATGCGTCCACTGTAGGGACCTGTGTTCGACCTCATGGTCACAGGTTCAAATCCCAGCGGGTCCACTCAGCCTTTCATCCTAATGAAGTCGATAAAATGAGTACCATTGAGCTGGATAACAATTAACATCTGGTATTCAGCGCCAAGATACCCTTGGGTGAACGTGCACTTTACAAATGGACGTCGTTATTCCAATTAGAAGGTCACAGTCCGTCCGGTAAGAATCATCTGACTCATTTGATGTAGGTAGGGGCACCAGTCAGGGGTTTCCGTTATTGTCGATAATATTTGATTTGGCTATGGAACCATTGGCGGGCCTAGTCAGACAAAGAAGTTTCGCTTGGGCATACCAAGTAATAGTGCCTGGGAGATTATCCCCTGGAGGATGGAGGTGCTGAATGAGGTTGGTACCGTGTCTGGGCTAAAGCTCAATTGGGCTAAATTGGGCTTGTTCCCACATAGACAATTGACCGAGGGAGAACGAGAGGGCGATGAGCATAGTGCCAATAGCCAAGATGTTGGTGATGCCCAGACTATTGTATCACTTTTCTCCACTTCCAGTAAGGGATTCTTCAAAGATCTTAAAAATGTATTATCCAGTCTCATATGGGGGACAGGTAGGAAAAGAGTGGCCCTGCACAAATTATATTCATGCAGCAGCACAGCTGCAATGGCCTATGAGATGGCTATTGAGTACTCCTAACCCAGAGAGGGCAGGAATAATAAAGGAGCTAGGGGGACGCCACTTAAATGGTTGATGGGGCCACGGGATGGGACTACCCTAGCAAATACTGGTGATGGGTGCAAAATATTGTTGGCACAAATATGTGCAACCCAGGAAAAACCCTCCCCCATACTCCCTGAATTTACCGCTATGGACACTTACTAAATTTCATAGGCTCACCACCCGACATAGCACCAAACCATGGACAGAATTAGGACTGACTTCATTGGGAGGCATATACTTGCACAGCCCATTACTATCATTCCAAGAGGTTGAGGAACTCTATGGGCTCTTCGTGGGACACTTCTTGATGTACAACTCTCTCGAACACACAATCTGAGAAGTGCGGGGACAAGACCAAAAGGAACTGCACCCATCTGAAACATTACACCTGTTATGTAATGGAGATAGCAGGGAGGCGGCCATTCTAGTGTATGGTGCACCACTGACAGACCATACAACTGAATACCCACATCTCAGGGGAAGAGTGGTTATTAACAGTGGAAGTCCTTTCTACGAACCCTCGTCTCAAATATACACAATTCAACTACCTACGCCAAGCTTACCTTACCCCTACACATATGAGCCTTGTTACCAGGTGTAGTACCAAAGTGCCCTAGGAATCCTTGTGGAGAAGGTGACATTTACCATAAGGAATGGTCATGCCTAGAGATTACTCTGTTTTGGAAGGAAGCGATGGCAGGAACGGCTGAACTGACTTGTAAACCACTCACAGCAGAACCTATTGCGTGCCTACTGGGGGTATTGCAACGAACAGAAAAGAACAAATACGTAATGAAATTCGTAGACTTGGAATACATCTACATCTTGATTAAAAGACATCACAATGGTGTGGAAGTCACCCACTGCCCCGCAACTGAGGAATTGGATTTGTGGGCTTAACTAATGGGGTACTGCAGAAGTACACAAGGTGCATACTGTGTATACTGGGAGTTAGAGGACCACCAGGTAATGTTTGGGTCTCATACATGACTTCATTAGTGTCTAAATCAGATAAAAGACCCCCCTTGTAATTGTAGCATTATGCTGGTGGAAGGATGACCTATGAAGGAGCTCTTGATGGAGAACCTCTAGACAGGTTCTGCTAAGGTGTGTGCAACCGGAGGAATAGTAAATGGGTAGTGGTTTAAATCTCTGCCCCCATCATATCCCCCTTCCCCAATCTGAGAAGTCCAAATTTATGAATAAGATATAATGAAGGAAGATTAAAAACTACACAATGTAGATGTTCCGATATTGTAACTTTTGCAGAGACGTATGATAAATATTCTGCAGTGTCTTGGTGGAGTAGCAAAGATTAAACTGCCGTGCTCGGTCCTGTCCACAGACTTTTATTGTTAAGGTGCCTCGTGGATTTTATTTTTCCACATTTTCTGTTTCTCTTAGGCATATACTGCCTACTGTACATGATGTACGGGGAAGGTAGTGTGTAAAATGTAACAAAAATAAATTAATTAAATTGGTATGCGCAAATGAACAATACTATCTATCTTCTCTGCTGTACTTTGATAGTAATGTACTGTAAGAATGTTATATGCCTACTTTATTACGTATTGAAAAATCAATAGATTTACTTGGAAAAAAAGAAGACTGATTTCGCTTTCTCTCTGTTTGTAAGCGAATCTGTTTCAGACTCTTTTGTATCACCCAAAGAACCAAACTCAAGTGGGCTTCACATTTTATTGCAGGACAAAAATCGAAGTATTGTTCCCAAAAAGGGCCCATAGATTGACTAGCCATAGGACAAGACACCCGAACAAAGATTCAGGTTAAGCACCAAAAATAAAAAGCTTTGTTGGGAACAGAAACTAAAAAAATAGAAACTCACTCCTATTAGAGAACGGGCTAAAAACCACCTATTTGCCATGCAGTACTCCACTCTTCACCTTGGCTTGGTTCAATGTCAGGAATTGGTAAGTAAAATCATTTAAGTGTTGCTCAAGGTATTTGTTAAAGTTGGGAGCAATACGTGTCATTATTTGGACTAAAACACTTCTCAGTCCTACAGCAGAGGCCTTTGAAACCATACTGCACATGCGGATCTAGTGACCGCCGTCCTCTATTTTCCTTCTGGTGTGTTATCATCAACCTGAGATTGAAGCCTCAACCTTAAATGAGAAACAAGATGGTTGTGCATTCCTAAATTGCCCTCTCCATATGGCATAGAATATATGCTGTGCCACCTCCTTCAAATCTAAGGGGCAGGAATGGGTGGAACGTTTCATTCAAACTCATTTGAAGTACTATTCCTACAAACTAGGAATGGTGCAATCAATAAAAGCCAAACACCGACTAAAACTCTGCGTTCTCTGCCAATCCATTATGGTAAAGGTGCAAGGACGAGAAAGCCTCATTGGCTGTATGTGTATATATTATATATATATATATATATCTATCTATATATATCTATATATATACATATATCTATGTATATACATATATATATTCGGTACAATCTCGAACTCTTCAGAAAATAGGTTCTTGCCAATGGAGGCTGTTGCAATACCTCAAGTGCCCATATGTATATCCTTATTGTCTGTTCTCTGCTCAATCTGCTTAACGAGGTGAATAAATGCCTCCAAGGATTACACAAACTAAAGTTACTATGTAATGTTAAATAGCCAGGGCACACTGGTACTGTTTAGGGCCGGGCCTGTGAGAGCCTGCGCTAGCGCATGTGTCTGACTTGCGAGACGTCATTTATAAAAAAGGGCTTGGAGCCTGCCCATTGCTTACAATTTGTTGGCTTCCCGTCATACTTCTTTAAAGTCTTCTTAATTGGCCAGTACTTTTCCTACATATTTCTGAGCAGATTAAATCACTGAGGCAACTCCTGTTTAGTCCCATCCATCTGTTACCCTTTTGGTAAACTGGCAAGAATTTAAAAGTTGTGAAAAGACAATACAAAATACTGTAATTACCGTTTTTAGGTCGAGCCTAGCGCAGCGCGCATGCGCTGCTCTATGGGAGGCTTCTTGTGAGCACTCCACACTGTTCCTAAACTTCTCCGTGGGAGTTTAACTCCCACATATTCTATTGGCCTTTGCGTGTGGCTTTCAGTAATGAAAGCACGCAAATGGCCAAAGACGGCAGCATGTCCTGCCTTTTCTTTTAACGTTAACTCCCCTGGCCTAGGGGTCTCGGGAGCGAGCAGCGGCACGCATTGTGCCAGCTGCATACCTCCCTTATCGTGATCTTGGCTCACGTTCCTAAGTAAACAAAGCACGGTCGCTTTCGCGGCCACGCTTGTTTCAACTTTGTTTTTCACCCTCTCATGTTTACAGCTACTGCCAGTTCACATGCTGTTGAACTCACAGCGGGACTCCAATCTGCTTCCCCAGTGCTCTTTCTTATAACTCGTCGTCTTCAACATCTCTAATGGTCCGTACAGCATGCAGCCCCTTGCGCTGGATGTGCTTCTTACGCTCTATGACCGCTTTTATGCTAACTGAAATCCTTAGGCAAAACATGCTTGTCCTGTGTGCAATTGTATAGCATGTCAGCCGCCTGCGAGAGTTTGATCGTAAAAGCGCTGATGTTTCTCTTGCTTTACGTCTGAGGAGGGTGAGGCGCAGTGCGTTCAGGATCGTCCAGCTTCAGTAAGCAGTCTCCGGCAGCAGGCAGCTCTGGTGCTTGCAGGTGTTCCGCCCCCTGGCGGCAGATTCAGCTTTGGGCGCCTGCTCCGCGTCAAGACTACCCCACATTGCAGCCCCAACTGTCACACGGGGTAGCCAGAATGCTTGCAGCGCTCAAGTCCCCCGGCTGCCATCCAGAGAGGCCCAGTACCATCAGAAGCACTCACCAGCAAAACAAAGGTCCCTGCATTCCGTGCCGGTGCTTGTAGGCCCTCTCCCTCCTCAGGGTCAGGCACAGGAGATAATAGAGAAAGTACAAACGGCAGACCAAGGTCAAGCACATCCAGTCCACAAGTACAATAAATTTGAAAGTGGTGCAATCACTTCCTACACCCGCCGTCCGGAGGTGTCAGAAATCACCAAGTTTTCAAGAAAAAAACGGAAGGTGCACTCGTTGTGAAGTCAATACACACGGATAGGAATCTGTTCCAAAAGTACTTCTTTTTATTCCAATTAATCGTTAAAAACTGGCACACAGCCAACGCGTTTCGTTCCCGATTTTTTGCCAGAGGGAACTTCGTCAGGGCTCTTCTGTGTAATGCTGGTCAGTAGCAGTGACCGGAAGTTTAGATGGAATTGAACATCAAACGGCAAAATTGGCCTCAGTAACGATATATATAGTCGAATCTAGTAACTCAGGTGTATGGTGTAATCGAAAGTAGAGGAAGATCCAGTAAACGCTATTCCGTAATGGGATTTTATTGAAGTGGCGACATACTGTATGTACTATTGGAGCAACGTCTTCTCCGTAGAAGATAATTTCTAATATCCACTAGACCCCTAGTGGGCATTGTGATTTGAACATATGCCTTTAAAAGTGATTCTTCTAGAGTTTAGTGCATACATTTTCAACTGCTGTTGCCTATTTTGCTTTCATGGTAAGTTATTAGGATTTTACAAAAATGAATAAATACTGAATCACTCAAACCTGGCACCAACTCTTAAACAAGAATCGGAGCACTACTGGAACCCAGTGTAACCACAGAAAGCAGCACTACTTGTGTCCACCTACAAGAGAAGTTGCAAATATTTTTTTCGAAATTGTCATTTTATACTCTGCCATGGCTGGCATATTTTCTTGGCAATAGTATGTCTTGGAAATGTTTAATTAATGATATTGGATTGGGATTTTGAGAAGACTTTTCTTGATCTGGCCTCCATCTTGGACTAGTCCACTAAATAAATTTGGATTGTACAAAGCCTGTCCGGGTCAGTTGCTGAATGTAACAGCTGTCCAGCATCTTTTATCTGCTTGGAAAAACCCTCCCTTAGTGCCTGCCAAAAAAACCATGGCTTGTGTGTCCCTCACACTCCATATATTGTCCTGCTGTGTAATTATTGGGCTCATGGGTCATTCCCTGGTAATGAGCCTGTGTCTCTCGTGTTGCTAGCTTGTTATAACAGTATGCACTAGAAGGAGGACCGAAAACTACCTCTTAAAGCTGTAACATTCAGAGCTTTGCCTACCCTCTGTTGCATAAGTGTCAGGGTGCATAAGCAGCCACATTGCCTTCACTCAAACAAAAGTGTGCCCATGCCTTCTTTCTGCCATCATGTCAAACTAAAACTTGCTTTGGTCTCCCTCAGCAGTTCCGGTGACCAAAACTCTTCGATTTTTCAGGTTTTTGTGTGCGACTTTATTAATCCTCACCCAGCTGTTCATGTATGGACATAGAAGTATATCACTCAATTTTGTATTCTCCCTCATTAAATCCAGGAGGGCAACAAATGTACCTAGAGGTCAACTCTCCCATTCCTCAGGGTAGGATCTTTCTTAGTGATCAGTGTCTGCCTCTTTGGCCTTCATTGTTACGGGGGTCCAGATTGGCTGTAACCTTAAGGACAATCTGGTTAATACAAACCGAGGATTGGTATCTAAAGCTATCATTGTTTTGTTATTATATTCAGAGATGGTTTTATATGGTTATATAAAAGGGAGACTTTATGTGGCTTGACTTAGAGACAATGTGTAAAGTATTTGTGCAACACTTTAAAAAGTAAAACAGTGACAACACACCACAAAATGAGCCCACAACAAGTTTAGAAAATAGAGTACGTTTTAATAAAACAAGACCAAAACGACAAAAATTCTATTAGTAGAACTGCAGATATTGAATTTTAAAGTTTATAGTGAAAATAGTGCCAAAAAGCACAAAGCGTCAACTGGGGAAATCTGGTCACACCAGACTGGGACAAAGTCACAAGTTCAGGGCGACCGTGATGGATCACGGACCGGCTACAAGGATACAGTTGGGCCCGCTGGACAGAGTACGTTAAATCCTGGTTGTGGAACATTGCATGGATCTGGGTCGAAGATGCGCCGCACAGCAAAAGCTATGCATCAGATCCGATGTGCAATAAGGCTGCAGTGCTAGTTCCTGTTGCGTCATCATCAGGGATGCCCTCGGCGGGGCTTGCGATGCAAAATCCGGCATCTGGATTGTGGCACGCAGCTGGCAATGCATTGGTCCAGAGGAGCTGCGAGGCTGCGATGTTGAGTCCGGTGTCTTTGTCGGGGCAGCTGTCGACGATAGATGCAAGGACCTGGACTGTAGATACACCGCCAGGGTGATTCGCCAGTTCTGAGAGCTGCAGAGGGTGATGCAGTTCTTTTGATGAGTCCGTTCTGCTCGGGGATGGGCCGCTCAGCTAAGGAGATGTGTTGGTTCTGCTCGGGGATGCGTCGCTCAGCAGAGTTCCGCTGACAAGCACCTTACGCCCACTTCCAAGGATCCAGGACTGCAGTGGCACCACTTGGCAGGGCAGACTCATAGATGGCAGAGCCCAGGTGCAGGTGCAAGATGGTTGGAAGCCTGTTATGCCACTGAGGCTTCAGATCAGGAGGCCAGCTAACTACCCCTTGGAGTCACCCTGGGTTCTGGGTTCAAGAGATGCAGGTCCAGTCCTCCTCACACTGGCAAGAGGGCGGCAGGTCAGCACAGCTCAGCAGGAGTCCAGCAGAGTGCAGTCCAGCAGAGTATCCACAGGTTCAGAAGTGTATTGAAATGGTGGTGTCTGAGGTTCTTCTTTTATGCACAGTTGTGCCTTTGAAGTGGGGAGAAGCTTCTAGAGGTAGGCCTTTGAAGTGCACAGATGCCCTGCATTCCCTGCCGTAGCTCCAGACTAAATGCGGCCCTTTTGTGTGGAGACGGACACAGCATATTCCTGTGTAAGTGAGGCTGGGCCCAGCTCCTCCCTTCCACCCTGACAGTTATGGCCCATTCACTCACCTAAGCTCCCATTGGGTGTGGCTGTCTAGGAGGAATACACAAAGCCCAACTACATCCAGTCATGTGACCATAGACATGGTGCAGGCACCAAATGGCTAAAGCAAGAAAATGCCAACTTTTTAAAAGTGTCATTTTCAGAATTGTAATTTAGAATCCGACTTCACCATAAGTTTGGATTTTAAATCAGGATCCCAGACACACCGAACTTGAACCAGTTATCTCTTCCCATTTGGAAATTACACTTACAAAATGTAATAAGGTAATCCCAATGTTATCCTATTCGAGAGATAGGCCTTGCAGTAGTGAAAATGAATTTAAGAGTTTTTCACTACTAGGACATGTAACATTTAAAAGTACTTGTCCTACTTTATAAATACATTGCACCCTGCCCTCTGAGATGTCCAGGGCCTACCCTAGGGGTGACTGATGAATTACAAAGGAGGGTATTGACAAGGAAGGTTTGGGCCTGACAAAGGGTTTATTTTACCAGGTCGAAATGACAGCTTAAAACTGCACGCACAAACTCTGCAATGGCAGGCCTGAGACATGTTTAAAGGACTACTTAAGTGGGTGGCACAATCAGTGCTGCAGGCCCACTGTTAGCTTTTAATTTTACAGGCCCTGGGTACATGTAGTGCACTTTACCAGGGACTTATAAGTAAATTATATATGCCAATGGGGTATAAGCCAATTCTGCCATGTTTTAAGGAGCGCGCACAAACACTTTAGCACTAGTTAGCTTACTTAAGGCCAACATAAACAAATTCAGCAAAAAGTAGGAGGAGGAAGGCATAAAAAGTTTGGAGGTGACCCTGCAGAAAGGACCAGGTCCAACAACCCTCATAAACCACTTTATTATCTAGTGTATTGATTGATTAGTTGGAGCTTTAGGCCCACCGCCTGGTTCATCATACAAATGAGCCTGACTTGTTTATTTCCCTGTAGTTGGCCACTCGGGGACTAAAATGACCCCAGCAGGTTTAGTCCAGATTAGCCTTTAAAACCAGATGTAAAAAATATTAATATATTTTATCTTTTTTAATTAAGATTTTTTGATGTCTTTCTTCAGTATATTTGAGCTACACCTTACAGTTGCATAACCAGCGAAAACATACTGTCATAGGACCCTGCACAGAATTAGGAATCTGTCAATTTGACTGTTGCTAAAAGTGCTTCAGTTTCTTGTTGGCAGATGAGCTGCCAATTGAAGGTGAGTGGAGCTGTTTTTCCATATGTTCAATTGTTCAAAAATGTCTGGTATTGCTATGTTTTCTAACTGGATGGTGCAACTATTAGTTGGGGTAGATCAGGCAGGGGACACAGGGAAGGGTACCAGGAGAGGGAACCATATTTTGTATGGGTCCCCCATGACTCCTATCACCTTCCACTCATGGTCTGCTGGATCACCTTGGGAGCGTGTCTTTTAGGGGCAATGCACAGCCTAAAATTGTGCTCAAAGGATGTGATGATTGGTGCTCCTGCATCAGTTCCTATTTTCTCCTCCTCATGACACACATCCAATGCTTTCCCTTAGTGCTTCACTGATGAAATTACTCACCTTTCGACAGGGACTAGGTCATATAACTCCTCTAAAGGTGTTGGGGTTCGTAGATGCTGTAAAAGATGTCTTTGCTGTATCTGCACAACATCTGCATGTGGTTTCTTGGTTGTGTCCACGATCCATTATCCAGTGACTCCCGCATCTTGATGCATTTGAAGGCCATCAGAGAATGGGAGACCAAGTTACTTTTGGCCAAGGCCGGCAGGGAAACCCCAAAGTAGTACCTGTCTCCTGAGGTAAGTCTACTGACCAGGAGCGATCTCCCAAGAGATGTTCCCATAAAAAACACGAACACCATGGAAAGGAAGGGTGTCTATTCTTTAAGGAAACTGTTCACTGCCGGAACTATTTGGCGATTCGACACCTGCCTTTTCTGCCATGAGCTGGTTCTGGACTTTAGGAATATGAAGCCAGAGTTTCCACTGCATATGTTGACTCTACACACATCTAGACCTTTCTTCAGGCCATGCTTGGTGTATTCATTACTGCTTGCTACCCTCTCGGCCACTCCCTAATGTTGTGCCTGGTCTTATGGGTTTAACAATTCCGGAGGCCCTGATCTCAACGCCACCTGACTTTGTGTCTCCACAGGCTATGGCCAAAGCCCTAAACTCTGTGTACTCTGTCTCCTATGGCACCATAACCGGTGCCACCTTTGTGTCCTATTATGATGTCTGTACTACTTCGACCTTTAAAGTTGGCTGATATCAGAGCAGTGACAGACGAGGTACATGCCTGGGGATTTTTTTTTTTTTAAACAAACCACTGACGTAGAACTTCCCATTGTACCCAGAGGTTTGCTCAGATGAAGAAACTTTTCAGATTGGGATCTGATCTTGTTCTACTGGCAAAAACTGTGGCTACACAGAGGATAATTAATAAGAGGCTGGTGATCATCTCCCTCTTTACAGTACAAATGCTGCCATGGACTTGCGGCATGATAAAGGTCTTGATTCTTCTTCAGAAAGGGGCACCCCATACTCCTGTGACCTTCTTCAGCAAAAGTCTACTTTTTACTTTGGTGGTATGAAAAACTACAGATGGCTTGAAATTGTCCTTGCCCACCAGTGAGGTGAAGTCAAAATTTTTGACTAAAAACTTGTAGCCATCCCCTGCAGACTTAAAACTGCTGCTGTATTTCACCAAGGCACTCATGGAGACCGTTCTGTCTGCCTGGAAGAAATTCTTCTCAGGCGCAACAGTTCATAGAAAAATTGAGTCTGAAAGCTCTGGCGTGGGTTGTCATGCAGAGTTTCTGCCAGCACACTGCTCTCCGGACAGTTTGGCAGTTCAAGTCTCTGCAGCTGAACTGAATCCTAGTGCCTCGCCTACGGCTCCTCCAGACTGAGAATCTAAGAGACTTGACTCAAGTGGCTGCAGCTGTCCAAGTCTGGCACCTTAGCTCCTTGCACTGGTAATGCTGTGTGAGATCTTGCCTGCTATGCCAATGCCGCGTGGGAGCTGGTGAAATTGATCATTATAAGCCTTCCCGACCAAAAGAAAAAGCTGTTTTCGGATGTAGTCCAGGGTGAACTAGATAGCTGTGTTCTAATCTCTATATGGGACTTGGATTTCTTCTGATGCAGTTACACTGCGCCACCACACTTGGATGTGCTTCATAGGCTTCTCAGGAGATGTCCAGTCGTCCTTTATGAACATGCCCTCATCATCAAACAACTTATTTGAGAAAAGGCTGACTCCTGCCTGATGCAATTCAAAGCCAGTCGCACCGTGGCACATTTGCTGGGCATGGCACCACCAGCAGTGCTGTTCCACTAGCAGTAGTGAAGGTTTAGGGGATCCTCAAAGGAAAACAGACCCGTCACCCCGATCCAAAAACATTAAAATATGTACTGGTCCTTTTGAGGTAGGGGTGATTCTAAGGGACACCATCAGCCGCAGCAGCAGCTCCAGTCCCCGCCATCGTCCCCTGACTCTGCTGTCTCAAAGCCTCTCTGACTCTCTCCTTTACACCACCCGTTTCCTGCAAGGGGATAGTCTCCCTTTTCTCCATGAACTGGAAGAAGATCAAGATGAGTCGCTGGGTGATCCAGCTTATCTGCAGGGGCCATGTTCTACAACCTTCCTTTCTTCCCCTCCAGCTGTCCTCCTTTCACTAGGCTATGCTCTCCCGTAATCACCAAGATTTTGCAGGCGAGGTTCTTGTCATATTGAACAAAGGGGTCATAGAGGTGGTGTCCTTGGAGGAAAGGGGAATGGGATTTTACTCCCTCAACTTCTTGTTCCCAAGAAGGACGATGGTCTGAGACCAATCACGGGCTTCTCCTCTTCAATCTGTTCATTCGGCCGGACAATTTAAAAATGTTGTTTCTGAGCCAGATTCTGTTGGTTCTCAACACAGGGGACTGGTTAATATTAAAAAGTATTTATAGAGCGTGACATTCACCCGCGGGTCACTTTGCGCTATTAGCAAATAAAAACTTCACTGAAGAGTGGTTAAGGAGAACAGAGGAAAGTATTAACCTTTTATTCCCTACATCCTGAAAAGGAATGGCCCTCAAGTCATGAGGAAGATTATTCAAAAGATGGGAGCCAGCTCAGAGGAGAATGTACCTCCCTTTTTTTTTTTTTTTAGAACAAGGAACCCCTAACAGATTGGCCAAGGAAGAAAGCAGAGGGAGTGAGTGTATTTGGTGATTTTAAATCTGAGACAAAGAGGAGCTGTACCATTCAAGCTTTTGTAAAAATAAAAACAAAAGGCAGAGCTTCACCATGAATTCTTGTTCATGTTGGTAACCAGTGTAGACTTTCAAAAATTGCTTTTGCTGAAGAAAACAGAGGGTCAAAGGGGACTGATCTGGCAGCCTGATTCTGGGTAGACTGTAGTCTAAAGGCTCAAATCATCAGTGTATAATTAATTGCAATAATCGAGCCTCCTACCAATAATGATCGAGATAGCAGCTCCTGGAAATCTAGGCTGCCCACTTTCACCTGCTAATCCTCCCTGCTCACAGATACTACGTGAAGTTCACAATGGGGTCTCCGTACTATCAGTTCAAGGTTCTGCCTTTTGGTCTGAGAACTGCAGTGCGAGTGTCCCCCAAGGTACTGGCCCTGGTGGTGGCCTCACTAAGGATACACATTTACATACTTGGAGGACTGCCTTGTGATGAGTAGAGTGAGAGGACTACACTGGTCTCGAAAGATGTTCCACACCATCACCTTTCTGCATCATTTCGGCTTACCCATCAAGGGCCAGAAGTCTCATCGCTTCAGACAACAGAAGGTGACCTTTATGGGTGCAGTGCTAAAGACCACCCGTGTGAAGGCTTTTCTTTGACGGCGGACTGCAGATAATCGGGTGTGATCTTGGTGATTGCAAGCTCTGCAAGTCCTATACCTGTGAGACCGGATGGCCTCATGCATCCTGCTGGTGCCACACCCCAGGTGGCGAATGGGGGTTAAGCAGTCAGTGTGCTTGAGAAAGCAGCAGCTGCAGCATCAGGGGAGTCTCTTGTCAGGTACAGATTACCACTCAGTTCTTCCGGATCTGCCCTGGAAGATGTGAGCGTTCTTTCTATTGGCTGGTCTTCGCTTCAGTCATCCTCACTTGCAGCCTTCCGTAATTTTGGATGTCTCCTAATTGGGTTGGGACATTCTCTTGACAACATCAAGGCAAGGTGCCAGTGGTCACAGTCCTGCACATGACTGCGCTGGAGCTGCAGGCGGCCAGACTCACTCTGAAACCCTTCCTCCTTCCCACCTCAGGGGGCAGCATATACTTCCATCAGACAACACAACCAATGTCCAGTATATCAACGCACAGGATGGTGTAGGGTATGGGGCCTTGTGCTGGGAGGCGATATGGCTGTGTGGCGTTGGCCTTTGCAACGGGGTACCTTGCAGGTACCCTCAATATTAAGGGTGATGCTCTGAGCTGTCTCTCCTTAAAGAATCGCGAGTAGCCCTTCATCGCATAATGATGTCAGAAGGGCTATCTGTGTACGTGCTACCATTACTACTGCTACTACTGTTTTCAAATCCTACAATATCATTCCACCCCCCTTGAAAGGCAAAAGGCCGGCTAACTCTGTCAGAAGTAGTTTTCAAGAAGGTTCTGCTGGGCCAGTCTCCATTACGATGAATTTGTTATGCCAGCTTCTGCCTTATGCCTGTGTCCAAACTCCCTTGTGCCCTGCTTCCGCTAACTCCGCATTCTTAGCCCATGACTTTGGAGTGTCGTCCACCTCCTAAGTAAGCTCCGGGCCACGTTCACCCTACCTGCATTCAGGCCAGGGCCGTGCGCTGTCCGATGCCACCACCTCACCTCACCTTTACTAGCCTTCAGGTGCGACACACGCTATTTAACTATGGGATGATTCCAAATTCCAACGTGTTGTTTTGTTTGTCTTTTGCCCCATCTATCACTTCTGAAAATGTCAATCATTTGTGAAACTACCATAGCTCCCTGTTCCTATGCGGAGCATATTCCGTTCCTAGGTGAAAAGCTTCGAAATGCTAATAAAGCCAGAAGAAGCTAGAATTTAATTTCTCGGTAGTTGAGATTGACGTACACTTTGTCACCACTAGATGGCCTCATGCGGGCAGATTGATAGATCATACTTGAATGTTTTTGTTCTGGTTCCGTTGAGCGAATGTGCTCTCGATGCTCATCTTCATCGTGTTAGCAGCAGCTCTTCATTCGTACCTCTTGGTGTCTTTACTTATTCTCTGCCTGTGTGCAAGTCTCCTGGGAACAGCGAATACTTACTTTTGCATTATTGGATGTCACCGTGGCTGCCATCTGGAAATAGGAACAGTAAACGGTCCTCTGCGCATGTTTTTAAGAGAAATGTGTTTTCTTTTCTCTCGCCGTGCATTACGTGAAGGATGATCCACACCTGTGCCCCTTCACATCTGTGCACATTGCTGCTTGTATCCCCCTTCCTGCCGCGAGGCTGGGGCTTCTAATCTTGATTAATGTTTCACATGTAGGAAAACTTAATATATATTCCTTCTAGTTTCGTTCTTTTGTTCTCGGCTTAACTGAAACACTGCTGCAGTTTAAGTTGTAGCAATGTACTGTTGCCAAAATCGTTTTACGTACGGCCTGTTTAGTGGAGTTTTCTCTTTCTTTCATTGGCTGTTCCACCCATATATGCATTATCACACAGAGCAGCATGTCAACTCGCCTGCGAGAATGACTAAAAGCACCATAACAATTTGTAGTAGAATTAAATACACAGAATTAAGCATTCTTGTTATCAATAGTGTCCAAATTATCGTGAGCTAAGGGCCTAGATTCCTCGATTTCCTCATTATAAATGCAAAGGAGCTCATGTAACGCAGGAGGCAACTTGCACCAGCTCAGATGTAGTGTGTTTGTAGTGTGCTGATCTTGAGGCACCTCTCTGTACGACAGTGTTTTTAGAGGAGACAGAAAGGGAAGGATGCTTCCATACTCGTCATTTCACAGATGCCTGCGCAGTGACCCCAGTGTTGTCCGAGCTGGGGTCTCCCTGGCATCACTGCTGCCAAAAGAAAGTGACTCAGTCCTGTGAATGGCTCTGTAAAGTAGGAGCATTCCCTAGAGCTTGTAGGTTAAAGGGGAGTGTACAAAACACCAGAAATGAATGCAAATGGACGAGGTTGGTGGTTTGTTCTACGCCACCAAATGCATATTAGGAAAATTAGTTCCCCCTTTAATCTATCCAGGCATCTCATTTCACAACATCCAGGTCTCCAGCTTGTCAAAAGTGAAAGCTCTGAAGTCCATCTTTGACTCACAAGTGTTTGTGGAGCCACAAATTAATGGATTGACTGGCTTTATTCTTTTTACAGTAAATCTTCTGAGATGCATTAGTGAATCAAGGATCCATGGGGTCCCTACTGCAGTGTTTCGAGGGGTACAATGGATTCAAATATTTAAACATAAGTTTGTCACCATAGTTTCAAAACCTGTTGGATTCTTTGCTGATGAAAACCACCATACAGCTTTTCACGGGTCCTACCTGAGCAATCTGACGTGATGTAACTCATGTCAGGTTAATGACATCTGTCTTGACAAATGCATTTTATGGAGAAAATACATTGCCAGGCAGTCAAGTGTTTTTGTATTTTATTATTTATGGAGGAGTCCTTTACTCCCTTTTGATTTTCACCACTCATCCTTCCTTACTCTCTTCCTAATTCCCGTTCATTTGCCCTTCTGACCCTCTTCACCTTCTGCCTCACCTCTAGGTTTTTAAATGTTTTCATTTTTCCTCTCCCGCCTGCCATCAACTCCGTATGTTGCATACTACTGTGGGTCCCCGTCCTATTACTACATACCCATTGTGAAAGAGAATTCTAATCGCAGGTTCCTCACCTTAGAATATTCATCCAGACATCAGACTGGATCCAGAAAACTTTGAAGCACTACCCCTAAGCCCTGGAAGATGGTGCCTGCGGCTCCACATCAACGCTGTCAGTGCCAGATGTGATGTGCACAGGCCTACATAGGTTCCACCCAAGTGCGCTGACATAATTTCCTTTCTTTTTGTGCCTACAGGCGCAGATTTGGAGCTACCCCTGATGTCTTTGAGACTATTTTTCCTCGACTTGTCGAGGCCTTTTTGAAAACCTTTTTCTCCAGTGTGCAAATGACCCTGTCCCTAAATAAATATTCAGGGTTTAAGTCCTGTGGGGAATGTCACAGGCAAATGTCTGTCTCTGATCCTCACTTTGTCTGACTGTGGTGCCTGGGGTTGTCCCACCACTCCACAACCTTTGATGACTGCACCAGGATGCAATCAAAGATAATCCGAGAGTGGGAGGCAAAGTTGTTCATCACCCAGCATAAGGAGTGGACATGTCGTTTGAAGTTGCAGTCTTAGGGCCGTTTCCGATCTTGTTCCCACAAGCAGTCCCAAGAGAAGTAGTCGTTGAGGTCGCACTCCTACAGTAAGTTCAAGAAGAAGAATATGTGATATAAACGGGGCTCCAAGTCTCCAGTGAAGGTGCTGGGTCATTGCGTCTCCAGGGCCTGCTCCCAAAGCCATTCTCCAGCGCCAGTCCTAGCCTCTGCTCTGAGCCAGCCCGCATTTCCCAGACTTGGGGCGACTCCTGATCAACTCCATGAGTTTAAGGAGGCGTTGATGCGCTTTTTTGCTCAATAGTCTCCCTTTGGAGTGCCTATGGAGCCGAGAGGCCTCCCAAGTGGGACTCCGCCAGCGGGACCTCCCTCTGCACCAGTTGGACCCTCTGGATCAGCTCCCAGTCCCAGAGCTGAGCCTGGCACTGATGCCGCTGCTGTCACCATCCCACATGCCTGAGGTTCACTGTGGGGCACAATCAGTTTCAGTTCACATTTCTTCTGTTTGGCCTCACCAGCGCCCCTCGGGTGTTTTCAAAGGTGATGGAGGTGGTCGCAGATCATCTGTGGAGGTCGGCGGTCCCAGTCTTCCCCTACCTTGACAACTGATTGCAGGCGTGCCCCAGGTGATTGACAACCACCTATAGACTACGGCCAACCTCCTCCCATCGCTGGGTTCACTATAAATGTGCCAAAGTCACACCTGACTCCTTCCCAGTTGCTACCTTTTATTGGAGCCATTCTAGTTACTGTGCGGTTTCACACGTATATCCCAAAGCAGAGTCCAGGACATTCGGGCTATGATCCCTATGTTACAGCCTCGGTCCTGGATCTCAGTGATGTTGACTCTGAGGTTTCTGGGGCTAATGACATCCTGCTGGTCAAGCACGCCAGATGGCATATGTGGGCTCTGCAGTGGGATCTAAAGTCCCTGTGGCAGCAACATCAAGGGAACCTCTCCACACTAGGCTAGATTTCAGAGGAGTCTGGAAAAGACCTGCACTGGTGAATATAGGACCGCGATTTGGTCAGTGACAGACCACTATCTGTTCCCCACCCAGAGCTGACATATGCATCGATTCTGTGCTGGGGCTGCTATTTGCGAAAGGTGGAGATCAAAGGTCTCTCGTCTCCGACAGAGGCTCAATACCACATCAGCCTGTTGAAGTAACAAGCCATCCACTTGGCGTTGAACACCTTCCTGTCATCCATTCAAGGGAGACTAGTTCAAGTGTTCACAGACAACACCACCACCATGTGGTACTGTAACAAGCAGGGCAGGGTGGGGTCCTGGCCCTTGTGACAGGAGGCCCTCCACCTCTGGACGTGACTGGAGCGCCAGGGGAATTTTCCTGATGACGCAGCACCTGATGGGCTCCTTGAACGCCATACTGGACTAACTCAGCTGTTGGTGCCTAGCAGATCACGAATGCCATTTGCACCCAGAGGTAGTGCAAGGTCTCTTCGCAAATTGGAAGACCCTTGGCTCGATCTGTTCGATACTGCAGAGAACGCACAATGTCAGCACTTTTGCGTGTTAGGGGGTCCCGTGCGGCTCTCGCTGGGAGACACATTCCATGTCAGGTGGAACTTGGGGACTCCTGTACCCCTTTCCGCCGATACCACTCCTGGCCAGAGTTCTGAAGAAGATCAAGACCACTAGGCCCAAGTCATCTTGGTGGTGCCAGACTGGGCAAGGAGAGTTGGGTACCCCAAACTCATGAGTATCTGTCCTCCGATCAAGCTGCCCCTTCAGGAGGATCTCCTGTCGCAGCAGCAGTAAGGTAGAATTCTGCACCTGAACCTGCACATCCATGCTGGAGATTGAGCTGCAGCAGTCGAGGGCTTTTGATCTTCCTCAGAGGTTGGGGATGTTATTCTCGCAACCAGGCTTCCTCCACCAAATCGGTATACCCCGACCATTAGGACAAGTTTATTTCTTGGGGTGGCACCAAACAGGTCAACCTGCTTCATGCCAAGCTATCCGAGGTTTTTTTGTTGATACTATCCTTAGCTCAGCAAAGCCTTGATTTTGGTACAGTTAAAGGTTATCAGTCGGCTATTTGACCTTTTTTGCAGCTGCTGTACCCGCCTTCGTTGTTTAAATCACCAGTGATGCGTTTCCTCAAAGGGCTCGAACATTTGTTTCCCATCTCCTTTTGTTATTCCCCCATTGGGACTTGAATTGATTTTGACCTTCCTTGTTCTCCCTTTGAACCCATGCATAGCAGTTCATTCCGGTTGCTCACCCTTAAGATTGTATTCTTGGTGGCCCTCACATAAGCCCGTAGTGTGAGCAAGCTTCATGCTCTTTCTGTTGCCGCTCCCTATACTGCCTTCTGTCCAGACAAGTTGGTTTTCTCTGGACTCGTGTGTCTGTCTTGCCAGAGGTGATTGTCGTTTCACATTGGCCAATCCATCGCACGACCAATGTTCTTTTCTCCACCTCACCCTTCTAAGGTGGAGAAGCATCTCTAGTATCTGGACCCGAAGATGGCACTGAACTTCGATATTGATCATACCACAGAATGCCAGGTGGTGATCAGTTCTTTATCGGGTTCATGGGAGTGAAGAAGGAAAGAGGTGCACAAGCGGACCATCTCCTGCTGAAACATGCTCTGCATCAAGATGTGCTATGCTTTAGCTAAAAAGCAGCCTCAACCAGAGCCAAGGCTGCTACTACTGCGTTGCCATGCGGGGTACCTGTCCTGAACGTCTTCCAGGCTGTGACGTGGGGCGTGCCTTTAAAGCACTACTGTCTGGACAGTCTGGTCCGGTGCAGCAGGCAGTTTGCCCATTCGGTCCTGCAGGACTTTTTGGTGTGAGCAAGTTCACAGATCCACCTTCTAGGAGGTACTGCTCTGGTACCTATTCTACGGTGAGGAATTTGCGGTTAGAAGTCTATCAGAAGAACAAGTTTCTTACCTTCGATAATGCCTTTTCTGGTAGAGACTCTACTAACCGCAGATTCCTCACTGACCCTCCCATCCGCCCCGATTTCTGAGCTGGATTATTTCACCTACAAATATCCCAATCTAGGAATCTGCACACTTGTCACAACCAATTTGATTTCTGTCTCTACAGAGGAAGGAGTCACAAAAGCAACTGATGTCAGCATGCGTGGGCAGCGCCTATAAAGGCCAGTGCACATCACATCTGGCATGGACGATGTTGATGTCGAGCAACAAGCGTCACCTTCCGGTGCACAGGCGTACTGCTTAAAAGTTTTGCGGATTCAATCTATCTCGGGTAATATTCTAAGGTGAGGAATATAAAGTTAGATATTCTCCACCACAGGTTAAGTAACTGTTCTTTTTGCTTTTAATTCTGCTCCCTCACCCTCTCTTGAACCCTGGTCCTTCTTCCAGTGTGTATTTTGAAAGACATAGAAGATAGAAGCCCATGGCTTGTGGGATTTCATGGAAAAGAGTTTGTCCCAACACCCTCTTGTCATTTTTAAATAATTATTTTCACAGTTCTTTATATTTTTAGAACTGGTTTAAAGGGATTTTTCTCTTGGAAAAATGATTCTATACTGGGACTGGTGTATGTTTTATCAAACATTGTCAGAATTTAGTCAAAACTTCTTTTATTTAACTTAATTCACCAAGTTAGAGTTGCAAACTTTTTCATCCAACTACAATTCTCCAACGTGGCCACAATAACTCTTTTTACATCTCATCTATACTCATAATGTGACACCTTCAGTTCGCACTGCCACTCTGTACAGAGTGACGTCATTTTAATTCCTTATCTTCACTTGAAAGTTGCATACTACCTGAAGGAAAGTTTAGACCCTAGATGTAACTAACAGCTCAAGGTCTAGTGACTTTCATTTGCACCACATAGCAAATCAGTCTCCCACATAATGTTATGGCACAGCTGAAAAATAGACATTGTTTCTAGCTTCTATCCTTTTGAGGTTGTCTTTAGCACTTGGATGCCCTTTGTACTGTACTTCTGGGGCCAGAGACCATGACATCTCAAGGGTAGAGACTGTTGACATTGGTTTCAAGTGTATCTCCACTCCTCCCTCCTCACAGTGTGCCTGTGACCTCTGAGGTGGAGGTCCTTGAGGATAGTATATCCTCATTTAAAGGCAACCGAAATAGAGGTTGATTGCTTGCCAACCAGCTAGCCATCTCTCTAAACACTGACCAGCAGTAATCATTGGTCCGGGGCACACAGTCCTAACTGTAGTGAGACCACATTTTTAAACCTTAACACCTTTGAGGTTTCCAGGTACCTGCTTGTAGTGCTTTAGTGCATTAATGTTGCTTTTCTCTTGACTTGGTGGAGCCGCTTTGTAGCAATGCTGCTTTCCTTCCTGTTGGGAACTTCAGAAGGAATTGTACCAGAAATATCAGTAAACACGTGTGTTAATTATAACTATGAAAGGCTTTTCCTTCATGTTTGCTGCTGGACTCTTTGTGTCTGCCAAAAGCAGGACGTGACCATCGTTGGACTTCGTCTTCCCTTTGGTGTCCAGGAAATTCCCTGTGGGGACAAATCTGCACTTCCCTGAGATGAGACTCTCCTAGAACAAGGGCCCGGGTGGATGCTCTCAGTGGGAGCCAGTGTGTTTACATCCTCCAATGAAGGGCAATAGCGAAGCAGCTGAAACAGAAACCCCAAGCCCCGTCGGTGCTGAGCATTCCTAACATAAAGCACCTATTCATTTGTATGTTTGGACCATGTGTGTTTGTTCACTGCAAATATTTACGCCATATTGGGATGTTTGTTAGTAACCACTAACACTCCCAAAGTTTTGAAGATCTAAAAATCAGCCTGTACAGTGGTGGCATGTAACTGTGATCACAGCATAGTTGTAAATGGAATCTAACTTGGCAGGTTACAGTAGAACTCTTTATAAGACTCCAATGGCGATTAAACAGAATTAGAAGCGAATGAGCCCAGAAGTGTAAGTAGTGCGTATGATCACCCTTCTGCCTTCTAAACAAGTAAGAGTACAGCACAACCTAGATGCCCTTATATCATGTAACAAAGAACATGACAAAGCTGAAAATATCATCAAACAAAATGTATGGCTTGTACGCCCCACAAATTTAAGACGAAGGCAACTGCATGTTACAAAATAACTCTGTTAATGTCTATGTAAAGAATTTTGCCTCGCAGGTACCTTGTTGAAAGAACTAATTGGAAAGCCTGGTTAAACAATGAATGGCACACACAAAATGGAGACACTACTGATTTGCTTGTAGGTTCCCCATATAGCTGTTGTGCTCCATCACATGCTAGTGGAATGAGGAATAACAGCAAGAATAGTAACCAAGAAGGTTATAATAGCTGTTTGTTTTAGACAGCTGAATAACAAGAGTCTTTACCAATTTTGTCAGCAGTGTAGGATGATGGGCTGAGTAGGACTGTCGCTATTGAACATAAGACCTACAAATTGGACAGTGGACCAAAAACAACCAATGAGGCACCAATCACATGCAATCACCAATTGAAATCATGGAAAACAAAATAGAGTCCTGCGTGCAAATCTCCAAAAGTGCCCCCTGTCCAAAGGCACTCCCCAAAACCCAGGGGCAACAGAATGAAACAACCAAATCAGAGCTGCACCGCTTAGCGATAATGTTCAAATATCATGTAAGTGGTAGATTTACGAACTACGAATCGTCGGGCGGCAGGAGCACGCCATTTACCATGCGGCGTGTTATTATTACATACTAAGTATTCTTGCCAAGCTCTGGATATGTGCTAGGGAGTGATATTTGTATCCTTACCAACATACCTCTGTGGCTATCATACCACATGTTTTCCGGCTTTTGTGCGTTATCAGATAAGCATGATGCAAGGGTGTGATTGCCACCTATGCCAAACTATAATATCGCTCAAGGTTACTATAGTATCTACTCATTTCTAATTTGTCATACAGATTGAAAATCGCCCTGAAGAAGTCCTTTGTGTAGGACGAAACGCGTTGGCTGTTTGTCTTTTAAAGAATATATCAATAAAGAAAGAAGAAAAAAATTGATCCGTGTACAACGGCTTCGTGGCTTCATATAAATCTACCACTTACATGATATTTGAACATTATCGCTAAGCGGTGCAGCTCTGATTTGGTTGTTTGAACATAAGACCTGTATGATCCACAGACATTCAGCCCGATGGCCTGTCGTCCGTCCAACAATGGATGAATCTGGTAGGTAGGTAATAACATATATATGCAAACAATAAAACCTTGTCTAAAAGCACATCTTGCGTCGCAAAACACATACTGGAAACTTATTTGAAGCAGAGAATCCATGATTTCAATTAAACATAATTTCTGTGTGGGGGGAAAAGTGGCTTGGGTCACCTGCTATGACAGATGACATCCCACTGGACACCACAACTTAGAGGAAGTAGCTATTGTGTGTTTATAAACTGTAGAAGCTACTGTAGGTTCCTCCAAGGCATTAATTCAACAAACAGCTATTTGTAAGATGTTTAAAAAAAAAAACCTTAAAGAAGCCCATTCAATAATAACGACATGGGCTTCAGAATCGCCAGGCTCCTGGGAGAACTGATTATTGCTTGAGTAAACAGTCTGTTTTGAACAGTTAAAACAACAAAACAGGAGATATATATATATATATATATATATATATATATATATATATATATATATATATATATATATATATATATATATATATATATATATATATATATATATTAGAAAGTCAGCAATAGTATATTTGTTGTATTTTATAGTTTGATACTGTTTTCAGTTATTGCCCTTCGTCAGGGCAGTGACCCTCACTGTTCAAATAAAGTAGCAGTATTAAAGTAACTGATTTAGTACAATAGCCTGCGTACCCATTGTTTTGGCCTTTATTCGGGCAAGGTCCAGCTCCTGAAGCCACCTTCAGATGTTTACCACACAGACTTTCTACAGCAGACTGGAGACAGCCTCCAGTGTTTTCTAAGCAGCTTTTCTGAAGATCCATCAGCACTCCATCAGGCTGCGATCTAGGGGACCTCCCGGGTCTCAGCTCCTGCAGAAAGAACTCCGTTCTTAGAAATGAAGTATAGGCCGAGACTGAAGCATCCTCTGGACGTACCGCATTTGAGCTGGAAGTTCTCACCAACTCCTGGAAAGGCTCAGTCCTGTACCTGCCTTCCAAGAAGGGTGCACTTGAAGACCCTAAAAACTCCTGGATTATTGCCCTTTTCGATGCCAAGGCTTATGCTGGGGTTCTCCTAGAGGTTAGGGTGGCAGAAAAATCTCTTCACCCCTTCTTTTACACAGGCTTTCCACCTTACTCTAGTACATAAATACCACTATTGCTTTAATTATTATGACATGCCACTAGGTCTGTGGCATCGGGCAAGAATGTTTCTTTCTATATTTTTCTGATTATTCTCCTCGGAGGGCTACCCTGGAGCAAACTACATACGTAGGAAATCAACCTTGTTTTATTTAAAGAAATTCAAGCTCTGTACAGCAGGACGTGGGTCCAGGTAACACTGGCCAGCAGCCATTATCTAGACAATAAGATTTACACAAATAAGGGATGAAAGCATGGTTATTGTTTGGCCTTCCTGCTTTTCAGTCTGTGTGGATAACCCGAGTCATGCCCAAGCACACGTGAGAGCATTTCCCAAACAATGTCTGGACTTCATATAAGTACTGCATATGATATAGACTGTTTTAGGCTGCTCCTCTTTCGACTTCAGACATCCCTCTTTGATCTGGCAGACTATAACTGCAGAAGCTGCCTTGTGGTTAGCAGTACAGGGACAAGTCAAAAATATATATATATTTTTTTAACAAACCATACAAACAGGGGTACAAGTAGCCTGGGTAAAGTTACATGATAAAATATATAATTAATCTTTGCACTTAGTATTTATATTGTAATGATTTAATTAATCGGTATGAAAAACATTTACTAATTTTTTTTATATATATATATATATATATATATCAGGCGTACTCCACCCACCACTCTTCGATTTTCTCAAGGACTGGAGCACAGACCACCAATTCGGTGCTGGTAAAGTTTTCTTTATTTTCCGCTCAACAAACAGCAGCCATTACGCGTTTCAACCCCGAAGGGCCTTGATCACATGACGCGCTCCACAGCTTTCGATTTGCTTTTTCTACCATTTTTTAAAAACATTTCTTAAAGTGACAAGTGCAACATGTATTTAGGTAGTCATAGACAGAATCAAAATACTTGATGTTTACGAATGTTAGATCGTGGTTAATCCAACATTTTTTAAATCAAATTGATTGTCCCAACACTAGATTAAAATCACAGGGTACAGTGTTTGCCCTTTGGTTGACGTCCAGGTATAAATACCTTAAAACAGATTGGACTCAGCAAGCTATATATAACTATCAACCACTGTTAAAATGCATTGCCCTTCATAATAACAATTAAAACTCATTATTTTTGGTACCGCAAACTTGTTAAAACTTAATTACCCAATTGATGTAAAATACATCTAGTGCAACAGTTGTCAGTTGCGGTTATTAAATAGTTTCGTTAATGTAAACTGCATGCATATTCTAAAGTGCTGGTGCAAATACAGTTGTCTATTTAGACTTGTAAACATTCATGTTGTAAACTTCCTGACTACATAAAGTGCTAGTGCAAATAAAGTTTCTCAAGTGCATGTGCAAATTACACCAAAGTGAATAAAGTGTTTAAAACTGTGAATTGGATTGGGGGAGGGGGGCAGTTTAGTTAGATGATTGCTTTGATTCAATACATTATGTATATAAATGCTTTGTTGCATTTGATTGTCAGTCGCGTATTATTCTTGCTGCGAATCCCATTGTCTAATTTATAGACACGTATAAAGATCTTCTGTGGCGTTTAGTCCCCCTGGGTGCTTCTAATCTAAATCTAGAATGTAGCGTGTCTCTAGTTTCCGGAGGGCCTTCTCCCGGTTTCCTCCTCTTTTGTTGGGAGGGACGGCATCAATTAGATAATATTTAAGATCTTTTGGGTCAGCATTATGTGCTTCCCCAAAGTGCCGTGCCACGGGATAGGACTGTTCCTGATTTCTGATGGCCCTTATGTGCTGGAGTACCCTCTTGTGGCCCTGGAGCTTGGTACTTCCCACATACCGTAGGCCACAGGGGCACTCCAGCACATAGATGACGTGATCTGTCTTGCAGGTTAGGGCTTTGTTAATGACTCGTTCCTGGTCACTAAATGGTGTCGTATATGATGTGTTATTGATGCCATATTGGCATGCTTTGCATAGTTTGCATCTGTAAAATCCTTTTCGCTGTGCTAGCCACGTTACCCCAGTCTGGCTCACAGGGTTGTTCTTAACCAGGATGTCTTTCATTGAGGGTGCTCTGCTGTAGGTTATGGCAAGTTTGTTTGGTAACAAATGGCCTATAACAGGATCATTCAGGACTAGTGGCCAGTTTCTTCTGATAATTTTCTTGATGGCCTTTTCCTGCTTGCTGTAGCTTAGAATGATTCTAAAGGCATCCCCACCCTCCTCCAGCGCCATATCTGTGCTAGTGGCTGCTTGTTCGAATTCTGGGGGTTTGGTGTTCCTGAGTAGGTCCTCTCTGTTAACTGCCTTACACTTCTTTATGGCTGCATTGATACATTTAATGGAGTACCCTCTCGCTAGAAACCTAGTTTTACTAGCTAGTTGTGCTGCCTTTAGATCATCCCCATTGCTGCAAATCCTTTTAAGCCTAAGCATTTCCCCGTATGGAATGCTTTGGATCAAATGTCGTGGGTGGGAGCTGGTTGCGTGCAACACAGAGTTGCCGGCAGTCAGCTTCCGATGTAATTTCGTTTCTATCTTGCCCTCATTGATATATACCTGGACTTCCAGGAAATTGACTGTTTCGGCACTGATTGTGGCTGTGAACTGCAGATTTAGATCATTCTTGTTGAGACCTTCAATAAAGTTTTCAGCTTCTGACAGGGTCCCCTGCCAAATTATAAAAAGGTCATCTATAAACCTCAGCCAAAGTTTGACATTGTTGTAAAAATATACCTCGTGTGCCTTTTGTAGAACCAGCTCCTCCCACCATCCCATATGCAGACAGGCATAGCTGGGGTAGAAGCTGGCCCCCATTGCTACGCCTCGTAGCTGCTGATAGGGTGCATTCTAAAACATGAAAATATTGTTGTGTAGACCAAACTCAACCATGCTAACTAGCATCTTACTATGTTGTATACACTGAGGCGGTCTTCTCTCTAGATAAAATTGTAAGGCCCTCAAACCATCTTGGTGATTAATACTCGTATAGAGTGATGTCACATCTAAGGTTATTAATAGAAAATCCTCCTGCCACCCAAAGTCATGTATTTTAGATAAAAAGTCCCCAGTGTCCCTGATGTAAGAAGGGGGGAGCTGCTGCACATGTTCCTGTAGGAAATAGTCCACATACTGGGATGACTTCTCCAGTAGACTGTTGCGAGCAGATATTATGGGTCACCCTGGGGGCTTCAATGGTTCTTTGTGGATCTTCTGGATGAAGTAAATGATGGGTGTCGTCGGGTTATCATTTCTCAGAAATGTATATTCTTGCATCGTTATCATTCCTGCACTTTTCCACGCTAATAGCTTCGTGTAGTAATCATTATACGTTGCTCTGAGAGATAGTGTGTCACTTTTGCGGTAACAGTTTCTATCCGATAACTGGCCCATCGCTTCTTTAACATAGTCCTCTTTTCCCCAGATTACTAAATTGCCCTCTTTGTCCGAGTTGCGTATGACAATCTGGGTGTTATTCCTTAGTTTAGTCATTAAAAAATGGTATTGAAGTTCTTGTTTATTGATTTTGTCTTTTTTAGTTCTCTGCACTCTGTGGTTCAGCTGTTTGATACCAGCCACTGTTTGTTCGTGGAATATGTCGATGGCATCCCTAGGTGTTATTGGGTTGAAGGTTGACCGGGGTTTGAAGGGTGTGATGCCCATGCTCTGGTCAATACTCCTCGTGGTAGGCTCAATTCCTTGTTGTCCTGTGTAGATGTTGTATTTTCTTCCATTAATTCCTGTAAGTCCTGCAATATTGGCAGGTCAGATGCTGTGAGATTGAGCAGTGGGGATGTTGGTAAAGATTCATCATACTGGCTAGTCTGAGAGCTGCCCGTTGTTTTATTGCGTAACAGGTGATATTTTTTCAATTTAAGCTTACGCACGCTTTTGAAGATATCCATTCTTGTTGTGGCGTAGTTAAAGGTGCTCTCCGGGCAGTATGACAGGCCGAGAGATAAAAGTTGTTCCTCCGCTTTATTTAAATCCACATTTGCCAGATTTATTATGGTGCGGTTGCTGATTTGGATGGAAATTACTTGTGTTTCCACTTGCGCAATGTTTGTTTTTTGGGCTCTTCTTTGTTGCGCTTTTCGCCTCTCCCTGGGCCTGGTGGATCTGTTTTTCCCTGTTTGTTTGTCTGGTTTCTTGGGCGTAGCGTCTGTCTCCGTTCTAGACATAAAAAATCCAGTTCTTCTGCAAGTGAAAGTTTGGATGGTATGTGCTTTGCTTGGTGATCGCGGGGGTCCAATTCGGTCTCGCTCTCAATTGCTGAGCTAAGATCCGAGTTGGATGCATTTGCTGGTATTGCCTTGTTGCTTGCTGAGCTGGATTTTGCAGCGTTAGCTCCGCTATATTTGGAAACCTTTAGCGAGTCGTATTTTTTGGCGAATGTGAATATCCGACCACACTCGTAGTCCACCTTATCTCTGTGGAATTTGAAGGTCTTTCTCTCTTGGATTTTCTCCTCCTTGCGAAGTCTTAGTCATTTCATCTCTTAGTTTAGTCAACTCTTCATTTTGCCCCAACTGGTTCAGCTCATCGTTAATTGATTCTATTTGTTCTTGTAGTTTCGCTCTATCTTTTTCAGCATATTTGACCAATATGGTGACCAGTTTCCTTGATGAGTCTAAATTCATTTCGGCCCACTCTTTCATCATCTCCGGGTCTGGATTTTCATTGCTGGGGGCAATGAGAATTCGCAATCCCCGTGGGCCTCTTCCCACATTTAGATATCGTTGTAGGGATTTCCCTTCCCACCATTTGCTTTGCTCTTGTTTCATGAGCTTTTCCAAATGCTTTAGTTTGTCCTTCAGGCTGGTGTTTCTTTCGCCTGATGCTGCATTGTGGGTAAGTGTGTTTACTTTCGGCGTACGTGCATCATCGAACATTTCAGCCTCCGCCGCCTCCCGGTCTCTCAGCGGGTCAGCTGACATAGTGTTTGTTTAAGCGGTAATATGTGGAAATAATTGCAGATACTTCTGGACGTAAAGTTGCCAAATGCTATCACTCCAAGTGTATCCTAGCACACCTCTCTACCCAGTTGTGCGGTAGCGGTGGCAGCCCTCCCTCCACTCGCCGCAGGCGCTCCTCGCGTCCTCTGACCCATGTCTGCCTACTTTGAGATGGATGAGGATTGCCGTTGCCGCAGATGTCGCTACTGGGGGGCTTTGCTTGCCGATAATCCTCCCAGATTCTTCTTTGAAGCCTGTTGCCAGGCTGTGGCTCCTTTGGAATCAGCGTTGCCCTGTGGCAAGAGGGGGTCCGTGTGTAGCCGGAGGAGTCTGAACCGGCTATATAGATCAGGCGTACTCCACCCACCACTCTTTCGATTTTCTCAAGGACTGGAGCACGGACCACCAATTAGGTGCTGGTAAAGTTTTCTTTATTTTCCGCTCAACAAACAGCAGCCATTACGCGTTTCCTACTCCCTCGCGCGCAGAGACAGAGTCCTAGCTGATCCAGATCCCACCTAACCCTAATCTACCCTTACGGTTTGTTATACAATGCACACAGATGTTTGTGATTTTTCTTTCTAAATTCATTGATACGGTCACATCTTTAGTAACCTCGTCTAATAAACTAGTGATAATGGGAATTTTGATCTTTTGGTTTAACATGTCTTGCTCCGGTGGACACAGGTTTTCCACCCGAGCTCCAACTCTAGCTTTTGTTTACTAATACTTCAGCGAACCCTTAACGCTCGACTTTCTAGTTAGAGATGTCACTTATTTTTGTTATTATCTCTCACACAGCATCAATATATTGTTTTGATGCGCAAACCCTTAACCAACGAATTAACACAATATTGGATTTGTCAATGTTGGCAGTACCAACTCAAATGGAACAGAGTAATGTCGACTGAGGAAAAACCTCAACCTTATGACTGAGGTGTTGGCCCTTACTGAGCTGATGGTGAAGCCGCTCTCCTAGCGTATGTTGTGGCAAATACTTTAAAATGAGATTAGGTGCAGTTCAAAATTTTATTAGGGTTATATTTATGAAAGCTTGAATGTTTGAAAGTCTACATTTTGAGTCTCTTTTTTCAAAACATGTTTTTTTTTTTTTTAGTTTTGCATTGCACTTTTAATAAGACAGTGTTCTTGGATGTGGGCATAAACATTTTCAAGTGGTGTCCAAACATGGCTTCTGCACATACCAATTGATGGAGACTGTGTTGGAAAAGTATATAGCTCCCAAAAGTATTTTAAGCAGTCCACTCCTTGGTAATAGCTTCATCTGCAAAGGAATCCACTATCAATTTCATAAGTTCAGAGGATACAACTTGGCCGAGGTTTCTAGGCCTTTGATCATGCAACAGCAGCTCCTTAGATTCTGGCCGCTGGAAGGAAAATTTACCAGCAGCAATAGTGGCAGATGCAGCAGTGTTCTTACACATCCGCTCCCACAACTCTATACCACTTTTATAAATTAATTTAATCTTATGCATTATTTAGAGGTTTTGTAAAGTACTGCATGGCTCCTTTGGAATACATCAGAGCTTCAAGGTGCACAGATAGAATTCTATCTGGGTAGATTGATAGTCATGTCCGATATTCTGCAGTTGCCACTAGTGTTCTTTGCAGAGTTTATTCGAATTTCTCTGTTTTGAGAAGTTTTATGAATCAATTGCGGTTGGGTACAGATCTCAGGATTGGGTTTAGACAATTCCACAATCTGGAGCATTTTACTCCTACAGCTCTTCTTTTGTGTTTCAGCCTCTTCGAAGCTTATTAGTTAAACGGATTAGCAGTCCCGGAAGAAAGGTTTCAGTTTCTGCAAGTATTCCAGCCAGTGAACTTTATGAATGGTGCAGAAGACCTTCATCTTGACCCTTTTTCCAATGGAGGCCAGTGAACTCCTTTGAGGGCCGATTTGTCATGGACACGTTCATGGAGGTTAAAGCACACTCTGACTGCCTGGCTCTGCAACCTCTAAAGCTTGGCAGTGAGCTTATTAAGGAGACCAGTATTGATGATAGTACAGTAGTCCAAGCATGCCAAGAAAAGGTACCTTTTAGCGCCACCCTTTGAATTGTTTAATACAGGGAGGATTTCTTCTTTGTAGTGTGAATGGAGTGGGATATTGGCAGAGAAGATGTTCCAGTCTGTTGGCTGTGGAGTCACTAATTATGTCAATTTTGCTTCAAGGATTCATGTGGGTCTTCACGTGAAAGGCATGGAATACTTTTCAGGACGTCTGGGGTGAACAGCTTCTGCTAGCTGTTGTAGATTTTCTGTGTTTAATTGGATGCCTCAAAGATGCTTTAATCAAAATAAGCCTATTTGGCCTTCTGCATCGCTGTATGGTAACCTGTACTATGCGTCTTGCAGTTGGTTGTTTCCTCTTCTGACCTGAAGCTGCATCATTATCATTCCGGCATGTGGTTCGCACATTTCAGCTTAGCTAGATTCCCACTGAAACTTTTGTTGATTGATTTGATTTACAACTTGAGTTTTCTCATTTTGGCTGGCACTCAAATGTTTTGTGCAGACAATACTTTTTGATGCAGATTGCCGATCAAGTGTTCAAGGTTGGTCGAATCATGCTGCTTGTCTTTGACTGAACTGTAGGTTTTCTCGAACTTAATGTTTGTGATGCGAGTAAAAGGGAAGATAAGTGAGCCATTGCCGCTTTGAATGAAGGTTTTGTTTGACAGCTTGATGGGGACTAAAGAAAGGTCAGGCCATAGTTGCAGTTGCACCCCCATTTTGAGGTTGTTAGATTGTGAATCAGCCTAAGCGCCAGTGTTTGTCTGTCTTTGTGCTTAGGCCACTCACCACATGCAGGCTGTTGGATTCAAGCATGTAAGTGAGGATGTCCATCATAGATTTTGAAGTAGGACTCTCAGCCAGTAATGATCTACAAGTGGAGTGCCCTTTTGAGGAATCCAGAAAAGTAGAGTTGGATCCAAGTGGGCTGTGAACCACTGCTGTGATAATGAAACTCTTGTTATTGACAATGCGGCTGGCAACTAGGCCCTCAAATGAGACTATGCTGAATCAAACATTTCCATGAGGTTCAGGTTGTGATAGCATATGTTAGTGCTACCCCTCAACCCTTCTTGTACCTTGTGTTCTCAAGGATGATTTTAGGGTTCATGAAATTTGAGTGGTTACGGAATTCTCTCCAAAACATGTCTGAGTGAAACTGTTAAATAGTGGACTTCAGAAAACAGGTTGTGGGTATCCAGAGTATGCTTCAGGGTTGAGTGGGTGATCATTAAACCTAGTTTTAGATGAGGACTCGTAACAGCTGGCACACAAGACTTGGTTCTTTCTTCAAAAAGAAAGAGTGGCCCCACACTTGGTTACAGCTCTAGTGTTCTCCAAGGGATGAGCTAGAGTATTGAATAGTACGTAGTGGTGGTACATAATCTGTGTTGGAAGACAGATGGCGCAATGCAAGCGGATTCTATCATACACACTTGTCCACATTGTCGAATCACCTGTATCTTCTGTATCACCCCCACACCACGACTCAGCCACCCACATGCTTGTATCAGCACTCAATGTGGGTCAGGCCTGCGTATCCTGTTAGACTTAAATCTGGAAGGGTTGTAGAGGGTCCAGGGATGTAAATCTCCTATGCCTGAGTTGATACCTGTGAGCTGTGAAGTTTGCATAGCTTGACGTCTACTTTGCGGTGTGCCTTTAACCTGTTAAATTATCACATGAATGATGGCCGTACTGTCCAGCGACTATTGTTTTTTCTTTGTCCTTTGGATATATTCTCTGTCACCTCAGTTATAGCACCCACCTATATTTGCATGAGCTTGCCTATGTGTTGTCTATTTCTTTGAGTCCCTTACCTGTCTTTGAGTTTTCTGGTTTCGTATTCAGTCACATACAGCCATTACAACAAACACTACGTGACGTAGGCTGTGGTTCAGTAGTCATGGGCTTGGTTGTGTGTTTTGACTATGTATAATCTGTGGAATCCCTCACAGTAAGGTCTATTGGTATCCATAGGTCTGTTTGTAATTTTCTTGTTTGCCCAAGGCAACGTTAATCCTGCTTAGTTCTTTCGGCATGAAGTAATGATTGGGACTGGGAAAAGGGGCGGGTGGGTAATTGCCCTGATAGTTTACCCATAGTCTTTATTGCACTGAATCCAGTTCTTCGTCGCCTCAGACACTGCTGGTGCCAGTCTGCAGAAGGTAAAAATAAAATCCACCATTACTTGCCAGATGTGAAGCTCTATACACTGGAGTGATCAATGGAGTGGTGTCAGTCCAGGCTTCAATTCTGGCCTGGTTTAGGTCATAAACAAGAGCCGGAGGGGGCGGATTAATGGCACTATTTGGGTGGTGTCTAGAGAAGGTTAAAAGTATTTGTAATTGTCTAATGTGTTGTCTACATGTGAGTCAGACACCTCCTGACTGCACTTCACTGGCACTGGGAAAAGGAATAACTTTACTTTAACTGTTGAAAGGCGCTCATAGGGAGTACTGATTTGAAGTCCATCTTTAAAGCAGCTATTCAGCTTATATGGAAATATATTACTTGAGTATTTGTTACTGCAGTATAATGTGGCTGCTGATTCCTCAGTGTATATCTCTTTGCTTCTTCCATTTAGCTTGCTGCTGTCCGCGTGAAGGTGAAGAATAACCCAAGACAACTTTCCAGGTTTGAAACCGTGTACAGCAAGCTGCAGGCGTCAGGACAGATCAGCGCTCTCTCGCTGGATGACATGCTGTGCCAGACCCCTCACCAGAGAAAGCACCACCCTATACCCCTAGAGCAAAGGAAAATGAACCCTCGGACGTTCAGGTCGCTCCAGTCCACCCTGCTGGCCGAATAGCTGACTCTGCGAGATTAAATATTGCATTTTTGAATTGAGCGCCATTTTCTTCGGAAGAGGGAAAGCGGTCTCCAGGGCCACAACGTTTTTCCTGAATAATTTCGAACAAGGGTTTAAGGAGAACCTTTTCAGACACTTCTTGGGGACAGTGAATCCTTGGTTGGAAGGTAACTCAAGAAAAGGAAAGTGGAAATTCTTTAAAAAAGTGTTCCCCTGAATTGTTTTAATGCTGTGGCATTTTGGCGGTAGATGCTGGGGTTTTAAAGCAATTCTAAATCATGCGTGATTTTTTTTTTTTTTTAACTGGCCAACAGCAAAACATGTTCCATCAGTGGATGTTGCTGTTAATGTTTGTGCTGGATTATTATCCCTTCTGGACACCAGCCTTAATACATTGCTTCCCCGACGGTGCAAAGCAGCAGATTCTAAAAACATTTGAACGATTAAAGAAGCCAAAGTTTTCTGGCAGTGCTGCCTTCAACCCAACAAGGCATTAACAGGTCTCTTACCCCAAGGCATTTGGTTCTGTTGCAAACCAGCAGTAAATGCAAGAACCTTGTAAGTATGTTTCATCCAGACTGTTCATAGGTAGTGTTCTTTACTGCACTTAGTACCCACGGAATCCGACTAGTCCAAACAATTACTGTGAAATTTCCTTTCCTCTATCCTGAGACACCCCCTCTGTATTATGTCTATACTGATTGATTGCTGATGTGGTCAGCCCAGAGCATTGGAACCATAAAATTCCTTTAATGGGTCAAATATTGCTCAAGTAAGGCTCTCACTGTGAATCTATTTTATCACAGTGTGCATTACGCTGAGCCTCCTTGTCTTTCTCTCCCAAAATCAAAAGAAAAGAAAAACGCCATCTATTTGGGTCTCACTAGTATACCTTATCTCGCCACATGGGCTTCACATTCAGTGCTGTGACCTCCATCCCATGGTTAGGATTCTTATGTTGCAAAGCAGTGTCTGCAATATGGGCGAATACAAATTTACATTTTCAGGTCTCGGTGCCACGGTTTGCAAGGTTACTCAAGCCAAGCAAGGGTAAAATACTACTTCCGATACTAACAACATGGGGAGTATACTGTGCTTATAAATGGAATTCACCTGAATTTGCACATTCTTTATACGTTATAGGTCTATTTTGTCATATGCACACATTAGTAACATTTATTTCGAAAATTTCAGCTTGATGCGCAAGAAGAGTAATCCTAATAAAAAATGTTTTCTCGAATTTGCAACTTTTTTTCTGATTTCACTAAAAACGTAAAATCCTGGTAGTTTATTAATGCATTCCTGTTGGGATGTTGGTTGCTACAATGTTTTATTTCTGAGGTTTTTATATTTGTCATTAATGAAAAAATTAAATTGCCTGACCCATGATGCTCACTTCCCACCTAAAAAGACAAAAGCGGCATTTGTGTGCACTACGTAAGAAATGGATAGAAACTGGCAAAGCCATTCAGAACATATTTCACATTTATTCACTGTCTGGAAATCTACAATTGTATTACATCTAAGAACCATAAATGAGGTAAAGTGCCTTAAACTATTTGGTTACTAGACTAGTGCTACTCCTAGAAGTGGCATGCGGGTGAGTGCCGTTACAAGTAAACCTGGACTTCAATACTCCGAGATACCTGAATTTTCAACCCCAATGAAGTTTCAACCTTGCAGACAGATTCTTTGAAAGGCCGAAGCTTATCTGCAGTGTTTCTGAATCATTGCCGAGAGGAAGGCGCTTATGGCTATTGTCTTTTGGGATGTTAATAAAGATAGAATCTGCTTTTATCAAGTAACATATAAGACAAGACTTAAGAGAAAAATTGCTTTGTATTTCTTTTATTTGAAGATAGAAGTCAGAGTTGTTTTAATAAATTATTTGAAAGACTGTGCACATACTTGTTTTCATTATGCAGGTCTTTGTGGCAGACATCTGGTTTCGGCAGGGCAAGAGTATGACCATCACAAGTAGAAAAGCATGCACTCTAAATATAAAATATAAACCGTTACTGTGATGGCGTTCTTGTTTCTACAGAAACCGAAAGAAGTGAAAATATGGCATGTTGAACTACTCTTGCTGCTTTATTCAGATTTGTAAATTCGAAAAGCAAAAACCCAAGGTTCTTCCATCCAACACTTTACGCTTTGTGTTACGTTTTAGTATGTTTGTTTCTGTGAGCTTTTGTAGTCTATAAATGTTTTTGTGTTCCCACTAAAGTGCACAATTTGTAGAAGAAATATAAATGAATACAGAATAGAAAAACATATTATATATGTTGGTAGATATTTGTATGTAAAATTATTTTTGTTGCATACTTCTAACTGCAGGTTCGCACATTAGAGTACTCCAGAGGTGCCAGACTGGATCCGGAAACTTTTCTCTTGCAATGCTCCTGTGCACCAGTAGGTGACACCGTGCGACTCTGTACTGCCCCAGAAGTGACGGAGCACAGCTGCATGTTGTGACTGTAGAAAGCAAATGTCTGTCACGGACCCGCACAAGGTGTCTCTCTGGTGTCTGGGCAAGTAAATGTCTGTCACGGACCCGCACAAGGTGTCTCTCTGGTGTCTGAGCTCGTTAGTCAACTCAAAGTTGTGTGATAAATGTGCCCTCATGCACCCAAAGGCTATCTGGGACTGAGAAGAGAAGCTGCATATTACCGAACATAAGAAAAATTTGTGGCCCTAAGTCCTGCTCCATGCCACAGGCTCGTGCTCAATCGTGCTCCTGAGGTCGTTTCTGTGAGATTTCATCTTTGTGGTCGAAGTTCTCTGGTAAATACAAATCAAAGTCCAAACATTGAAAAGAGAAGCATGTCTCAACACCTTATCGCCAGTCTGTATCCAAAGAGAAGACACAAGGGCGTCATGTGAGTCGGACTTCCACTGGGTCTCCAGGCACAGATTCCCCAACTGATCTTGACATGCCCTGAATTTCCCAGCCCATTGGTGATGTTACAGCAGATTGAAGCCTTTAAGGAGGCCATGCTGCAGATTTCTGGCACACTTAGGGCTCCCTCTGGTGCTCCTTCGAGCTCCAAGGAACCACAGGAGCTTTCAGTTGAGTTGCCACTCGAAGATCTGTCTTGTGCTGTCTGACTCCTTGGGACCCACCACAGGCTCCTGCCAACTCCAGTACATACTTATTCTCTGGATCCAATATCTACGCTGTGCCCGACAATGTTGGTGGCGGTGTCAACATCACTAGTGTCAGAAGATGATCCAGTGCGGATTTTCATGTCGGACACTGAACCGACTGCAGCCTGATATTGACTGATGTTGATCTATGAGATTGAGAAAAAGCAAAAGTTGTAGCTATACAGCCGGACTCTGAACCAGTTCCTCTACCTGGACAGTTACACTAGCAGATGCATTATTATCTTTTTGACTCTGAACAACGTGCACACTAGGATGGAGTTGATGGTTATAGGGAGGGAAGTGGTTTTCTCCCCTCTCACTACACAGATGATAACTTTTACATGGATTTACTAGAGGCCCTTGGGCTTTTATACTTTCCCTTAAACAGGGTTTGACTTGTCACTCGCACCTCCAATGGAAGAGTGCGTATCATTTGCAGAAGTGGTCCGACTGGCAGCTGAGATCCTGGATTTGCAGCTGCCTTCTGTTTAGTACCACAACAAATCTCCTTATAGAAATTTTGCTATTTGAGCCCTCGTTCCCAGTTAACGAGGACCTCAGGAATACCTTAATGAGCACTTGGTCAAAGCCTTGTTCCTGCTCACCGGTGAATAAGTAGGTGACCAGGCATCACTCTCAACTCCTCCACATAGGTAGTCCAGCAGGATTGAGGTGTATGGCAAACATATGTTCTCCTCTGCCATCCTGGCATTGCAATCAGTAAATAATTTATTATGTCCCTACACACATGGCCATTGAGATCTTGCCGGTTGTCCCGAAAGATCCTTGGCCTTTTTGGCTCAGTCAATTCATGATGGGCAAGACATGGTCAAATATGTGATTTGTGCTGGCCTGATTACCAGGGAAGGGTGGTTGACTCCAGTGGTTATGCTCTGCTAACACGTGGATACGTTCCACACAATTTTCTGGAGATGTACAACTCTCTCTCATGGATATGCCTTTTGATGGCTCACAACTTTTTCAGTGAAAAAGACGATTCTGCCTTAGTGTTTTAAAGAATGTAGAGCCATGGTATGCTCCCTGGGTCTGTTGGCCCCTACCAAGTAGTTCCCACATTAATTCAAAAAGTTCAGCGGCTACTCCAAGATCTGGTATATAAACAAAGACAGACTCCTCAACCAATGCAGTATTTAACCAAGTCCTTTAGAGGCCGTAAATGTGTGTTTGGCAGGAGCCACACAGGTCAACAAGGGCATCAGTTCTCCCAGTCTCTTGCCCTGCGACAACAGCCTCCAAGCTGCTTTAGTTTGCATTTAGTGATGCATACCCATCCTGTGAGGAGCAGGATTTAGCACTTCCTTCTACAGTGGCGATCCATCACGTCTGACAGGTGGGTCCTACAAATTGTTCAGCATGGCTATACCCTATTCTTTCTTTTTTTTCCCTCCAACTCTTCCCCCTACACCAGAGTGTATTTCAGAGGAGCACTTGTACATTCTGCTATAGGAGGTGCAAGTGTTTTCTGATGCTGCAGTTATACCTTGACTTGATCTTGAGATTTGTCATGTGTAGGCCATTTGAGCCGATGCATAGCTACTTGCTACCTGTCCACCCTTTAAAGACTTTCTTCCTGATTGCATTTACTTCAGCCTGACGCGTGAATGAGCTTCAGGCATGTTCGGTGCCACCGCTCTATACCCCTTTTCTCTCGGACGGACTGATGCTGAGGACTCGGGCATCCTTCTTACCCAAGTTGTGATGACCTTCTACTTTGGGCAATCATCACCCTTCCTGCTTTCTTTACCCTGCCTCACTCCTTGAAAGAGGTTCATCAGTTGGACACCAAAAGCTTTAAGATTTTATATTGGTTGTACTGTGGAACAATGTGCGGACAATCTGCTTTTTGTGGGATTCTGCGGGGCGAAGAAAGGGAAGACTATGCAGAAGAGGAATCTGTCAAGGTGGATTGTCCTCTGCATTAAGATCTGCTACACACTGGAACAGAAGCAGCCGCTGGAAAGTCTTGGAACCCATTCTACTAGGGCTAAGGCTGAAACTACTGCATTGGCACAAGGAGTTCCTGTCCTTGACATTTGCCAGGCTGCAACATGGGCATCAGTGCATACATTCAATAAGCACTACTACCTTGACAACCAGATCTGGCGGGAAGGGTACTTTGCCTGCTTGGTCCTGCAGGACCTTTTGGTCTGAGTCCTGATCTTCGGCAGACACACGGCCCTGGAACGACTCTTGGTGGCTGACGGAGCTCAGACCCATCCTCACACCGAAAGACCACGCCCGCAACCTCAGCATCGTACTAGACAGCGAACTCTCCATGAAATGCTAAGTCAATGCCATCGCCTTGGCATGCTTCCACATGCTTCGAAAAATCTTCAGGGGGCTCCCCATCAGCACCAGGAAACGGTGTCTCAGGCCCTCATCACCAGTTGGCTCAACTACAACAATGCAGTCTATGCTGGCACAACCTCCGAACTCATGCAAAGACTGCAGACAATCCAGAACGCAGCACCCAGACTGATCCTTAACCTGCCCAAGAGAACACACATCTCCCAGCACCTGAAGGACTTTCACTGGCTCCCCATCCAGAAGAGATGCCAGTTCAAGCTCCTGACCCACACCTGCAAAGCCCTCCACAACCTAGGACCACACTACATGAACCACCGCCCTCCACCAATCATCCAGAAACCTACGATCCGCTCACCTCGTCCTCGCACAGACGCCACAAATCCGCTGCAGCCGCACCGTAGAATTCTTCTCTCACCTCGCTGCACAGCCTGGAACAACCTCTCTCTCCATCTTCGCACCACTTCAGAGAGGAACTCAAGACCTGGCTCTTTGACTGAGGCCTGCAGCACAGCGCCTGGATACCCCCCTGGGGTGATAAGTCATGCTATGCAAATACTATTTGATTGAGTGAGCCCACGCCACAGACCACCCCCCACCTGGGGACATACTGCTTTAGTATCTATTCTAAGATGTAGTTAAAAGCATCCATCAGAAGAAAAAGTTACTTACCTTCTGTAACACTTTTTGTGATGGATACTTGATCTAACCTTAGATTACTCACTGCCATCCCACCTCCCCGTTTTGTGGAGTGGACTCTAACATTTAAAAGGTCCCAAGATAGGAATCCGCACACTTCTACCAACAGTTGTTCATGCTCTGCGAATGATGGTGCAAAAAGGGAAAATAGGAAACTGATGTTAACGTGCAGAGGGTAGTGCTTATATGCGGCTCCACTTCGTCACTTCCAAGGCGGTACAGGGCCAGTGCAGAGCCACATGGAAAAATAACTGGGGGAAAGGTCCAGATCCAGTCTGGTGTCTGGGGAGTATTCCAAGGTGAGGAATCTGTGGTTAGTTAGCGTCCAACAGAAAGAGCATTACCAAAGGTAATTAACTTGTAATGTAGTAGTGTATGTAATGAATTAAAGACGACCTATGTGCTATATCGCCTTAGAGAGTTGACCAGTAAGAGCATGCCAGTGGTATTCTTCGGCTTTCCTCACTCTAAACAACGATTTGCTGTAGGCAGAGGCAAACTTTACACTTTCTGTGTTGGCGAGTGAGCAAGACTGCATTTGATTTCTGAAATATACAGCTTCATTTGTCATTAAATCTGTAGACTATTCCAAGTGTCTGTCACAGACGTTTTACGTTGGCCCTTCATTTTTGTGTCTGGCTACAGATGGTTTTAGTTATTGGAATACATCAAGGTATCAATTCTTCAAAAAGTACAATAAGAAGTACAGAGTATGTACTTTTGGTTCAACTTCTTCAGACATTGGCATTCACATGTTTATTTTCATGTTCTCCTGTTGGTTGAATGGACTGTCCATCAAGGCTGTCAAATTTAATTTGTGTCTCATCTGCGTTCCCTCTTGGTCTTGGTAATGGGGCTCCGAGTAGTCATTTTGTTAGACTGCAGATGTTAAATGACTTGTGGCTTGTAATTGAGAACCAGAGTGTGTTCTTTGATGTATTTACATTCATTTGATTTACTTTGCTGTCATGGTAACATGGTGTTGCATTCTTTGTTCCCAAAGTTAAGATGTGGGCACACCTAGGCTTTCTTAAAGATGCAACAAAAACACTCTACCTTTGTCAGAATAATCTGCTGTAAAACATTATTTGTGTATGCCTTTTACATTCACCACTTACAAAGTAAACTTTGTTATCTGATTTAATTTAATAAAACTCTTCATCCAGGGTACCTCTTAACTCTTCTAATGCAATTCGTTTAACAAAGGGGCCATAGTGCCAGATTCCATATTGTTGTAGCTCACGATGCTGCTTTATTATGGAATTTCTTTTTAGGGCAGCTGTGGACAGCATTCACAAAGTCACTGTACTGCTGCCAAACCCTTCATTCCCCTGCCAAAAGCTAGAGCTGTTGGCTTTGATAATGCTTGTTTTTTTGTTTTTTTTTTTAGATTTTAATAGTTCATTAGCCTATTGAGAAAACATGAAATTGTATAAAAGAGAATTTACTCTTCACTAATAGAAATTATTATAGAGTACTGTATTGTGAACGGATATGGCCTTGTGTGAGATTTTGGTTTGCTTTGTTTTAATTTTAGAAATGCTACCAATAGTTTATAATTCATGGCTCCACAACATAATAGAGATAATCAGGTGATACACCATAGCTTTCTCTTCCTGTCCTTTAGCTTGCCTACCTTTTTTTGGCAATAATGGTGTGGTAGTGATTGATTCTGTTTTTGTGATCTTAGGTGCCTTTAACTGTCTCCTTTTACTTGTTGCATATATTATTTGATGTACATTGTGTTGTAGTGCTAGTTTATTACGGCGAGGTTGTTTACTTAATGACAAGATTACATGGTGTTAAGTCACTGGTCCCCAACCTTTTCTACGAGAGCTACTTCTGATCAATGAAAATAGTACCAAGCTACTAATAACTTTGACAATTGCTGCAGTAGTGATCACCAGTGGCGACTCTGTGTCAAGGGCTCCAGGGCCATGCCCCCCAGTCTTCCGTGAGGCTACACATTCTGCATCTTTAATCTCGAGTCATGACACTGCGCTTTTATTTAATTTAGCAGTGTTCATGAAAACATGACTTTTGTGTTTTCATGAACACTTCCAGTGCGCAGGTGAGCTATCTCGGCCTCGTCTCCAGGCTTCTGATCATAGGAGAAGGGGGCTGAGCCATAATCCAGCTACAGAGTGCTGTTAAAACACAACACTCTGCAGGTGGATGTCAAGATTGTGCATGTCTGGGTGGGCATAGTTGAACTACGGTCCTCTCAAACAGGCACAATCCATTTTATTTAGCAGACATACTGGGCATTCCTCAGGCAGCACAGTGTAGCTGCTAAAATATGGCTGTCAGGGCTCACGTTAGTCCATCCCTGAGGCCAATTAGAAGCCACACAGACCAGCAGGGGCAGGATCCCATCTCTGTCCCAGCTTCTTATAGGGCAGTGCTTCCAGTCCTATCAAGAACCTCGGAGAGGGATTGAAGTGGGTCTTTCCCTTTTCAAAAATAACCTTGCTGCTCTGGCTTGCTCCTCATTGGGTATTATGGCTTGCTGGTTCCAATGTCTAGCACCAGGTTTCTGCTGCAAAGAAAGCAGAGTAAGTAAAAAAAAAGTTGTTTCTCTGTTCGTGTGTGTGTGGTTGCATGTGAGCCTGTTTGCGAGTGTCAATGAGAGTGAAAGTGAGTGGGAATCTGAGTTGGAGTGTGTATAAATAAGTGAAAGTGAGTACAGAGAAGTGAGTGAAGGAGTGTGAGTGTGTTAGGAGTGATTGGAGATTGTGAGGAGTGGAAGTGAGTTTGGTGTGTAGCTATCAATGTTGCAGCAGTTGTACCACTGCCCCAGAGCCAGTGAGTGTGAAAGGGTGAGTGTTAGTTTAATGTGTTTGTAAGTGCAAATGAGAACCAGTGAGTATGAGTGAGAGAATGTAAGTTTGAGTGAGTGAGAGGGAGGGAGGGAAGAGAGTAAATGTGAAAGCGAGTGAGTATGAGTGAGGCAAATTTTGAAAACAATGGGGTGAACTCCTGGCAGGTATTACGCTCTACAAAGATCAGCAGGCGCCACTCGTGATCACATCAGAGGCAATCCCAATAGTGACCGCACCTTGCTGGATTACTAGCAGTGGGCACCCAAATGCATGTCACATAATTGATATTGACTAATACAATATCATGAAGGTACATAGATAGGGAGGTAGAGAATTAGTATTTTAAACTCCACATCTGCCTACCTTGAAGATATACCTATATTTTCCGGATATATAGATGCAGAGTTAATAATAAAAATAAAACTATACTAATCTATATATACTTACCTGCATGACAACAATCAACAAGCATTTGCAATGCAATAGGTCTCGCATTTGCGAGAGTTTGAGCTATTGGCATTGCAAATGACAATGCCTTTTATTTATGTGTTTTGAAAACCTGCAAGCGGTGCGTAAACACACAATTTGTACTTATACTTGTTGCTTACTGGAAGCAAGGCTGGCAGAAACTGCGCCTCTTTTACTGCCAGCCTTGCTTCTCGTAAGCAAGGACTATAAGTACAAAGTGCCCCCTGGGCCTCTTATATGCAATAAAAACACCTTCAAAATAAACATAGATGCACAGATAGACGCACACAAACGTGCAAGCACAGATGCAAAGAAACACGCACACACAGACATGCACACATTTGGGAACACAGCCACCTGCAGCCGCATACATAGATATACACACACACACACAAGCACATACAAACACAGACTCAGACGCGCACATACAAACACCGACTCTCACGCGCACATGAATATGCACAAAAGCAAGCATGCACATACATGTACAGCATTACCAAGAGGAAATACCGGGCCTACCAGAATCTCAACACATGAGCAAATTGACTGGCATTTTTCTTTGAGACTGGCGGCAGCCCTGGTGTGAGCCCCCCCTCTTGGACCCCACATTCTCAGTCTCTTCGGAGAGTCCTGTATACCTTTTCGCTTGCTGGAAACTCAGGAAGAGAAACAAACATATGGAAAATGTCTAACATCCATGGGGAATTTCCAATATCCGCCGAGACAATAAACCAGCATTTTACACCGAAATATCTGCACGGTCAATGTACTCAAATGAACGTGTCTATAGTTTGTGTTTACCCAGAAGGTTTCCCTGGAAGTATAAAGCATATGTGTATTGTCACCCAACTGAATGGTACTAATGTCACCAACCGATTGGAACATGAGACTAAAACGTCACCACGTTAAAACAAATTCTTGTTGTGGCTTCATCAAACCCGGGTACTTCATGGAACTTCTGCTAAATTATTATGTCTGTCAGAAGCCAGAAGACAAACAATAAGCATTGGTGTCTTTTGGGCGGCCTTGGACAACCGAAAACAAAAAGTTCCGAAATATGTGGAGAATCCCCCTCAAACCAAGGGTTTATACAACATGCCCCCCCCCCTGTGCAGGCAAGGGGCTGCGGTTCACCACTGGTGCTTCGCTGTTCCTCCCCGTGAGGGTTTAAACTGTCCGTGCAACGAGGGACGTGCTCTGCTGGTGAGAGTTTCACACAGTCCGTGCAGCAGGAGGCGTGCTCTCCCCGTGAGGGTTTACACTGCCCATGCTCTCTCGTGAGGGTTTACACTGTCCGTGCAAGTGGTGACGTGCTCTCCCAGTGAGGGTTTACACTGTCCGTGCTCTCTACGTGAGGGTTTACACTGTCCATGCAAGTGGTGACATGCTCTCCTCGTGCGGCTTTACACTGTCCGTGCTCTCTACGTGAGGGTTTACACTGTCCGTGCAAGTGGTGACGTGCTCTCCCCGTGAAGGTTTACACTGCCCTTGTTCTCTCGTGAGGGTTTACACTGTCCGTGCAAGTGGTGACGTGCTCGCCCCGTGCGGGTTTACACTGTCGGTGCTCTCTACGTGAGGGTTTACACTGTTCGTGCAAGTGGTGACGTGCTCTCCCCGTGAGGGTTTACACTGTCCGTGCAAGTGGTGACGTGCTCCTGTCCGCGCATATTACATTGTGTTTTTCCCAAGCACTGTTTAGACTTTGCCCTGAGTGGAGGTGTGTGAACCAACAGATTAGCAGGGAGAGCGGAGCAAGAGCCGAGCCAAGGGACGGGCTTGGTTCTAAGAGCCCAAACATGAACCAAGCAAAGGGCCTGGTTGGGTTTTTAAGAGCCTGCGCACGAACCGAGCCCCGAAAATATTTGCGGTGTAAATATACCACAAAAATCATGTAAACTATGAAAGTCTCGCCAAAAATCAAAAAGGTATTTATTTAACACGTAGGCGTTCACCTTCAAACATCAGATTACATCAGTGCACTGACAGGCATTTATTAAAAGTAAAATATAAATAAAGTGAGCGCGGTGTCCGTAGCCGGCGCCACGCTCCTTAAAGTAATTAAAAACATACAATTTATAAATACAAGCTGTCGCCATTGCGCGAATAAAGAAAGAAAAAAAGTGCTCACCGACTAATGTAGGAGACCGTGTCACGCCGCAAGCAAAAGATCCAGTCCGGATGGGCCGTCCGAGAAGGAGACAGGGCGGTAACAAAAATGCCTCATTTGCAATGGGAAGCCAGCGTTTAGCATAAACGCTGACGCGACCCAATGAAAATGATGGGCGGGGCTTAAACTGAACTTCTAGAAAATCCCAACTACAAGAAGCCCCGCAGAGCGAGCAGCGCATGCGCGCTGCAACGCTAGGCGAGACCTAAAAATGCCTGTGGCAGCACACTGCAATGCAAAATTGCACATTTTCATTATCTTTGTGAGCAGTGAAGTGCTGTCATTGACCACAGCTCTATCCTTATCTGTGCTTTGGAGAAGACCTTGACTTACTGATTTGCTCACTCTGACATGTGGCAAGTTGTGCTACTGTTTCAGAAAACACTTGAATTAAAACGTATGCCTATTGCTGCCTTTTCTTTACCCGCGTTAAGCTGAAAATGGTTGCATTTCAGACTGTGGGTGATAGGTCACATGAGCACACAGTTGCAGTAGTGCTTGCAGAGCAGAGGTGAAAAAGGCAAGCAAACCCCGACTAGGCCTATCAGTCTGACAGTTCTCAGTTTCAAACCCATGTGTATGAGTCAAAAGGGAGTGCATGTAGCACAAGCATTTCGCAAATATTCCTCTGGAACTGGGAGTAGAGATTGCTTGCTGCTCATGGACAGAAGTCTATAACTGCTGGTGGCTTAAAGCTGAACATCTGGTAGATGCAAATTTGGAAGACGTCTCGGAAAGGAACAAATGATGATCCACTGCACCACCAAGCTTCGAAGAAGTTTGTTTGGCCTACATGACGTGCCCATGTGCAGATCAAAAGCCTAAGCTTTCCAGCCTCCTTACGTACCATCAGAATGTGATGACCGTGCTGCAAGTGTGTCTTAACAGAAGATTCTGTGGTTCATGTAGAAAAAATATTATTCATGAGACAGAGGACCATATTCCAGTAGTTAAAGGAAAAGATAAGTTGAAACTGAGACTACGGCTGATTCCCTTCTGACTCCGAGACCAGTTCCAAAGTAGACAGGAGGGTATCCGGCCCAGTGGAGTGGTGCTGCCAGCCAGTGCTGTTTTCATGGATTCTTCTGTTCTCCATGACCAGTGTTCCTGTAATTATTTTTCTAACGGGGGGGAGCAGTGATGTTTGAGCACAATTTTTTGAGTTCTGCGCACTGCGGTGTGATACGAGCAAACATGCTTGCTGCTTTAAAAAAAAAAATATTTGTACCTCGGTCACATCGGATAGTCTGTTCCCCACCATCTCCCAAAAACTCTGTATATGTGGGCACTCCCAGCTAGTGTGTATCAACGTTCCCTTCTGTCCACACCCCCTCAGGCAGTGATTTGAGTTGCTACTTCCCATTTTATACAATGTTGTTTTAGTGTAATAGGCTCTGTGCATTAGCTTAAGTTGGACCAAGCGAAAGCCGGTCCATATTGCTACTTCACTTGGGATCGGCAAGCCTCCCCCAATGCATCATCTTCTAATCTGCCCAGATCTTGTTTCCATTTGTGACTAAGGGCATCTAAGGGGTGAAGACTGTACAATAGATAATTATGCATATGCTGCTCTCCCCACAAGTGACAGCAGGAGGTGGCACCAGTGACCCACATCTCACCTATAAACCTTGAGAATTCTGTCTAGGTATTCTTGGAAGAACAGCTCCCGGTCAACTCTAACATATATTCCTTAGTATTTAAAGCTGGCTGGCACCCACTAGACCAGGAAGGGTCCAGGGCGACTGATTTTCCCCAGTTTACCCGCTAGCCAGCATGCATCCTAAAAATACTCGGGACCTCCAGTATTCACAGAAGGGACTTGTCAAGGTCCGCTGGGTAAAGAAGGATGTCATCCACATATAGATAGATGGTGTCCTCCCAGGCTGGGTCCCACCTCAAGGCATGAATCCGGGCGTCTTCGTGTAGCCAATCAACTAGCGCTCAAGTGTCACGGCGAACAGCAGCAGAGACAACGGATATTCCTGCTGGGTGCCCCTCCCTGTGGATATTTCCTCCAGCAGCATGCCATTCACCCACACCCGAGCCACAGGATCTTGGTACAGCAGCCTGACCCATCCCAGGAACGACGGGCCACAGACGATCACCTTTTGCTTCTTGCCTGACTTTTGTATTTTGCCTTAATACCTGGGGGTTTGTTTGATAAATATGTTTTGGGTGTCAGATTCTTCTTGGGGGGAAGTTGGGGTTGGGGGATGTTCTGCAGGAGGCGTTTCCTGTGATGTTCTCTTATATTCTTCTCTTCCCTTGTTCAGCCAGCCTTGAATTCTGCGCCTAACATAACGCACAGCATACGGACAGGGGAAACTAGTACAGATTTCCCGGCCTATCACTCCGCGCACAAGATCTCCCAGAACCCCTTATCACAAGACACCCAACCCTCCATCCTCATGCTCCAGGAAACTCATCTGTTGGGCACAACCTGCCCCTTCCTCTGCAGGTACGGCTACAACAGGGTCTTCTACTCTGGGTACACTTAAGGGGCTCAGTGTGGTGGCCATACTCCTTCACAGATCCCTCCTGCTGAAGGTAACTAACTGCCTCACGGATACTCACGGTAGATACATAAGCATAGTCGGACCATTGGAAGGGCAAGAGTGTAACTTCCTTAGCGTGTACATTCCACCGCCACTGGCCCCCCCACCCTGCGGGCAGGGTTCTGTAGACTCTCCCATTACTTTGTGGGAAGCAGGCAAAATCACCATCAGAGGCATGGCAAAGTCATATATACGGAGACAGTGAGATCCAAAAACCGACTCATCACATCCCTTGAACCCCAAATCACCGAACCTGGAAAGGTGGTCCCTTGGAAAGGACTCTGAAGCCTCAAGATGCATCGACCAGAGTGGTGTACGAGTGTGGCGATAAAAACAAAGTTGCTTTACTGGCTAACCATCAGGGACCTTGCTTCCAGGTTAGTTCCAGCGGTGCAGGATGTGGGGGTGGGGGGGGGACTGATGCACATGGCAGCAATTTGCAGAAACCTTCACAGACCACTACTGGGAGCTCAACGTACAGCACCCCCTCCGTTGAGTGAGTTTGGTAAACCCCTTGAGTCAGATATCCTCCTTCCAACCTTATCCTCCACGGCAGCAAAAGCACTAGACGAAGCCTTGTGTTGCGATCATGTGATCGATTTTTCCTCATAGTTGGTTCGATGCGCATTTGGTCCACCTCTCGACCGCCTTAATTCCAAATTGCTATGAAAGCACGGAAGCTTAAGGTGATCAAGCGAGGGAAGGATAGGGAAGGTACAGCAGGGACGGAAACCTGTAAAAGCACAAACAACTTATGCTATAACTCAATGTTACACAATTTAGAATAATAATCTCCAGCTAATTCCTTCATTACCTGTAACAGAAAATAACATCACCCTTGGATAACTTCTAGCTATTATTTGTCATATCTGTATAGTAGCAGACTATGGTGTCTGTCTTTGAGGAGAAGGCTGAAAGATGAAAAGACACTTATTATATTTCCAACAACGTTTTCCCTCGTAATTGAACTTATATCACTGATGATATCTTTAGTACCTACCAAAAGATATCATGCATCCAACCTCACAGGTTATGAACCAATATCCAGGACTCGTATACCCCTGTTAAAAAACATGATTAACGATGAGCATGCATGGCCTTATCATCTTGTCATGTAAAAAGTATTTCTCCACAATCCAAAATCAATGATATATTTCACACAGTAAGTACTCTTGAAGCGTAGTTGTAAACCATAGAACACCATAAGTACTCACATATCTTCCCTAAATAATAACTCTTATTTTGTAATTCACAAAACTGTTCTACCACAAACAAATTGGCAGGCAAAGTCTCAGCCTGACCGTAGCGACTGTAGGTTATACCAGCATTGATTGTCTTGTTGGTATAAACACATCTCACAGATATGTAGAATAGCGAAGCTATCACAGACACTAACAAGCCAAGAAATGCACCCCTGATATCCGGAATGAAATGTTTTGCCGGAAGGATTTTTCCAGCGAGGTAGTGCGAAACGAGAACAACCAGAAATAGCACGAAAATTAAGTCAATCCTTTCGCGAAGAGACAAGCAGAATGAAAACGGAGGATTGGTGCGTCCGCACCCTTACCGAGATACCACTCACAGCTTCATCCGACGGTTAGAGATCGGCTTGACAAACAAATAATCTGCCCCGCGTTTACCATGGCAGTGGTCTTTATTTCCTCTTCTGCGGGGCTCCGAACGTACGCGACTTTATATCAAGAAGGACTTATGGGATTTGTAGTTCCATGTCCTCCTTCCGCACTCCACTAACTTTGCAGGGCTTGGAACAATGCAACCAATGCTTCCCGGTTACACAGAGGTACCGCGTCGTTTATATGTTGCCTCTTTTGTACAGGCTTGGATTATGTGTGTAACAGTACATCCCTATCCCAAGGGACGGTGTCCCGGACCTGCTTTATCCGGATTATTTGCATGAAATGTTCGCAAGAGACGAGATGCATGTAGATTAGATGCAGGTTCCCATGAGTTTTCCTCGACTCCATACCCTTTCCATGAGACAAGATACCAGAGATGAGATCGCCTTGTTTTGGAATCTAGGATTTTGTTTATTTCATACTCGGGTTCACCATCCACTAAAACAGGTGCTGGGGATTTTTGTATTTTTATCCAAGAAGGTTTTATCAAGGAAACATGGAATACAGGATGGATTCTGAGAGACCTGGGTAAAGCGAGTTTGACAGTAACCGGATTCACACATTTCGTAATTCTGTATGGCCCTATAAACTTGGGATTAAAAACACTATATCTCCAAAAGCGATGATTCTTAGTGGAAAGCCATACCATATCACCAATTTTATAATCGGGTCCTTTTCTGCGCTTTTGATCCGCGGTTCTTTTATATCGAATCTTGGCCTTTTGCAAAGCAACTTGTGCTTACTTCAATGTTAATTGAATGTTTTTAATCCTTTTCTGTACTTCGGGTAGTTTCTTGCAGGAGGAAGGGTGGATGAAAGCGACAAAACGGGGATGAAACCCATACGTGCAGAAGCATGGAGCAAGTTGAGTTGAGCTGTGTTTTGTGCTGTTATATGCTGCTTCTGCTACTCAAAGCAATCCTTAGGTAACACATGGAGCCGCACTACATATGTCAACAATAGTTGTACTAATTGTCCCGCTGTAGGTACTTTAGCACATGTCTTAACTTAGTAAGACTGACCACTACTACAAGAATGGACGTGCACCCTTGATCTTTTGGTAAACCCACGATAAAGTCTAAAGAAATGGTTTCCCAAGGCACTTCAGGTGTAGGCAATGGCTGAAATAACCCATGTGGTTTTCCATGATCCGTTTTAGATTGTGCGCATATTTGGCATTCATATATCCACTGTTCTATGTTTTTTCTAATAGAGTTCCATCAGAACTGTCTAAGTATTTGGTCTAATGTCTTGTCTACCCCATTATGGCCTGCACTAGGTACCTCATCACACCAATGGAATACTACCTTTTGTTGTTCCCTGGATGGAATAAACAATTGGTTTCTGCACCTAGGAAGTCCTTTTTGTAGTCTCCACTCAGGATGTTTATTCATCCACTCTTTCCATTCTGAGGAGTATTGTTTTGGCAATTTTTTCCAAGAATGTATCTGTTTGTAAAAAACAGATAACTTGAGTGGGCTTTAAAATAGACTGTGATTTGGGTTCATCAATTTCAATGTTTGTTTCTTGCCGGATCAATGCACCTGCCTTTCTGTTTTCAGAACCTGGTCTGTAAGTTACTATGAAGTTGTAAGCCGAAAAGAATAACATCCATCTTAATTGTCTAGGAGACAATGTTTGGGCGGATTTCATGAACTGCAGATTACGATGGTCTGTATATACTGTGATTATGGGTCGGGACCCCATGAGATAATGACTCCATTCACTAAAAGCATCCTTTATAGCCAAAAGCTCCTTTTCTGCTACGGTGTAATTAGATTCAGCCTCATTCAATTTTCTAGACATGTAGGCAACCGGATGCAATTGTCCTGTGATTACATTTCTCTGGGATAAGATGGCTCCTATAGCCACATCAGAGGCATTCGCTTTCACTATGTAAGGATTTTCAGAATTGGGATGGGCCAATATCGGGGATGTGGTAAATACTTGCTTTAGTTCGTAAAAAGCACTTTCCGCGTCTGTTTACCATATGAACGGAACCTTTTTTCTTAATAGCCTAGTAATTGGGGCTCCCATGTCGGAAAACTGATTGATAAACCTGCGATAGAAGTTGGCAAACCCAAGAAAACACTGGATATCTCTTATATTCTTAGGGATAGGCCATTCTTTTACTGCCTGAATCTTTCTTTCAGCCATCTCTTGTCCTTCTGCGGACAACATGGCTCCTAGAAACTCCACTTTAGATACATCAAACTCGCACTTGCTGAGTTTACAGTATAACTTATTCTCTCAAGGCTTGTAGCACCCAACATACATGTTGTTTATGAATGGTGGTATTGTTCGAGTAGATTAAAATGTCATCAATATATACTACCGCAAACACATCTAAACCTTCTCTTAATAAGTCTTTCAAGAAATATTGGAATGCGGCTGGAGCATTGCATAGCCCAAAGGGCATTACTGTATACTCAGAGTCTGTAACGTGTACGAAAAGCCGTTTTCCATTCATCACCTTCTCACCAAATGGTAAGCACCCTTAAGATCCAATTTGGTGTAAATTACAGCAGATTTTACTTGATCTAAGAGAAAGGTGATCAATGGCAAAGGGTAGCTGTTCTTTACTGTAATGTTGTTCAGAGCTCTGAAGTCAATACAAGTTCTTCTTTTGCCATTTGTTTTAGGGATAAAAAACAAAGGCAAAGATGCTGGAGACTTAGAGGGTCGTATAAAACAATTAGCCAAGTATTTGTCTATGTATTGTTTCAAATGTTCATTTTCTGGCTCTGCAAGTGCATAGAGTCTGCCATACGTTACCACCGCCCCAGGGATCAGATCTATTTGGCAATCATAAGAACGATGAGGGGGGCAATGTATCTGCTTTTTTCTCACTAAATACATCTTGGTATTCGCCATAATGCCTTGGAAGTACTATATCTTTTTCTGCTGTCGTGGCTATACTATGGTTCTGTGCCAATGCCTCAACTGGTGATATTGTATTAGTGAAACAATGTTCTCTACAAAACGGGGATTTAAAAGCGAGAGAGTTGTCACCCCTGTTAATTGCGGGATCATGTTTTTTCAACCATGGGAGTCCAAATAACCCATATTGAGGTGCCTTTATAATATTAAACCGAACTACTTCTAAATGTTCTTTGGTACTTTGAACAAACAAGTCTTCTGTATGATATTTGATGGGACCAGAAGCAAGTTCCCTCCCATCTACAGCAAGTATATTTTCCGGACTCTCTTTTTCCAGTAGTGTTAAGTGTAATTTTCTAGCCACTTCTTCGTCTGTGAATAGTCCTGTTGCTCCTGAATCTATCATAGTTTGTTGGGTTTGCCCCCCGTCTCTAGTCTTCAACTGGATTGACAAAAAGAAATGTTCTCTATTTGGCATGTCTGCCCTGCTCATGGAAGGGATATATCTGGCGCTCAAGGTATTCCCTTCTTTTCCCCTTGAGCTACTTAGTTTTCCGTCTTCATATCTGTTTAGAGCTGGTACTCTAGACCAACCACCCCGATTCTTAGGTTTGTTTAGACAATCCTTTACGAAATGTCCTTTTTTTTCCGCAGTATATGCATAATCCATTTTTTTTTCTTACATCTCTTTCTTACTGAGTAAGTGCAGCTCTCATAGAACCATAGGCTCCGTATAATTATTACTTCCGCTACCCATATTTCTATGCTTCTCAGACCTAATTAAATGCCTGTCAATTTTCTTCTTGTCTCCACGACGTTCACTCATTCGATGATCCAAGCATAAAGTCAAGTTAATTAAATCTTTACACGTGGATGGTTGCAGGTCTACTTGAGCTAACACATCTTTCAGTTCCTCTCTTAACCCCTGGTGAAACAAGGCGGCTCTTTTCTCCTCTGGCCATTGTCTCAGAAACTGATCTTTGGAAGGTGTTTAAATAAATGACTAAATCTTTTGATCCTTGTTTTAGCTCTAACAACGCCCTATCAGCTGAGAAGGTGTAGACTCTATGATCAAAAACCCTCTCAAGCTCTTTACGGAATTCATCCCAGTCATACAGAAGCGGGTCGTCTCGTTGAACTAAAGGAACAGCCCATTGGGCTGCATCTCCTGTTAAATATGAAATCATAAAGGCAACCCTAGCCTGATTAGTAGGAAATGCTCTTGGTCGACAAGTGAAATGTAAAAGGACTTGTGTAAGAAATATTTGCACTTTAGTAACATCTCCCTGATAACGTTCTGGGGCTGCTAAAGGTATGGGTGTATGAACTTCCACTGTGAGTTGTGGGTTAGTCGCTGTGTTCCAACTGGAAAACCATGAGGCACCTCCTGTTCCTCTCCCATTATTAACATCAAAAGGGTTCCTCTGTAATCTGTCTACTCTCTTGTAAGGCAGCCGTTTCAGCTCTTGAGGCTGTTACTTCTTGTTGTACTAGCGCTGCTATTACATCCTCTAATGTGGCCATGATGAGATTAAACCAACCAGGAGGAATGAATTACGTGGGCAGATTATTCTGTTGCGATCATGTGACCGATAGTACCTAGGAGTTGGTTCGATGCCCCTTTGGTCCACCTCTCAACCACCTTAATTCCCAATTGCTATGAAAGCACAGAAGCTTAAAGGTGATCATGAGAGGGAAGGTACTGCAGGGAGAGAGACCTGTAAAAGAAAAAAACAACTTATGCTATAACTCAATGCTACGCAATTTAGAATAATAATCTCCAGCTAATTCCTTCATTACCTGTAAAAGAAAATATCACCCTAGGATAACTTCTCGATATTATTTGGCATATCTGTATAGTAGGAGACTATTGTGTCTGTCTTTGGGGAGAAGGCTGAAAGATGAAAAGACACTTATTATATTTCCAACAACGTTTTCACTCATAATTGAACTTCTATCACTGATGATATCTTTAGTACCTACCAAAAGATATCATGTATCTAACCCCACAGGGTATGAACCAATATCCAGGACTCGTATACCCCTGTTAGAAAACATGATTAAATAATGATGAGCATACATGGCCTTATCATCTTGTCGTGTAAAAAGTATTTCGCCACAATCAATTATATATTTCACACAGTAAGTACTCTTGAAGCGTAGTTGTAATCAATAGAACACCATAAGAATTCACATATCTTCCTTAAATAATAATAACTCTTATTTTGTAATTCACAAAACTGGCCTACCACAATCAAATTGGTGGGCAAAGTCTCAGCCTGACCGTAGCAACTGTAGGTTATACCAGCATTGATTGTCTTGTTAGTATAAACACATCTCACAGATATGTAGAATAGCGAAGCTATCGCAGCCACGAATAAGCTAAGAAATGCGCCCCTGATATCAGGTACGAAAAGAAATGTTTCGCCGCAAGGATTTTTCCACGAGTTAGTGCGAAACGAGAACAGCCACAAATAGCACGAAAATTAAGACAATACTTTCGCCTTCACAAAGAGACCAGCAGAACTAAAACAGAGGATCGGTGCGCCCACATCCTTACCGAGATACCACTCGCGGCTTCATCCGACGTGTAGAGATCGGCTCGACAAACGAATAATCTGCCCCACATTTACCAAGGAAGTGGTCTTTATTTCCTCTTCTGCGGGGCTCCGAACGTACGCGATGTCATATCACGAAGGACTCATGGGATTTGTGGTGCCCTGTCCTTCTTCTGGACTCCACCGACTTTGCAGGGCTTGGAACAACGCAACCAACGCGTCCCGGTTACACAGAGGTACCGCGTCGTTTATATATTTTTGTACAGGCTTGGATTACGTGTGTAACACCTTGACAATCGAGGAAATAGAGGAAGCCATCCTGGCGATAAAATCCGGGAATACACCAGGCTCAGAGGGTTTCCCCCCGGAATACTACAGCAAATTCCGCACCTCCCTCTCTCCACATCTGTTGGAACTTTACCGAGCTGCCCAGGAGGCAGGGGCATTCCCCGCAGAAATAGATGCAGCAACTATAGTGGTGATCCCAAAATCGAACCACGCCAAACCCCATTGTGAGGACTTTCGCTACATATTCCTGATTAACATGCAGCCCACTAGAACCTGCTGGCGCCTGGATACCCTTGCAGGTGTCAAGTTGCGCTCTACAAATTGACTGATTGAGACATCCTAGATGATCTGGGAAACATGAGTGGGGGGGACGGAAATTAGTGAGGATGGCCACTTTGGGGGCCAAGAGAGACATAGCGTGCGCTTAGAATTGCCCAAGACTCCACCCCTGGCCGCCTTGGGGAGCGGGGATGTATTTTATGTATTTATTTATTTTCCGACGTTTTATATAGCCCGAAATCGGGTATCAGAGCGCTTTACATGAGCACCAGTTGCGTTACATGAGGACACGCTCATTTTTGTTAGGCAAGGGGAGATTAAGTGATTTGCCCAGAATCACAGGATATTGAGCGTCATTGCTGAGACTCGAACCCGGTTCCCCAGATTTAAGGTAGACCGCACTAGCTGTTAGGCTACATCCTCTCCCCATGCACAGGAGGAACAACCAATCTACGCAGCCTGGGGCTGCCCGCAAAAACCTGCCAAAATATGGGTCAAATGGTGGGACCATTATGGGCTGGGACTCAACACTGACAACCGACTGAGGTGCTGCTGTATATTTACCTATAGATATCAACGTTCAACTAATGGGGGAATCAGAGGCTGGCGATATGAATTGCACTTTGTATGTTTCACGTATGCAAAACTCAATAAAATTGACTATCAAAAATAAAAGTATGAAAGAAGCCAAGAAAGAAAGAAAAGGCAAGATTGAAAGAAGAGAGGAAAAAATTAAATTCGGATTGAAAGAAAAGAAAAAAGACAAAGAAAAAAAGTAAGAAGAGGATAACTTAATACAGGACAGATTTAAATGGACACCAGCTGGTATGCTGTGAAATAGCAGCAGTCAGAAAAGCAAAACACTCCAAAAGGAATTTACAACAGCATTGGCAGGAGATGTGATTTCATAAAGAAGGAATGTGCATCAGAGGCATCCTGCTATCACACCAGTCTCTAAACACAAAGGCAACACTAAGGTAATTATAAAGTAGACTCAAAAACATTGGCAATGATGGGAACTAGCTTTTGTGCGGATGTGCTTCTTGTGAGAGAGCAAAATGCAGTCACTCAAAGGGATGTTAACCGGTTGCTTAAGTAGGCTGACCCACTGCTCCATCCAATATTCTGTAGTGGATGGGGAAAAAATGTGAATGACACAACAACAGACCAATGGATGCAAACAGGTGGCTGAAACCCATATATGTAAGTATATTATACATATTTTAGTATAATTAAAAGGTCTTGGATAACGCCCGCCCTAAGAAGCATGTTCATCCCACTACACCTGCAGCTTTGAAAGCCTAGAAATTTCTACTCTCAAAACCCTGACAGATGTAATTGAGTTTCAAAAGAAAGCTCCTAAACCCAATGCGACTAAGAAATGTGCATTACTTTTACAAATTGGAAGTCGAAGGGGCACTTTAAAGTAGAATAATTGCCAGACACCAGTAATCCGCTGAAGGCATTTTGTGTGCCCCTGACAGCTAAACATTTTGGCATGAAATGTTTACATCGGTCTTGTAAAAAGCCCATCTCCTGTGCTGGGAGCGTGTTCTTGCCAATATGTGCACATAATGTTTTCCTACACAGGGAGAAAGGACAATCTGAGGGGGCACAAAGCTGCGCAGCTTAGAGGGAATATAGTGACTGTATGAGGGAATATAGAAGACTAAATTACACTAGTGGATAGAGGGCATTAAAAAGGTTTGACATATTCACAGTGAGAGATGCACTCATAACCTCATACTTGACAAACCAAAGACGTTCATAGTTCCTTAAAATGATTATTTCATATCTCAGAATGAATAACAACTTCATGTGATACCATATACTTTGTTTCATCACAGTTTCTTTCGTAATTTGTTTGTTCACACAAATAACTGTTCAGCCCAGCCAATAAGTTTCTCGCCATGAGATGGAAATCTTTCAAGGCTACAAATATATATATTTCAACTACATGGAAAAACTTTTAAATCAGTTATTACAATCCATATATTACGTATGTCTGTGTTAAGACAGTGATGTACAATTACATCAGTGGAACAGTTAGTTCAATGAGAACGCAGTATGAGCTATTTAATCTCATCCTGTAGAGAAATTTCTGTACCTTAGTATACCAAAAGTTTGGGCATGTTTGTAAGGCATAGAAACATCATTCACTACTATACTTTACACTTATGTTCTTATAACAGATGTGGGTGCGCTGTGGCCCTAAACGTTTACAGCTCAATGGCACAACCTGGATGTGGGTGGATCGGGGATGGTGTTAACTTCGAATCACAAGTAATGTGTCCCAGAGGCAAGGTTCAAAATACCATTTCAAAATAGAGTCAAATAAAGAAAGGACTGACTTGAGTGAGTTCTAGAGCAAAATTTAGAAAAAACGTGCAGGTTTATAACAAGTATTCAAAAGTACAATACAGAAATAGTAAATTGCAGATGCAGCAATAGCCTTATTTAAATGCATAAAATCATTGCCATGAAGTCTCTCAATAATAGGAACAACGTAGAATAGGCAAAATCTGAAATAGACTAAGTGCCTCATTATGAATTTGGCGGTGCAGGAGCGGGACCGCCCCGCTCCTGCACCAACAAACTTACGTACAAACCGCCCACCAGATTAGGAGTTTTCTCCTGTGTGGCTGGCTTTTTTTTTTGGTGTTCCCATGGCAGTGCCTATGAAATATGCACTGCAATGGGAGCTTCAAAGGCAATACCTGCACGGCATGGACTGCTGCAGTACGTGCCCCGCTGTGTGCATCCACATGGCGTGAGGCACAAGGGGGCCCCTTTGTTTCCTCATTGCCACACTTTTCATGGCAGCTGCACCGCCACGAAAAGTGAGGCTTGAGGAAACTCGTAATATGCTTTGCGGGCTGCAGCAGCCCCACCAAGCATATTGCAGCCTTCATAACGCTGCGCCACCATGATTGCGGTGGTTCCAGGACAGCCCGGCTGCCCTGGTCATAATGGGGCGGTCAGAAGACCGCCACCACTGCTCACCCGCTTGTCTAGCAGTCCGTGGACCACCAGACTCGTAATAGAGCCTTGAGTCTCAAATGTGCAGCAAAATCAGTAAGAAATCGGGCAGCATCCCTAGTAGAGGCCAAAAAGATCTGGCTCATCCCCAAATTCAGGGTTTTTATATAGCCATTTTCTCCATATGAAAGCATAACAGTAAAATCATCATGATGTTACCAGCATTATGAATCAGTGTATAGCCCTATCACTTTAGCACTAACCCACTAAATGAATATTGATTCAACCTCTCTTACCTAATGTCAATAGGTTTCAGAACAAACTAATTACATAAACAACAGCAAAACATTTTGAATGAATACAATACACCATGCAATCGGAAGGTATTTGAAAATAATAGCAAAGCTTCAGGCCCACTAGGAGAACACTGTCATTCAGAAATAAACAAATCTACATCTTGCTGCACGCAGTGTCAGACAGAAATACAATCCGAGAATAAAGATGTCACCGCATCCATTATGGACAAGATGGTACCAAAGCCTAACTGAGGCCTAGTTCGACTAAGCCCAGAAAACACACTGAAACCGGTTGTAGCAAATTTGTTTCAACAGCAAAGCCGATTGTATACTTAATTTCTTGTACTTTCCATCTGCATCTTGTACCTTTTCCTTTTGGACATTGTTTCCATTTTACAGCTACATTTTGAACCCAACTTTTTAGTGATTAATTCAGAAAATTTCAACAAAAGAAATAGAACAATTGCACAAATTAACACAATGGTTGTAGGAGTTAGTATAACCCTCAGCAAGCCCTCACCCAAACTTTCTAACCACTTACCAACTTTTCTAAAGCTCTTTTCAGTCTCACCAAACCAGGTACCAATAGATTCCCGCAAGCCATACTCTTCAAAAGCTTTGACTTCACAAGAAACATTAATTATATTAATTACATATGTTGTTAATAAGCTTACTGTTATCCAGGATGAAAGTGCAGCACTCTCCCACCTTCAAACACCCTACATACCCCGCCCACCATCGCTAGAAGCTTGTCTAACGCAAGGGGTTCTCCATAATCTTAGCACACATAGCAATTAATTTGTTAATCATCTGGGTTAATGCAATGGCAGTGTTACAAGCAAGGAAATCTGCAAGCATAGATAATCTTCTAGTTTTCATGTCGTTCTTAGTTACTCCAGTAGATGGAATAATAGCTCCTAATGTATTCAACACAATTTGTCCAAATTGTTAAATATTTATATTATTTACAGTTGCAACTGCTTTCTAACAGCCAGAAAGAGCTGTAGCTAAGGGATCTAATGTAGCCAAGAAGTTAGCAATAGGCTGCGTTACTCCACCATGCTTCTGAACTAACATAAACAACTCACACCCGTCCTTTTCGTGGCAAAATTGGAAAAACTCCTTCTTATACATTCTGAGAGCAGGTGCACCACAAAGATTTCCTCTGAGTTCCCAGAAGGCCTTCATGCATTCACCATCAAATGGTACCGGATCCTTGATGTCACTGCGAGTAAGCCTCACTGAAAGCTTCGCAATCGGGGAAAACTTTGGAAACCACTGACAGCAGTAGCCAACTATTCCCAAAACAATCCTCAGTTCCCTCTGGGTAGTTGGAGGATTCATCTTGAGGGTTGCAGAAAGGCAGTCTTTGAATACTTTCCTTGCCTCTTTCTCAATGTCGTGTACAAGATAAATCACTACTCTTTTACAATAATGCATTTTTGTAGAAGAGAGCTTGTAACCATTGTCTGCATGGTGGTTCAGGAGTGCAATTGAATTTAATTTACGATCTTCTTTTGTCTTTGATGCCACCAAAAGGTCATCAATATACTGCACTAGCACCGAGTTACAGAGTAGCTGCAATCCTTCCAAATCTTTCTTTAGGATCTAATTAAATATTGAGGGACTTTCTATATAACCGTGTGGAAATCTACACCAAACGAACACTTTAGTTTGGAACTGAAATGCTATAGGAAATTGGCTATTCTCATTTAGAGGAATGTAAAAGAACACCTTTTTTGTAATTCTTTTTTTTTGCATTTAGCAATAAAGAACAGTACAACTAAAGGAATCGCAGTCACATATGCACAAGTAATGTTTGAGCAGTTCAGATGCATTTTGCATAACATTCAAAACAAGCATTGGCATAGCCAATAGGTCTCGCCTTTGGGGCCTTATAAGTGTTTAGCCAGAGATATTGACTTTGCCAATGTCGTCAAGCTGTGCTGTAGAGAAGTGTGGCTGCTGTGCGGCATGCTGAAAAGTTATAATAAAAAAGTGTCAGAAGCATTTTTGTTACTTTATATATGACCAAGAAGGCATTATGTAAAACTGAACGACCATATTAAAAAAGTATTTACAATAAAAAATTTCCTCAGTTTTCTTTTGTTCTTGCAATGCTGGCAACTTGTTTCTGCCTATTGCAATGGTTGTTTGTTAAAGCTTTTTTTTTGAGGGGGCATAAACAATCGGAGGGTGAAGGTTGGGAAATAGTACCTGTATTATAACACTAGCAGCGGCCAGACGCTAGGGGAGAATCAACAGATGCCAGATTCCGAGAGCAGGCTGAGGTGGTGCTGAGTGATGCTGAGGTGGTAGTGGTGGTGGTGGTGACTGTTGCGGAGATGATGCTGAGGTGATGCTGAATGATACTCAGGTGTTGCTGAGTGATGCTGTGGTGGTGCTGAGTGATATTGTCTTTGCGCTGAGTGATGCTGTTGCGGCGCTGAGTGATGCTGTTGCGGCGCAGAGTGATGCTGTTGCGGCGCTGAGTGATGCTGTTGCGGCGCTGAGTGATGCTGTTGCGGCGCTGAGTGATGCTGTTGCGGCGCTGAGTGATGCTGTGGCGGCGCTGAGTGATGCTGTAGCGGCACTGAGGGATGCTGTAGCGGCACTGAGGGATGCTGTGGCGGTGGTGAGCGATGCTGTGGCGATGCTGTGGCGATGCTGTGGCGGCGCTGAGCGATGCTGTGGTGGCGTGGAGCGATGCTGTGGTGGCACTGAGCGATGCTGTGGTGGCGCTGAGCGATGCTGTGGTGGCGCTGAGCGATGCTGTGGTGGCGCTGAGCGATGCTGTGGTGGCGCTGAGCGATGCTGTGGTGGCGCTGAGCGATGCTGTGGTGGTGCCGAGTCATCCTGTGGTGGTGCCGAGTCATCCTGTGGTGGTGCCGAGTCATCCTGTGGTGGTGCCGAGTCATCCTGTGGTGGTGCCGAGTGATGCAGTGGTGGCCCTGAGTGATGATGTGGTGTTGCTGAGTGATGCTGTGGTTGCGCTGAGTGATGCTGTGGTTGCACTGAGTGATGCTGTGGTTGCACTGAGTGATGCTGTGGTTGCACTGAGTGATGCTGTGATGGCGTTGAGTGATGCTGTGATGGCGTTGAGAGATGTTGTGTTGGTGCTGAGTGATGCTGTGCTGGCTCTGATTGATGCTGTGCTGGCTGTGATTGATGCTGTGGTTGCGCTGAGTGATGCTGTGGTGTTGCCGAGTGAGAGATAGAGTGAAGATATAATGCTCAATTAGAGAGGGTGGTGAGAGAGAAAGAGAGAGAAAGGGTGTACATAGAATAAAGAGTGGAGCGGGATAGAGAGAGAGAAAGAAGGGGAGAGAGAGTGAATGAAGGAGTTTGAAAGAGAAACAGATAAAGGGGTGAGAGAATGAAAGGCTAAAAAAGATAGAGAGGGGAGAGTTAATTAAGTAGAGAGAATTAGAGAGGGGAGAGAGAGAGAAGGAGAGAGACAAAAAGAGTGGGGGGTGTGGAGTTTAATTAGAGTGAAGAAGTGACGCGGAAAAAGTAACCTTAAATATAGCTTTGTGCTTTGCGCGAATAAATATAAATAAAAAAAACAGTGAGAGACCAAAATACTGGTAATTAGGCTGTGACTCCCAATATAAAACAAATAGCGATATAAGGTGAAATCAACCCACCGAAGCAATATTTCTAACTAGACAAAAAAAAGCTTGCATTTCAATGCTATTCGCTGTTGTTTTTCATGTGACTGTAGTCCAGGGCCCTCAGTTGGTAATGTGAGCTGCTGCTGTGATTGAAACATCAGAGTCCAGAGAGTTAATGAGCCATGACGAGGAAATGAGGAAGAGATAGGAAACCCAGATGGCAGCTGCGCGTGCACGCCATCGTGAACTCAAGCTGGTCGGCAGCCGAAAGCCAGTGTTTGCACTTCCAAAACCCGCTTACTAAAACTCTCGGCCAGACCAGCGCAAGCGCTGGTGCAGGCCGAGACCTAAAAAGGAAAAAACATAGGCCAGGGGGAGATCTAGGGTCATGTACACACAGCAGTTAACAGCTTACTATCCCCCACAGGATGTGACCAACAAGCCGGTCACGGGTCTGCTATGTCCCTGCGTACATCCACTTATCTTAGCAAGAGTGCCATACTATTTCACTCTTGGGAAGCAATGGCAGATGGCGGTGCCATCCTGGTCAGTGTGTGCCCCTTGTTCAGACTCGTCTTCCACCGATAAAGAGGAATCTTTTTGGTGAAGAAAGTATAAGACGAGCTCCCATATGTCTTTGGGATGGGAACGTATTGGCATTACATCCCAGTAATTAGATAGTTGCTCCCGACAATATGTGACATCGTTCAGCCAAGCCCTGCATGTGGGAGCAGGTTTCCGCCCCAGTGTATGGCCACCCCTCGTTTGGCTAATAGTAACAGCATGGCAGTGAGTCGGCGGTGAGAAACAGGCGTGTCCCAGACGAACCCTAGGAGCCCCACCAGGGGGGTGCAGGGTAGTAGGTGCCCAGTGATGGTGTGTATGGTCATGTACACTTCCTCCCAGAAGGACGCCACTCTCGGACATTGCCAGGCCAGATGGATATGGGAAGCCTGAGGGGAACCTCAACAGAGGAACAGGGGGTCAAGGGCAAGCCCCATTTCGAAGAGCTGGAGCAGGGTGCGGTATAAACAGTGAAGACATTTGAAGTGTTTTGGATGCAGTTTGTCATTTGGAGAGAGAAATGCCAGCTGACCGCAACTGAACATCCATTGCTTCTCCGTTAGAGGGGGGTCAATATCCTCATTCCACGCCCTGGTTGCAGTTAGTGTGGTGATTGGGGAGGCTGTTTGCATACGTTATACAGGCGAGTAATTAGTTTGCGCGAGGATTGGTAAGCATGGACAAGTTCCAGTGTTGGGAGAGGTGGTCGGGGGGCAGGGAAGGTGTCATGAATTGTGTGGCAAGTTGAGTTGGTAATAAAGAAGAAGGGTAGGAGTAGGGGAGGACGTGGCCTTGAACGGAGGCATGAAATGATCCTCCGGGTATACGTCTGAGAAGGTCTTGAGCTGTCGCCCAAACACCCGCATCTCAGCACCTCTGTCTTGCAGAGGCGGAATCTGGGGGTTATTAGCAAGGGGGATGGACAGGGTGTAAAGGCACCCCAGATCAGCTCACTTGCGCAATCCCTCCCATGCCCAGGGTAAACCTGCTGCTGTGTCAGTTTCCTCCCTCGTTGTTTTATAAGGTGCATAGAGCACCATTGTCAAAGGCCATGGGGTTGCACGATCTAATTCTATGGCTATGTTGGGCTGGAATGGAGTGGGGTGAAGCCAATGGTGGAGAAATTGAGCTCAAGCGCACAGAACATACAGCTTCATGTCAGGCGCTTTCAGGCTGCCCTGCGCAAGCTTCAAAGTAAGGAGGTCCCAAGGTACATGCAGTTGTTTATTTGCCCCTATCAATGTCGTCAGGTTGGATTTGAGACTGTTGAAGAACTGGGCTGTCAGTGGAAGGGGAATGTTGAGAAACAGGGATAGGTATAGGAATTTGGAGAGGACTATCATCTTTGCTATTGCAATGCGTCCCGCTAGAAACAGTGGCAGTTTAGACGAAGTGGGAATTCTATCTTCCAACCAGTCGACTGCTCGTCCGTAGTTAGCTCGCCTTAGTTCTTCGGTGTCTCGGCTTAGCCAGATGTCCAAGAACCGAACCGGTTCCGCGTATTCCATGGCAGCGTCCCGTCCGTGAGGGGAAATAAAATGGATTTGGACCAATTTATTTGTAGTCCTGAGTAACCGCCAAATCATACCACCTCATGCGTCAAGGGAGCCAAATTCTCCATGTGTCTTTGGCATATAAGGTAATATCATCTGAGTACATCAAAACCACCAGTCCCCTGGTGGGAAAGCCAATGCCCCTGTTCGCATTGCATTGTCGGAGCCGTGCAGCCCCCCCGTTCCATCGCTATCTCAAAAAGGAGCAACAACAGCGGTTGTGCGATGTGGAGCATCCTGGGATGCACCCCGATTGATCGGGCCGAACTATGGTTGCCAAAAGGGGCAGCAAGCGATTGGCGAGAATATTGACCTATATTTTATTGTCAACATTGATTAAGGTTAGGGGCTTATAGGAGTCGCATTGGTTTGCCGGTTTGTCCGGCGTAAGGAGCGTTATTATTACTATCCCAGCGAAGGCGGCAAGGGTCCCTACTTTTAGTGAGTCCTGAAACATGGCCAGAAGGTGTGGGGCCAGCAGGGAGGCAAACTCCTTGTAAAAGGCAGTGGTCAGACCATCAAGCCCAGGCGCCTTGTCTCTGTGTAGGCTCATTATAACCTGTTCTATTGCCTCCATAGTAATGGGCGAATATAAGTAGGCACAGTGAACACGATCAAGCCATAGCAATTGTATAGGGTCAAAGTATGTGGTTAGCTCATCTGGCCTCAGAACAGGGGCAGCTGTGTCTAAGTAGGCTATTACCTGTAGCATGTGTGAAGGGGAGGAGGCAGGATTAGAGTCCCCATCGAGTAGTTCTACCACCTACTTGGAAGCTCGCGGTCTGCGCAGCATGCCCACAAGTGTCTTGCCTGGGTGGTCCCCCCTCCCCTAAATGCCAAGTCTGCGCATCCCTGTGTAAGTAATGGGATTCCAGAACAGCTTCTTCATGGAACTCAGATAGCGCTTCCCAAATGTGGGCCAGTATAGTGGCGTCTTTGGAACGAAAATATTCTGACTCCCATGCCCGAATGCATTCCTCGAGTCGAGAGAGACGGCCTCGAATGGCCTTCAGAACTCCCGATTGTTTAGAAATACATGCCTCCCGAATGATCACCTTGAGGGCATCCCATAACGTGGAAGGTGACTCAATGGAGCCCACATTATTGGTGAAGAAGTCCACTATGTCTCTGCAAATCTCCTCTCAGAATGCCGCATCATGCAGCGCATCTGCGGTACACGCCAGGCGAACGCACGTGGCACCACCTGGGGGACCTGTAATTCCAAAAGGACTGGGGTTTGATCAGATTGGGTGTGAGGGAGATGGGACCGCCACAGCGCGTTCCAGCATGGCATGGACCATAAAGTTCATGCCGTGCAAGAACTGGGGGTGCAGAAAGACAGGGGGGCACACCATGTGTCCCCCTGCATGCACCCCCATGTACGGAGGCACCAGGGGACCCTTAGTTTTCTCACCACCACCCTTTTCATGGCGGGCTCACCACCATGAAAAGGAGGGCAGTGAGGGAACTCATAATATGCTTGACGGTGTAGCAGCTGCACCGCCAGTATATTATGGCCTTAGGCTACTGCAAGACCGCCAGAGATCACATATCCCTGGCGAGAGCAGCGGTCCTATGGCGGTCCAACTGCCAAAGTCATAATACAGTGGTCGGACCGCAGTGCGGCAGTTGTTGCAGTGCCACCAGGGGTTTGGCGGTCCTTCGGACAACGAAAACTCATAATCAGGCCCTCAGTCACAAATTTACAGCAAAATCAGTAAGAAATCAGGCAGCATCCCTAGTAAAGATCAAAAAGATATGGCATACTCCCAAATTCAAGGGTTTATGTAGCCATTTTTCCATAACAAAGCACTAAAATTAGAGTCATCATGGTGTGAGCATAGATTAAATTTTCAGCAAATCAGTTTACAGCATTATGAATTGTCATATAACCCTATCTTTTTAGGACTAACCCTCTGCATAAATATTGATTTAGCCCCTCTGACCTAATGTCATCCGGAGTTGTCAGAATAAACTGGTTATTTAAACTTTAAGTGAACCATTGTGAATGAATTCGGGGCGTGGCTTCGCCGAGCTGCAGAATGGCTGCCTTTTGAAGGGGCTTTGCAGGCCGGGCGCATTAATCCTGCTATATCGTCATCCTTTTAAGGGAATCCGCTGCTGAACCACGGCGGCAGCAACCGCTACATATTGCCTGACACGCTGTGCAAGTTTCGATACATCGGGAGTGAGACGACGAACTGTTTGGTGGCCCGATGCGCTGAGGCCTGGCGCGCGCTACAAGCATGGCCGCTGTGCGAGTCGATGCGGCTGCGGTGGCTGAAATCACCTGTGTTTCCCACCAGATACACCATTGAATGCCGTGGCCCTGAATTGCCGATCGTGTGCACCGGGCTGCCAACGACTGCTGCTCCCCCTGACCCCGCGTGACATCTGAGAGGCGGCCTGTGGTGTGCTCGATCCCTTGCGGCCACCTGGACCCTGTGGCGGCTGCTGGGACCAGGCTGGGCTCCAGCGCTCCGGGGGCAGCTCCATCCCACCCGCAGATGCCGGGAGTGGTGGCAGATTCATCGAGGACGGCGCGAGGGAACGGATGGGTAGAGGCCTGACGCACGCCTGTATCAGAACCGCAGTGGCTGGGCCCGCCTGCATTTCCCCTCTGATGTACCATTGATTGCTGGGGCCCTCTGCGGCTATCGTGAAAGCCGAGCTGACGGCGATTGCTGCCTCCCCGGACCCGCGTGTAAGCAAAGAAGCGGCCTGTGGTGCACTCGACTCTGCGCAACCATCTGGGCTCTGAGGCTGATACCGGGGGCTGGGTGAGGTTCCGGCGCCCCGAAGGCAGCTCCCCCCCCCCCCCGGTACTGGAGGCAGAAGAGAAGCCATCGAGGACTGCACGGGGCATTGTCACACGCCCGCATTCGTGAAGCCCAGCGAAGCGCAGTGAGTACAAGCGCGGGCCGGGTGGGCGCGCGGCCGTCCCTGCCGGCGGGGCACATACCCTGCCCGGTGCTCTACAGGCCGGAGGGGTTGTGCTTAGGCTTGTGGGGCGTGTGCCGGTGTCTGTGGCCTGCGAGGTCGCGCGGGCTGTGTGCAGCGCGGCGATCCCCACGGGAGAGGTGATGCGGTGACGGGCTCCTCTCCTCCCCTCACCTGATGGTGCTCCAGTGCGTGAGGCCGGTGGGCTGAGATCTGTGACTGCTCTGGTTTCTCCTATGTGGGTGATTAGCCTGCGTGGGTGCACCCCTCTACCTATAAGAGCTGCACCATCAATAGAATTGGGCCCCGTGGTCTGTGCGAAGTCCAGTTAGGGGAACACCAACCATATGCTTATTGGTCTGATGTATTAGGAAAGACCCTGTGCCGCGGACAGGAGCGCCCAGTGTACAACCGTGTGGGTCTAAGGCAGTGGTCTTCAAACTTTTTGATGCCGAGACCCCCGGTCAAAATGTTTTAGGCGTAAGGACCCCCTTGTGACAAACATTTCTAGAACATAGTACTTCTTATCATTGACAACCATAAATGTTCTCCAGTGAACCAGTCAATCTGTGGTTGCACCTCATTAGTACCAGTTTAACACCCAAAGATAGCAATAGCAACAAAAAGGTGACCAGTGCAGCTTTACAAAGGGCCTTCTACTGAGCGGCAACACCTGTTGCTGCTTTTTAGTAACATTTGAAGCTTTTGAGTAAAAACAGTTTTTGGGTTAAAATCAGCAGATTATGCAGCAGATGATGGATTATGTGGCAAATGCAGCAAATATATAATTATGCTAAAATTGCTGCGGCCGCACAATCACATAATCCCAGTGGCCCTTGGAATAATAGCTGTAATGCATGGGCTGCAACCTAATTGCACAGCATCTGAGGAAAACCATACTATATTTCATGGGATGCTGACGGCTTGGCATTTACAGCTGCATGTAACTGGAGGTAGCTCAACATCATTCATCATAATTAAAACATACCATTTACAATCATTAATGATGAACTGTAAGGTCCAAGTAGTATGCTTTAATTCCAGGGTAGGAAGTGGTCCCTTAATCTTCCTTCATACTGCTTTTCTAAAAAGGTTTTTATTTTTAACATTTAACTCCTGGTTATATTAGTTAGCTGCTGTTGTTGGCTTCAGTCATGTTTTGGGGGGCTGGAGGGCCTTGAGAGTCTGAACATGGGGACTGGGTCAAAGGTGTGGCTAAAAACAAAATATTCTGTACGCTTTTTGGTCTTTCACCGTCAGGTTGCTACATATAAAATAACGGGCAGCTTCAATGAATAATAAATAAATAAAATGTGTTACTCAGTGGGAAATGCACAATAGTATATTATGAAACCTCTATTAGTTAATGCACTGCAAAGATCTGTGTGGAACCAGAGAGCCACAGAATTAAATCGTGATTGGTGCAGTGGAGAATAGTGACTTGTGTATTTTTAGTGCTTTGACCTTTCTGTGTTTACCAGACTAACTAACCCTCATTGTTTAAGTCACCAGATGTAATTTCTTTCATTAAAGGTTTGACACATGTTTCCTCCAAAACCATTTGCAATGCCCGAGTGGGATCTTAACCCGGTCTTGACAGTCCTTATGTGCACACCCTTTTAGCGAACGCACAGCTGCTCCACAAGGCTCTTGATGCAGACAAAAGTTTTCCTTAATGTTATCATGTCGGCACGCAGTGTGAGCGAGCTGAAGGCGCTGCTTATGTAACTGCCTTACACTACCTTCTTTCTGACATTAGTGTTGAGGACCCGGGCTGCTTTCCTCCCTAAAGTTGTGACATACTTCCATGTTGGCCAATCAGTCACCTACCCTGAATCATTCACTCTGTATCATCCCTCAAAAACAGAAGGAGAGGCTCTATTGCTTTAATCCAAAGACGAAGCTGAGCTTTTAAATTGACCAGAAAGTAGTATATCACCTCTTAGTTGGCTTCTCAAGTGTGAAGAAGTACAGGACAATGCAAAACAAGACCCTGTCAAGGTGCATAATCCTCTAAATGAAATCTGCTACACACTGGCCCAAGAAACAACTCTCTGTGGGCCTGAGAGCCCATTCCATCAGATCAGAGGCTGCTACGATGACATTGGCCCTAGGGGTGCCTCTTCTTGATATCTGCCAGGCTGCAAGGTGGGCTTTGCTGCATGCGTTTATGGTGCACCACTGCCTTGACAGCCAGATCCGACAAGAAGTTCACTTTGCTTGCTTTGTCTTGCTAGAGTTTTTGAACTGAGTCCACTCCCCAGACCCTCCTTCTTTTAGGAGTTACTACCTTGGTATCTATTCTAAAAGTGAGGAATCTGAGGTTAGAATTGGCTATCAGAAGAACAAGTTACTTACCTTTGGTTATGCTCTCTCTGGTGGATACTGTAACTACAAATTTCTCACTGCCCTCCCACCTCCCTTTTCTGTAGAGTTTCCTCTTTAACATCTAAGATGCTCTCAAGTTGGGGATCAGTACATTGTCACCAATAATTGTTCTACACTCCAAATCCGAGGTTGCTGAAAGGGACAGGGACAGGAAACTGACGCCAGTTTGCAGTGCTGGAGTTAATATTCGACTCCACTCTGTCACTTTCAGGCGGTCATGTTTTTAACACACATATGCTCATTCATATCTTGATGTTAAATCACTTTTAAGGGCCTGTGTTGTCATCTCTTCCACTACCTATCACCACCTCTTCTTCTGCTCCTAGCACTGCACCCAAACCAGGACTGTCCTGAACTGATGGTAGAAACTGGTAAATACACCATCTACTGTTTTGGGTTAGGGCCAGGCATATCTCTTTCTCTCTCTCTCCATAAGTCACAGGATCAGTGTATGTCAATTGTCACACATCTCTATATCTACCCAGGTTCCCATTTTGCTTAATTATCCACTGTGACATTCTTTGTCACTTTCCTTAAAACCATGACATGACTGTAAGCACAATATTTTTCTTATTGCCAAGTTATTAACATTCATGAGAGGACCAGTGTGCGTGTTTTATTGGGTATCCAACATGTCACCCTACCTTAAGAATGTATGTGTTTGGATGTCTTATGCCTGTGTATATATGCAAATCTTGTCAGCTGTTGTGAGACACCAACACCTAATGTTCACATTGTGACTTACACCACAGGTGATATCAGGGGACATCCTGTCAGCTGCAATTTACTTCTCTATCACCCATCTATCAGATAAGTCTATGAACATCTTACATCTACTATTATATATCCTCATTTTTACTTTCTTTGCATCTTTTGTGTGTATGTTGCTTCAAACCTCTGCTGTTTTGTTTGTGATTTATTTGTTACGAAGTGGTGGTGTTTATCAATCATGTATGTCTCAGTGTATTGACATTGTTGTCAAATACCACTGTAATCCTTTGGTTCGTAACTTTTTAACTCCTTTTTTTTATCTTAATCTTCTCTCAAGCTGCTGGATTGGAGTATACCTTACCACCACGTTTTCTCAGGCACTGGTTTAGCAGCTGACATCAAAAGGTCCATCCACAAAGGAAGCATCCATGGCTTTTTTTTGGTATAGTTTCATGTCAGTAAGTTAAATTATGACTTCTTTCGCAAATCTACTGTGAAGCACGTCTGACGTCATGAGCTCAAACTTTATTGGATGCATTTCAACTTTCTTCCTCTCTGTCCTGCAGGTACTGGGCATGACAATTATGCTGCATCAACCACAAGTGGAGGACAGCAGGTAATCTCAGCAGAAAATCTGGTACCCCTTCAAGCAGCTATTTCGCCAGCTGCCATTGTAGAAGAAGAGAAGGAGGAGAAGGACATTGTTTGCCCCACACTAAAGCCAACAGCCAACCACTTCAAAGCCAGCACGCGGTCTTCTTGCGAGGCCTCTCCTGAGGGTTGCTAGTCCCCAGCCACCAGCTCCCCTCCATCCCCCTAATACGTCTGATATAGTAATCCTCTACATCACGGGTACTCATAGTACGGGCCGCCAGCGGCCCGGCAAGCCTTCCTTGGCGGCCCGCGGACCTTGCAGATATCGTACCTGCTTTTAAATTTTTTTTTTAAAGTGTGTCAGCAAACACCGCCGATTGCAGCAGTGCAGACTCCGAGAGACTGCTCTATGGGGGCCGGGCGATTCCAGCGATAGTCAGAGTGGAGATGCAAGGGCGCTAAGAAGAGGTGAAATACAACAAAGCCTCATTAACAAGTAAATGGTCTTTTAAAGACCTGTGAAGTACTCGGGTGCGGCTGTGTGGGAAGCTGTCTCAGCCCGGCTGACACACACGAGGGAGGGGAGGGGGGGCGGGGCGAAGTCCTTTGAACTCAATGGGCGTTGCGCGCCTGTATGTGGCACATATATTTCTTTCAGGGCTTTGGCCTGGCACGCAGGTTTATGGTGGTCACATACATAAGCTTGCTTGCCCCTGGCTGTGGCAGGGCTGTCCTTCACAACCTACTCTTAATAACAGTGTCCAAAGCTTCACTTTACACCCAGCGCATGGCTGGAGCCGGGCCTTGGGAAGCATCTGACCAGGAGCCCCTTTGACTCTGTGACTCAGGGGCCACCCCTGCGATTGCGGGGAGCAGTCCTCCCACTTCGCTTCTTTCTCTGCTCTCTTGTAATCCGGGAATTGTTGCACAATTACAGTGACCAGGACTCAAAGACAAACCCTGTGACTGATTGAACCGAGCGTGAACTCGGAGATCACTCTGAGCAGCTCGTCTCCCCCTAGTAGCATTTGTTTTATCGACACTGAAGGGATGAAAGTCTGAGTAGGCCCAGCCTTACTTGGAATCTCTGCCCTCCGGATTACACATGATCTCTGCCGCGGCGGTCCAGCCAGCTCTCGTGCACCCTCTACATTAGGGTGTCATTAATAACGTGCTGCAGATTTTGGGAAGGTGGTTCGATGTGTGCAGCAAAGAGCTCTTGCTTTTCGAGATATTTCTAATAGAATTATTACACCTCGCCTAGACAGAGGGAGAGAGAGAGGGAGAAGGAGGGAGAGGGAGAAGGAGGGAGAGGGAGAAGGAGGGAGAGGGAGAAGGAGGGAGAGGGAGAAGGAGGGTGACAGAGGGAGGGTGACGGAGGGAGGGTGACGGAGGGAGGGTGACGGAGGGAGGGTGACGGAGAGAGGGTGACGGAGAGAGGGTGACGGAGAGAGGGTGACGGAGAGAGGGTGACGGAGAGAGGGTGACGGAGAGAGGGTGACGGAGAGAGGGTGACGGAGAGAGGGAGACGGAGAGAGGGAGACGGAGGGAGGGGGAGGGAGGGAGTCAGGGGGAGGGAGACAGACAGAGGGAGACAGACAGAGGGAGACAGACAGAGGGAGACAGACAGAGGGAGACAGACAGAGGGAGACAGACCGAGGGAGACAGACCGAGGGAGACAGACCGAGGGAGACAGACCGAGGGAGACAGACCGAGGGAGACAGACAGAGGGAGACAGACAGAGGGAGACAGACAGAGGGAGACAGACAGAGGGAGACAGACAGAGGGAGAGACAGACAGAGGGAGAGACAGACAGAGGGAGAGACAGACCGAGGGAGAGAGGGAGACAGGGAGGGAGAGGGAGACAGGGAGGGAGACAAAGGGAGGGAGACAAAGGGAGGGAGACAAAGGGAGGGAGACAAAGGGAGGGAGACAGAGAGGGAGACAAAGGGAGGGAGACAGAGAGGGAGACAGAGAGGGAGACAGAGAGGGAGACAGAGAGGGAGACAAAGGGAGGGAGACAAAGGGAGGGAGACAAAGGGAGGGAGACAAAGGGAGGGCGACAAAGGGAGGGAGACAGAGGGCGACAGACAGAGGGAGACAGAGGGCGACAGACAGAGGGAGGAGGGCGACAGACAGAGGGAGGAGGGCGACAGACAGAGGGAGGAGGGCGACAGACAGAGGGAGGAGGGTGACAGACAGAGGGAGGAGGGCGACGGACAGAGGGCGACGGACAGAGGGCGACGGACAGAGGGCGACGGACAGAGGGCGACGGACAGAGGGCGACGGACAGAGGGCGGCGGACAGAGGGCGGCGGACAGAGGGCGGCGGACAGAGGGCGGCGGACAGAGGGCGGCGGACAGAGGGCGGCGGACAGAGGGCGGCGGACAGAGGGCGGCGGACAGAGGGCGGCAGACAGAGGGCGGCAGACAGAGGGCGGCAGACAGAGGGCGGCAGACAGAGGGAGGCAGACAGAGGGAGGCAGACAGAGGGAGGCAGACAGAGGGAGGCAGACAGAGGGAGGCGGGCGACAGACCGAGGGAGAGAGACAGAGGGAGGGAGGGAGACAGAGGGATGGAGGGAGACAGAGGGAGGGAGGGAGACAGAGGGAGGGAGGGAGACAGAGGGCAGAGGGAGGGAGGGAGACAGAGGGAGGGCGACAAAGGGAGGGCGACAAAGGGAGGGCGACAAAGGGAGGGCGACAAAGGGAGGGCGACAAAGGGAGGGAGACAGAGGGAGGGAGGGAGACAGAGGGAGGGAGGGAGACAGAGGGAGGGAGGGAGACAGGGAGGGAGACAGGGAGAGAGAGGGAGGGAGACAGGGAGAGAGAGGGAGGGAGACGGAGGGACAGAGAGAGGGAGGGAGACGGAGACAGAGGGAGGGAGACAGAGGGAGGGAGACAGGGAGAGAGACAGGGAGGGAGGGAGTCAGAGGGAGGGAGGGAGACAGAGGGAGGGAGGGAGACAGAGGGAGGGAGGGAGACAGAGGGAGGGAGGGAGACAGAGGGAGGGAGGGAGACAGAGGGAGGGAGGGAGTCAGAGGGAGGGAGGGAGACAGAGGGAGGGAGGGAGGGAGACAGAGGGCAGAGGGAGGGAGGGAGACAGAGGGAGGGAGGGAGACAGAGGGAGGGCGACAAAGGGAGGGCGACAAAGGGAGGGCGACAAAGGGAGGGCGACAAAGGGAGGGAGACAGAGGGAGGGAGACAGAGGGAGGGAGGGAGACAGAGGGAGGGAGGGAGACAGAGGGAGAGAGGGAGACAGAGGGAGGGAGACAGAGGGAGGGAGACAGGGAGAGAGAGGGAGGGAGACGGAGGGACAGAGAGAGAGAGAGAGGGAGGGAGAGAGAGGGGAGAGAGAGAGAGAGGGAGACGGAGAGAGAGGGAGGGAGACAGAGTGAGTGAGACAGAGGGAGACAGGGAGGGAGGGAGAGAGAGAGAGAGACAGAGAGGGAGGGAGGGAGACAGAGAGAGGGAGGGAGAGATAGAGAGAGGGAGGGAAACAGAAAGAGAGATAGAGAGACAGAGAGATGTGTGTATGCCGGGTCTGGTGGCTCAGTGGACGAAGGCGTCCGCTGCAGGGGCCTGTGTTCAACCTCATGGTCACAGTTTGTTTTTTGCTCTAGCCCCGCCCCCTCTCTCACTGACCCCGCCCCCACCGGTGCGGCCCTCGGCCACAAACCACACTGTAAATTTGGCCCCTAAGAGAAAGTTTGTGAGTACCCATGCTCTACATGATGGACAACCGGCTGGTCAGGTGAGACAGACTTGCATAAAAGGGGTTTTGACAAGTCCAAACCTTGCCCACTGGCAAGATCAGGTTTCCAACAGCACTCCACTGTGTGGTAGGATGTTTGTGGTCAACTCTGTGTGAGATGGCAGACCACCTTAAGGACTCCCTTAAATGGGTGAAAAGCATACGCATGCCTTCGATAACACTATGAAATGTTACCAAGATGTGGCAAAGCTGCACCATGGAAATCCTAGGCTTTTTTGAGGGAAGAGAATGTAAGGCAACATGTCTTGACCAAGAAGATGAAAGAGGCAATAACAAACCTGTTCCAGTGTCAAACTGTTGGGCCAAGGCACCCAGAAATCTTGAAGTCAATGCACTTGCAGCAGGCACAAGCCCACCACTTAATCCATAGCTAGAAGCACAACCAGTAATGGTGAAACTTCCCCATTACCCAACTCACTTCACTACTCTCTTAGCACATCAGTTACTGTAACACACATTGAAACGTACACTTGTGTGCGCCATTCGCAAATGCAAATTTGTAAAAATCTAACCAGCGAGTATCTTTTGAATGTAAAACATTGCAATACTTAACCTAAACTATGTAAGTATTTATGGATTTGTTTCCATGTTAAATTTTTATTCTGTGATCATATAACATCTATATGCCTATACACTTCACAGTCATGTCAGACAGTTGCATAATAGTACAGCCACAGCCATCTATATCAGAAATATCCACAATACATCAAAGACTTTTCATCTAGATTGTGTATGCTACTAACCCAAAATATATTGTTTACATTTTTTATATGAAAATAGCATGGTCCTTGACATTGGGCAAATTTAAAAAAAAGCCTATTTCTATTGGGTATAAAAATAGAACAATATAATAAGGAAAGTCTAGCAGAACAAGTCCAAAAACATAGTTAAAAAGTCCTTACGGTGCACTTTACCTGATGCCTGAAACAGCCCTGTTGGTTGCGATTCCTCTGTGGACAGAGAGGGTTTTCAAGATCTCCACTGCCTTCCAGTTAGAAAGCGGATTACCTTTAAACTACTTTGCATGGTCTTCTTGGCACTTCATCAGAGAGCATCAAAGCACCTTAATTCTCTCTTCAAATGGTATCCGGCAGAAAGGTGATTATTCCCAGCTAACGCAAAGTTAGATGCGGAAGTCGTGCCCTTTCGGTCACAGCACCAAAATTGTGAAATATGCTGCCTATCCATATTGCATAGACAGATTCTTTTTCTTTGTTTAGGAAAAATCTGAAAACATGGCTGCTTTCTTCATATTTCTTGACCTTGGGTTTGAGGCTTTGCAGGGACGGTCACGCTTTGGCTCAGCGCTTTGACACCTTTGGGGTTAGTGTGATTCACAAATATATTTTTCATTTCATTTCAAATGTTAAAATGAAAGTCAGCAATCCAGATCATCAGTAAAGTCACTCCCCCAACCCAAACGGGGCATCAGAACAAAGGGCCAAATGTACTAAGAATCAATTTGGCGAAAGTGATTGCAAATTGTGCAGTACCTTTTACTGAATCAATTCTGATTTTGAAAACCAACCTATGTACAAATAGGTTGAGTCACGAAATCCCCATTCATACTGGGTCGCAATCCAACCTACCTCATTAATATGCATGAGTTAGGTCACAAATTGCAACCCACTACGATTGGCTACAGTCACAGGGATGGTGGCCTGTTAGGCTCACCAGACCACCATGTCTGTGATTGCATTTCAATATAGCAATTTTTTTTTTTTAATGCAGCAACTGCCCAACCTCTTCCCCTTTGTGAATGGGTTACCTCTGCATTTCAGAAGTTGGTAAAATATTAATATTTTGTGACTGGATTTTGATCGCAGTGCATGAATACATTGCATTACGAATCGCTATTTGGAGCACCCTGAATATCGCCCCTTCTAAATATCAATTTGGTATATAGTTGCAAACCCAAATTGCAAATCGTTAAAGTGTTACAGAATCACAACTTGGGTTTCATACATACCAAAAGGCCCCTTTGTGTTTCAAAGGGTTCAGTTTTGTGAATTAGACCCTTTGTGGCCACAAAGTGTTTTTGTACATCTGGTCAAAAACTCCTGGTTGTTTGGGAGCAACAATTCCTAGCCATCCACAGGTTCGATTTGCACCAGCACAGCATTAATTTCATCATATAAAATTTACATTAGGCTGGCCTAAAAAGACAATACACCATTGTATAAGGGGAAGCAGTTAAAAAAGATGAACTGGAAGGTATGCATGTGGGTGGATTGTGAAGGCAGATGAGATGTGATGCCTCTGATAAAGGAGTTCAGGAGCAAACATTTATTCCTATGTTGGTCAGATAGTGAATCTGGGAGTACCATTAATTCCCAAATAATTTCTGCATATCTAAAGAAATCGCTACCTGGCCATCTGCCATAGGCCTCACGACCTCCTTGGCAGCAGCTTTACAAATTGAGGGAGTAAAGGTGACTGAGGCGAATGTGTCCCTTGACTGCTGCTGCTCCTGGCGGGCACTTGGAAGAGGAGGTAGATCAATGGGTGCAGCTGGAGACCCATTGGTATTGGGACTTCTAGAGTTAAGGAGGTGTGTGGGTACAGGCCCAGATGATGGTAGGGCCTGCCCTTGGGACATCAAAGATATGTCTTTTTCTTTGTCAGAAGGAGCTCCATTATATACCTCCTCCTGGCTTGTGGTGTCCAATTCTTCCAACACCCATAGTGTGTTCAACATCCTCTGCTCTGGCGTCTTTTGGTGGTTGAACAAATTTGCCTCCAGGCAGGTGCACTTTCCCTGATGGTACATGGTTCTCCTCCTTGCTGGTTGTCATGCCTGATTTGCAGTTCAGCATCTTGTCGTTTTTCACCCTGGGTTCTACTCTGGTGTTGGATGGTCAGCTCTGTCAGCTGAAAAAGGAATGAAGACAAAATAAACAAATGATGAATGCATATGTCCACTCCATTAAATTACTTCTCAGGAAAATTACATTAAGAAATAAAAAGACTGACTTTGTGAAAACCTTGACTGTCCTTTTCCCTGTTAATGTCTACAGAGAAGCTTGCATTTGTCACAGTGGTTATGCCTTACCCAATATTTTTTTATCTAGTCTGTGATGATTCCAAAAACTTTAAACTTGGCATTGTATGCAGGATATCTTTCTTTCAAATGAGACACTTATGGAAGCTTAGGTCATGACAAACAATGATACCCGGCAACAATCCCCCTAGCATGCTGCCTACCATAAAAATGATTTCATGGGCGTGGCCTGGCACTAGCCAAGATGGCGGTCTAGTGCGAGAGCTCCACCCGGGCTTCGAGAAAAGCCCGCAATATCCGCACTTTATCCGGTAGCTGGAGCACCTGAAAACCTGTTGAGGATTCTGGAGCATCGCCCCGGGGCAGTGAGCTTGTCGCGGTGCCCGAAAACGCTGCATCTACGAGAAACGGGGAAAGGCCTGCTCTCTCGATCGGCCCAGTGAATGGAGGCAGCCGGGGGCGGAGTCACGTAACGGCAGTGCCCAGGCTTAGATCGCGAGGCCCGGGCACATGAAAATTGAGGACCGCTGCGCTGAGCTCGACATCGGAGCTCCTACCAGATCCAGTGACTCTGCCCCAGAGAGACCGCGATCGCAGAGACTGCCTCCGGAGAGATCCCATAATCCCGGGGACACCGCGTTGACCGCCGGGAGCAAGCGGGGACATGCTGGGAGGTGAGACGTGCCTGCGCGGCACCCCGGGGCCGAGGCCGAAATCGGGGCGGCCAACGGGGGCAGCGAACAACATTAACCAGAGGGGGCGTGGACATAGAACCCTGAGCACCATCCCTGGGGGAGCTGGCCCATTACTCTAGCCCCTCAATGTGGGGGGCAGAGCCGGGCCACTAGCATTGTGGTGAGACGTTTGCTCCGACGTGAGCCCCCATCAATGACACCGAGTGGCAGGGGCAATACCTCTGGTTATAGATTTTGTGCAATCGGGGCGATGGTACGACGCTGCGCCCTGCAGGCCCAGCAGAGGGGAAAACTGGAGCGAGGAGTGGCCTGAGGCCCAGGAGCGATGAGAGGCAGGAAGGGCCCGGGGTCACAGATACAGCCGAGCCGACGTGGGAGTGGGGGGACCCCCACACTGTGGCGCCCCTGAGAGTTGGAAGACGGAAGGCCTGATCCACTGAGACTGTGTTGGGTGATATGCTGAGGCTGCTACAGGAGGGCCCTGTCATCCTCTGGCGAGGGTAACAAGCAGGAGCAAGAATTGAGATAACCGATATTGCAGACCCAGTGTTGTGAATCCGGTGGACTGGATTACGCGTAGTGTGCACGCTGGATGTGCCTACAGGTGGCATGGACTCTCCTTATACATGCAACATTTCTCCCTGTTTAGCAGAGGCAACGTGGCGCAGTTATTCGTTTTCTTTCTGTTATTATTTTTCTTTGTAATTCATTACTTGCATGATCAACTTCATGCCCATGTTGAAACTGTTGATATCCATACTTGCCAGCTTTTATGTACACTTTGGGTGCCAGATGAGGCATCCTCTTTGTCTTGGTTGTCAACAATAAAATCATGTTGTGAAAAAAAAGAATTGAGATAACCCCACGGGGCACAGGCCCATCAGAGAAGCCGAGTGATCAAGTTCTTCCAATAATTGAATACCAGTCTGTGAGACATTTCGGGGTGCCCCATCGGCGAGGTCGTAACACGACGAGACGTGCTGATTAATCGCAACGACCAACGGGGGGTCCCGCCATGACGAAGCCAAAGGGCGTCCCGCCCTCGGTGCAATCCAACAAAGTGGATAAATATGCGATCCCGAGACAATTGGCGACTGAAGATGGGGCGACCTGTGATAAGGGGGCGTCAACTGAACCCTCCCTTGGAGCCATTATGAAGGCCATCCAAACATTGGGTACGACCCTGGAGACGAAGATAGATAAGGTCACGATCGAAATGAATCTGATGAGAGCGGATATGCATAAGACCTCGGAGCATGTCACCATGGCGGAAACGAACATAGGGGAACTTCAATCTATAACGCGTAATCTGGAAGAGCGCGTACAGAAATTGACGCACCAACACAAGCAAATGGCCCTGAAGCTGGAAGACCAGGAAGGGAGGGCCCGTCGCAACAACATTAGAGTGATGGGGGTCCCGGAGGGGGCAGTGGGCCCGAGCATGGATCTTTTCATGGAAGACATTATCCTAAACCATCTCAAGCCGAAAAGACTATCCACCTTTTTCACGGTAGAAAGCGCGCACAGGGCACCGATCCCCAAGCCGAGGCCTGGAGCACCCCCCCCCCCCCCCCGAACAATCATCGTCCGGATCCTGAATTACAGGGACCGAGATGCCATTCTACAAGCGGCCAGGGAGCGGGGGGACTTTCCCTACGAGAACTCGGTCATTCGATTCTTCCCAGACTTCACCCTGAAGGTGCAACAGGAGAGACGTACATTTGACGGGGTGAAACGTGCTCTACGAGAGAGAGGAATAAAATACATGATGCGCTTTCCATCCAAACTCAGGGTAATCGATAACGACAAATCCTGGCACTCTACCACGCCAGCAGAAGCACAACAATGGTTGGAGGGGGGGCGCCCCGAGACACACAGGCGGCGAAGAGAGGTGGACTGGCGGGGCAGTAGGTACCGAAATCTAGAGTCCCCGACTTGACAAGCTGAGGACGAGAGGTCAGAGACACGATCTAGGAGCTCTAGGTCCGGGAGCCCCACAGTCGGAGAGGTGAATCCTGGAAAGTAGCGGACACTGGCTGATCCTACGAGACTGAGCATAAGGCCCCTGTAAGACCCCAGGTACAGATCGAAGCCTTCAGGGCGGGGGAAGAGGTCGGTTGTAACGGACAATCACGCATGGTGCGATACTGGACCCTTCCACCGAGATTAGATCCCTTCCTATTCAGGGACCAAGAATTTCGAGAGCGATTTGGGGAATGCACCGAACAGTATTTCACTGACAACGCAGGCTCAGTGCGATCTAACTGCACACTCTGGGAGGCTTATAAGGTGGTGGCCAGGGGCTTTGTACAGGCGACAAGTGGGGCTATACGCAAAGAAAAACATGCACAGTGCGAAGACCTCGAGCAAGAGATATTGACTCTTGAGCGGGCGCTGGGCGCGGACTCCAGGGCAAGCACCGGACCCAAGCACGCACTCAAACTCAAGCAAAAAGCACTTAGGGACTTAGAAGAAAACGCTGCCCGTGCACATGCGATCGCCACACAAAGGAAGGTATACGATTTGGTAGATAAGGCCAATAAATTGATCGCCTGGCTGGAAAGAAGGGATAAGAGTTGCAACTGGGTCACTGAAATCAGGATGGCTGAGGGCGTACAGGGAGGAACAGGTGTGGACTTGACGGAAATCTTCGCCGCGTATTACGAGAACATCTACCAGTCACAGACTAAGTGGGGGGAGGTAGATTGTTATGAATTGCTACAGGACATGACTTTACCGACCCTGGGGGAAGGAAGATAGGAAGTCATTAGACTCAGACCTCCATGTAGAGGAAGTAGAAAATGCTATACGGGATTTGCAATCCGGGAAAAGCGGCAGGCCCGAATGGACTACCCACAGAGTTGTTTAAATGTGTGGCAGGGACGCTCGCCCCTCACATGCTCAATATGTTCCTAGGGGCAAGAGACAAGGGCCGACTCCCGGAGGATGTGAGAATGGCGACCATAGTGGTTATCCTTAAGAGTGTCAAGCCCCACGATCTCTGTAGCTCCTACAGACCTATCTCCCTTCTGAACTTCTAAGCTAAAGTGTTAGCTAAGGTCATCGCGAATCGGTTGAGCCCGGTTATACAATCCCTAATTCATCCAGATCAATCTGGCTTTATGCCACATAGGAGCACTAGGCTTAATCTGCGACGCCTCTATGGAGTGATGTATATGACCCAAAAGCAACCTGACGTACTTGCAGCCCTCCTCTCACTCGATGCAAGGATGGCATTCGACAGTATTGAATGGTCATACCTATTCGCTGTCTTAGATAAGGTAGGCCTATGCCCGAATTTACAGAGGTGGTTACGTCTACTATACACCTCTCCGATGGCGCGAGTCAGTGTCAACTGATCTATTTCCAGAGCCTTTGCGCTCCATAGGGGCAGGCGGCAGGGGTGCCCGCTATCCCTGATGCTATTTGCGATGGCGCTAGAGCCACTGGCTGTCTGGATTCGGGAGGACCCGCTGGTGAGAGGCATTGATGTCGGGGGGGGGGGGCTGGGAAGAACGTATATCCCTGTATGCGGACGATATCCTCCTCTATGCCCATAGGCCCCGACAGACATTCCACAGGCTCATTCATATAATACAGTCCTTTGGGTCATACTCTGGATATTGCATCAACTGGGACAAATCCCTAGTGTTCTCTTTGGCGGGCGAGCTCCCAGTCCTGACATCTGTGTGTTTGGAGCTAGTGCAAAAAGATAGGTTCAAATACCTGGGTATATGGATTACGAAGTCCGAGGTTGAGTTCATACAATTAAATGTGCAGGCGCAATTGGATAGGCTACGAGATTACGTGACTCACTGGAGGGGGCTACCTGTCTCTCTTATGGGCAGAGCTGTTCTTTTTAAAATGATGGCCCTCCCACGCTTACTATACGCGGTTCAGAACACCCCATACCGGTTACAGGAGTCATTCTTTCGAGCGGTTGAGTCCGAACAGCGTAAGCTACTATGGGGAGGGTGGGGGCCCTAGGATCGCACTTAGGAAGCTCCAGAATGGAGTGTATGAAGGGGGACTGGCTGTCCCAGATATCAGGAGATATTACTGGGCCTCTCAACTTATTAATGTTAACGGTTGGGCTTTTTCACCGCTCGAGGAATTAGCATATAGGGTGGACCGATTGGCGATGAGCAATGGCAGCTATCTGGCTGAGCTATATCGATCGGGAAGAGGCAGCTCGTACCTCCCGACACACACTCTGACGGTTCTCGACATATGGCATAAGGCAACTAACATGACGGGCTGGAAGGCTAAACTCACGGAGCAGACACCTCTGTGGGAGGGAGACTATTAAAGAGAACTGAAACAATTAGAGGGCTTCCGGAAATGGAGCCTTATAGGGATTGACTTACTGGGGGATGTTTGGAAGGGTGGTAAGATGATTGCATTTGACACTCTGCGCGAGGAGTTCCAAATGGGGGGAGGGGAACACCTCAAATACCGGCAACTGCGGCACGCACTTCACTGTCATCTGAAAGAAGGGACTGTGATCCCGGAATACTCACCACTAGAGGACAGACTCCTCCTAGACCCCATGATAGATAAAGCAATATCCCTCACATATAGGAAGCTTGTGAACAACTCCCCAGACTGTTTAGGTCCCCTGAGGGAGGCCTGGGAATCCGATGTAGGGTTACTGGAGGACGATGACTGGGTTGAGGCATTACAGAGCCCCAGAGAAATAGCCATTAGAGCGCATTTTAGGCTCGTTCAGCTCCCTATTCTCCACAGATCGTATGCCTCGCGAATGGTGCAATTCCGTATTGGCAATTGTGTCTGAACAGTGCGCAAGAGGGTGCGGTGAGAAAGGGTCCTTCTTTCACATACTGTGGTTCTGCCCCAAGATTCAAATGTACTGGGAGGGCCTGATACACATAATGGAAACAGTGGTGGGAGAAAAGGTCCCGTTAGAGCCGAGATGGCACATTTTGGGAGTAACAGGAGAGATCACATGGCCGCAGTGGGCCAAGACCTGGTTGGCCTTGGCAGGGGGGGTAGCCAAAAGAAATATAGCCCGGGCCTGGGGGGAGCAGAGGCCCCAACATTGGAATCCTGGAAGAATGATATGGATTGGTGCCATAGGGCGGAACAAGTGGTTTATCAAAGCTGAGGCTGCCCACGTAAATGGGAAAAGATATGGGGGGCATGGGCACAGTACAGAGACCAATGAGTAGGGCCATGAGGTGGGTCATGAAGTTTTCCAGAGTCATTATTAAGCACAACTTCACCCTCAACTGTAAAGACGTTAGCAGCAGGCAATTGAATTCGGTAATGGTTGCGTCATGGAGTACTGGGGACATTTGTTTATCCACAAAATATGTGCCTATGTATTTTGTGTATCTGAAGCTTGTTCCTATGTTTAATAAAAAGAATTTAAAAAAAAATGATTTCATGGTAGAATTGCCTTTAGAGTTTAGTTTGTTTATATTAAATTAAGATATATATTTTAAATAAATATTACACCCACAAGAAAGCGTTTTAAAAGTTTATAGGGCTTAGGAAAAAAAGATTACATATGGGATAGGGATTAAGAGTTACACAATGTCAGCCCTACATGAATTTATGTTGGAAAAATCAATGTAACATGAGTTAATGTTCCACCTGTGGCAACTTATAGGATAGGCACCTGATATATTATGGTCATAATAATAAATGTGCCCGCGTATTACTGTTTAAACATACATTTTTTTTTATAAACAAATAAAATGAAAACAAAAAAACAGGATGGTGTTGTGGTGAGAGAATGGCTCAGAATGACCAGAAAATGGCCCTTTTCCTGGTCATGTAAATAATTTTGTAATTGTAAGGAGATGTCTGCCCCAAGAATGGATGTCTCTGCTGTGCATGCAGAGGTTTCTGTAATTGTAATGCAGGAGGTTACATGTTACAGGGCATTGATTTATTATTTGGAAAACCACTTTTATGGAACCAATCTTTTTATTAAAAAGATTCAGAGTAAAAGAACACAGCTTCACGCCTACAACCACTGGCCGGCATCGTTTACATCGTATGTGATTACACAGCTGTATGCCTACAACCCTGAGGCTGGCAGCGTCATTAGAATTGCTTCTTGATTTTACAAACACTGACTCGCATAACTAAAATAGGAAAAACAGAACTTTAAATAAAACCCTCTCCCCCACCCCCATCCCTTAATCCGCACCAGTCATCCCCCACGGGGCTTAGGTAGCTGAAAGGGTACCTGGATGCCTCATCATGGCCTCTGCCGCAATGCGAGTTAGGAAGCGTCTTGCGGCAGCAGTCGTAGAATTTGTAAATATTTGGGACATGTGATCTCCCTCATTTCTTTGGAGAGCAATTGTAGAAAAGGGGCCCATAACTCAGCGTATGACTCTTCTTTGCGGTCAACCACCAAGGACAAACGCTCCATAGCCAACACAAGCCATAGTTTCTGAAGCCAAGCGCTAAATTCAGGAATAACCGGTGTCCCCCAATGTGCCAGAATCACTTGTCATGCTGCTAATAAGGCTATCACAATCTGTCTGCGCCTCAGAGAGAGAGAAGGGGAAAAGTCAGAGGGTTTGACAGCCCCAGAATGGTATATGCTGGAAATCTAGGAAGGGAAGTATCAAAAGCCCCGTCTACATTATCTAAAACCTCCTTCCAATAACGCTGCAGTTTAGGACAGTGCCATAATAAGTGCACTAAAGATCCGGTCATCCCGCATCCCCTCCAACATTGTTCGGATTTGCCTTTATCCCAGCTGTGTATTCATGCTGGCGTAAAGTACCAATATGATATCACTTTGTATGCGGATTCCGTTCCTGCTGTGTTATGCGCTGTATGGTATGCCCGATAGTGTATGTCAGCCCATTCTTGGTCGGAGAGTGTCCTTTCTAATTCTGCCTCCCACTGCAATTGCCCCTTTGTTCGTCTCCCCTTGTTGCCTGCAGATAGCATTGAGTATAATTCAGAGATGAGGCGCTTATCACCCTTCTTTCATACCAGCCATTTTTCAAATGCCGTGAGCGGCCGTGACGCCCCACCCTGGCAGGAGGGCGATGTAACCCAGTGTCTCAGTTGGCGGTAGGGAAACTCATCAGATTGAGAGAGATCATAGTCATGCCTCAGCTGTTCGAATGGGATCAATCCCTTTGTATCAAACAGAGAGCCAATCCTCTTGCAACCCCCCTCCCTCCATCTTTGGAACACTGCTGAGTCACGTCCCAGGGGAAAATCCGGATTGTCCACTATCGGGGACATTGGAGATGGAAAAGTGGTCCAGCCATTCTTGCCCGCCACAGTATCCCACACCTTCATAGTTGAGGATGTAACCGGGGAGGAATACAGTCCCCATGCCCTGTGTTTGCGGTGTAACCAGATCTCTCGCCATATGTTTACCCCTGCCACAGATTGGTCCATAAAGTTCCAATGTTTTTCAGAGAGGGGTCGGTTCCACTCTACTATGTACCGGAGGTTCGATGCCTGAAAATATTGGTTAATCATAGGAAGCCCCGCACCCCCCTCACTCCTGGGAAGCGTCATTTGGGCCAGCGATATACGCGGTTTTTTCCCTCCCCATACAAATTTATTGATTAGTGACTGCAGTTGGCACAGCGCTTTCGGCGCCGGCGCCATGGGAATCGTTTGAAAAATTTAAAGGATGCGAGGTAAGATCGTCATCTTTACAGCAACAATTCTCCCAAACCAGGCCATCCGAAGTTGGGTCCCGCTGTCTAGTGCATTTGTTGTTTGGTCAAGCAAGGTCGTATAATTTAGGGCCACGGTTCTTGAAATAGTCGAGGCCAGCCGGATACCCAGATACGAGATATCTTGTTGTGTCCATTGAAATGGAAACTGGTGCTGAATACTTTCTACTAAAGCGTGCGGGATCGATAGATTTAGTATTTGCCTTTTATCTAGATTGACTTTGAAGCCTGCGGCGTCTCCAAATCTGTTTAGTTCAGTGATTAATGCTGGCAGGGTGGTCTGAGGATTAGTAAGCGAAAGTATGACATCATCAGCATACAAGCTGACCTTATGAATGTCCTTCCCAAACCTTATTCCCTCTATCCGAGGGTCTTCCCTCAAGCGTTGCGCAAAGGCCTCCATATATAGAGCGAATAAAAGGGGGGACAGAGGGCATCCCTGCCTTGTCCCCCGGGTGATTGGGAATGCAGTGGAAGTCGTCCCATTCACTCGGACAAAGGCCCTAGGAGCCCGGTATATGCAGTTGATTCATTTTATATACTTTTCGCCAAACCCAAAGTACCTCAGAGTGTCAAATAGATAGGACCAGCTCACCCTGTCGAATGCCTTCTCGGCATCTATTGATAAAAACAGTGCTTGCTTACCTGATCTCTGAACACTGTCCATAAGGTGGAAAAGGTGTTTAGTATTATCCCCCCCCTGTCTGGTAGGAATAAAACCGGCCTGGTCGGGATCTACCAGGTCTGCCATCAACAGATTTAGACGAGCTGCCAAGATACTAGCGAATACTTTCGCATCAATGTTTAATAAAGAGATGGGTCTGTATGATCCACATTCAGTGGGATCTTTAGATGGTTTTAAGATAACCGAAATAGCCGCTTCTGACATGGAATCTGTCACCGATCCTGTCTCCAGAAATGAGTTGAATAGTCTGGTCAAGAAAGGTGCCAGCTCCTGGCAGAAAGCCCTGTAGAATAAGGCAGAAAAGCCATCAGGGCCCGGAGCCTTCCCAAGTTTTAGACGGGAAATTGCATAGATTACCTCCTCTAAGCGTAATGGTTGATCTAGTTGCTCTGCTGTAGATTTCGGCAGACTGGAGAGTGAACAGTTCTCCAAGTAGGAGCGAGGATCTACCACAGGTGGATCCTGCCCTGTATAAAGAGTGAGATAGAAGGTTCTAAAAGCATCTACTATTTGCGAGTCAGCTCTGACCTCCCCTCCTGAGGGTCTTTTGATCACAGTTATCGATGATGCCAGCGTTTTAGCCCGAAGCCTCTGTGCCAATAGCTTGCCACATTTGTCGCTGCTGAGATAAAAATTTATGCCGTAGCCTGAGAAGGGCATACTCTGCCCTATCTAGATCTAGGCGTTTCAATAGAAGCCTCTTTTTCTCTAACTCTCTCCATACTCTCGGAGCCCCCGTTCTTTTATGTATGGATTCCATCTCCGCCACCTCGCGTTCCAACTCTTGTTGCTTTTCCCGGCAGACCTTATTCTCTGCAGCAGAGGTTGCAATAAATTCCCCTCTCAGCACCAGTTTTAACGCCTCCCAGACAGCCGCTAGAGAAGCAGTTCCCACATCATTGATCTGCAGGTATTCTATCAGCTTGGTTTTTATCGCAGCCACAACTAGTGGAACTGCAGGAGGCTTTCCCTCAAGCGCCATCTAGGGGGGTTTGTTTGGCCATGATTTGCGCGGATGTTAACCGAGATTAAAGCATGATCAGAGAAAGATCTAGGCTCTATGGAAGAGTCTCCTAACCGGGGTACAAGTGCAAGAAAATGATCGAGCTGAGCGTATGATTTCTGGGCTCCTGAATAATAAGTGTAATCTTTTACTCCAGGGTGGTGAGTGCGCCAGACATCCTGAAGGCCATTGTCTGCAAGCCACCCCAAGCCCCCAGAGCAGAAGGCCCCTGCCTGGATCGACCTCTGTCATGGCCGATCCATCTCTGTATCCATCACCAGGTTAAGATCGCCTCCCACCAGGACCGCCGCATCTGGAGATGCTAGCACCTCCGTTAAGGCTTTAAGAGTAAACGATTTCTGCTGTGTATTGGGGGGTATATATAGAGGCTATCGTGATGTATGTGTTCTCCCATAGGATTCTAATTGCTAATAGGCGCCCATTTATTTCAGCTAATGTAGCCACCACTTAACCAGGGTAATCAGGATTGCCACCCCATTCTTCTTGGCCGGGCCAGATGACCAGATTTGTTGTGGGAAGCGGCGCGTTCACATGCGCATAGTGTCTCTCGAGAGGAGATGTGTCTCCTGTAATAAGCAGATATCTCCACCCGAGTTCTCTAATAGGGAGAGGATCGCAGACCTTTTCACCGGATTATTCAGCCCTCTAACATTGAGGCTTACAACCTTTAAATCCCTACCTATACTGTGATATCAGGGTTAGTGTGCTGCATGACGCACATTTCTCCCTCCCTGGCCCCCTCAGACCATGTTGGGCTAATGTTGATGTCGGTGTGCGAGTGTAGGTGTCTGTACCGACATACACCATCATTTCGCTGTGCAAGGGGAGTGTGTTTGCGAAGATCAGAGGCCATCTGAGGTGGTGCTGGGACATGAGGAGTTCGAGGAGTGCGGGGGAAGTTTACAGAGTCGAAGGGACCCGTGCTTGCAACCAAAGGGACCTGTGCTTGCTTGTGCTCCAGAGCGTGTGTTGTCCGAGGGGTGTTGGGGGAACCTGAGCCGGGAGCTGAGACTGTCTTTGACCTCGAGATCTGGAGGACAACAGTGCCTGCCATCGCAGCCTCTGTCTGAGTTCGTTGACTCCCTCGACCCACGCCTCAGGGTACTTTGTTTTAGAAAACATCGAGATGAGACCCGAGGGGTTTCGTGTGCCTTGTGAGCATCTGCAGCTGACTGCCGGGGGTCTACGGCAGGTCACACCTTCGCTTGAGGGGAAAACATTTCTCCAGACGGGGAGTGCACCAGCTTCCTGGGTCACAACCTTTTGTTTACAGGGGTGTGGGGGAAGTCTAACAATTGCATATAACTGAAGTGTATATACAATGTATGTTTCGTTTTGATTTCAATAGAGGTGTTTGACAATTGCGTATAACTGTTGAGTGTATATACAATGTGCATCTCGTTTTGATTTCAGTGTGTGTGTGTGTAATATAAAGACAAGTGCTTTTATACATACGATGTGGAGTCTTTTTGTGGCAAACGCAGTGTGTTGCGACGGTAGTGCTGTGCTAACACTTTACACTCAAGCCCTGAGGATACGCCTGACTGCTCGGTGCCAAGCTACCAGAGGGTGAGCACAGGTTATTGGACAAGTGTATCATACTCATTCTATTTGGAATGATGGGTTCTGACTGTCTGTGGTGCGTCTCAGCCAGCCCAAAACCGCTGGGTCTAACATTTGGTGATCAGCGGTGTGGATAGGACATGGTTTGGCACAAACCCTAGCAATACATTGGTTCACTACAACTCCGGTGTACAGTATAATTTTCTTGCCTTGAAGTGTTGTTTTTTTTCTGTGGTTTGCCATTCTAGTTTAGAAACCTTTTTCTGTGTTCACAACAGTCATGTCTAAGTCTGAAAAGACAGCAGGGGTACTTGTTGTGGGGGAGTTTGGGCAGGAATGGGAATCTGGGGATGTGACCCAGCTCAGGAGACTCCACACAGATCCAAGGTGTTCTTTAAAGGCCGCCGGGGAAGGGGAGCACTGAAAAAGTCACTGAGGGTCTGGCTGGAGGCCAGGAGTGCTGCTGGAGAATCAGAAGAGAGTGAGGTTGTGGATGATGAGAGACAGAGTCTGCCTCATAAGGCTTTTCAGAGTCAAGAGCTGCAGGAATGGGGTGTGGCGTCCCCCTGGGCAGAAAGCAGGTTCACCTCTAAGTGTCGGTCCTTCAGGGAACTGGGGGGCAGGTGGGGAGAAAGTGGGCTCGCGATGGAGCCCGGTAGATTCCAATGGGAATGTAGAAGGGCGAGGGCAGAGAGGCAAGAAAAGGGATTTTGGCTCTGGGGTTAAATGGGGCCAGGTCAGATCTGCAAGCCAAGACTGCCAGGTCCAGCCCAAGTGGTGGTAGCATGTCAACTGGGTCCAGGGAGATGGCTGGACAGGCACTAGGAGAGGAACCTAATGTGGGTGGCTCCGGTGATCCCTCAGCAGGGGTGGGGGAGGTACAGATAAGCGTGGGCAATTCCCCGTGGAGTTGGGTGGTTGGGGGCCCTCTATCTCTTCTCAGCGGAGAAGGATGGGTAGGGTTGGACCAAGGTCCAGGATGCCGCCTACTCAGCCCCAAGGTGTGGTGTACTCCAGGTGGGAGCACCGGGGGAGTAGCCAGGGCAGTGCCAGAAGGTCATTAATGGAGGGTCTTCCCTAGTGGAGGAAGAATGAGGGGGGCCGTTTGACACCCACATTCCCCCCATTCAGGATACGGGGGGTACTCCTCTTCAATGGGGGGTGCAGAACTTAAGAGAAAGGGGATAGGGGCAAAAGAGATTGCCCCTGGCTCCTATCCAATGCCAGGGTTGCAACCCTACGCTGGATAGTCAGGCTCAGGAGACTGTTCCTGAGCTGGTGAGAGGGGGAGTGGATATCGGGGTGAGGACCCCCAAGGTTGATCAATCCCCCCCCCCCTCTGAAGAACCACCTGGGTCGGAGGGCTTGGGGTGGGCAGGAGACACTGGTGGCTGTCAGTGCCCTTTTCTGGGGTCTTTACCGGTGAACTAAGGATGCCTGTGAGCGAGGGCAGGAGCCAGACCCCTGGCGCTAACAGGGGCACTGGGTTGAGTCTGGGGGGTTTCCCAGAGGAGGCTCAGTAGGCGGAAAGGATCTAACGAGGTTCCTGGAACAGGCGTAAGACTGGCCGGTTTCACTAGGGGAGTTGGGCCATTGTTCAGGGTCTATCGCTCAGTGCAGGGAACTTTGTCAAGGCATTGATTAAACTTCCCTGGCTTTCGACTGAGAGGTGGTAGTGTTGCAAATGGCCCTTTCTAGGGTGCTCTCCCTCAACTTTTTTTTCTTCCCAGTTTTCTGCAGCTCTGGATGCTAGCCTTAGGACGCGAGTATGTTTGACACTGCCGTGCAGTGTCAAAGCGCTTATTTGAGTTAGCTGTAAGTCCCTTGTCATGGGATAAGACCTATACCAGGGGCATGTATCTCAAATGTGCCTCAGTGGGCCTGCCGCGTTGGTGGTGCCATCCACGGACGTAGCTGATTGATTGTGCCACAGTTTTGCCCTGGTGGGGACTGTGTGCATGGGTTACTGTTACACGAGTTGGCATGTAGAAAGCTACATGCCCAGTTCTGCGTGTCTCCTGCTATATCGGAGTTCTCCCTACTGATAGAGTGTGGTGTTGGGAAGAGGTTAGGCAGGTGTGTGTATGTGTTACCTGCAAGAGTCGTGAATGACACCGAATGGTGTGTTCGGTACAATGAGGCCTGCTTTTTGCATTGGATTAGCATGAGGGGATGTAGGGAAAGGCTATCTAGCATTATTTCTTACAGGCAGAATAGTAACAGTATGGTGTTTGGTATCGATGAGTTTGTAATGGCGAATCCACAGAGGCAGCTCATTGATTCTGCCACAGTTTTGCCCTGGTGGGGCCTGTGTGAATGGGTTACTGTTACTCGGTTTGGCATGTAGAAAGCTACATGCCAGGATCTGCGTGTCTCTTGCTATATCAGAGTTCTCCCTAGTGACAGAGTGCGGTGTTGGGAAGAGGTTGGGCAGGTATGTGTATGTGTTACCTGCAAGAGTCGTGAATGACACTGGATGGTGTGTTCGGTACGATGGGGCTTGCTTCTCGCATTGGATTAGCACGGGGAGTGGCGGAGACAGGTGGATGTGATCGTGGTTGGGACAAGGATCGTCCTGACATACACCCTCATCTCGCTGTGCAAGAGGAGTGAGTGCACAAAGATCAACAGCCATCTGAGGTGCCAGGACGAGAGGAGTTTGAGGAGTGCGGGGAAGCTTGCAGAGTCTGAGGGACTTGTGCTTGCAACCAAGGGAACCTGTACTTGATTGTGCTCCAGAGCATGCGGTGTCCAAAGGGTGTTGGGGGAACCTGACCCAGGAGCTGAGACTGTCTTCGGCCTCCAGATCAGGAGGACGACAGTGCATGACATCGCGGCCTCTGCCCGAAGTCGTTGGCTTCCTCTCCTTGGACCCATGACACAGGGTGCTTTGTTTTGGAAAATATCGAGACGAGACACGAGGGGTTTTGTGTGCCTTGTGGGCATCTGCAGCTGACTGCCGGGGGTCTACGGCAGGTCACACCTTCGCTTGAGGGGAAAACATTTCTCCAGATGGGGAGTGTGCCAGCTTCCTCGGTCACAACCTTTTGTCTATGGAGCGGGGGTGATGGGATAGCGATCCCGCACTTCTGCAGGTGCCGTCGAGCACCTTGAGGTCTAATCCGAAAGGAAACTAAGTAACTGTTTCTTTCCATGTTAGGTGATTCCGACTGTCTAGTCAACAGGGCACCAGCAGGGGCAACGTGTACTGTTGGCTGGTGGAGTTGAGAGACTGAGGGGCTGGGTCACGAGGTGTAGTCAGAGACTGGTGACTGTTTGACCTTTCTGCAGTGGGAAAGTCTGACAATTGCATATAACTGTGAAGTGTATATACAATGTGTGTTTTGTTTTGATTTCAATAGAGGTGTTTGATAATTGCTTATAACTGTAGAGTGTATATACAATGTGTATCTCGTTTTGATTGCAGTGTGTGTGTGTGTGTGTGTGTGTAACATAAAGACAAGTGTTTTTATACGTACGGTATGCAGTCTTTTTGTGGCGAACAAAGTGTGTTGCGAGGGGGGGTGCTGTGCCAACACTTTACACTCGAGCCCTGAGGATACGCCTCACGGCTCGGTGCCAAGCTAAGAGGGTAAGCACAGGTCATCGGACAAGTGTATCATACTCATTGTATTTGAAACAGTGGGTTCTGACTGGCTGAGATGTCTCAGCCAGCCCGAAATTGCTGGGTCTAACAACAGTGAATAATAGAATACATTGTGTGTATGGCTTCTTGTTTATTTTGTAAGGATTATGCCTAGTATAATTTGCATTGTGTATATGTCTTTAGGACATAATGTTTATTGTGATTCCAACTGTATCTGTCATGGCTGCCCAAGTCCACAGAAATCCGGGACACACAAAATCACAGAGACAGCCCGGAATCCCCAGCAAACATCAACACTTTACCCCTGGGGACATTCCCAGTGGAACACACATTGGGAGGGACACAATAAACACAGAAGCTTGAGGCCTTTTTGGTCCGTGGCTGCGGTACGGGCCAATGATGGCATATAGATTGGTGGAGGGAGTTCTGGGCCTCAATGCCAATTTGATCCTCTGTGGCATGTAATTGGTATTTGGGAGAAGAGCGGTGTCTGCTCCTATTTCAGCTGCATCTATTCTCACGTGAGCCACTCCCCCAAGATTGGGAAATCTCGCAAGAGTTTGAAACTTGCAAAAACAAGAGCGATTGGGGTTGCGGTTACCTATAAAATGCCACGCTCATCTAATTCATGTGCCTACTATTCAGGGCTTACCTATAGGCGTGGTTGGGTCCTGGGAGTGTTCCTGCCTCTCTCGACTCCTTGTCTCCAGTGGCCTTCTCTTCCCTCGACTCCTCGGATCCAGCAGCTTCAAGTGGCATTGGCGTTCTCAAGCTGCAGTCCTCTCCTGTCATGAAATCTGAAAAAAAGAGACAAGAACAGCATTCCATTCTTTAAATGGCCTGGTAATGCGCAAGTGTGCAGCACAGCAAACAAACTTACTGTTCTTCAGAGGGCTCGCCCTTACATTGTTTCATTAGTACTTGATTTAGAAGTGCCTTAATCGCCTAGTTGAGATAAGCTCCTCCGAGTTCTGCAAAGACACAAATTGAGTAAGCGATTAGAAACTTGCAGGAATTATCCAAGAGAGATAATTTTAAGCAGAGTATTGTGCACTATCTGTGCCATCATTGACCATTAGGAAATAGTTGGACAGGTGAAGCCAATTACCCTTGAATCCACTGTAGTGGTGAGGTTACAAGGAATGGCAATAATTCCTGCCTACAAAACCTCAACCCACTAACTCTTTTATCCCACACTAGGTATTTGATAGGGAAGGGATGGGTAACAACTCACAGTAAGGTGAATCAGGGCATCAGATAACCTTTGTTCTCTCCTGCCAGGGATTCCCACTCATCCACAATCCCCTACTCACTGGCAAGTTGGAAAAAGGGAATGGAGCGGTAAGATCAGTTGTTACTAGATTTAGAAGTGGGGTTAGTTTGATCAAGGGGATACCAAACACATAAATATTCTAATACTCTTGCTTGTACCCTTACAGCTCATTAGACACTTCCCCCGACTGACCCGAAGCCTCAACTGACACAGAGAGCAGCACATATGAAGAGACCAGACCAGTAGAAGACAACGCAGAGGAAGTCTTCATTCCTCCTCTTAAATCCCATTCCCCTTTCCCCCTAGTGGTTGATAGATTCCCAAGTCACTGCTTGGTGTTGGGTCTGGTTAATCCGGGGGAGGAGTTGGGAGCTAATTGTGAAACTTCATCACGCCTCCACAAGATCAAATGTCATAAAGATTAGTGCTCAGCATCCTGACAGTATCTTGCAATATTTGTCCTTGTAAGAATAGTTCCTGTATTTCATTGGAATGGTAAATACGTGTAGTACTGCATGTGATATTTTTGAGAATGCCACCTTTAATGGTATTGAATTTGCATTCTATCTTATCTTTCACCTAGTGATTCAATTCCATATTCATACTCTTTGCTCTGTGTTATAATGTTAAGTTTTGTAGCAACAGTTATGAGTTGGACTAACTCATGAAAGAATGCCTTGGATTGTGTTAGGGTAAACCTGTTTGGAATGAATCTATGTGTCCCCAGCCACTTCAGCTTGTTAGTCCAGAATGGACCAGATTCAAGGTGACTCTAAGGCTTGGATGTTCAGGAACCTACCGGAAGATATAGTCTCTGATTCACTCTATGTGAAGGATCCCATTTTAAAGTTGTTTAAAGGGACCAGTAGTTTCTTGGTGGGCAGTAAGTGGGCAGTGTGTCATCGCTAAGGGCTATGAACCCTTTGGGCAAGTTACTGGAGATTCGATTACAAAGGGGGATTCTTCCCACATATAGGACCCACAGCCATTGTCTTATGCCTTTGCATTTTCCACCTAGAGATCACTGGCTCTGTCCGATACTTAGATTGACAAGAGGAGCATATTATTCCCACACCTGCCCACAATGTAAGTTGAATAGAGGTAGGATGCTTCTAAAGATCACTACTACAGAGTTGAGGTGCCTAAGTCCAGAATGGGGTCGAAGGAGAACTGTTACCTCACTACTTTATGTGAGCCAAGAGAATGACAAGTGAGAAAGGAACAGAAAAAGTGTTTGTATACCATGAAAGTATCCATACAAATCTTTCTACAGAGCTGTGGCTATCTTTACTTGCATTTTGCCCAGCAGTCAGGGAGTGTAAATAAACTTCATGAGTATGGCACCCAGACAGCTTGTGAGTATGTCCTGGGAGTTACATTGTAGAAGGTGCTTTGGGCTCAAATCCAGAATGAGGCACTTAAATTCATATGAAGTATGCCATGTCACTATAGCATACCTACCACAACCACTTTATGTGCCTACATCTGTGCAGCTTATCATCAATCAGATAAACACAGAGAGAGATGCCACCGGAGGGGGTTCACAGTGTAACCAACTGTGGGTAAAGAAAGGATTGCATACTTTACTATCAAATATTTCAACTGTATCACACCAAATAATTTTGATATGAAAACCTATGCCATCTCCAAAACTACTTGAACTAAACTCCATGGCAATGCAATACACTTAAGCAGCAGGGGCGGCTCCTCTGTTATGGCGGAGGAGCGTTGCTCCATTGATCAAAGGCAGCAAATGAAAAATAAAATGATAATAAGACTATTTTATTATCATTTAATTTTTCACTTACTCCGACTCAGCCGAGTCCACCGAGTCTAGGGAGGGGCGGGCCATGCGTCAGCAGCAGCCGGGCCCAGGGAGGAGGAGTGGTAGGTGCACTGTCATTACGCATGTCGGTTTGGCCGGCCGTCTTAGGTCAGCTAAACCGACATGCGCACTTACATTTCTCCAACCCTGCTGTCTTGCACAGCCAGCCGGGTGGGAGAAAACGCACAGGCTCCCTGTCCCTAACTGAGCGACATTTCAGCCCACTCAGACCAATCCTGGCGGTTCTCTCATGCATGAGAGCAGCGTCTGGATTGGGTGGGGAGGGGAGCTGAGCAGAGCACTGAGTCGGCTGGAGCAGAGAAGCATCGAGGAGGCATCCGGGAGCGGCAGGTAAGTTCTTTTTTTTAATTAATATTACCCCCACCAGTTCTCACCCCCTCCAAACCCGGCAAGGTTTAGTGGCAGCAGCCGCCACTGTTAAGCGGTCTCTCAGCTATAAGAGACCTCAGAATGTACTTTTCTGATAATCTCAGTTAAAATCCTGTGAGACTGCATAAGACAGAATTTCCATGAGTTTGAAGCAGGAAATCTTGTCAAATGCCATTTTGACAAATAATGAACAATTCCATAGCTGATAGAACATTATTATAAAGCAACTGACGCAAAAGGCTTGGTCAGTTGTATCTACTCCTGTTTCACCCTGGCTATCTGAACCATTTATTCATGATTCCATCCAATTTAAAAATAATTTGTCAAGTAGTGTTCTGGTACAAACAAAGGAAGACCGGGACTACTTGATGAAAGGCTAATTTGCCTGACCTTCCACGAACAACAGAAGCAGTGCTTTGAACTCCATTGTGGTGGAGTAAGTGATCTGTAAGGCTTGGTGGTTGATGGTCTTGAAGGCTGCTGAGAGATTGAGGAGAAAGTGGAACTAAGTTAATTATTTCCAATGGGAAGACATCACAGATGAAAACAATCATTGGCAAAGCTAATAGGTCTAGTGTTGGCCACCAGCCTTTTGGATTTATTATGTTTTTTGCAAGACAGGCCCTCATCAATCTAAAATAAAATGGCTAAAAGAATAACTTTTTTGGGGTTTCAAAAAGCACACATTGCCCTAGTAGACCGTGCAACTAAAGGGAATCACTTTATTTGTGTACGTTCTCCTTGTGAAAGGGTAGAATGCCGTCACTCACAATGAAGTTAGCCAATGACTGAAGAAGGCTGACCCCATGCCCAATGGTGATTGCTGTAAAGGACGGAAGAAATATGTGAACAGACCAATGAATGAACAGGGATGTCTGAAAGTGTCAGGAGCATCAAAACGGCATGCATCATTTGTGGTCAGAGTTGACAAGGTTTTGTCAGAGGGGTCAACCAAGGTAGATGGATATAGATATTAGGTACACTTGTATTTTCTCACATTTTAGTTATTCAGAGCATTATATCTTGAATTATGTTTTCATGTAATTAATATTGAATGCAGATTTAAGTAACTTTCTAATAAGATGGAAGCCGAAATGCTGTCTGTCTGATATCTTTCCCAAAACAAGATGGTGCTCACATAATGAAGGTCTTATGTCTAATGAGCACAGTGGCGGCTCCTCCACCAAGGCGGAGGAGCGTCGCCCCACTGCTTTTAGGCAGTGTCACTAAAGGAAAAATAAATTGATAATAACTCTAAGTTATTATCATTTAATTTTTTCCAAGTTGCGGCAACTTTGCGGGCGGGACGGGGCGGGCTGCTCTGCTGACAAAGCAGGGGAGAGTAGGAGAGGTTTGCACTCCCTAAAGTGCGTATGAATGTTTGGCCGGCCCTCTGCGCACTTTGCATTACAGCCTGTACGGAGAACATGCCCAGCCTCCCATTCTCTGGCTGAGCGCTGATCCACGGCGCTCAGACCAATCACAACACTGCATTGCAGCATTGTGATTGGCTATCGGTAGGCTGGGAGCCGGGTGCATCCTACTTCCTGCCCTGGAAGCGGGGAAGAGGACCGAGAGGAGGTGGCGGGAACGGCGGGCGGCAGACAGGTAAGTGTGTATTTTTAAAATAAAATTCATTCCATCTTCCCCCCCGTGACCACACCCGCCGCCTTCAAATACCAGTCACCACTGAATGAGTACAAACGTGAAAAAGAGTGTTGCAGCCATCCTTGAGCTCTAATATATCAGGGCACTTACCTGGAAGAACCTCACTTCCCAATGGCCCCATCATTGTCTGCTTGCATTCGTTTGGTTGGAAGACTAATTTGTGCTAAGATTATCCAGTGGAAACTTCTTGTTGTTGGAGTACCACCATCGGCTTTCATATAGACCTGGAATGCTTCCTAAAAGGTGGTATTTTTCAGGATCAACTTTACTGAACTAAAATTATGTTGTTTACTTGGAGTGATAATCTCTCGTTCCTTGTAAAGGCTTTCAACTATGTATTGATTTGACTTTCTGAACGTTTTGTCAACTGCCATTAGTATTATTCAAGGTAGTTGAAGGGTTAGTTTGCAAGCATATATCATCACTCAGAAGCGTTAGACTTTAGACTGATATATTCCATCGTATGTTGCGGTGAACCATTTATATTCACAAGCATGCGTAGCAGCAGAGTGCTACACAACTCTAAAAAGTATCATATAAATTATGTTATATGGTTCATTTCAGGTCAATAAGTACTTATGCTGTTGGTTTAGTCGCTTTAGACGTCTAACTCATGAGACAAATCCATACCAGACCCAAGAGAGGGTGGTACGCACAGATATGTGTTTTTCCCAATTCCTCTCTTTGCCTGTGTACGCAGGAGCGGCTTTTTGCTTCCGTGGAGTACAAGGTGGTTGAAACAGAGCAGCATCGAAGTCCAGACATTCCTGTAGGGGAATTGTCACTCTGACAGAAAGCCTCTATAAGTTAGTATATTATACATACAAAGTGTATACGTATACATATAATTATAGTAAAATTAAAAGCTCTTGGCTAACACCAGATCTAAAGAGAAACACAATTAGAGCCTTTAATTATGGAAAAGTCGTAGCACAAATTCATAAATCAAGGTATGGTATGGTATATTTTGTTATGTAATCAGTCATTCATTCTTTCATTTCTGATTTATTATATAGTTGTTAGACCACCCTTAAAATCAGTCTTAAAATACCACAATTACTCAATTTAAAACAATGCCCTTTGATATATTACAATTTTGGAAAAGGTTAAACTTCTCTATAAAAACTATCCCGTCCAATCCCATTCTATGTTAAAGATAATATAAGACGAAATGGGAGAATTTGTTAAGCAAAAATATCGCATGGTGCTAAAATCAGAAAATTAAACAGCAATAGCTTAGATGGAAAAAATACATGTCGAGGCTAAGGTGAAATGAGGCAGCAATCATGCTGGGAAGAGTAGTGTTTTAAGGCATTTTGTAAAGTTTAGGTAGAATCAAATTTTCTATAACTCCGCGTGTAGTATATTCCGGACTGTAACAGCACAATAGAAGAAGCCCAGCTCCTGCTCAGACTGTCTGAAATATTGGAACTGAAAACTGATGTAGGGATACTGATTTTAGGGATCTTGGAGGCTGGTAATACATTGAAAAAGAGTAGAACTTGAGAATTCATGACCTCAAATCCTGCTGCCTTTGAATTGGTAGCTGATGCAATGCCAGAATTCCCAGGGGCAAATATTCCCAATGTCTCAAGCCCCCAACCGTTCTCTCTGCTGGTTTTAGTAATGTTCTGTCAGAGTTAATGTTGAATATCAGTTGAAATCTTTCAACTTCAAACTTCAGAGTTAGAGAACTTATCACTATGTTATGTTATGTTATCACTGATTTGTAGCGCACACGGCTACTCAGAAGAGTGTCCCGGCGCGAGCCCAAGAGAAACAGAACAAGGAAAAGAGACGGTGGCACCAGTAAAAACGTACTCAGTTGAATAGGAAGGTTTTGAGTTTTTTCCTAAACTGAGTGGAATTCTGAAGGCTACGCAGATCAAGTGGAAGAGAGTTCCAGGACCTCGCAGCCAAATAAGCCAAGGAGCTGCCCCCCTTTCTTTTCAGACGAATTCTGGGGATGGAAGCCAGGTGCGTGTTCGAAGAGCGCAAGAGTCTGCCAGGGATATAAAACGAAAAACGTTTCCTAAGATAGACGGGGCCATACTCCTAGAGCGCGGCATGGGCCGTAACCAAAGCCTTGAACATGACCCTAGCTTTTACCTGCAACCAGTGCAAGTTGCGCAGATGCTGCTTAACACTGGTATGCTTGGGTAGGTCCAACAGCAACCGAGCAGCGGCATTCTGGACCACCTGCAGCTTATCCATAAGGTAGCCGGGAAGTCCGACATACAATGCATTTGCATAATCAATGCGGGAGGTGACCAAAGCCCGAATGATCGTTTCTTTGGCAGAAAGGGGCAACAAAGGCAAAAATGTTCTGAGAAGCTTCAGGATGCCAAAGCAGGTGCCAGTCAATTTGCTAATCTGGTTGCCAAAGCTGAGTTTTTCGTCAAACCAGATCCCAAGATTTTTTACTGGGAGGCCCGATGGAGAGGGCCGAGGGGAATCATTAGGCCAGAAATTGTGCCAAAACAGAAGAGGGAACTCCCCGAAAAAAAGGATCTCGGTTTTGTCTTCGTTACATTTCAGCTGTGCAGACGTAAGCCAATTAAACACGGCAGACAAGCAGGCTTTGACATGGGTAGTAGCGGTCTCATGCTTCTTCCAAGTAAACAAGAGCTGAGTATCGTCAGCGTAAGCGACCACTTTGGCACCCGAGTCCTCTGCCAGCTGAATAAGGGGGGTCATATAAATATTGAACAACAAAGGGCTCAATATAGACCCCTGCGGGACCCCTGTCTGGAGGGCTTGAGTGGTTGACACAAAAGGGGGAATCCATACTTGTTGGGTTCTACCTTCAAGAAAAGATTTTAACCACTCCCAAGCAGCACCAATGATACCCAACCTCTGCAAACGGGGCAGAAGGAGTGAGTGGGGGACAGTATCAAAAGCGGCAGATAGGTCCAACAGGACCAAAACTGCCCTGCCCCCCACATCTAAGGTCTCCCGGATAGCCTCCGGGATTTCCACCAGGGCGGACTCAGTGCTGTATGAAGCTCTGAACCCTGATTAGGCCGGATGCAACAGACCCTGCAGTTCGATGAAAGAGTCCAGCTGCTTGTTAACCAATTTCTCACATACTTTGGCAATAGCCGGAAGTAGAGAGATAGGACAGTAACTGGACGGAATGTGGGGATCAAGAGTCGGCTTTTTAATAAGAGGGACCAGCAGAGCCTGCTTCCAGGCAGTAGGAACAGAGGCCAGAGCCAGCGAAGCGTTGATTAACTGGTTCAAAAGCGGATTGATAGCAACAGCTGCGCTAGCCATGGGTTTGGCAGGACAGGGGTCGTGAGGGGAGCCAGATTTGAGAGAGGACAGAGCAGCCAGGGAGTCCGTTAACGATATAGCGTCGAACGAGGAGAAAGTGACTTTGGCAGAGGAAGCAGTAAGTTGGTCAGAAAGCACCAGAGTGGGCTGGGCATCCTGGTTGTTAAAAAGCAATTGTAGTGCCCTAACCTTATTAATAAAAAAGTTAGAAAGCTCTTCGCACCAGGAGAGAGAAGGGGTGTGGGCATTGTTCATTGCTTTGGGGGTCACATAACTTTTAACGATGTTAAACAATTTTTTAACATTATTGCCAGATAGGGCGATGCGATCTGCATAATAGGAGCGTTTAGCTGATACAATAGCCTCATAATAGGATTTTTGGGCTTGTTTCAATTCTGTCTTGGCCTCTAAGCTATAGTTCTGCCTCCATTTTCTTTCCAGCCTTTTACAATGCTGTTTCTGTGATTTAAGCTGGGGCGAGAACCATGGTTTAGACAGTGGCACATTGTGGCGTCTAAGTTTAACTTGCGGAGGAAGGTCGACCACCACCTCCTCAATCCATCTGTTAAAATGTAAAAGAGCCATATCAACGTCCGCAGGGAGCTGAGGCTGACATTCAGCCAAAGCTAGGCAAAATGCAGCCGGATCAATTTTATGAGGCGCACTGCGCATGACAGCACAACGAGGCCTGAAAGAGGAAAGACCCTTGGAAATACTCCAAGAAAAAGAGATCAAATAGTGGTCAGACCAGGTGACTGGCAGGGGGGGGGGGGGGCGGTCACTGCCAGTGGCAGACTGGAGCAGATGACATCTAGCGTGTGACCTCCAATATGAGTTGGGGCGGATACATATTGCTGGAGTTGGGTCGCCTGCAACACGGCTAGAAAATCACGCGTATCACTCCCATCCATATTATCAACATGTATATTACAATCCCCGAGAAGCAGAAAGTGCGTATAACGCAAAGCTCTGGGCATGATCCAGGTATCAAGCAACTTGGGGAAGGGGCCTTCGGGGCCAGGAGGATGGTAAAGCACGATCCCACCCAGACAGTAGTGAGGAGAAATTTTTAATACAGAAATCCAGGGCTTCAACGCCAGGAGAGTCCGTCAGTTCATTAAATTGACACTCCCATTCTTCCTTCACCACCGCAGCCACGCCCCCCCCCTCGCCCAGATTTATGATCGGCTCGAAATATTTTGAACCCGTTGGGGATGGCCATTTCGATAACTGGACTAGAGGATGGAGAGAGCCATGTTTCAGTTAAGAAAAGTAAATCAAGGGACGCATCGGTAAGCAGCTCGAAAATATTTTGACAATGTTTTGCAACTGAACGGGCGTTAATAAGTGCAGCCTTAATAGTGAGCGGTACATTCCCACCCCTGAGTTTATCCACACAGGAAAGAGGGGACTGGGAAAGTTCTAACTTACACTTGGCACAGGGGTAGGTGCTATCCACCGCAGCATCCCATCTCCTACAACCACCACAGTTATTAGCGTTGAGGAACAACAGCTCTTTGCTATTGTACTGAATAGCAATATCACTATTATAGAATGAGGCACCGGCATAGTAGCTGCCGCTGGCCGCCTCCGGGACGCTGACGGGCGCAGACGGGCTTGCCTTAGGCGCGCCTTCCGCGCGCAGCACGCATATTTAAGCCCCTGCCCTTCTTAACCACTAGAGCTCGCACTCCCCCAAAATGGCGACTCAAGGTGGCTCAACCAGGAAGTGGGAGCCACAGAAGGAAAGTGGTGAACAGGCGGAGACAACGGCCGCCGTTTAAAAACAAATTCATACACAGGTACACAGTAAAAATAGGTCTGAGACACAGTGAAATAAGTTTAAAATGAAACGAGTAAAACGGGTAGAAGTTTAGCAGCCACTACGCAGTTCACAGATTCTGAGTGCTCTGGGCAACAGCCGCTCACGCAGCGCGCATATTTAAGCCCCCACCCTTCTTAACCACTAGAGCTCGCACTCCCCCAAAATGGCGACTCAAGGTGGCTCAACCAGGAAGTGGGAGCCACAGAAGGAAAGCGGTGAACAGGCGGAGACAACAGCCGCCGTTTAAAAACAAATTCATACACAGGTACACAGTAAAAATAGGTCTGAGACACAGTGAAATAAGTTTAAAATGAAACGAGTAAAACGGGTAGAAGTTTAGCAGCTACTACGCAGTTCACAGATTCTGATCTCATCTCACAATCAATAGGCTACAGCTAGCACATATTGTTTGAGTTTGGGATGCATGCTCCATCCTTAACTTTGAGGGATTTAAAGTTGTAGTCAAAGAAACGTGGCCATATTTCACATCCAACTTCAATGCCGTACTTGCAAGGTTGTTTAAGCTGATGTTACACCTCAATGAAGAAACACAGCTGTTGGAGTTTCCTCTGTTCTCTTTGGATACTTTTGGATGTTGCATATTTTCATTTTGTTTTATTTTCCACTCTTGAAACTAATTAGCCACAGAATGCAACTCAAAATGGATTCCAGAACTGGTGAGATCCATGGAGAAGATTTTATTTTACCAATAACAATCATTCAGCCTAGGGTTGCTAATGGTATGGAACAAGGGACACCATTTTCAAAGATTTAAGAGCACCTCCATGCAACTTAGTTACGCCAACTTTTGAGTTTGATCACTCTGTGTTTTAAAAATCTCATTCTCCATATAACAGGATTGACATCAGGCGATAAAATATTGAGATTTAAATGATTTCCTTATGAACCTGCAAAAGAGCTTTAGAGTAGAGAATAGGATGCAATAAATGTAAGATTAGAGGGCTTCACTGGTTCCTAGTGGAGTCATGGTGCGCAGGTGTCCAGGAAATCAGCACCCCTAATATGCCGCTCAATTCAAAAACTTCAAAAGCTCCGCCCAACTGGCCCTGGCCACCATCCCACGGATCCGCAAGACCACGGCTGGAGGAAGATCCTTCTCCCACCTCGCTGTGAAGACCTGGAACTCCCTGCCGCTGCACCTCAGGCAAACACAATTGCTGCCGCAATTCAGGAAGGACTTCAAGACCTGACTCTTCGACTGAACCGAAGACCCACCCCACTTCCCCCACTGAGCGCCTTGACACCCTCACGGGTGAGTAGTCGCGCTTTATAAGATTACTGATTGATTGATTACTCTTAACCAGGTTTAAATCAAGAAGCCGAGGTAAAGAAAAGCAGTCTTGAACTTACTTCACAGCACTGCTAGGGTCTACCTACTCCTGACCCATTATCTGATCACAAAGTAACTACCTGATTTTCACAAACTCTCCTGCATCCAATCTGTTGAAACAAACCTGCGACCACTGCCTAGTACCATGGGATGCACATCTGGAGGAATGATACTCAAGGGACAGGCTCACATCCTGGCAGGTCTCTTACCGTTCTCAACCAGAAGCATGTAGCCTTCTTCCTTTCAGTATCTCCCTGCACAATTGCCGCCATCGCTGCCATTTAAGAGTCATGCGCCTACTTTCTGTGCTCCAACCACCACCACCACCACAGGCATAGGTTCAGCGACCACCACCCCATGCTATTTAGGACGTGAACTTTACGGAGAACACTCTGCACTTTACTCTTTCACAGTTACAAACACAATGCTTGATGGGGCCTATCACGGCATGTTCTGAAGAAACTTACGCAGGTGAATAAATTGTGGGATTCTGGATAACTTAGAAACAGGATAACCCCATTAATAATCAAGGAGCAGTATAAGAAAAAGGATGTTTACTTTCTCAACCTTAGGTTTTGAGACTGAACGCTACAAATGACTATAATATGATGCATTATTAAATCATTTAACTACTTTAAAACAAACTGTCACTTTTCAGGAAAAATGTGTATCAGTGGTGACTGTGAAAATGTGCAAGCAACGAAGAATCTAGACTTTTGTTTCATGCAGGATAACATTACCACTAACCACCAGGTTTAAGCCAACTATTAGGACAGAAGAAGAAACTAAGAGGAGCCGGTGATCACTTCCTTCCCAACAGCAGAATGACAGAAACTGAGAACTGAGATGGAATGGAAAGGTATATAAATGGAAATGTAAAGCCCACAGTACTAAAGGTTTCAGGAGAAGTTTAGGCCACAAAAGACGCATCCCACTGCACACATATTTTCATTTTGTTTTAGTAAAAGGAGAACTGGGTTTCTACAAGTGACAACATGGCTTAACCATATCACGAAGTTCATTTCTATCCGTTTTTCTGTGTTCCTCTTTTACCTGTTGCTTATTGTTTAGGGTCCAATGCACAAAGCCATTTGCACATACATTTAAGTTCAACTGGCATGCACAAATGAGTCACTTTTAAAGTGCAAGGTATTCACGTAGGTAACCCTGTCCTCAACCTTTTATTCATGCGCAGCATTACCGCTTGGCGATTTAATATTGTGTGCAGGTAAATCCCCCTCAAAGTGTGAAAAATAAACATCCAAGGAGGGATTTCTATGGACAGTTTAGAAAAAGCCACAAACTTGAGAGTGTGGATATTCTCAAACTTTTCTTTCACGCACTCCCACCATAGAAATGGTCATAGATTTATTGCTAAAAAAGGAGTAAATCTCCTGCTAAGATGTAAAAACCCTTTCCAAATATGGAGTGAGTTTAGGATATGAGTTGTTCCAGGGGAATTATTACCATGTGGAGTAAAAAATACCACTGCATAGCGGAAATGGCATTTCCACATGTGCATTATGTACAATGGCGCTTGTGGAAATGCCTCTGCATGGTCGCAATTACATATTTACTAAGGACCTGGTTTAGAGTTTAGTGAACAGGGTACTCCATCAGAAACATGTTGGAGTACCCTGTCTGCCAACCTCTTGGTCCGCCCGCCCTATTTGGAGTCAGCAGACCGCTGTCTGCGGTACCTCCGTTGGCTCCGTCGTCAGTAAGGGTACTCTGGTAACCTAATGGAGTGCTGGACATCATCACCCACCCTTTTTAGGGCTGACAATATGGTGACCCTTTTTTCTGTCAAGAAAGAAGAAGGTCAATGGCAAACAAGGGAATAATTTGTAGAAAAATATTTCGGAATGATTTACTTGAATTATCTGTCCAAACAGTGACAGAAGAAATTAAATCAAAACAGAACTGTAAATATAGTTGACAGAGGGATTAAGCCTACAAAACAAGCGCATGCAAAATTTAGATAGAAGACAACTCCTCGTATTCAATATATATAATTCCGGGGTACAAATCACGTAATTCCATACAAACATTAACCTTGTAAATCAGATCAAATTCTATGTCTAAATGGTAAGATCAAAGATTAATGTATGTAGAGTCCTCTCTGATTGATATCAATGTCTTTACACCATTAAGGTTGAGCAATTAACTGGTGAAGAGCAAGTAGATTGATGTAGAAAGGGTTGGACTTAGCTTTGACGTTTTGTTCTTTATTGTTCTTAGTCCATAAGACCATCCTCAGGACCACAACAATCTTTTTTTATTTAAACTATATTTATTGTCATTTTAAAAAAACAGCAAATAGAGTGCAATTGGGTACAGCGGATAACTGTAATCCAAAAGAGCTCCCACACAAGTCCAGAGTATCAGCACGTAATACAGAATTTGAAAACAATGTATAAGGGCATGATGTAGGACAGACAGTATAAAAACAACACCATATGTCAGACATATAGCCCAACTAATGAGAGTCAAGGGGAGTTCGGGATCGTCTCCAGAGATTTCCTCTGCTCATCGCCTCTGCGAGAGTGAACAGCCTATCTCATATATTGCATTACAATGTAACCAAGCACAAGCCAGCTCGCCCCAACAGAGGGCGACCAAAACTGAAAAACAACACAAAGCCTGTCCAACTAGTCGTCTCTAGGGGGTCGCTGCACACAGCCACTAGTATACGCCAATGCATGGAGGCAACGGGGTGGCGGAAGACCCCAGACCTATGGTCTACAGGAGTTCAATGAGTAGGAGCTCAATCCTAGACTGCCACTACACCCACAGGGATGGCGGTCCGAGTCACAAGTGAGACCACCACAATCTTTATGGTGTAAAGACATTGATATCAGAGTGGACTGTACATACAATAATCTTTGATCTTACCATTTAGACATAGAATTTGATCTGATTTACAAGGTTAAGGTTTGTATGGAATTACTAGATTTGCGCCCTGAATTATATATATATTGAACACAAGGAGTGGTCTTCTACCTAAATGTTGTATTCGCCTGTTTTGTAGGATTAATTCCTTTATCAACTAAATTTACAGTTCTGTTTTGATTTAGTTCCTACTGTCACTGAACAGACAATTCAAGTAAATCATTCCCAAATATTTTTTTATAATTGATTTCCTTGTTTCCCATTGATATTTATCTTAGTTGAAACCCAAGCTTGCAAGGGATTATTGGGTTGCCCTTTTTCTTGCCCTTTTTTTCTGTCAGTCACCAATACGTTTTACCTGACCAGAACGTGCGTGATGAACAGAAAAATTAAAATAAAGACTGCCACACCCAGGGAAAAAACTGCTTGTGTGTAGGGTTCATTAGTTTTTACTTTTCAAAAACAATCTCCCACTTTGGTTGTTTGTTCTTGAAAAAGCAAACATTTGGTGGATGGCGGTCAAAACCAGCGGCGACATGCACCAAACTTTTGGTACCTTCACAGGAGTCGCCATGAAGGTACAGAGATCACCACAGGGCTGGTGGAGTTTTGCTAAATTTGCCAACCCCTAAATCTAGCCTGAAATTTGTTCCTGGAAATCTGAATTCTCAAAATGAGTACACCAATTCCCAAGAAATGTAGTAAACCTCTGATTGCAGAATTATTATTTTTGTGACTCAGACCTTATGTGTGTATCTTTTTCTTTATTTACTTACATTTATCTATCTGTTTGATGTTTCTCTTTGGCTTCTAAAACACATTAAACATCGCTTCAAGAGTTTAACAACATCACTGCACTGGCCCCTACTATAGGTAGCTGCATCACCTACAAGGCCATCAGAAACAATACACCCACAAATCAGGGCAAGATATCTAATCATCTCCAGCAAGACAGAACCACAGAAGGAGTAAGGATGTCCCCAGATTTAAGAAGTAGGCCCTCATTATGAATCGGCCTTGAAAGTTATGGCCCCTCCGCAATCACCTCTTAGCATATGGGTGGTAATTATACGTTTGTGTGAGTATACCGAGCCACTGACAAGTCTGTCAGTAGAGCACTCCAGGCATGAGCAACCTCCAATTGTTGGATACCTTTCACTGCCTCCCGTTTCAGTGTTATTTCCTCACATTTTACATATTTTTTTTAATCTCCCCACCATTTTGTGACATCTAGGCCCTTTGTGCTTTTCCAAGTCATAGAACTTTTTTCGCCTGCCCAACACCAACGTTATGTCCAATAAACTGCTTGTATCTCCATTGGTCCTGGTCCTGGGGAATAATCCCAGCAAACTTATTCCTGGGGTATTCAAAAGTTCATGTTCTGTAGTTCCGTCAACCAATTGTAGGACCCCCTTCCAATATGATCGTAGCGTTTGGCAGCTCCATACCATGGGATTGAAGTCAGCCCCTATTTATTTGCATCTGGGAACAACAGTTGCTGTAGGAAGCATACAATTTATTCATTTAAGTCTCAGGTAAACATTGTGCATGTAGTAATATTGAATGAATTTGAACATGCCTTATGGTAAATCCTGCGGGTGTTATATAGTACATTAGTCCAATCTCCATCACTCAACAAATATCCCATATCCTCCAACAATTTTCTCACATTGCAGTCAACTCTTTTTTTGGATTGCAATATAATGCAACCTGGTGGTGTGTGAGGACTTCCAATCACATTTTTGTGTATGTCTAGGAGCAGGCTGGTATAACATGAATACAGTGCATAATGTTATAGATTAGAAAATATAATAAATCACTTGGTGGCTTTTTTGTGTATAACACATACTATTATGATTGCCACATAACATTTTCCAGAGCAATATCAGTGTACCACAAATTCATGAGTTAAAATGGCATTTGACAGGGATTGGGGAGCAAAGTGAGTCCGGCAGTATCAAGATGCTATAGCGGGGTGGACCAATGTATGCCATTTGCAAAGATGATTTACAAAGACAGGGGCTGCCCTCTGGAATTTCAGAAAATCTGGGCAGCATGTATATGATGCACTGTGGCCTGAAGGATCTGGGTGAGAATCACCAACCCCCCCCCCCCTCAAATGGTTCCATCATTCCCCCCACCCACCCTGCAGGGGCTGTATGAAGCTAAGTTGTGGAAGTGGAAACAAATAAGTAGAAGCTACGAAATGCCCACTGGTTAGAAGAGACTATGTACCTGTACTGTATCTGTCACTGTGCTGTGAACACAATTGGCTTGGTAAATCTGGTGTTGATTTGCCACGGCCAGTGCTTCACCACCTCATACCTCCTAGGAATGCCCCCACCCACCTAGATGGTGGTCGCATGGAGGTGAAGGTGTGGTGATTATAGATTTGACACATGGTATAAAGTTTGAAAAATTATCAATTATTTATATTCAAATGCCTGTCAAAGTGAAAACATCAAAAATGAAGCCCACAATATTCTACACCATTTTTCATCAGATTGGCAATAAGCTTTTATTTGCTGAACAAATGATGGCACTCACAGTTGAGAAACCAGTTATGTTTCAAATAACATCTTCCTGGAGAACTTTAACCGTCACAGGGGAGATGTGAATGACACAGTGGCATTGCACTTGTACTTCTTACTGCTCAAGAACGACTTGAAACAATTCTGATCAGATTTTACACATGTGAAAGGATTGGTCCTTAACTGAATTTTAAAAAAAAGCTGTTATTGAATGCAAAACACCCATACCAGTGGACTGGTTGTACCACTTCCTTATACCTTTCTCTCTCATATTCACCAAAGCATCAACCTGAGGTCAGATGAAAAACTGAAGGTTTGGGCCCGATACTTCAGCAAAACAAACTTGTCTACCTTATAAAATAATCTTTTCTCAAAGATAACAAATGCCTCACAAACGTTGGAAGCAAACTCAACCAGCGATAGCTACAATGCAGCCACAACAGAGGTTGTAGATATACTTGCCCCAACAGAGCAAGATAGTTATAGGAATTCCAACTCTAATCAATGATATTAAAATGAACGATTTGAAAAGCCAAAAACTCTCACAGTGATCAAACTCTTATGGCTATAAAACCTTTCTAAGTGGACTCCTAGATGTCTATGTAAAAAGTACAAACAGTGCAAAATCAATATCTTTTGAGGCCAAAGCAACTTTTCTTAGAAAGGAGATTAATTTCACAGGAAGCAATTCAACACTGTCAAACTTCCACTCAGCCCCAAGCTCTCATGATTTCTACATTACTAAAGAGAACTTCTCCCACTTCTTTCACAACAAAATAAAAAGAGATAGATTTTATTTTCTTCACCTCATTTAATGGGTACACAACATAAGACCTTAAACAACAAACCATCAAATGTATGTATACCTTTTAATGAGATTATGCAAACTGACTTGGTTCTGCCAGCAACAGTCTCAGGCAATCTTCTCATTTTGATGATCCTTTCCTAGAAAAGATTGTGAAGACAAGTTTGCCCCTCACTCCCTCCCTGACTAAAGTGATCAACAACTCCCTGACACAAGGAGTGTTCCTTAACTGCTATTAAATTGGATACGCCTCTTCTCACAAAGTCGGTAGCAGACCCCGAAGACATAAATTACTTCTACCTTCTATCCAACCTTCCCTTCATAGCAAAAGCACTTGAAAGTTCAGTTAGGATGCAGCTAAAAATTCCCTTGAAGATACAACTAGATTTAGAATTGCCCCTTGCGATTTAGGTCCTTTTGCACTACAGAAAAGGTGGTGCTACAAAGAATGAGAGAAATGTACATTTTACACAAAGGAGAGTCCTGCCTACTCGTTTTTCTTGACTGTTGGCTGTGTTTGACACAGTCAATCATGCATCCCTCCTAAAAATCTAGGCTGAATGTATTGAGGAAGAGGGTCAGTTCTGACATGGTATTTGAATCATGCCTCTCTCTCTACAACAAGGTGTTCCACAAGGTTCCATGCTATCCTGAACACTCTTCCATATGTACATGGAACTCCTGTGCTCTCGCCTGAGGATATCTAACCTCTCTTGTCATCTATACAACATTCAGCTGTATGTGAAAATTCCATCGCACAAGGTCTTTGCTAAGACTCTAGGAAATTTTCAGTGTGGATATCACTTCACCATCTCGAACCTCCCTCTGTGCACACTGTTGAGTAACCTGAGGGCCACAAAATGAAGGGGTAGAACTAGTGGGGAAGTTTCTCCCTGTTGCCACTTGTTGATAATCAAGAATATGGAAATTTGCACAGCTTGGCAAACATTCATGAACCACCAGGTGTTTCATCCAACGAACCTTTGCAAGGCACTGGGAAAAGTCGAAGGCATTACAAATTTTTGCAGTAAATCCCAAATTTACTTTCAGAGTCATAGTGTATACTTCTTTCATTTAGACAGGCATATGTGAAGGTGGTTTGTGCATTCATACCCTTACGTTGTTTGCTATTCATCTTCATTCTGAACTCATGTTCACTCTGTTTAAATCACTTCATACAGTCAACTACACTCTGCTGAGTGGAGGGACACGTATGCCACATAAAATTGGACAGTTGTATGTAGCGTTCTCCCCAGCCTGGGTACTCGCTAATGACTATACCACATACGGAGCTGAATAAAACACATCTTTATTCATCTGTGTGTAACCCCCCCAACATACTAAACCTTCATTCGCGCCACTACACTTTAACGCTTACGTCATAGTTCTGCGGAATCCATCAGGAGCCAAGAGGGTTTCGTCATTGCTAACTCACACGACACTACATCTCCCCCTCTTAAATAAAACATTTACATTTTTAAAAAATATATGCCATCATAACTCCTCACTCTGATCACACGTCCCGACTGTGACTACGAAAACAAGGGACAGGCAGTCAAAGTCTCCGTGATCTGCGCTGCCGATGGAGGTACAACAGCAGTCAGGGGTTCTCCAATTGTACTTTCAGATCCAGTCTCTACATTGACATCAGCACCTAACGAGCAATGAGCCACATGTCGGAAATGCAAGGAATCTCACGTGATAGGCTTCGCAGGACGTTGGGCAGTCACCATGTGTCCTTTGCTGGTCACAACATGAAATGGCTCAGCATCGAAGGGAGCATCAGATTTCCGTGTGTGGAATCAGCTTTGTGGCTTACAGGGATCTCTGGTTTTCACCACAAGGCATCATAGCTCTCCGTGAAGGAGATTCCTCTCTTCTCGAAGCAAGGATGTCTTTTTGTTGATGTTTCTGTAACTAGGGTTTTTTTATACATGGTGGGGTAGCTTGCCCCATGCATAACTCTCCTTTTTTACCTGGGCTTGGGATCGGCCATGGCGAAGTTACTGATGAGGCCTATGTAGGCCAAAACAAGTTTGGGGTTGCTTGTTTTCCCATCTGGAGAGGATGTGGCCTGGCAGTTTGGACTGGATTGTTCCTATTGGAGAAGGATCAAGGTTGTTTGCATTTGTCAGATCCCTGTCTAGAGTAAGATAGGAGGAAAAAACATATAACAGGAATACGACCTGCCTGTGTCTAAGATTAATTCAAACATTACGTCTATCACCTTGTTGTTTGTAGTCACCTTCCAGTCACTCCCACTCACTGTCTGAATCTGTAAAAAAAAATTGAATTTACCATTGTGTATTACTCTTAACTTGCTGGGTAAATCCACATATATTTCAAGGACACATAACTTCTACTCACCTGCTCCAAATATTGTAGTGTTGTGCTTCTTGAACCTTACACCTCCAGCCCTCCGGGTGTGCTGAAGTGTAGCATTCCTGTCTGTGTAACTGTGGATTTCACTGAGTAATGCCCAGGTCCGTCTTCCATTAGGTGTATCATGAGTCCTCTCCGCCACTTTCTTAAGATCTGTGAAATGTTGAAGACAAGTTTCTGGGCACCACCAAAGTAAAAGGTAAGATCTGCTTTATTAGCCAACACAGAAGCTATGTACCACAGAGGAAGGAAACCGGTGGCAACTGCCACCCTAGAACGTCAGCTTTAGAACACTCAAATATTCTTGCCTTCTACAGTCCAACAGCAGAATGCTACAGTCTTCTCTCAGCAGGTTCACTTGCATGAAATCAGTGCCAATTTTGGCTTCCAGTGTAGCCTATGAGAAGACTCTACACCTGTGTCATCATCTGTGTCAGCACTCGGTGGTCTATACCTATGCTTACCGCATAGTAATCAATTTTATTGCCACCTTTATATCTACCCATAATGACACCTGCCCTCCTCATTTATAATATACTTCGCTGCACCAGAGTACGCTATGTTAGTATTTACTTTCCAGCAGTTTGTTTTTCTGCTCAGTCAAAAAGGAGGAGACTCCATAAGTCAGTTGCCTTGTTATGCTTTCATTCTTGCTATTTGCTCCTCTCCTCTGCCCCACTTACATTTGTGCCAGTGAATGATCAAAGTGGCATCTGGCATGGGTTAGGCTTATGGGCACAAGTGCTAATGCTGTGCCCTTCTTTCTTTGCCTGCTCTTTTTACTGGGTTCTCTGCCACCCCGGTCTTCATGCAATAACCACAAACCTGTGTAGCAGAAAAGGCTGCTTTATTAGGACGGGCTTGTAGAATATTAAATCATTATTTACAAAATTACATTCAATAAACCATTCTCCCTAATACATAAAAACTCCATACATCCCCATCCCTTACAGTGCAAAATTGTAATGTTCCTCAACACGAGTCCAATTATCCTGCGGCCTCATTTTTTTCCTCTTCTATTCGCAGCCCTTCGCCTGTATTCGCAATCTCTCCCACATCCTACTAATAGTCCACAGGTGAAACTCCACTTTGTTTTGATCCACATTCTCAAACCTAGTCTTCTCCTCCTCCTTCTCCCCCCCCAAGCTCCTCCTGAGGGGTAGATATGCCCCTACCTGACTCTCCATTCCCCCCAAAACTACTGCCACCCAGGAAAACCGTGTAAGGCGTTTTCCTGCCCACCTGCTAGTCCCTAATACCAAGCTTTAGTTATCTTCCCTTATGCACCATAACCTTTCGTTCCACAATTTTGCCAACAAATCTCTCAACTCCAGCATATAGAATACATTGCCAAACCTTGATAAATGCACCCCATCTGATTGAAACAAATATTCTCCCTCTTCCTGTATGTTCGGCTGTGTCAAAGCTGTAATCCTTGCACAAGTACAGAAAACCTGCATTGCCCTGTTCAGCTTAGGCCGGGATTTGTCCATAGGCACATGCTACATTGCCCCTCTGCAGGAAATAGATAGAAACACCATTAAACTCCTGCAAAACAACAGCCATGTGCACAAATAGCCCCTCACTGCTGTCGTAATGCGTACTCTATGATGAAGCAAACTCTGTCCTGACATCACAAAACCTATCCCTGCCCTTACCATCCTACAACCAAGGTTCAGATAACCCAGCAATTTTTGGATCACCTGTAACTCCACCTTCCTCATGCCAATGACACCTGCCAAACATTTGTATTTCCTGCATTTTGCTGTCAGGAAGCCTTGACATTATGGGTACTGTGTTCAGTTCCATACCCAAAAAAATGAAAGAGGTTGCTGGTCCGTCTGCCTTTTCTGTGCTATCTCACTCCCAACTCGATTGTCAGCCATTCAAAACACTGCAGTCCCCTGCCACATTCTCTTGCCCAGCCTACAAATAGAAAATAATCTGAATAATGACATACTAATTTGTGTCCCCTGCTCCAAGTCAAAGCCCACTGTAAAAATGTGCTGAAAGTTTCAAAAAGAGGGCAAGATATCACACAACCAATCTGCAGCAGTACTAGGTCCACAAATATTGCCTCTCCAACCTGCATCCCTAGCAAAGGAAAATTGGCAATAAATGAAAAGCCTATTTGATGTTGTCTTTTGCTAACTCCGCCACTGCTCCCCCACACCTCACCAATCTGATGGCATCATCAACTGATGCATATATCACTATGGCATCCATCTCTGGAACTTAGTCATTTACAGAAGCTCCCTCGAGCCATGACAGATGATGTATCAGCTGATACTCACCTTTTGTCTTTTGTCAGTACCACCCCAAGGGGTAAAACCACTAAATCAGGCAACGGCCACTGTCAAAATGGCCCTGAAAGCTTTTCCTCCTGCAATTCCTTAGCCAATAATTGTTCTACAATTTCAGGCAAATCTTTCCCTGACTTCAAATTGTCCACCCATCTCTGGACCCTAGGCCCCTCATACCTCAATTGAAACCTTCCCTGAAACCCCAATGCAACTTTGAGGCTGCCTTCCTGTTAGGGTACAATGCAGGCAATGTCCCAACTTCTCAATGTCAACTGGAGTATATGCCTGTTGGTAATCCCTAAAGCATTCTTCTCAAGGGACAAGAAAATCATTTTCTATCCTCAAACATCATTTTTATGAACAACTCAATTTGGTGATCTGCCAGAACTTATTTATTTAAAATTTCTTTTTATTGAAATTTTCGAAAGAGTAAACAGAAACAAGAAAAAAGAAACAGAGCTGCTACATGGCTCCTTGCATACATTTTAGCAAGCTTGATAAGAACAGAGCAACCCCAGAGAGTGTTGTTACATAGTCTTGGGTAATATAATTGGGCAGATTGCCCTAACCCCTTTGCGTCCTTCTGCTCTCTGTAGCATCAGTCTTTCCGAGAAATAGTCCGGGGCTCTGTGCTGGCCATAATGACTGAAAGATAGAGATAGAAAGGAAAAAACAAGAAGAGTGGGGGGAATTCAGAGGGGGGGGGGAGGAGGGAGCCTCCTCTCTGGCCCAAATGAAGGTGAGACTCTCCAGCTACAGCTGTACTCCCAACTGACCGTGGGTGTGAAGAGTGACCAGTACGCAGTGTTTATGCTTCCACTGCTGCGCTGTCGCTGTTGTCCGGGGATAAAGAGTCTAAATAACTCTGCAGTGGCGCCCATATGTTTTTGGGTCGAGACTGTGCAGGCATCAGTTCCCAGTAGTCGGACAACTGATTGTGGCAGAATGCTGTGTCCTTGAGCCACTCTGCTGCTCTCGGACTGCACCTGCGGCCCCAGCAGATAGCCACCCTTCTCTTTGCTAGGAGTAACAATATGGCCACCAGTTTCCTATGTTCTGCAGTTATTCCACGCACATACCCCAGCATGGCCACCTAGGGGCAGCATTCAATTGCAGCATCTATCAGCAAGGCCAGCACCTCAAAAATACATTCCCAGTACCTTGCCACCGCTGGGAACTCCCAAGCCAGATGCAGAAAGGAGGCCTCCGGGGCTCGGCAACGCACGCACCTCACATCCTCACTCAAACCGGCCCTGTGTAGCCAGACAGGGGTCCTGTACAGCCTGTGGATAAACTTAAAGTGAATAAGCCGCAGTCTGTAATTGGGTGACATTTCTTTTATTTGCGCACAACAGTATGCCCATGTACCTTCCTCCAACGGACCTCCCAGGATCTTCTCCCACTGCCGCTGCGCAGGGGGAACACATATCGGGGATGTGCGCTGCATACCCGTTTAGAGTCGAGTAATGAGTTTCCGCTGCGAGGGATTTGCTAGAAATTCCTCCAGCACTTGGAATGTTGGTGGCGCTACAGGGAAGGATTCATATAGTGTACGCAGCGCTGCTCTTAATTGATAGTATGTGAACCTATCCAGCATCCCTGTGTGATCTTCGCCTAACGCCTCATCTATGGTAGCGAACACCCCATTGCGAAACACCTGTCCCATCGTGTGTAGCTGGAGCTTTCGCAGTCTTTGACCCACCCCCGCCTCTGTAGTGAACGGCAGCCCTGGGTGTCTAATGAGTGGGATAGAGGGGGCGAATGTGGTCTCCAATAGCGCTCTGCGCCTAAGCTCCCACCATGCCCACACCGTGCAGCCCACATTGTCAACCCTGGCTTCGGGTCTCCCTTGGGGTCCAAATAACACCATATGTAGGGGTATCGGGTCGGCCCTATAACTTCCGGATGCAGTGTGCACCATAAAAATGGTCTGGAACATCCAGTGATAAGCAAATTGTGCCTGAGCACAGTTATAATACAGCTCCATGTCCGGAGCTGCCATCCCACCCTGCTCAAACGGCAGCGTCAGGACCTCCCATGCCACTCGGGGCTGTCTGCCCGCCCATGCCAGTGTTATCAGGTTCGAGCGTAGTCGATGTCGAAATGCAGCAGTGAGAGGAAGTGGCAGGTTAGTGAAGATGTATAGAAACTGGGGATGGACCACCATCTTGGCTATGGCCAATCGACCCGCTAGGGATAAAGGGAGTGTTCTCCACCTCTTCTGTCTACTCTCCAGCCACTCCATGAGCCTGCCATAGTTGTGGCTCCAGAGTTCGTCTAAATTCCGGCTAAGCCAGATCCCCAAGTATTTCACCGGGGAGTTCGCCCACTGAAGTGGGAATTCCGACTGAAATGGGTCAGTGGCCGGGGTAAGCGGAAAAATGATTGACTTTCCCCAGTTTATGGATACGCCCGACACTCCCCCAAAGCGGACGACCTCCCGGATGAGTGGGTCCAGGTTCTCGGCTGGATGCTGGACATACAAGGTCATATCATCCGCATACATAGAAACTAAAATCACCCTGGGAGTGAAGTCCAGTCCTCGCCGAGCGTGATGCTGGCGAAGCCTGGCTGCGAGCGGCTCCGTCGCCACCGCAAACAGGAGGGGAGAGAGGGGGCACCCCTGTCGCGTACCACGGGCCACCGGGATGGCTGGGGATACCTGGCCATTGACTCTCAGTCTCGCCAACGGAGCCGAGTACAATAAAGCAATTTTTATGAGGAAAAGGGGACTGATGCTGATGCGGGAAAGGAGTGCAAACAGATAAGGCCACTCCAAGGTGTCGAATGCTTTGGTTGCATCCAAGAAAACAGCCGTGGCAGGAAGAGAGCTGTCAACCTCCTGCATGGTCGCAAAAAAAGTGCGTAGATTGTGGGATGTGCTCCGCCCGGGCACGAAACCGCATTGGTCAGGCCACAGCACCGCTGGTAGCAAGGGGAGCAGACGCGACGCCAATAATTTGGCCAGTATCTTACTGTCCAGATTTATCATTGATAGTGGTCTATAGGAGTCACATAACTCCGGGTCCTTATCAGGTTTGAGGATAGTGACAACTAGCGCCTCCCGCAAAGAGGTGGATAGCATCCCCCGTTCCAAGGATTCCTCGTACATGTTGAGGAGGTGCGGAACCAGGAGCGGCGCATATTCCTTATAGAATGAAGCAGTGAGCCCGTCCAACCCGGGAGCCTTGTCCCCAGGCATAGCCCGAATCACCGCGATCATCTCCTCCTCCTCAAACGGCTCATCAAGATATTTCCGTTGCCCATCGCTCAACCAGGCAAGCTCAATCCAGTCAAGGAGGGAAAGCAGATCCGGGTGCACCGCTGTCTGCTGTGCTGAGTGCAGAGAGGTGTTAAATGCAAGCATTTCTGTCTGCACCGCTTCCTGGCCTGCGACTATCTCCCCGCTGTCCCTGCACAGTTCACATACATATTCACTGGCCCAGGGCTTCTTTAATATACCCACCAGCGTTTTCCCCGCATGATCCCCCTCTCTGTATTGACGCGCTCCTGCCTCCTTGCCCAGGTAGTACGTTTCCCGTTGTGCAGCCTCCTCGAATTCCGCAATTTTCCCCTTAATGCTACCCAGGATTTCCGGGCTGGTGCATTCGAAGTACTCCAGTTCGAGTTTCCGAATTTCCCCCTCCAAGCGCCGGAAGTCTCCCCTGAGCGAGCGCAATACGCCCGCCTGCTTGGCGATGCACTTGCCCCGGATTACTGCCTTGAAGGCCTCCCACAATACCGAAGGCGAGCCCACAGTCCCACTATTCAACTTGAAGTATTCCGTTATATCGGCTCGAATCGAGTCTCTGAATACCTGGTCCCGGAGTGCCCCAACGGGGAGTCTCCAACTGAAGGGCGCATGCGCCGTGTCCGGTAACGTGAATCACAGTAGCACGGGCCGTGATCAGATAAAGATCGGGCTAAATGAGCAACTGTGAGCACCCACACGTCCATATCACGCGACGTGAGCCAATAGTCGATTCTGGACCATGATGGTCCCGCTGTGGAGACGCATGTGCCCTCTCGCCTTGATGGATATCGGCGTCGCCAAACGTCCACCAGCTCGTGATCTTCTATGATTGCACGTAGCTGCTTCGCCACCCTTGGATGAGGCCGGCGAGAGTCGCCAGACCTATCCATGCTCGCATCCAGCACTACATTAAAATCCCCCCCTCCCCACAAGACAGTCCCGGGTCCAAGCGACTCCGTCAGCCTCCAGACCTCACTAAAGAATTGCGGATCATCCACATTCGGCCCGTAAACCAACACTAGCCTAACCGGTTGCCTCCTCAAGTTCCCCGCTACAAACACATACCTCCCCTGCAGGTCGCAAAGCGCAGCGCGCGTTCTCCAGGGGAGTCCCTTTCTGAGGATTATAGCTGTGCCTCTGGCGTAATTGGAGTATCCTGACACAAATTTCTCTCCCATCCATCCCGCCCTTAGTCGCACGCAATCGTTTCTAGTAAGGTGTAGTTCCTGCAGAAAGCAAATGTCCACCCCATGTCTTTGGAGATATGCCGCTACCAGTCTCACCTTAAGACAATCATTCAGGCCTCGCACATTCCATGTCACTGCCTTGATCACACCTGTTTCTGTAGTGGTCTCACCCACCCCCTGATCCATCGGGGCCATGATGTGCTGGATAGCTCTGCGCACCTATTTGACGATGAGGTGGGGCCAGAGAGAGGAAAGGTGGGAAAAGAAAGGGAAAAGAACAAAGAGAACTGAACAGCACACCGGGTGTGCACTTCACCCAACATGCCCACACCGCCTCCCAGTTCAGCCCCCAAACATGGCTGACAGCTAAGCCCTTTGAACAAACTAGGCCCACATCGGCCAACAGTAAGAACATTCATGGGATTCATCCCTGCAGGAGGCACTAGGTGCTCGGGGATACCCAGCGGTGGTGTGCTGGATGGCTGGACAGGATACATTCAGGAGTAGGAAAAAAAACCTCCGGTTGGAGGCAGATTGGGTGGGCCCCCAAACCACAGTGGCGGGGAAGGCAGTCGCCCCGGCCAGGGTAGAGGATGTCCTGTGGGACCAGCCCCACAAGTCAGGCCCGCCGCTGCCTTACCGACTCATTGCTGCTCACTCGATGCCTTAATCGTTCTCATCCAGAGGGTCTCCCCCCGCAGGCTTCCCGTTCGCCCGCGCGGCTGGTGCAGATTGAGGGAACGAGCAAACTTGATGGCTGCCTTGGGGTCAGTGAAGAACACAGTCTTGCCCTGATGAAAGATGCAGAGCTTTGCTGGATAGAGGAGCGAATACTTGATATCCTGCTGCTGCAGTATTCTCTTCACTGGAACAAACTCCCTCCTTGCAGCCTGCACCGTTAAAGTAAAGTCGGGGAAAAAGGAGACCGCGTTACCTTGGTACTTCGTGTCCTGTAAGTCTCGGGCTCTACGCAGCACGGCATCGCAGTCCCTGTAGTTCAGCAGGTGTGCAATTATTGGCCTTGCCGGGGCAACCGGCGGTGGCCTCGGGCCTAGGGATCTGTGCGCTTGTTCCACTATGCAGACCTTTGAAAGAGAGTCCCCAAATAGCGCCCTGAGCATTTCCTCGACGTAGTCCTCAACTCTAGTCATGGCCGTGGTCTCCGGTATCCCCATTATGCGCAGGTTGTTGCGGCGCGATCTCGCTTCAAGATCTTCATTTTTATTGTGGATCACCTCCAACACTTTCTCCATTTGGAGCAGCTTCTCACGGGTGGCGGTGCTCTTGTCCTCCAGCGCAGACGTGCGTTGTTCGACCTCCGTGAGGCACTCCTCGTGGTTCGAGATCTTGTCCCTAAGCCGGTCCAGTTGATCCGACATTGAGTCGATTTTTAGATCTATAGTCGAGAGTGACTGCTTCAATTCAATGAACATATCGCGTATGTTGGGTTCCGGCGGCTGCGTGGAGGACATGGCTGCCTCCGACTGTTCCTCCTCCGGTGGGATCCCCCCACGGGAGGCTTTGCGCTGCTCAAAAGAAAGCTTGAACTGCTTTGTGTCCATCTTGCCCATGTTGTACCAGGAGGGCGTCGTGGGGCGCCGCAGGTCTCGCTCCACCACCGCAGACCTGCGGGTTGTGGGCTACGGCGCTAGGTCGCTTCTGCGGCTCTATCCACTGCAGTTCAGCACCTCATTACCCACTACGCCGCGTTGTGGCCTTCAATGAGCAGTGCTCAGTAGGTGGCCTGGTCCACCACTCCTGCCGCAAGTGTCAAGCTTGTCTTCTTGGGTCCACCTCTGCTCGGACCGTCAGCCTCGTTTTCCCTCCAATGCCCAGCACGCACCGGGGATCACTCACTATGCGCCCCTCACGTCAAGCGCTTCTTCAGACTGATTCCCCCCGCCTTGAGGGAACAGGGGTGGGATTCCAGCCCTTTGGGGGTTCGGGGGGGTCTGCCAGTGATCTCCTCTATCCCCCTCCCTTCACAGCCACCCCAATCAGGGTCTCTTGTAGCGCAGGAGTTTCAGGCTCCGCTGTCCTTTAGTTGCAGCCAGGCGCGCGCGCCAGAGGGGGAGTCACAGCCCCGGCACTGTCCGATCCACGGGTGCAGCTGCCCGCGTAGCCCCGCTTCAGTCCCTCCGCACCTTAAAAGACGGGGCCAGCAAGATTACAAGGCGCTTCCACTGTACTGTCGTGTAGGGCGGCCTCCTCCACTGTGCTCACTCCTCCTCGCAATCGCGGCCTTCCCGCCTGCTCCGGTCCTCCCGCCCCGCGGCTTGCAGACACACCGGGGACCGGGGCGGGGCCTTTTCAGCCCTCAGGACGCTCGGCTGAAGTCCACCACCCGGTGATCCGCGCAGGTCCGCCTCAGTCGTCATTACAGCAGTCTCCCTCGCCTGCCTTTTAGGGAGCCAGCGGGGTGCTTTTCCCCGACGCGGGGATCCATCTAGGCAACTCTCTTCAGGCCGCGAAGCGCAGGCCGCCATTTTGCTCCACAAGGTGGTGATGCACAGCTGCGTTTCTCGCAGGAGCGAGGGTTCTCAGCTTTGAGATCGCGACTGCTGGTCGCCGGGGCGTTCCGATGCCCGTCCCCACCGTCCGAAGCTCCCAGCACCCGCCCGCTCCGCACGATAATTGGCGGATCTTCGGTCCAGCTGGCAGAGCCTCACTAGGTTGCGACCATTTTGCAGCCGGCACTCTAGCACCCCGATCTGCCAGAGCTTAATGGGGCCACCTTAAGTTATCATTTAGAAGCAGATGAAGTAACCCTCCTTTCATTTTGGTACTGTGATGTATTATTTTGGTATTTGTAGCTCTACCCCAAGCAAGGTTGGCAAATTACAGAGTAATGGGAAATGTTTAACAGCATTCCAAATAGAGCAAAAGCATGGATAATGACAATGTTCGCCTACCTGCAGATGGCAGTAGCTTAAGTATTGAAATGTTTACTTGACCCATTTGGGATCGGTCTATCCTAGTTTTCTTAGTAGAGACGAACCGTGTGCACATATAGGGTTGTTTTTTAAATGTTTCTTAATAAGAGTTTTACAGTGACAAATGTTATCACAACGAAAACTCACTTGTAAGTTTAAGCCAGCAATTTTCAAAAGCTATAGAAACACCCCCAATGTGGATCAAAGCAGGTATCAAAGCCAATTCTAGGGAGCCACAAAGCAGACCGGGGATAGTAGCCTCAATTGTGGTGGTTGAGGTAATTTGCCACTGATGTCCTGAGGTCCGTCTTGCAATACTCATGCAGACTAGGCCACGAACAACCCTTTCCACACACGACTCTCAAGGTTGCGAAGGAAATTAATCACCGTCTTCTTAGGGAGGTATCATGAGCTCGGCGATCAACAGGAAACCAGATATAATAACTCCATGTTTAGCGTAGTGCTTGTCTTTTTGTAAACATAAGTGCTTTAACTACACAGAAGAACCAACTACAAAAACAATTAAATTAGATTATCGAATATATAGTTGAATCTCTGGTTGTGATTTCAGTAAGCGGTACCCCTCCCCACTCCAGAATTCTCTCCCCATCTATGTGACCTCTGTAGCTATAGTGCCCAATGTAGTTCACCTGCCCAGGTGATGGTCTTGCAGATCGGGCGATATGCCACGTGAAGCTGTGTTTTCCACCGTCTCAGCAGCTTCTCCTCTGCACCAGTGTTGCATGATCACTCCTCTGCACCAGTGTTTATGGACAAGGGTACAATTGCAACCAATGTCCCAACTTCTCAATGTTAACTGGAGTATGTGCCCTTTGGTATAGGCTATGACTGCTGACCCCTACCCCTGTGTGTTCTCCATTGCTCTCCTATATTAACTGTGGCAAAACATTGTGTGAAAGAGTATCTGCCATCGCATTTGGAACACTCATGTTTGTAACGCTAAATTTACCTGGGACAACAACCCAGCATGTCAGATCTGTTTCTTCTGTAGTTGCAGCTTTCCAGGTAAACAGGGTTCCACTCAGGGGTGATGTGTAGTTGCAGCCTCCCTGTACGGGCTCCACTTGGTGGTGACCCATCTTCTTTCCTTCTGGTGTTGGCAGCGGCGGCTTGCTTGCAGTGGTAGTCGGCAGACACGGCCACACTTTATTTGGAGAAGTTTTTGGGTTAGTTCTGAGAAGGAACCATGCAGAGACACTGGGAGACTCACTCACATTATGGGTCCTTCTGGGGTCATTTTGTTACGCAGTCTGCTTTCTCCGGGAGTTCCTCATGCTGGAAACACAATTGGCTGCTCCTCCAGGGTAGTCTCTTCTCCCGCTGGTCCAGGGGCGCTTTTTCCCTCTGTCAGTAGGCTGACAGTTTTCTAGACCCCCAGCAGAAAGGACGGACTTCAGGTGATGTCCCCTGCCCTCTGGGAGACTGGCTGTAAGGCACCAGCCCTGGTTACATACCAGCTCATCGAGTACTCTGCAGAGCTCTCCTTTCCTTGAACAAGAAGACCTTGGGATTTGAATAAAGTTGCGTGGTTTGGATCTCACCTTTAAACACATTTTCCAGACTGGTGATGTAGATCCTCTATCTCAAACTTCAGACCCATTTTGGGGTAGTTCTCTTTCAAGTATCTTTCTCAAGCTATTCTGCAGACACAGTTTTTGTATTCAGAGATATTTCACTTGGGCCGGCTCCAAGCAGGAGCATCCTAAACACGAAGTGTGATATCTCTACACCTGTCTGTCATTAGCCTTCCTGGCGCAGTAATAAGAAACAGTCAAAAGTGCGGCCTGGCCTAGAAACTTCTCCTCTTTGAACTACAGAAATTTCAATCCCATTCTTCACCCCTACCATCCTCCAAATGGCATTTTTCAGTAGGAACTAATTAGCAGCCCCTTGCTAACTTCCTAGCCACCGGAATGCAGGCAATTCAATTCTACTGTCCACTCCCAATGAGCAAGCTGTCTTCATCCTCCACCTTGTTCCATTCTAAACCAGACCAAAATGGATCACATTTGCCACAGTAATAAGACTCACACATACACACATACAGGGTCTTGATACCATGCAGATATTCTACACTCACTGTTCACAAACATGCACTCAACATGCACATGAGATGTCAGCGCAAGGTCCTGACTATTCACATAACAGCAAAACTTTGCATGAGAGAGGTCAGTAGACCATGCTCTCACTAACATAGAGCACAAAGGTCTGGTGACATTATCATAAAAATCATGGTGCACTGCCCCCAGCATTTCAGGTAATGCACCCATAACTGTGCCAGTAATCCACTGTCTTCTATCAGGGCACACTTAGCATACCCTTCCAGGTCCAGTCCTATGCACTCATGCTAGATTAGTGTGATGCTACAGGCAAAAGAAAAGTCAAGATACCAGTTTTGCATGCAGTCTCGCCCACAGGGTCGGGGTACACGCCTGTTCACCATGCAGGGAACAATCCCTTCCTAACAAGAGTGCAATCATAAACAAAGTAAAAATGCACAACTCTTGGGAATAGGCCAAAGGGGGATGGGAAAGGTGTGGATCCTGCCTCATAGTTCGAGATCCTTCAGTATCTTGAAATAACAACCATATAGTGTACAATTAAACAGCACAGGGTGGACTGCGTATGCTACTCCCCCAGAATAAGGGGTTACAGTGGACAACATCAACAGAGTCACTTGGTCCCTAAGTTGACAGTAATGGGGCTGGTTTTCTGAATAAGGGGAATTCGCACTGCAGGAGCCCCACTGGGAATGATCAATCTAAGCCATATTAGCCCTACTCTCCCTTCATCCACATGGCCAACCTCACAGTCTGCACATGAGCATGGGTACATTTAAACATCTACTTGTTTGTGCTAGACGTCTACATGAGAGCCTGTTCCACATACATGTTTTTAAAATGCAAAGAATCTTTTATACCTTTAACTTCACACTGGGAAAAACAGCCACAATGAGATAGAAATGCAATTACTGTAGTTCTACCCATGCTTTGGTGGTCTTGCTGATATTACAGTTTATGTCCCCTGATTATATGGTTCATAATGGTTGTATGTCACCATATGTTACACAGAAATGTTGTCGATATCAATATTGTGTTATAAATATTGTTTACAAAAGTATCATACCATTAGTTGTGGATTTACTATTATTAACTCAAAAGGGGCGATATTTTTTTCGACGACATTTATGGCAGATCGTATACTGACAGCTATATTCTTTTACTCCATCATTCCTAGCACATTGATATATCTTCTAGTTATACAGTGAATTTGTTTATCTATTCATATAGTACAAAGGAATGGAAGCAATGTCTTAGGTGTTCAAAGATAGACTTGAATGATGACATTATTTAGAAATATTAGAATATCAACAGCAAAAGGGAACCGGCAAGCCCATAAAGGCTGCCAACCCCCATTCTTGCTGCAAGATCATATACCCTACTTTGATCCCCTTTAGAGGGCCATAGTAAAACTAGCTGCAATATCCTGCTATGGTGATAGCATCACCGCTGTTGGGAGGTGTGATTTGAAGTCTGTATTTAGCGTTTTTGTACATTACTTAAAATCCACCGAATGAGTAAGTATGTGCAGTAACTGGATTACAGCATTTTCTCCCATTACTGCGTCACTTAAGTGAGAACCTATGCGCCTTATTTAGAGTTGGGTAGCCCTGGAAAAAGATTTGTGGATCAATTGGGTAACCTGGCCTTGGTGGATTTTCTGTGGAAAGAGAATCTTCCAGTGGTATTCCCTCCGCAATAAAAATAGTTTTGCATACGTAATACTATCTGAGGACTTCCTCTGGAAGCACCTTTTTAGGTCGAGCCTCGAGTAGCGCGCAAGCGCTGCTAGGCGAGACTTTATGTTAGGGGGTTTCAAAAGCTGACCAGACGCTCGTGCGTCATGGCCTTTTTCCTGCGGTTACGCGCGCAGGGCCGACATCTGTTTCCCATTATCGTGCCCAGACGCGGGCGCGATAATTGGAAACACATGCCGGCCGTGCGGGGAAAAGGCCATGACGCACGAACGTCTGGCCAGCTTTGAAAAGCCCAGGCTGCCGCGCTCGCTCGCCCCCGCTGCCGAAGTCTCTGCTGTCCAGAGCTTCACTTGTTTATGTTTAGCACGTGTTGTTTAATGTATGACATGCGTTTTTCACCTTGATATACTCTTAAGTACGCTTAGTACGCTTAGGTATACTTTGGAGCATACCTGTAATATAGCACGTCAGCATTTAAAAAGGGGAGGGGTTTGCTTGGGTGGTAGATATTATGTGTTACTGACTTTTTAACTGTATTTTTGTAAATGCCTCAGGGGCTTTCACGTTGGTATTTTGTGTGTTTAATTTGCTCTTGCACTTAATGCCATGTACAATGTTTGCCGCATACACATTACGTTTTGTATTGGCGAATGTGCGATTACTGTTGCCTTTTTTGACAGCGATCTCCAATACTCGTGTTTCTACTCAGGTACTTAAACAAAAGGTAGGCATTTTCCAAATGCGTATTTTTCATTGGCGTATGAGAACGTTAGCATACGGGCTAAAGGTAAGCTTTTTAAATTTATCAGTAGGTTAACTTTTCTTAATGTGTTTTGTGTTTTAAAATAATTGTAATTAATAGGGCGCACTTAAGGGTCCGTATTTTGATAGCGAATGTGCGCTTACTGTTTTTCTTTTTTTTTTTTTACAGCGTTTTAGAACATTCGCGTAGCTGCAGAGAACCATAAACAAAGGTAGGCTTTTTCTGTTTATTCTGAATTACGTATATAGAATGTTATACAAACAAGCATTTTATGTATGGGGGAGGTTACTGCCTAGGTGTTGCCTTTGTGTGCTTTGACTTAATGTGTGTTTTGCAAAATGTGGTTGGTCTTATATAACTGCCGGACACTTTGACGGTTGTTTTTTTAAGTTCACATTTATGTTTCTAAATATTAAGGTGCAGTTAGGGGTCCATACTACCTGTGTTACTATGTGGCGGGTGATTCCCTAATATTCGGGTGTACTTCGGGCGCATAAACATTACGTTTTCTATTGGCGAATGTGCGATTACTGTTGCTTGTTTTTTACAACAATCTAGAACATTCGTGTAGCTCCTGAGGTACATAAACAAAAGGTAGGCAATTTCAGAAGGCGTATATTTCATTAACGTACCACAATGGCAGCATACGGACTAAAGGTAGGCTTTAATTTAGTTTATTTGTAAATAAAGTTTATTGAATGTGTTTTGAATTTGCGAAATATTGTTACTAACAATAGGGTGCAATTATGGACGCATAAAGATTACCTATTTTATTAGCGAATGTGCATTTACTGTTTGATTTTTTACAGCGCTCTAGAACATTCGCGTAGCTGCAGAGATATATCAACAAAGGTAGGCCTTTTTTCTTTATCAGTGAATTACGTTTATATAGTGTGGTAAAAAAAGCATTTTATGTATTGGGGGGTTTCTGCTAAGGTGTTGTCTGCGTGTGCTTTCAATTGATGTGGTTTCGTAAAATGTTGTTGCTTTTATATAATTGTGGTACATTTAGAGGGCTGTTTTTAAGTTAACATTTATTTTTTGTAGTATTAATGTGCAGTTAGGGACACATACTACCTCTGTTACTATATGGCATGTTGGCGCATACTTGGTTAATACGGAATCAAACGTAAGCAGAGGCCTGGAAGTATGGGGAATGAGGGTAGGCATTTTTTTCCTTATTTGTTTTGTTATCGTTGTACATTTTGCTTTATTAAGTATTATAGCTAACTGTTGTGTATGCTCTGTGTTTTTGCAAAATTCATTTATTGTAACTACTTTTATTTTTCGGTGCATACAGATTATGCTTCGGACTTGCGAATGTGCACATCTCTTCCAATTGTACTTTTTCAAATGTTTGTAGGGCATTAATGTTGGTATTTGGCGGCTTTCACTGATATTACAGTTATAGCCACGTATAAATTGTGTTTTTGAGAGTATGGGTTATTACCGTACCGTACTTAATCATGCTTTTAAAAAATTCCTGTATTTGAATAGACTTTACTTTACGGCACGTTGTTGTTATAGTTTTGTTTTAAATGCGCTAATATGCGCATAGCAGTGTAACTTATTTTTCCACCTGCGATAAACATTAGCATGGTTTGGAGGTGTAGACATTAAAAGTAGGCTTTTATATTATGCGTTTGCAAATGGGTTATGCTTACTTGATAATTTTTTTAGTTTCGGCATTCCTAGGATTTGGTATAAACAAGCATTTAAAAGTTGGAGGGGGGAAAGCTTATTGGTGTGGTGGGCGTACGAATACTACGTGGAAATGCTTGTCAACAAAATTACTTAATTTGCAATTTTTTGCATTATATATGTATGTGGGGCACGTAACAATGTACGTTAATGTAGCACTTTACTGTTCTGAACATTATGTTGCTGCTTGGGGCACCTATTAGCTGTGTTTTTATGTAGCGGGTTTGTGCTTACTTGTGGGCTTTTATTAACCAGCACAAACATAAAGGACAGGGAGGCAAGCCTTTCATTTGCTTGCTTTTAATTAACAGAAATGTGGCTGAGTGACAGCTGCTAGCTGCTCTTTTCCCCTTGTCGTGCCGCTACATTTCCGAAGCTAAACATCTATTCACAGAGGGGGTGGGGGGCGCCTTAGGAGAAAGAAGATTAGATTGAGTTCAAAGTAACCAGAGCTCATTACAACCATTTTACAAACCACACACCACAAGGTGAACAGTGCTGGTAGGCCATACTGCGAGCAGCCTCTCTCGCACACCGCGTTTTGAATGTACTGTGTATTGCAATTCCATATATGTAGTGCTTATTATCCCAGTCAAGGCGCTTTTTTGAAGAAAAAAAGTTTGCTCTTACACTGAATAAAACATTTAATAAACATAATTACGTTCTTTTAGAAAAGCAAGAAGGTGTTCTTATGGTGGTTGACATTTATTCCCCACATCTAGGTGCAAGCTACACAGATATGTGGCGAAGAGTGCAATGTGGATGAGGCAATTAGGTGAGACCGGATCGCAACGATGCTGGCCACCACGTCAACGTCACTAGATTCGTGCTTGACACTAATACCTCATCGGGAAGTGCTATATAAAACCAACTTTGGTCACTGAAAAAACATGGCGACATGGACACAATACCAGGTCCGCGTTCAAAGGCAGTCTAAAACAAACATCTCGCACTCCTGCAAGTGACACCCGCAGATATTATAATCATAATAGTAATGGTACTTTAGGCACGAATGTTGTCAAGAATACATCACAGAAACGGTTACTGTACAAGTCAACCAAATGCACACTTTTGACGCTTTTTACTTTTCACTGCCCTCATGTTGGAGCCCCGTCAGCCCTCCATATGTCCTGGGTAAATGGATAAAGGTTGCTCCAGTAACAGGAGCATAGCCCAGCACCCCAGGCCCGCTTGCATGAACACACCCTTATCATTTGTAGTAAAGTACTCACGGCAGGCCAGGCTACTGTAAAACACTCCACTACCCTCAAAGTCAGCCTGCAGAGAAATGTTTTATGAATGTAAAATCATTTTCGTGAGATCCTGGTACTGAAATAAAATGTTAGCAGAGATGTTTAGTCACCCACGCTAAGCTACATTTCTCTGCATAGGGATGCTCTGACTGACTCCATCTAAATGTTAGTTAATCTTCCTGGGAATATTCTGAACAGAATGTTACACACACAAAGACGCCCCTCTAGGCGCTAACTTTCCCGCAATGCATGGTATTGTTCTTAGAGGTACCAACGCCGGTCACTAACTTCACGCCCAGTGGGTGGTGCACCTCCCCCAGTTTCTTGACGACGGATGACCCTAGATTTAATGTAGCAGGAGAAGAGGTGAGCCTGTGAACAGGAAGCGTAGCACTACGTCATAATCAAAGAGAAAGAAATAGGAAGTGGAGTCCGAACTTGGCACATCCACATCCATTACAAATTGGGGTATGCCACACTGCCTATTCAACTAGGGTACATCCACCCATGAACTATGTCACAGATAATTTATTTATTTTTGCAGTTTTATATTGCACGGACAAGACCCTTGGGTATCGGAGCGCTCCACGTAGATTTGGGATCATAAAACTGATTTACAGGTAAACTGCAGTTTCTCCTCATGGTTCATAACGGTGGCTTAAAAGAGAGAACTACAAGTAACAAGCCTTGGCATAGCCAATAGGTCACGCCTTTGGGACCTTATAAGTGTTTAGCCATGCAACAGTTGATGTTGTTGCACCAAGGATATTGTGCTGCATAACTAAATACTTATAAGGTCCCAAAAGCGAGACCTATTGGCTATGCCAATGCTTGTTTAACAGAGGATTTACCACTTCCTTGGGTCCGATCAATTCGAAAATTCTAAGATGAAATGAAATGAAAACAAAATTTATTTAGCGCTCTAACCACCGGAGGTGTCTAGGCGCTGAATGCTTAATGACAATAGAATCTTGCACTGTTACAGATCCTGAGGAACTTGTTTTGTATCTTCACTTTACAGATTCCAAAATCCAAAATAATTGCCATAGTAATTTGATGGGAGGCTCTAATCGCGAGAGTGGAAATGGAGATCAAGGCAGGCAGAGAGAAAAATGGGAAACTCCATAAACTGCCCTCAAAAAATAAAAGTGAAAATACAGAACTTAAAGTGAGATTGATATATATAAACCATGTTACAAATGCCAAAACTAGCAAAAAGGGAACTGAGCAAAGAAGAGTCCACACATGTAAGGAAAAGTGAAAACATTTTTATAAATGTCATAATATTCAAATGTCCAGACACAGACTCGTGGCACCAGGGGAATAGAGCAAGCAACCAGCTGCAGAAAGGCAAATACGGGCACATTAAGGTCAGACGAGACAGGCTTTTTACACCATTCCACAACGATGGTTCAGCAAAGTTCTTGCTACACCACTGTGCACAGCTTCTCTGATCTCAGTTGTTAACATGCTGTTTACATTTACTTATTCTTGAAACTTGAGAAGTGCGTGACTTTATGAGCCTTTGTCAGCAACTTAGACATGTTCTGACCATCCTTTAGAGTGCTTCGGTAAGAGCAAACTTGTTTGTACTTGGCTTACTCCGCATTTCTGCTACTACCCCAAATTCTGAGAGGAGCAGCTATTGTACGTCTAATTACAGAGATCTTGTGACTCGTGATATCCAGCAAACAACAAAAAGACAGAGCCCCATAAAGCATGTGGTACATGTTTGTCCACGTGCAGCACTGAATGATGGCCACATAACAAGGAGGCGGTGCAGTCTGTGACACTATATAGCCTATTCACAAACTTCATTTTCATAACATAAAATAGTGCTACTACAATAGTACCACTCACATACTACAAAATGTTATTCTGAAACCTATGTGCAGAGATGTCTGCCTCCGTCTCGCCTATCCTTTCTGTGCAGAGATCTCCGCCAGGCACACATAGGTAAATGTTTTCCTAGTAAATGTGAGAGGAACCAAGAGGAGTGGCTGGAAAATGGGAAATACTTACTACTACATGGGGGTAGTGTAGTGAAATTTAAGGCGAGGCCTAGAGAAGGGTAGGGTTGGTAGGCAACGGCATGATAATATAAGCACCCACCCTCAAAAGAGAAGGCATTGCTAGTCACAGACTACACATTTAAAGTTACTACACCCCTAAAGGTCAAACAACAGTAGTAAGTATACTCCAGCCCAGCATTGGAGTAAGTCTAGCGCTGCACATGGCCACTCACAGGTACTGTAGCACACTCCCATAGAAAATGCTAGAGGCAAGGACTGAATATAACACACCATAGGAAATAATGTTAAAATAATGTAATTATCTCCACTTTAAATATTAAAAGTTATACAAAACGAATAATTAAGTATTTTATTATTTTAAAAATAAGTAGCTAATGTATTTTAAAACATGCAATTGTATATTTAAACTTTAATTAAAAAGTATAATTTAATTTACAATAATTAAACACAACTTTCAATTAAATGTAGTAAATATTATTTAAAAATAAAAATGCTAGTGAGGTTTGTTTTATTTTACTTAGTTTAAAATTTTACATTTATGTTAATAAAATAAATGTATACGTTGCAATTATTTAAATATAACATAAACATTAAGCCCTAATTACGATGTCGGGCAGACTTAAGTCCGCCCGACAACCGTTTCGGTGTGGGAACCGATCAACCACAGGTCGGCGATTCCGAACACCGCATTATGATGTGACCGCACATAGTGAAGTCGCAAACTCCTATTTCTCTATGGGAGCTTGTGCTGCAGGCGGTTTCCAGAGAAATGGGAGTTTGTGCCACACGGTGCAGGGATTTACAGGAGGGCACCATATGTGCCCCCTTTCCCCCAACCGGAGGCCGCAGGGAGAAGGGGACTCTGCTAGGGGCCCCCAAAGTCGCTTTCCGACAGACTTTTCATGTCGGAAACCCTGACATGAATAGTCTGTCCAAAACCGACATCATAATCCCGAAGTTGGAAACGCTGTCCGTAGGAATTATGATGTGGTTTCCAGCTGGCCTGGAAGCCAGGCGGAATGACTGGCTGATTTGACTTCTGACCACCTACATTGTTATTAAGCGGTCGGAAGTCAAACCAGGGATGTCGGTCGGAATAGTTATTGTGCTTTGACATTTTATTGTATTAGTTGTAGGGTAAAATAATTATTTTAATTTATTTTAAATGTATATTTTACTTTAAAAGTTTTGATATAGTTTGTTTAAAACATTAATATTAATACACTTTATTAATTTTCCTGATATTTTCTCTTTCAAAGATCTTTGCCAGGGTGGCGGAGATCTCCACTTATGCATGAAAAGTTAGTAGTAATACATTTACACTGGTAAATTCAGTCTTAGATGTCTCCACCCTCTGAATTAAGTGGCTGCAACCATGCAAGTCTACACATAGTTGTAAATCTACATATGGAAATGGTGAACAGCAAAAAAGTTTAGACTTACACTTAGATGCAGGAGTAGATTTACACATATGTTAATCTATGCATGTAAAGTTACTTTTATAAATAGGGCCCTTAATTTTACCAACCTTTGCCCAAAGCCAAGCATGGGCAGTGTTACTGCTGGAATAATGCATCAGAGACCCCAGTAGATGCCTTAGTGTGCATCTATCCTCTGCTGTAGCCCAAAACTGCTGATATGAGCAGGCATGCATCTTCCCTGAAGGCTCATACCATGGTGACCACTCTCCCTGAAGGCTCAGAAGTGATAGGACTGGTCAGCGTTTCTGTGAGGGCCTGATATTCCAGGCCCTCACTCTGCTTCAGATGCTTACTATATCTGACAGTGATGCAGGGGCTCATCAGCTGGGAGCACAAAGGAGCGGCACAGCAACTTTTGGACACTTGCCAGCACATGGCCTGACTAATGCCACATCATGCCAGTCTGCTAAGAGGAAACTGTTGCCTCCAACATGCCAGGTGTCTGTGTGGCTACCTTCTTGCCACTGTGCCAGCCTTTCCTATGGGGAAAAGCTGAGTGGGGTGGAACTCTGTGCTAGGGACTGGTCCCTGGCACTGATGCCTGAAGTCCTAATTGATTTTAGGTGATTGTCTGCCATATTGGATCCTGCCAATAATTTATCTTAGGAGGAGGAGCCTTTTTCGTAAAGCTAAATCACTCAGTTGATAATGGATGTATCTGTAATAGGTAACTGTTCTGTACGAAAACTGCGACACTTGGAGTCATATAGCCCAGAGACTGAGATCATTACTAACTGGATTAATACTGAATTTGTATGCTTTTTCTATCACTCTAATTCATAACTCTCATCGGAGGCCTTGGTTAGATTGTCAGATGGCTGTCTTGCTAGTTGTATTCTGCAAGGATCCCTCATCCTAGGCGTCTGACAGCAATAAAGCACCACGGTTGGTATTGCTACTTTCATTCCTGCTGTTTCACTCAATGCCCATGAGTTACTGGTGCACTTATATAGCAGTGGTAGTATCCCTCTTAGTACTTACGGCCCATCCTTTTCTGGCTTCTGGCTCCTTTCTCTATTTTTTCCTCTTTTTGGCATTATCATTAACTATGAGGGTGGTGCTGCAGTAGTATAAAATGTCGTTCGGGGGATTGAACCACTCCGTTGCCATTGCTTTTGCTGAGAGAAACAAACATTCCATAACCATTTCACCTAGTCCTCCATTTAAAATTGGACAAATGGGATCAAAGACAATCAAAGTTTCCCTTTGGTAGGAAGGAAGCCCCACCTACACCCCCTGACCCCATAGGTCAAGCTGCAGAAGACCCATGACTCTGAAATGAAAACACTTTTGTGTATTTATGCCAGCCTGGTGACCATTGATGGCAAGATAGGGAACCTTATTGTCCACGTGGGTCACATGAGGGAGCACTCTAAAAAGCAGGTCATTGGGCTGGACATGTTGGAGTGAAAGGTTTAGAGGTGAAAGACGACAGTAGAGGTAGTTACTAAAGGGTAAATTAAATGTGTTAAGGGCTATAGCTTATCTGGCCAGTGGATGAAGACCTGGAGGGGTGATCTTGATGGAATACATATGAGTGGCTGGTGTCCCGCAATCTGAAGCTACTTGTAAAATGGAACAATTTGTCAAGGTTGATCTGGTTGTCAGAATCTCCTTGTCAGATATCTTTGTTGTTGTAAGAACCCACAACTCCCTGGCTCACAGATCTTTACCTGGTCAAACTCCCCATGCTATTTTAACACAGCTCCTCAACTAAAGGGACTAGTATGCTGTTCAGTGGAAGGCCCAGAAGAAAGAAGCTACATGCCATTTAATATTCCAGGATTCCACCGCTTTCCGGCAGCCAAAAATAAATTTTGCCATAATGAGTTGATGGGAGCCATGTTGTTTCCTGCTAAATTGCAGGATTTTGTATAAAGGAAAGCATAGTTTCTTCACTTCCTGACTGCTCACTTCCTGAACAAGAAAAGGGGGGAGGACCGGTTGGCAGGGGACAGAGCATGTCAGGGATAATGTGTAAATTATTACAGCACTTTAAACTCAGAGTGGCAGTCTGTGCTTGTACCCTGGAGTACCCAGCTGTTTTGGGTTGTTAGATATGTTTGCTATTGAACCTGGGCAAAGCTGACTCACGCGGCTTTGCTGTCCGTGCGGTGCATCGTCCCGAGCTCAGGAGGAACTCTCGGCTTTTTAAGGACCCGTTTTCTGAAAACATCAGCAACACCGATGGCGGTGCCTTGGCTATTAATTACCATTAGGTTACTCAAGTAAAGAAGTACACATCCTTCTGCTTATCTGTTGATATAGGAGCCTTGCAGGCCCGTTCATATTGCCATTGAGAGTTCCCCCTTCACACTAGTAGCCCACCCACGCTATAAGTGTACCATTTCTTCATCGTAACGCTGTGCTATCCTTGACGAGCAGCCCCTCCTTTCCTCTCACAAATTGGGTACCCGGCTGGGTCCCATTGTGAGTATCTCTTGTCTATTCTTTCACTCACGTGTGGCACACACTCCTCGCGTGGCTGCGCGGCCTTATCACCAGATGTCCCTACAACCCTAGGTCCTGATGAGACCCCACACTGCACAGAGGGTCGAAACGTCGTCGACACAAAGCAAAAGCGAACCATTAACAAGCGCATATCATTGTATATAGCTGCTGTTCAACTTGTATATATTTAATGGTCGACTTTTAAAGAATAGTGGAAACCTTGTAAAAATACTGTCACAATTTAGCACCATTATTTGAGGTTCCTGTTTTCACTGGGGACACTACGCACAATTGTTTTTCATTGTGTTTCATTTTCTGATATTGTATATATTCCTTCCTTCGTTCTATATTATAAAATCTACTGTGATATACTTAAATCATTGGTATTGGTAGTTTCTTTGCCTTCTGACAACACATTAACCCCTTACATTGCTATTGCGCAAAATATTAATATCAATATAGACAGTATCAATCCACAGGAACCATTGTTTCTGAAAGCACTTTACCTACCCTGGTTCCTTGGTGAGTAGGGTCCCCTTGTTCTTGCTCTCGGTTTTGAGTTTATGGCATGCCTTTGCTGCTGCAATTGAGGATACTGTAACACATCAGGTGTCAAATGTACAACATTTAGGGATTGCAATTTTTGAATTGCCATTCTTACAAAATAGCAGTCAGGAAAGGAAATCACAATTCCTAATGTACAAAATAAGTATTAAAAAAACGGCGATTCCTAATGGGTTCGCAAATCAACCTGCCTCATGAATTTTAATAAAGTAGGTTGCTATTTGAGGCACCCATTAGGAATCACAGCCATCACAGGGATGGTGGCATGCTGAGGACAGCAGACCACCATGTCTGTAACTACTTTCTAATATAACAAACCTTTTACTTAAAATGCAGCACGTTTTCCTTAAAGGAAACCCGGATGCATTTAAAAAGAAAAAATGAAACTTTGAAGAGCAGGCAGTAGTCCGTGGGGCAATGTGAACTCCCTCTACCATGCTCCCTTCATCCGAAGACTGATTAATGAATGGTTATCCTGTAGGCTGATCCAAAGTGGGACTGGCTTATTCCCTTCCATTGTATGCATGTTGCCCTGAGTGCTAACCCAACATCCGAATGGCACTCCAACAGATCAATGGCTAAAGGAGACTGACCAAAGCCCCATTTGTGAATTTTATTTTACATATTATTTTTGTTTATTACACAAGGTTATGAGTCCACTTAAACTGTCTTGATGCCAGTTCTAACAATGGAAGACAGATTATACCTAGATGTGTACAATAAGCAGAAGAGCACATTTCTAAATTTACTCTGGCATACTAAAGCAGAGCACATATCTATACATTGAGTTGAATAATATCTGCCCAATGCTTCTTAACATGAAAAATAAAAAGGGCACCATCGCTTTCTCAATATTGTCCCTTCTCCCAGGCCTCTGCCATGAAATATTAAACCATTCTACAAAGGACCTGGCTGCAAATAATATTACCTGGACCTGCTTCTGCAAGTGTTCAATTCAAGTATGGCCACTGAGCTGCTACAGTCACTCTCAGCCTAGCTAAAAAGAGATTATCTGTGCAGAGGAGTGTGCATCAGGTCAAGCAAGTGCGGGAAGTGATTGCTGACTGCCCACAGACTTCTGGTCTGGCTCAGCTGAGGTGTACAAGTCAGTGTCCTCATCCCTTGCTGGATGAGTACCAGTTCATAATCCTCATTTGCTCCCTTTGTAGATCGCAACAACGGAACGCTGCCTGCCGATACCAGCTGCTGGCCTTGGCTGGACCAGGAAGGAATGACTGATGAGGGGATAAAAAGATAGTATGCAGGTAACTGGTGAAGTCACAGAAATATAATTCCAAGTGGTGAAGGGCCAGAGTAATTTCTAAAAGGAAAAATTGTCCTAAATGTGGTTTGGAGGCCTAGGGCCAGATGTAGGTAATCCTGAAATACCGAGTCCTTAATAGCGAATTTTACCGATTCGCTATTAAGAACTCGGTATTTCAGATGTATGTAAAAAATCGGTAAAAATTACCGATTTGGCAATAATCGGTAAAAATTTGCGATTCGGCAATAATCGGTAAAAATTAGCGATTCGGAATGAATCGGAAAAAATAATTACCGATTCCTTAATACCGATTCAGTAATTAGCGAATCGGTAATTTAAAAAATCGGTAATTGTCGAATCAGCCAATCCTGTGCTTCCTCATTACCTCACAACCAGGAAGTGGCCACACCCATGCAGCTGCACTGATCCTGAAGCTGTTTGAGAGGCAGGGAGCACAGCAAACAAGTCAGGAGCAACTCTTGCAACTTTTTGCTGACAACACTGAGCAAATATGGCCAACCAGGAGAGGGAGAAGGAGGCAGCTGAACGCAAGAGAAAACATAAATTCAGTGAGAGTGAGCTGGAGCTCCTTACTGAGGAAGTCACAAAGGACCACGATAAACTTTTTGGGAAACAGTCTCTGCACGTGCCTGAATCCCAGAAGAGGCAGATATGGCTGGTCATCCAAGAAAAGATCACTGCCATTGGAGTAACCCAGCGCTCCATTGAGGAACTCAAAAAACGCTGGAATGACCTGAGGAAGCGTGCAAAGCAGAGGCTGGCAGAGAGAAAGAAGCAAGCCTACCTGACAGGTGGAGGGAGAAACACAGCACCTGCACCAACTGCCCTGGATCTCCTGGTCGAGTCCACCCTCCAGCCGGAGAGTGTGAGTGGGATTGGGGATGCAGACAGCTCATCCAGAGCTGGCAACAAACAAGGTAAGATGCATGCACTGCATGCTGTGCCCCCACTCCCTAACCCCAATCCCCAATGAGGCATTGTGAATCCCACTCCAGTACATGTTTCACTAAAAACCAGCAATGCATTATGGGAGATGTAGTCAGAAGTAACACATGTCAGAACAGTCAGTCCACTGAACCCACAGGCATGTGACACACATCAGCAATTAGCAAGCAGAGGACAGTCAGTTTGATTGGCAGGCATGACATTTATTATTACGCAAATGTTGCCAGATAAGTGAGCAAATGTACATCCTGTCTCCACAGGCGACCCATCGCGCAGGGCTGCAGAGGGGAGCACAGGAAAGGCACCCAGGAGAGAGAGGACACAGGAGGAGGAGGTCCTGTCGCCTGCAGGGCACACCACCCCACCACCACCACCATCACCACCACCACGACCACCACCACCACCACCACCATCACCACCATCACCAGCATCACCAGCATCACCACCGCCACCAGCATCACCACCGCCACCATCAACGCCACCAGCACTGAGAGCCACGAGGCATGCAGTGGCCAGCCTCCAGCAGATGGAGGTGTCCGAGGAGGACAGCATGGGAGGCCAACAGTCCACGGTGGCTGAGGATGCCAACGGTGCAGGCTCACAGTCCCCCACCGAGCGCCTCCACACAGGTGCCAGACGCCGCAGGGCAAGGGCAGCCAGTCCAGCTTCACAGGGCGAGGATCAGAGTGTGTTTGCCGGTCTTGAGGGGAACATGCTCAAGGTGCAGCGCCTGCAAGGCAAAGCAATAAGGTCAGTCCAGCGGCAGATGGTACAAATGAATGGGCACATGCTGCGAATCGAGAAGGGCATCAGTAGCATGAACAATACTGTGGCTGAGGGCATGAGGGACATGTCCGAGGCAGTGAGGCTGCTGTGCAGCAAATTGGATGAGGACCGTTTGGCCAGGCGCAGGGAGAGGCAAAAACTTGACAACTACACCAAGGTGGTGAACCGCCTCTCCACTGCCACCTCTCTGCTCTGCAGGCGCTCGGTGGCCATGCAGGAGGAGATGGCCTACTGCAGCCGTGACGTGGCAAGGGGGCTGGTCACAGTGACCAGTGCACTAGAAGTGCTACAGACAAACCAGGTTGCCACTACAGGTGATGGGGGGGATAGTGAAGAGGCTACTAGCCGCAGTAGCATCACGCCCCCTATAACGGAGTCCAGGAGGCGCAGCGAACGTCACAGCGCTGCCACAGGACAGACTGCCAGTGAGGACAGTGTGCCCAAGGAACGCAGCAGTGCTGCGCATGGGCGCAGGAAGTAATGCCAGCCATCACATGGTTTACCGAAATGGGTGATGTAACCCTTTTTGGTTTTGTAACCTGCATTCAAATTTGGGCTGGCATGTGAAGCCCTTCATGTTGTGGTGGTGTGCTATGACAATTAAACACCGTCACTGGCTGTGTCTCCTTACTTACTCAGAAATAGTTGCGTGTTATCTCTGCCCGTCTGTGTCTCCCATCTGGTGCTGCTGCCACACCTGCTGCGCTGTGCTCTGGCTGGGGACAGTCCTCATCCTCGTCCTCAGAGTCAGTTAGTTCCACTGCTGTTCCTTTCTTTGTGGCAAGGTTATGCAGCATGGCACATGTTGCTATTATTTTACAGCAGATGATGGGGCGGTACTGACGTGCACCTCCACTTTTGTGGAGGCAGCGGAACCTGCTTTTTAAGAGTCCGAAGGTGCGCTCAACAACGTTGCGCGTGCTTTTATGTGCCACATTGTATCTTCTCTCACTTGGTGTGGATGGGTTGAGATATGGAGTCAGGATAAATGCCCGCACGGCATATGCGCTGTCACCTAAGTGAGAAAGGAAGTGCCATTAATATGAGTCACCAACACATTCATCCAAGGTATACATCAGGGTGTGTCACATTGATTTACCTAGCAGGTATCCATCTCCAAATTCACCCCCAGCCAGACGTGTGTAGATCCCACTGTTCCTGAATATGTAGGAGTCATGGGTACTCCCTGGAAATTTGGCCACAATGTCAGTGATGATGTGGTCCGCATCGCATATCACCTGCACGTTGATGGAATGCGTAGATTTGCGGTTCCGGTATATATACTCTGTAGCTGCAGGTGGGCAGATTGGTATGTGTGTCCCATCAATGCACCCTATTACATGTGGGAACTGTGCCTTTTGGTAAAAATCCAGCTTTGTCTTCAGCAGTTCCGCCTGTGTGCTGGGGAAGCGTATGTAGTGATGCATTCTTTGCATCATGGCATCCAAGAAAGAGTTGAAGAAACGGGACAGGCAACTCTGTGACACACCACCTGCCACAGCTATCACCCCCTGGTAACTTCCTGATACAATTGGGTGCAGGCTACAGAGCACCTGAACATGTGTTGGTATTGCATGCGCCCTTGGTGTCTGATGCTCCAGGAGTGGGTGCAGGTCCCATATCAGGTCTAGGATGGTTTGGGGGTGTAGCCTGTACCTCTCATGGATTTCAGCCTCAGTCAGTTGGAAGAGTGTAACGCACAGTCTATACACGCGCTCCTCCCGTCTCCAGATCCTCAGTCCTGCTGCTTGCAAACGTAGCCGCCTTGCAATTACGTAGAGGGCCGCCATTGTGTTCACACTGTTGCATTTTGGGGCTGTTTAAATGCAGTGCACCTGATTACCACCTGCTTTGAGTCAGTGGTAATTAGCGACTCCTAAATACCGAAAATTCGGTATTACCGATTTTTTGTACATCGGATTTGCGATTATTTAAGGATTTCTTATTTACCGATTCGGTATTTAGGGGTTTCGGTGTCTGCTAATCGCAAATTAAGGAATCGGTAACTGGTTTCCCTTATTTTTACCGATTCCTTATTTGCGATGGCGTTCGGTGTTACCTACATTGCACATGGCTAAATACCGGTCGGTAACGCTGAAATTCTGCGAATTTCGGCGTTACCGACCGGTATTTAGCCACCTACATCTGGCCCCTAATCTCTAAAATCCTCGATTCAGAAGTACCGCAATAATGTCTCGGACAGTAAAACACCTGATTAGCTGTGTATAATAAACTCTGCTCAGAACCCTCCCAAGGACTGCTGCAGTCTAGATTGTCAACCTAGTGCTTTGTAGCTAAACTGTTGAGTAGTGGTGAATTTTAATGCTAGTAAATCTGTGGAAGCAGATCTGTGGCAAAGATGGTGGCATATACTGGCATGGAAATTGAAAGATCCCACTAGATTGCATCTCCTTGCAATGCCAGATAAACCAGAACTAAAAAGATGGTGGGTAGACACTGCATGGCCACTCTCTTCTAGGCAGTTCGGGCTGGACTCTTCCCATGAGGCACAGGGTCAAGACTGATTTGCTTATTGCTGGGTCTGAACTGAGGTGGCGACGTGAGCTAAAGAACGTTGATGGATTCAACCCAGATCTGTGACTGGGGGTGAGTGTCTGAAAAGTTTCAGCGCTCCGTCCATCATCTCTTTGTGTTTGCTTTCTTCGCCCTAAGTTGGCAGGGTATGCCCAGACGTGGGTCCCTTGCTCACTTTGCCACTGGATTCAAGCTAGCCTGGCTGATGAGGGCTGTTAGCCCGAAACCGGTCCCATGATGCTTGTTTCTGGTTCAGGGAAGACCTGGCTTGGCAGTTCGGGCTGGACTGTTCCCATGAGGCACAGGGTCAAGACTGATTTGCATATTGCTGGGTCTGAACTGAGGTGGCGAAGTGAGCTAAAGAACGTTGATGGATTCAACCCAGATCTGTGACTGGGGGTGAGTGTCTGAAAAGTTTCAGTGCTCCGTCCATCATCTCTTTGTGTTTACTCTCTTCTAGCCACAGCGCTGGGTCAGTGTGCTGCAGGCCAAATTTGGTAAATTGCCCTCTACACTGGCACTGGCTGTGATGAAAAGTCTTATGATTCAAAGGTAACAGAAAATTGAAAGGTTTTCGAATCCATAGACTTAATAGACTTAATTGATTTTGGTTTTCCCATTGACCTCTGGGAAGCGCTTCCCACTGCATTACAAAGAAACACCAAGAGCCTGTAGTGAGGGTGAGCTCTCAAAACCTACATTGCTGACCAGACACTGGCCCAATCTTTCTGCTTTGGATGCCTTCCTTGCACAGCTACTCCAAGCACTAAACAGGGATTTGGATGAAACAACTTGCCTAGCCTCTGTTTGATGATGCTGGAGGGGTCCAAACATCCCAGGAAGGTATTTCGGGAAGAGAGCCTGTTGGATTTCTTGGCACCCTGAAAGGAACTCCACTTGTTGCAGCCTCATTGGGATGGATTTTTTGCAATTATCCTTTCCACTAACAATCTAAGTAAAGTCCACCATACTTATTATTTAAGTCAATCAGTCACCTCATGGCCAGTTGAGCTTTTGCTTTAGCGGAATTCAGAGTCCAACAATAAAACTCCATTTAGACAGGTGTATGACATCACCACCTCTAGTCAGTGCTTAATTTGTAAAATATGAAGTGCAGGTGCTCAAATGTTTGTCGGAGGTTACACCCACTTTCCCCCAGCCCCACCCACTTCCTCCACTGGCTCCACCCACTTACTCTATTGGCTCCACCTACATCCTCAACTGGCACTGCTAAAAGTCAGACGTAATACTCAATCTGAATTTCAGAAGCAGCGACAGCAACAGTGCAAGATTCCCAAGTCAAGTGTGAATCACAAGCTGTGGCCACCACTGCCATGTGCTGCCATCCCCTTATGTGCATTACTTGCGATTGCAAACCTTTATAAGTTGAATTAATAATGCACATTTCATACAAGTTTGTACATAAATACTGCTGCACTAAACACTGCAGTCTTCCCTTTACAGACTACAAACGCACTCATGAATGGCTGATGCCATCAGAGTTTAATTACATCAACTGGGCTGGAGGGCATTTGCATTCTTTGAAGAGAGGATCACAACTTTGTATACGTAATTGGGGTGGTTTGTCACCCAGAGATTCTTTAAGGCAAGGGCAAAGTGGGCAATTAATCTGGACCCCAACCTCCCAAGGCCCTCCCTGGTATTCTTTCTTTCTCTTACTCGCTTCAATTTTTCTCTCCAAATCTCTCCCCACACCCCCGGTCTACCTCTAACTCTGTTTGTCTTTCTCTACCTATCCCTCCCTCTACACCCTGTCTTTTATATATCTTTCCTTCTCTCCTCGCCCATCTGTTGCTCTGTCATCTCTCTCTCAGTATCTGACCTCACCACTCTTTACCTGTCTCTCTCTGCTTCCTTCCTACACTACCTCCCTAACCTCTTCTAAGTTATTCATCACCTCACCTCCCTCTTGCTACCATGCTTCTGCCTCTCCTTCTGCCCCACCTTTCTCTACGTAAGCTCAATCTTTAACTCTGTCTTGTTTACCTCACAAATCAAATCAGTAAATCCTCACCCTTCTCTCAGGTCATTTCTCTATCGCTGTCTCTGACTACTTCCAGTTCCATGACACTTTTCTGTACCACCCTCCACCTTTTTGTGCCCCGCTGCCGCTTCATGTACCATGTATGTATCCTTTCTTCACTTCTCACTTTTCCTCTCTATCTCCAGATTTTTATGTACCCGAGTACTGTACCTCCCTCCTCTCTTTAGTTCAATTTTCTCAGCCTCACTCTCAGGCACATCTTTCAAGCGAGGCTCTCTCACGATCTCACTTCTCGGCCAGTCTCTGTGCCCATCTCTACCCTTCGATCTCTACCTCACCTCCCTGTCTGTTCTCCACCCTTCACTGTGCACCACACTGCACTGTCACCATCATCTCCCTATCTAGCGTCCACTTTCCATCAACCTCACCCCTTTCTCTCAACTGTATACCTCTTTTCCCCACCTATCTTTACCTTTCTATACCTCACCTCTTAATTTTTCTCACTTCTCTATCTACCCACTCTTTCTCACCATTGTCCCTACCTCATTTCTCTAAGTCACATCTAACTCACTTCCTCATTTATTTCTACAGTCTACTCTCTCTCTCTCTCCTATCCTCTCAATTTACATCACCATTCATTGCGTACCTCACCTGTCCACTGTCCCTGTCTGCCACTCTTCCCCTCACCTCTGTCTTACTTCTTTCTTACTACACCTCTCCTTCTCTACCTCTTTTTTCTGTCCCTCTCTCATCTTTCTGTGCCCCTTTCCCAGTCTCACCCCACTCTCCCTTCCTCACCGACACAACAGCCATCCCTCTACTTCTCCCTCTCCTTATGAACCTTGTATATCACCTCTTACTCTCTACCTCTTTACCTCAACCACTCTCTAGCTTTGTTTCACCTTCAGCTTTCACTACCTCACCTCTGTCTTCTTGCTTCACCTCTTTTTCTCAACATCTCTTCTTTCTGCCCTTCAGCACTCTTGCTCTACCTTTATTTCTACCTCTCTTCTATTGAGGGCCACTCTTCTACATGTTCCCTATAATCATAAGGGCAACCTATGAAACCTACAGCATTTAAAGGCAGAGCATTCATGATTTAGTTTTGGCACCTCCTGCGATCACTGCTTGGGAGCCGAGGGAGCAGCCTTACAAAGACGCACTGGGCCTGCGGAAATACCTGCTGGCAGGTAGCTTGGATGCCACCCTGCCTCTGGCTGATTTCCAAACTGCTTTGACGCCTGCTAACAAAACACCTGTGGCGCAGTGGTGGCCTAGTCTGCAACAAATCAATGCCATTAAGCTTAAGGGCATTGTACTTGTACACGGTGCCCGGCGCCGTAGGCATGATTGCTCAGGGCAGGCCTTGGACTCGTTACTCGGTGGTTTACTTCACAATTCACTTCATACGTATAAGTGAATTGTGAAGTGAACCACCGAGTGATGAGTCGAAGGCCTGCCCTGAGCAATCATGCCTACGGCGCTGGGCACCGTGTGCAAGTACAATGCCAGTGCCCGGCCAGGAGAAGGGTGGAAGAAGGGCAGGGGCCGGGCAGGGCCTTTAACTTAACCCCTGCCGGCCCTACAGTTTTGCACATTTTTTTAAGTACATTGAACCCTTGCACAGCTAGGCTGTGGTTCACCGCTCTGGAGCAATTTAACCCTGTGCTGACGCTGGCGTAGGCCACTCCCGAGTCCCAACCACCCTGAGTTAATGTAATTTACGTAAATGAGGCTTTACTCATGAATTCAGTAATTGCTTTGTCTGTGCTGCACACAGACACACGCACTTAAACTTTATTCTGCCACGCTATGCTTGTCAGTGGCAAAGGAGCAGCGACTGCTCTACTGCACATCCAGAGGCCGGGGGTCGGCCATCATCGATTCTTCATATGGAGCGGGAGCCGGAGCTACCACGCCGGTGACCGTCACGTCACGCCACCCACCACGCTCAAGAAAGAGAAAAAAGCAGCGTTGGTTTGGCAACGGCTACTACTTACAGTTACTGGTGGTGGTGGGTGGCCAAGCACTGGCCTGCCTGCCTTTATTAACTGAAAGCGATAGGCGGCCTAGGTCTGCTACTGCCTGCACTCTTCGGGCGAACCGCTGATGTCTCGTGGCGGGGTGCGCGTGTGACGGGCGTCGCATTTTGAAAAAATCTACGCACACTGCCGCACAGCCCCTACCCCCGCAGAACCAAACCCAGCCCAATCAGTGTCCCGCGCACCGGCAACACTGAACTAAGGGCCGCCACCTAACTAAAGCAAATTGCAATGCGCATCGTCACGACTGAATGTGGATCATATTGGAATCAGTAAATAAATTATGGTTGGAGTGAGTCCGACGGTCTGGACCAGTATGATGCCAGGTGCTATTGCTATAGCAGGGTTTATTTGCTACTTTTATACATGGACTGCAATTGTTCAATTAACCTTACCCGGCATCCCCTGGCCAGACCCAGAAGTCGGGAAAGTTAACCTTAATTCTCTATCGGGCAATGCATGGATTTACCGCAGACACAACTGCCCTGAAAAACGCTGTACATACCTACGGGCGCCTCAGAGAATAACACAGAAAGTACAGCAGGCAATGAGATCAGACATTCATTGGAGTAAACACGTGGCATGGCCTATAGCGGCATGGGAGATACTATAAGAAGATTTTTGAAGTCATGCAATTTTAGTTCAAACTGCAGAACACGACATTGGAGGTATGTGGTATCAGCTGGGGAGGGAGGGCAGTGCACTGAGCGCAGTATGGTGCACACAAGGCGCTTGGCACTCACCTTGTACTCCATCTCCGAGTCCGAGGAGATCTTGTCTACCACATTCTGCCAGTCTTGTCTTTGCACAGTGACTGTGACCTTGTCCAGCAGCTCCAGCATCACCCGGTGCAGCTGCTCATTGGTGGCGTCGAACTGCGTGCGACTCACCTTATCCTCCAGCGCGCGCATGTCTGCTTTCCGAGGAAAGAGAGAAAGAAGGGTAGCGGGGAGGAAGGGTGAAATGAATCATACGTGATGCGCCGAGTCAGTGAGGTTATTTTATATACCGTCTACGCCGCAATGCCATATGACGTGCAGAGTTGCAGACGCCTGGTGTAGACCCGGCCCCGATAGATAAGTGCCGGTGCTAAGCACCGGAAAGCACCGGCACAAATTAAGCACTGCCTCTAGTCTTTCTTTAAAAGGCCACCTGAGGTAGGATCTATTTTCTTTCCAAAGATCTGCACTTGACTTGCAAGTGCCTGGATGGTTTTGCCCAGAAACATCTAGTAAAGGTCTGTCCTTACATTCTAAAATTACGCCTACAATCACCCACAACTTTAGCTGACAGTCTCATCTCTTTAATTAAATATAAATGAGATCTCTGCTTTGGATGTGTAGCCCCTAGCTATGAAATCATTGACACTGCATATTGGTCACCGGCTGACCATCAAAGACTTAGGTAAGAACGCTACGTCCTCCTAATTTTTTTCTTATCTTGTTTCTGGCTCTGCCCCATCTATCTTGAAAGAGTTTTGCTTGTGGTGGTCTGTGTTGTGCATAGTTATAGCCAATCTAAACTAGCTGAGCTTCAGCTAACAATCCAATTTACTTTTTGTAAATAACATATCCTTTACCAGATTTATATGCTATGGTTTATGTTTATGTTTGCTTCCTAAATAACTTTTTGTTTGATTTCTCAAGCCTTAGAGATTTGGGGGAGTAATACTCAGTCAAACAAAGAAGAACTTTTGTCAGAATTCACTCAGAGGTTGCCTTTCAGCCCCAGAAAGTGAAATGTAAAAGGAAAGCAGAAAAGGGAAGCAGAAACATGAAGAAGTACTTTGGAAGAAGTGTGCGGTGAGCTTTTAGGATCAAACAGGATGAGGTTTCTTTCATTTTCTTGTGGTAAGTTTTCTAAAAACAAGTGTGCGTAAGATCTCACCATCTCCTCAACTAGGTGAGAAAGCTTGTGAGGTGCTTCGCCTTGTCACGCAATTTGAAAGCACTTCAGAAAATGACGTCCATGTGAAACCAGACCTGATGCTTTCCTCAGCAGTAGTACCTCCGTGCTTAACATTACTGGCTCCAGATTACACTATATGACTGAAAACACTTGGGGGTCAATTCCGATCTCGGCCGGAAGCGCACCTAACACTATTCGTCCGGAAAAAAACCAAGCCGAACGCGTGTTTCCCGACCGATTCGAACATTTGTCCGAACGAGCAAGTACGATGCGCATAACTGCCCAGATCCCGACCCAGCCGTACGTACCCATTCCAGCTCCTGTTCCCCGCCCGAGCCGGATCCGTAAACGCCGAATCGAGTCGCACGGAAGAAAATATACAGCACCTTCCGGCCGGACTAGTACGATGCGCCTTCCGTACGCGCCGAACCCGTCGCTACGTCCGGCACGTCAGAGCATCCGGGAGAGCTGCACATCAGCTCCGATTCGCGCCACAAGACGATCCACGGCTACGAGACGAACAAGCCAGCGACGAATACTAGTCGAAGCCACGAGAAACACGAACGAGACGACCCAACCATGAATCCCATTGCGCAGGTCCTACCAATACTCTACATCTATTACCGGAACCGGTACGGACGCGTACGGCGCAGACAGTAAGTCAAACACCCACAACACAAACAAACGACACGTACCCGACATATGTCACACACACATAGGGATGCAGAAATGATGTACACTAGCAACAGCAGAACCATAGGGGCGGGATGGCAATCACCAATGCCACACACACCCATAGGGGCCTGGATGCCTACCACTACTACCACACTACCACCACCCCTACTCATGGGGGGCTGGATGCCTACCACTACCACCACCCCTACTCATGGGGGCCTGGATGCCTACCACTACCACCACCCCAACTCAGGGGGGCCTGGATGCCTGTCACTACTACCATCCCCACTCATAGGGGGCTGGATGCCTGTCACTACCACCACCCCTACTCATGGGGGGCTGGATGCCTACCACTACCACCACCCCTACTCATGGGGGGCTGGATGCCTACCACTACCACCACCCCTACTCAGGGGGGCCTGGATGCCTGTCACTACTACCATCCCCACTCATAGGGGGCTGGATGCCTGTCACTACCACCATCCCCACTCATGGGGGGCTGGATGCCTACCACTACCACCACCCCTACTCATGGGGGCCTGGATGCCTACCACAACCACCACCCCTACTCAGGGGGGGCTGGATGCCTGTCACTACTACCATCCCCACTCATAGGGGGATGGATGCCTACCAACAACACCACCCCTACTCAGGGGGGCCTGGATGCCTGTCACTACTACCATCCCCACTCATAGGGGGCTGGATGCCTGTCACTACCACCATCCCCACTCATGGGGGCTGGATGCCTACCACTACCACCACCCCTACTCATGGGGGCTGGATGCCTGTCACTACCACCATCCCCACTCATGGGGGCTGGATGCCTCCCACTACCACCACCCCTACTCATGTGGGCCTGGATGCCTACCACAACCACCACCCCTACTCATGGGGGCCTGGATGCCTACCACTACCACCACCCCTACTCAGGGGGGGCTGGATGCCTGTCACTACCACCACCCCTACTCATGGGGGGCTGGATGCTTACCACTACCACCACCCCTACTCAGGGGGGGCTGGATGCCTGTCACTACTACCATCCCCACTCATAGGGGGATGGATGCCTACCACCAACACCACCCCTACTCAGGGGGGCCTGGATGCCTGTCACTACTACCATCCCCACTCATAGGGGGATAGATGCCTACCACTAACACCACCCCTACTCAGGGGGGCCTGGATGCCTACCACCAACACCACCACTACTCATGGGGGCCTGGATGCCTACCACTACCACCACCCCTACTCATAGGACGGGTAATGCATGACACAACCAGCATACTCCAACATAAGGAATGTCAGAAAAAGACATCCCCCCAACATCATGACAAGCGTGTGTAGTCTGTGTCAAATGTCTACAACACTGAACATGACATTGAACATACAATGTGACCCCCTATCACATGTGTCACACATAAATGTGTGTGGCCTCCACAATGCAAGCAGACCATGACCACTGTGGCAATGGGGTCTAAAGCCCCATCATCACAGTGACCAAAATGTAAGTGTGGGGTCCATAGCTGAAGCCCAATTGAACATTGTGGCAATGGGGTCTAAAGTCCCATCATCACAGGGACCACAATGTAAGTGTGGGGTCCATAGCTGAAGCACATTTTGAACATTGTGGCAATGGGGTCTAAACCCCCATCATCACAGTGACCAAAAGGTAAGTGTGGGGTACATAGCTGAAGCACATTTTGAACATTGTGGCAATGGGGTCTAAACCCCCATCATCACAGTGACCAAAATGTAAGTGTGGGGTCCATAGCTGAAGCCCAATTGAACATTGTGGCAATGGGGTCTAAACCCCCATCATCACAGTGACCAAAAGGTAAGTGTGAGGTCCATAGCTGAAGCACATTTTGAACAATGTGGCAATGGGGTCTAAACCCCCATCATCACAGTGACCAAAATGTAAGTGTGGGGTCCATAGCTGAAGCCCAATTGAACATTGTGGCAATGGGGTCTAAACCCACATCATCACAGTGACCAAAAGGTAAGTGTTGTCATGGAAAAAGCTGCAACTGCCAAACAGCATGGATGATTCCTGGTCACAGAACAACAAACACATCAGTGGCAAAGTAGTGCTTGTGTCCCATAGCAACATAGATTGGGTGAGGCAAACAGTGCAGTGCAAATAAGACATACCTTTGGCCATGTGCAGACAAACATCACCCATGGGGGCTGACATTGTCAACATTCATCAATTACACAATGACAGAAGTGACCATCATAATGCAGACCCACATATCTGCACCAATGGACACACAAATGTAGATATCCTGTGGAGACTGTAGATGTGAGGTGAACAAATACCATACCATGGCAGCAATGGGACATACAAACCATGATCATTGTGCTGACTGATGACCTAGGAGTCCCAGGGACAGCAGGGGAAATCCACCAAACAACATACAGCCAATGGCACACTAAAGATATGCCAATGCAGTGGTGCAGATGCACAAACACAAACAGGCAGCCTCACACTGCATATCAAACAACAGGTGATGGGGGGGGTGCCAGTGTCCCCAGGCAACCACACAACACATGAGGAGGCCTGAATCCCAATTACACAGATGTGTATACAGTGCCACACAAAAGTAACTCATGGATCGGATTCCCCTATGTGGGCAATCAGGCATTGTTAGATGAGAGGGAGCCCAAATTACACATGTCACACAAGCTTGTAGGAACAGCAACTAACACAGCAAGAGACAGACCCACCACAGCACTACCCCCAGGGACCCCACATTGTGGTGACACTGGCCTGCATGATAATCCCACTGTGATGACAAAGCTAGATGTCGTTCACACTGTGAACCACAGTCATGTGTCCTGAGCAACAAACTACCATCACACCTACACAAGCACAAATCAATCAGTACGGCCTGTCAGCCAAGGCCAATATGGAGGTAGGGGTCTAGCCGTGCAACAACTCTCATTTGCACACACTCAACACCACACATCTTGATCTCCACCAATGTGCAGCAGCGAAGCTCACATGGACTGGTGACATTGCACATGCACCCATGACAATCCCAGGGGTGGTGGTGGGAACTAAGGTGCAGAAACCCATCACACATGGCCAGTCAACAAGACTCGTGAATGTCTGACACACTGCACAGTACGCCGTACATGGGCATGACGTGAAATCCACCCCAATCAATGGGATCCCGGCCACAGTCACACACCAATGAAGAAGCCAAGGTCACCCACAAAGAACACACATAGACAACTTCCAACATTGTAGCTCTGACCCTGAGGAGTGGCAGCAGTCACACACACAACGTGTCACAATCACTGAAAGCTACCACAAACTGTAAATTACATGACTTGTGTAACCAACAAGTGCCAAGGGAATCCTGACTGTGTCCCATCTGCGTTTGCCCACATCCCCAGCCCTGACAACAAAGACAACTAGGGATGACAACCTGATGAACAATAGTTTGCCATGCACCCACATCCCGGAGAAACCAGGTCCAAGATGCTGGATGAACACAGGACAACTCAGCAAGCATCACAAACAGGAACATCCCTAGGGACACAGCCTGTGTAGGAAAAGGGAAGGGAACACACACAGACATGCTCACACAACACACAACACGGGCCCAGCCAATGTCACGGGATTACACACTGCCATGAGGGCACTCCACTCCTGTGGAAGGTCCGCTGTGCCAAACCTTGTCTGTGCACGACTCAAACATGTCAGCAGAACACTCGGTCAGTGAGTCAACAACTACAACACACTGAAGGCTCTGCTCACATCAGCCTGGGTCCGGGAGTGTCACGTCAGTCATCTGCATACACCCAAAACACGTGTCAAGCAAGTTGCACTGTACACACAGATGAGTCCTTCAATATTGATGTGCTAAACTGCATGTCCAGTGGAGATGGGCACACAGTCAGGGAAATAGAAACATTGAACAGTGGTAAGCCCACCAGATGTGCATCAGTGTAAGCCAAAGATGTTAATTTACAAATGCAAAACGTACATCCCTGTGTCAAATGCTGAACATTATACCCTCAGACTGCAGCAAAGGATGCTATAGATCCAGACTACATTAGGACACATATCCCATGGACCACATGGAGTCCATCACAGCAACACTTCATTTTCATGGTCTGAACACTATTACAACTGCAAATGCATGATGATACTCATCTACATCATGTACATCCAAAGAAAAACAACAAGTAAACAAAAAGAGGCTTTATTCAGCAAATGTTAAAGTAAAAATTCAAGTCCAAAAGAAACTAAGGCCAATGGCCAGTCCAAATACACAGTCCCAACAGGGTGATATGTGACAACTTGTCACCCATTGCTTGCCTGCACTGGTACGGACAGGGGACATCCCCTCGGAGGGGCATACAAGGGGCAGGCCAGGCACCGCAGGGACAGGATCAGGGGATGCCAGAAGGAGGCAGTGAAGGGGTGGTGGGTGCAGCAGTGTCACCGGCAACTGCAGTGGAGGTGTCTAACTCAGTGGGGGCCGGCACCAATGTAGGGCACAAGTCAGATGGTGTGGGTGCTGCAACCACTGCAGTGGGCCGGTCAGATGGAGTGGACTGGGTCCCCACTGCAGTGCCCGAGTCAGACGGGGTGGTTGTGGACTCCACTGCAGTACATGACTCCAAGGGAGTGGAAGGGGGGGCAGATGAGGTGGGCAGGACAGAGGGGGGGGACCCGGTCTCCACACCAGTAGCACAAACAGGCTGAGCGTCTGGGTTGGGGGTGGAAGAGCAAGTGGTAGGGGGGGAGGGCCTAAGCAGTTTGGGGATGCGGTATCGGTGTGTGGGGGAACCTGGGGCAGGGTGTGGCGGTGGAACCTGTGGAGTGGTGTCCTGGGGAATGGAGGAGAGAGACTGTGTGGTGGAGCTGCGTGGTGGTGGTGGTGGGGTCTTGCCCTTCCTGGTCCGGGGGGACTTTCGAATGGGGTCCTCAGCCTGCCTGTGCCTGGGGGAGGGTGTCCGGGTGTGAGGGGCACTCCCCTCTGTGTGTGGTGGTCGCCTCTTCCACCTGGACTTTGTGTCAGATGTATCTGTGGGGAAGAGGCCAAGCTCACAGAGGAAGAGCTTCTGGGAGGGGGGGTTGCAGGTGAGGCAAGGGAAGGGGTTTTGGAGGGAGAGGCATCTGAGGACTGCGGAGTGCTCATGGATGCGTGTGTTTGTGTCTGGGCCCCATCCCCTGTGAGTGAGATATCAGTCCCCTGACTGTGCGTGCGTGTGCGTCTGGAGTTTGGCTTGTGTGTCTGTGTACTGCTTGTGTCTGTGCTGGTGCGTGCCGGTGTGTGTGCTTGGGACAGGTAGGGTGCTGGGGATTGTGGATGGGGCAGAGGTAGGAGGGGTGAGGGACTGTTGCAGGAGGGACACTGCTGCCGTCAGTGAGGAGGCCATGGACTGATTGGTCCGATGTAGGGCAGACATGCCAGATGACATGCCCTCCATGAATGACACCAGTTGTGTCAAAAGACCCGTGTGTGCATGGAGGACACTCAGCATTGATGTCTGCCCTACATGGATCTGTTTAAGCAAGTCCACAGACTCCACACTCAGGGCAGCAGGGGGACAGAGGCAGGGGTGCGGTGCCTGGCATGAAGGAGACCCGCTCCCCTACATGGGAGCCTCCACGGACATGTGGGATGGGAGCAGATGGGAGGGTGGAGATGGTGGTGGTGGCGGGGACAGACTTGCTTGACGTTGCCTCTGGTCTGCTGACACCCGCCTCCACAAGGGAGTCCTCACTGGAAGTGCTGTTTTCCCCAGCCGAGGTGGTCGTAGCTGAGGTCTCCTCAGTGTGGCTCCCCTCACCCTCCGTGCCACTGGGTCCCTCGGTCTCCTCTGCAGTGGACCCAGTCTGGCTCTGCCGCTCCTCTTGGTCCGTGGAGCTGTCTCCTCCTGTGGCCGTGGATGTATCTGCAAACAATCAGGATAAACAGAGCAACATTAGTCACCTGTACTGACCACACACACCACAGTAAGTACAACACATCACAGAGCAAGCCCTGCCATCATTTGCTAGACATTGCAATAAGTGCTGACACTGATTTGAAGAAGCCCATTGTCTGCCTGACAGTCAGTCATGCCACACATATCCTACCTGTCCATGCACCCATCTGTCTGCTGCCTGTTGTATGCGACTAATCATATGTGCACACATGCACCACATACACAGTTGTTGGACATCCAAGAGAACATATGGAAATGTGTCACTCCAAACACATGCCATCTCCTGCCACTGACTCAGTACATGTGTCAGGAAAAGTGATGGGCAAAGTCTCTGTTGATATGCGGGTTTTGGTTCCATCACCAGACACAATGATGTCCTCATGTCCTGATAGACAATGCAACAATGGTGTGCATGCAGGACATGTCACACCACTGCTGGATCACCCTTTGCGATTAGAATGTCATGGCACAGGCCTGTCTGGCAAGTCAGTCATAACTGTCTCCTGTCACAGGGGCAGTGCATACACACAACACCAGTCTGCACTGTGTCACAATCATGGAAGTTTTTGAAAAGTAAGCCCTGTAGCTGACAGGTGCACATGTGCACCCCTGGCCACCCACATCATGAGGACTGAGATGATCCCACATCAATCAAATGAGACATTTGAGTGCCTGCAAACACAAATCCATACACATGAGCACTTCAACGTTTGATGAGAATGAACCAAAGCTGCCTGCACCCCAATGTTTCATACAACATTGTGCACAGTCAAGGGATCAGAGACCTATGCATTGACCTATGTGCAGATCCCATAGTCACAACTCAGATGGCTGGCCACCCCAAATTCTTAAACACTCCACGAGTCCAAATAGCAAGGCCACACCACGGTGACACAGAGGCATACACCTGAGTGCCCTCTTCACAATGCCCAATATGTATGCTGACACACGGGAGTGGGAGAACAGAGTGCCTTTGATGTCTGGAGTAGGCATTACAGTCCTGGTCCATGTGCAACATGGTATTACCCTGAACACTAGCAGGTGGCTATGCATGTGTCACACACATGATGTACATACTACTGAGGCTCCTACCTTGGTCTCTGCTGCAGCATGGGTGTGTGGCACATACCCCAGACATGTGGTGAGTCAGAGCAGCAATTGGAACACATGTTAAAGCCATACCCAGAGTACATGTCAGATCACAGGCATTGTGAGCAATTGTACCACCCATGCAGCCCACCACAAAGTTCCTGTAACTGATGCTGTCCCCAACTTGAACCACAGGTAACTGCAAGTACACAGTACCCAAGTGACCTAAGTCACAGACTGTAAGGGCCACACCTGTGTATCAGATGAGGAGGGGGCATGACACAAGTGAGGGACATGAGTCCAGGACGACATGACAGTTGTACTGTGGAAGTGGAACCAGGCTAAAGGAGTGCATAGAGCATGTCAGGCATAGTTCACAGTTGAGGCTAGCACTTACCCCCTCCTTGCTGCTGTCTGGCCTTCATCTGCCCATCCAGGTCAGGGAAGACCACCGCCAGGATCCGGAGCATGTGGGGGGTCAGGGTCCGGTGTCCGCCCCTCCTGCGAGGAGGCGACAGCTTCAGCTGGACCCTTGCGATCCTCCGGGTCCAGCCCCGAAGGTCCTGCCACCTCTTCTGGCAGTTGCGGATCCTGCGCCTGTAGACCCCCACCAATCGTACTGCCCGGATGATGGTCAGCCAGATGTCCTGCTTCTGGTGGGCATCAACCTGTGAGGATGACAAAGTGAAAAGGCCATTACTACACATGCAACATTTCCGTGCATCACACAGTTGGATATACATGTCTCAATCACAGGGGCATATAATGTACACAGGCAGTGCAACTATGGCTATGAACAGTTTGCCAGCAGTTACCACATGGTATCATTGCCTGGGAAGTCAAACCTTGTTGGAATGCACTGTTACTGCACTATACCTGTTCAGTGCATGTAACTACACACTTTGGGGGGTGCCAAGTACTCAGTGAGCATGCTAGCCAGTGGTGTGCACACTGTGTGTCTTGCTAGTCAGACAACATGCACAATTAGTAAGGCAGTGGACAGCACACTCACCTGCTCCCCTGGTTTCCCATACAGCTTGCTGTACTGTGGAAGGAGGCTGTCCAGCAGGGCCTGGTTCTCCTCAGTGCTGAAGGCTGGGGCTCTCTCCACAGTACGTGCCATTGCAGTAGCCAGAGGATGCAGAGACAGCAGCAGTGGTGGTGGCAGATGTCGTCCTGGAGCATGTAGTGCAGACAAGTGAGCTCTCAGGGGATCAGCCAGCATTATATGTGTGCTGCAGAGGCAGATACTGTCCCATGTGTCCAAAGTGATAGGTCCAAGTCGTTTGCATCTTCTGAATCTGGCCAATCCATGGAATTGAACCACTTATACACGCCCACAGCATCCTTCAAAAGTTCAACTTCATGACACCCATGAATTTGCAACATTTTTGTGGGTGGCCAACTGAATTCACTGCATCAGACTCGTTAAAGCTTCGAAAACGCGTCCGTTACCATGTCAGGCCATAGCCAATGCGTGCGCACCGATCGGACCATTGCTGTACAACGCGTATTTCGAAAAACAACACGCATCCGTCCACATCATATGCAATGGCCAATGCGTGCGCACCGATCGGTCCATTGCTGTACAACGCGTATTTCCGTCCACATCATATGCAATGGCCAATGCGTGCGCACCGATCGTTCCATTGCTGTACAACGCGTATATCGGATGACAACACGCATCCGTCCACAGCATATGCAATGGCCAATGCGTGCGCACCGATCGGTCCATTGCTGTACAACACGTATATCGGATGACAACACGCATCCGTCCGCATCATATGCAATGGCCAATGCGTGCGCACCGATCGGTCCATTGCTGTACAACGCGTCCCTGTACAAATCACTCGCATATGTCACCATGGTTGTCACTGGTGAATGTATGCCAGCCACAATTACTTGCCAGGGACTCAGGGGCACACCTACAACACCACAGCCTGTCCACACTGTATCCTAAGGCATGTAAGGCTGCATTACCTGTGTGTGTATGGGGGTCAACATGTGGTTTTTGGTGGCACTTGGGGGCAGCCACTCCCAGGCTGTGCACGTGTTCATGGGGACAGAATCCTTTGTGTGTTGTGCACATGACCACTGTGATGTGCAACTGTTCAGTTCAGGGCATGTGGCATGGTCACATTTCCAGGTTGTGTATGTGTATGTCATGTCACATACACCCTGAGTCCCATGTGGGAAGGTATGTACGTCACAGGGTGACCCATTGCCACAATAGTGATGGCCCTCCACAGTCTGTGTGCATGTTGTGTTTCAGATGTCTCTGATTCCATGTGCACAATGGGAGACAGTCTCCACATCCACCTTGTTTGTGCATCGACTTTGATGTTGTGCGTGTGTGTGTCACAGACATCCATGTCTATCCTGCAGAGGCAACAGGGGCCACTACCTGTGGGAGTCATGGTTGTTTTGCTGACGTGTACATGATACGCCATGTCATGCCACTGTCCATGTGGCAATACAGGGTCCCTGGGAATCTACCTGTCAAAGAGCTGTGATGCCTGGGGCACATCTGTCCTCACTTGTCACTGTGTGTGTGTTTGGAACGTGACAGCAGTACATGGGTACTGTGACACAGCCTAATGATTTCCCATAGCACAACCTGGAACTTGTTGTCAACACATGTTGAACTGTGATGTTAGATGTTGGCCATGTAGGTGCCATATATGTCCATACAGAACGGCACACACATCAAGTACTTGTGTCACGTAATGATGTATCGTGTGATATTGAGTATGGTCAATGCCACATATGTGGGGTGACTGACAATCTTTCTTTGTTCACCTATGCACTGCAGGGCACCAGCTGTCCATAGACCATTCCCTGACCTTGCAACCATGGTTGAACGTGACTGCATCCGACGGTACCGCTTCAACAGGCCGCTGATTGAGGAATTGGCGGTGCGGTTGGCCCCACATTTGCAACCTGGCCGGACATACCCTACAGCGCTGACCCCCAAGGTGAAGGTGATGGCAGCCCTACACTTCTTTGCCACCGGTACCTTTCAACACACTGTGGCGTCTGCTGGTGGGATGTCACAGACCATGTTCAGCCGTGTGCTACGTGATGTTTTGGAGGCAATGTTGAGATACCTGAACCAGTACATCTATTTCCCTAAACGTCAACAACTCACTGACGTCAAGAGTGACTTCTATGCCCTGGGGAGGATGCCACATGTCATTGGCTCCATTGATGGGACACATGTGGCTTTGGTACCACCACAGGCACATGAGCAGGCATACAGGAACAGGAAACATTACCATTCTATCAATGCTCTGGTGGTATGTCTTGCAGATATGAGCATCTCACATGTGTGTGCACGTTTCCCCGGTTCTGCACACGATGCCTACATGATGAGGAATAGTCGCAACCCGAGGATGATGTCACAGATGCAGAACCAGCGTGCCTGGCTTGTCGGTGTGTACTGACTTTGTACCATTGTGTGTGTTCTGCAATGTTGTATTCCACCCTCTTTTCCAACTCAGCTAATGTGCAATTGTCTGTATGTAGGTGACTCCGGATACCCCAACATGCCGTGGTTGCTGACACCCCTCAGGAACCCTGTGACACCAGCCCAGATGCGCTACAGTGAGGCACATGGTCGGACCAGGAGAGTGATCGAGCGGACATTTGGTCTCCTGAAGAGCCGCTTTCGCTGCCTGCACAATTCAGGAGGGGCCCTCCCATATGCCCCAGCAAAGGTGTGCAAGATTGTCATCGTCTGCTGCATGCTACACAACCTGGCAGTGCGGAAGGAGTTGCCTCTCATCCTGGATGACGATGACCAACATCTGCCACCTGTGGAGGATCCTGGCCTGGGCCACGATGCCAGTGATGATGATGATGATGAGGGTGATGTCCGCACACAGCTCATCACCAACTTCTTCAGCTGAATGTGAGTATCCAGAGATGTCATGTCAATGATTTGAGTTTGCATGATATGTGTTGGTGGTGCTCTGTTGCTGTTTGAGTGTGGCCATGTGCTACTTGACTGGATGCGTGCAGCGATGTGTCCTTACAGGTAGTCTGTACTCCCCAACAGTGTTGACATGCTAACTTGGTTTTGTGTAGGTATCTTGTGACATGTATTGGGCATGAGTATTGCAGTTCTGTCCTGTTCTTCAGTGCTTTTGACTGTGTGTCATGTCTGTCCTTCACAGGGTGCTTTCAGAGTTGTTTGGTCAACTCAGATCCCCCGACACCATGATTCATTTCCAGGGTGGAAGCAGTCGTTTTCCTACAGGTGATGTGCCCCACACCCCTGGACTTTATTTCTTCTACACTTGTTGACTGTGTGGCCACTGCCACGTGGGATTACCTTGCATCTGTAGTGGAAACAACATGTTGCAAATGTGTAATAAACCTGTGCTTCACTTTGGGATGTGCGTTGTCTGTGGTCACACATCTGACTGACATTTGCTTACTGCACCTGTGGGCTAGTTAACACAGACTCTGAATAGGTGTGGTGTCTGTGCATTCCACTGTATTTCCTGGCAACATCAGTGTAGGCGATGAGTCAGATGGCCCTGGTGTGTATGTGTTGTGTTGCCCTAGTGGTGTGTCTCCCTCATATGTGTCACGTCTCCATGACTCACATGACGGTGTTGAACTTGCTGTAGCAGTTAGCATGCACAGTGTCATTTAGCAGATCATCATCTCCATGACAAAAACAACGTTGGAATCACAACAGAGGCAAGTATGGTGTATTAGTGAGTTTATTTACATACATGTGTGAGGATAGTGCACAGGATGGTGGGTGCTGTACATTGGGATTGGAATCCAAAGTTCCCAGATGAGTTGGAAGTATTGGTAGCAGAAATGTCCTGAGTAAAGTCCACAGTCATCTGATGCATTAGTCCAACTTAAACTCCCCATGTCATGTGGGAGAGTTGTGTTGCATTCGACAGGGTGAACAGTTTGCACACAAAGGAGAATTTCCAGAACAGTTGTTGGGTTCCTGGGGGATGTACATGGCCACCGGCCTCTCAGTTGTCCTTCCTCGGATGGCCCCTCTTCTTTCTGGGGGTCCCCTCACGTGCAGGCCGCTGCGGTGCAGAGGACTCTCCACCAGAGTCATCCTCCCTCCCTGTGGCAGTTGCAGTTGTTGCGGCACCAGATGTTGTGGGCACACAGGGAGGTGTTGCCATGTTGGTGCTAATCTGGCGGAGGCATGTCAATATGTCCCTCTGCACCGCTGTCAGTTCTTCCAATGTGTCCCACTTGGACTCCATGCCAGACATGTGTGTCTCCACACAGGACATGTGTGTCTCCACACGGGACATGTGGGAGTCCAAGCGGGCATGATGGGCAGCCTGCTGCTGTTGAATGTCCTTGAGGATCCCCACTACCTGGCTGACCTCTCCGGTGCTATTCTGGTACGCATCAGCAATGCGTACCAGTTGTGGGTCATCATGCAGTCCAGACCCCTCTGCAAACAGCGACCTCTGCCTACCACCCCTCCCACCACCACTGGCCACACGTGCGGGACCTGCGGTGGCACGCACAGGTGACCCTAGGCCCCCTTGGGGGTTGGTACTGGGGTTGTTGTCCGTTGCTTCACGGTGGGCTGGGGTCCCTGTGCTGTTGTCATTGAGTGTCCTTGGTCTGTCCGTGTCGGCGGGGGTGGTCTGTGTGTCGGCAGATGTTGGAGGAATGGGTGCAGGGGTGCAGATGGTGGTCCTGCTGGTGCTGCATGATGACTCACACCGGAGGTGCCAGGTTGGTCTTCGCCATCCGATGAGGGCAGAGGCTGTTCCACACCAGAGAGCTCATGGGCCACCGGAGCCTGGGACAGGGACTCCTCCTCATCTGCTGCTGTGTCCCCATCATCACCTGTTTTTGGAAGAGACACACAATGTATGTTATGTTTCTGCAGGCATCAATGGTTCAAACACATGACAGTTGTGACTGTACCTCTGGATGCGGCCCTGTGCATTGCATTGTCCTATGTTGTCACAGTCAGAAATTGATATTGGTGTGGCTCATTGTCCTGCCAACCTGATGCTTTGCAATGTGGATGTTGAGGTGTGTGCATGACCAGCATTGGTGGTATTTGGTTGACATCCGGACCTCCTTCTCCCCCCAGCCCAGTTATCCCACCATGAAGCATGCCACCCTTGCAGTGGGTGCAGGTTAACTCTCAGGATGTCAGTCAGTGGTGTCCTGCTGTTGGTTGGTGCCCAGTTCCCAGCAGGGCCTGGTACTCCCCACAACAGAGGACCATTGTCAGACATCTTGGAAGTGGCTTTTCACTCCCTGTGAGGTGTGCATGCTTCAGTGTGAGCTTGCTGGGCCATGTGGGTGGGGGATGTTGAGCTGTGACTACCACTCCCATCATGCTATTGCCTACACCACCTTCCCAGCATGCCCATACTTCCTTCCTTTTGACTCTGCTTCCCTGTGGGGTAGTGTGCCTGTGCTGACAGGATGGCTGACAGTATTGTCCTGGCGTTTGTTTGGCTACAAGTCCCAAGAGTGTCCCTGTGCTTCACACAGCATAACCCAGGGTGGTGGTTCTTTGTGGGATATTTAATTAGAGTGTGAGGCATTGCATTCTCCCAGGTGAGTTGTGTGGAGTTTGTGTTAAGGAGGGGGGCGGGGGGTGAGAAAAGCTGCTTGTGACTATGGTCAGAGCTATCAGTCCTCCTTCCCACCCAGCCAGATATCCCACCATGGAATGTCTTCCATTGCAGGGAGTGCAAGTTGTCTTTCAGGATGTCAGTCAGTGGTGTCCTGCTGTTGGTTGGTGCACAGTTCCCAGCAGGGCCTTGTGCTCCCCACAGCAGTACCCAGTGTCAGCCATCTTGTCAGTTCTTTTCAACTCCCTGTGATGTGAGCATGGTTCAGAGTGGTGTTGATGGGCCAATTGTGAGGGTGACGAATATCTGTGACTACAACTCCCATCATGCTATTGCCTACACCCCCCTTCCCAGCATGCCCATACTTCCTTCATTTTGAGTCGACTTCACTGTGTGCGAGTGTGACAGCAATGGCAAGATGGCTGACAGTGGTGTCCTGCTGTTGGTTGGTGCACAGTTCCCAGCAGGGCCTTGTGCTCCCCACAGCAGTACCCAGTGTCAACCATCTTGTCAGTTCTTTTCTACTCCCTGTGATGTGAGCATGGTTCAGAGTGGTGTTGATGGGCCAATTGTGAGGGTGACCAATATCTGTGACTACAACTCCCATCATGCTATTGCCTACACCCCTTCCCAGCATGCCCATACTTCCTTCCTTTTGACTCTGCTTCCCTGTGGGGTGGTGTGCCTGTGCTGACAGGATAGCTGACAGTGTTGTCCTGGTGTTTGTTTGGCTACAAGTCCCAAGAGTGTCCCTGTGCTTCACACAGCATAACCCAGGGTGGTGGTTCTTTGTGGGATATTTAATTAGAGTGTGAGGCATTGCATTCTCCCAGGTGAGTTGTGTGGAGTTTGTGTTAAGGGGGTGTGAGAAAAGCTGCTTGTAACTATGGTCAGAGCTGTCAGTCCTCCTTCCCACCCAGCCAGATATCCCACCATGGAACGTGCTTCCATTGCAGGGAGTGCAAGTTGGCTTTCAGGATGTCAGTCAGTGGTGTCCTGCTGTTGGTTGGTGCACAGTTCCCAGCAGGGCCTTGTGCTCCCCACAGCAGTACCCAGTGTCAGCCATCTTGTCAGTTCTTTTCCACTCCCTGTGATGTGAGCATGGTTCAGAGTGGTGTTGATGGGCCAATTGTGAGGGTGACCGATATCTGTGACTACAACTCCCATCATGCTATTGGCTACACTCACTTCATCAGCATACACAGCATTCCTTCCTTTCAGTGAGCTTCCCTGTGAGGTGGTGTTCTAGTGGTGGCAAAATATCTGACATTGTTTGTTGGTTAGATTTGTGCCACTGCCTTGCTCTATTTGTTGTTAGGTTTGTACATGTCATGACACAGTTACATATCACTATGAGATGGCATGTATTGTGTTTATCTAACTAACATACACATCTTGGGATGATTATCTTTTGGTTGCTGTGGATTTGCTAAGGGTGCATGGTTTGACTATCCCCTTGACAGTGATGTGTGTGTATTGTCACACAATATTGGGTATATTGGTTGTGTACTCACCAGGCTCTGGGATGTTTGATAGTCCATATACGCTCACTGGTGGTAGGATGGCCCGCACCTTCTCCTCCCAGGGCCTGAGGTATACTGGTTTGGCAGGAGGGCCACTGCCGGTGCGATGACTCAAGGCGTAATCCTTCTTTAGTAGGTCCTTGACCCTCCTGCGCACATCATACCACCTGTTCTGGATGTCTTCCTTTGTGCGCAAACATGGTGATTGTGCGTTCACCCTGTCGACGATCCTTTCCCACGTCTTGGTTTTCTGCGACATGGGGGTCTGTTGGACCAATGTACCAAACAACTGTGGCTCTACCCTGAGGATCTCATCTACCAGGACTTCCAATTCACTGTCTAGGAACTTTGGATTCTTCTTTGGGGGCATGGTGATGGGTGGTGGTGGGGATTAATGTGTGTGTGAGTGTGCAAGTGAGGGTGGGTGAGTGTAGGTTTTGCTGGGTGTATGCGAGGGTGCTATTTGGGAGGTGCTAATGGTGTGTGGCTTGTGTGATGGATGAGTTGTGGGTGTGTCTGTGTTTGCTGTCTGATGGTGTTCTGTGCTGGCAGGTCAGTTGAATTTGCAAAGGATCATGGTAGTGATTTGTGGCCTTTATATGGGTGGGGTTGTGGGTGTGTCTTTGTTCCATGTTTTTTCACCCCTGTATTTATTGACTTTGTCATTGCTTGTTTGGCCCTTTTTTTTGTATTTTTCCTTTGTGGGTTTTGGGCATGTAGGAGACGTTCTTCTGACCGAGTAGGATGCTGAAGTTGGCTCGTGCAGGCTTCTCCGAGTCTTTCAAGCTGTGTTTCTGCTGGGTTTCATGTGCCGATGCGTGTCGGTCGTGCGGCTTGTGCTCCGTGCGACTCGGTCTGGTTTTCCACGCATTGCATCGTACTGCGCGGGTCGGAGTTCGCGGGTACGTTTCTGTCGGGTTCATTCCTGGTGCGTGTCGGTCGGTTCGATTCGCGTAGTTTTCCGGCCGGATAGCTGGTTTCCGTGCGGTTCAGTCGTTCGGCTTGTGTTCCGTATGAGTCGGTCGTGATTCACATGCATTGCATCGTACTACGCGGATCGGGCAGCGCCGGTACGTGTCGGTCGGACAATATTCCCGTACCGAGTCGGTCGGTACGTTTTCCGGCCCGAATCGGAATCGGCCCCTTGGTTTTTACTGGCCAGTGAAATGATCTTCAGTTTTCTGGTCTCCTCATACTTTACCAGCAATATTTGTTTTGCAGTTTTAGCAAGTCGGCATGCCTGCAGCTTGCTTTGGCGTTATTATTGGTCAAATGTACGAAATTCCAATTTTACATTTCCTAAATAGCGAATCCTAAGAAATCTCTATTTAGGAAATTCGAAATGGAATGTACAAAAATAGCAATTACCTAATAGCGGTTCCTACAGAGTAGGAATTGCTTTTAGGTAATCCCTATTTAGGAAATACCAAACCATTCGTTCCTATGGGCCTATAGGTACAAATGGTTTTGCATTTCCTAATAGGAAATTGCAAATTAAGAAATGTTAATGCAAGGGTGACTATCGGCCTAAGGCCCCCCTTTAATGCACCCCAAAAAAGTGGTGAACATGTAAAGCTCACACATGCACTAGGGGCATGTGTGCGCTTTATAGCACTTAAAAAAAAGCATTCTGGAGTGCTTTTATTAAATTGCACATGGTTACCATCGACTTGGAGTCAATGGTATTTATATTTCCTAAATGCCCATATCACATTTAGGAAATGCTTTGTACATGTGTTTAGGAAATCGCAAATAGGAAATCCATATTTGCGATATCCTATTTGGGTATTGCAAAATGCAATTTCTACAAAGGTAGAAATCGCATTTTGCGATTCCTAGCGACCTTTGTACATATGGAAAGGCCATTTAGCATTTCTTAACGGCCCGAAATAGCAATTCGGTCTGTTATGAAATGCTAAATGGTTTCGCACATCTGGCCAATGTTTAACAATGAAATTTCAAAAATGCAGGTTATTTTACTTTTTCTTTATATTGTGTATTCTACTTCTCAGCCAAGTGCTGATTTTGTAATTTTGTGTGTGCCTGTGCCTATTTATAGGAATCTTCATTTTCTATGTATCACACATTTATTATCGTGGCTTATTTATTTATGAACGTATTTTTTTTGCAAGTTTATATATAGCGTGAACAAGACCTTTGTGTTCTTTACAAAAGAACAGTTACGTCTACATACCACAGTTTGCATGACAACAGCTGCGCAGGTTGAGTTACAAAAACAAAATTACACAGTTCCATTAGAAAACACATAGGCCCAGATGTATTAAGCTTCTCGTTTGCATTTCTTAAATAGCAACTCCATAGGAATCACTATTTAAGAAATGCAAAAGGATATGTACTAAATTAGTAGGAATCACTATTAGGGAATCGCAAATAGGAAATGCCATTACATTCCGGCCTACGGGCAAAATAGGATATGGTTTGCTCTTCCTGAATGGCGATTTCCTAATAGGAAATCGCAGTTTAAGAAATGCAAAGCCAAGGGTGCCTCTGGGCATACGGCCCCCCTGGAGGCACCCTGAATTTCCTAGTGCACATTAAATGCACATATGCCCCAAGGGCATATGTGTGCTTCATGTCACATTCAAAAATGCATTTTTAAATGCTTTTTTTAAATTTTGCACATGGTTACCATCGACTTCAAGTCGATGGTAATAGCGTAGCCTAAATGCCTGATTCGCATTTAGGAAATGCTACGTACATGTACTAAAGGAATCCAAGACCAAGTAGAAATCGCAAATTGCGACCGGTTTTGGCCCTTTGTACATCTGAAAAGGCCATTTAGCATTTCTTAACGGGCCAAAATAGTGATTCGGCCCATTTAGAAATGCTAAATAGTTTCGTACACCTGGGCCAATGTCTTTTAAAAGAACATATTTCCATAGAACATTATATTCTATACCATGTAAATAAGAGATGACAAAACAACAGTTAAAGACAAAAAGGAGAAGCGTATGGGCATTATTTCTTCCAAAATGGCTGGCAATTTAGTACAAAATTATGTAGAGTTGGCTGCAGGTACTTGACAGTGCAGTTGTTGTCAGGTGAGTCAGAGCAGCACATGAAGTCTCTGTCATAAAGTGTTGTAGGGGAAACAAGATGTGGCCTTACTCCCTGCCCGAGGGTCTCACACGATCCATGGGGACCCAGGCAACCCTGAGGACTAAGGTGAAAATGTAGCTGCTGATGCCTCTGTACAGACCCACCACGTAAGACAAAATCCATTCCAGTCCTGGGAGGGGGTCCTAGGCTCCTCCTCATGGGCACTGACCTCATTTCCCAGGGCACCTCGCCCACTGTTTCTTGCAGTCCATTCTGCCGAAGGACAATAATCTAGCCTTATGAGCGGTTCCTCATTTCCAAAAACTCCACGTTCCCTCGCAAAGCCGGCTCACCCCTCCTTTGTGCGGTCCCAGGGCCACCAGTTTTAGGGTGGTGCGACCGGTGCCACCGCACCGGGTGACAACCTCAAGGGCGCTGCATTTTGAAATATCTTGAGGTATTAAGAGCAGTTGATGGAGAGTTCTTTGTGTGCTCAGCAATTTTCAGGCAGTAATTAAAATCTCAAGAGAACTCTGATGACCTGATGAAGAGGTCTAAGTTTTGTGTAGCAATTCTAACTCATCATAGATAGTAGCTTGCTGCAAAGTATGCATAACTTGAAGATCACATAATTGTTTTTATGTATATATCTCAGTGCATTACTGCTTTTGTCAAAGAGACCCTTTTGTTACTTGCAGTTTGTAAGTTACAACCCTGCTAATGTAGCACAGTGAGATACGAACAGGTATCAAAGAGCTGTATGCAAACTGCACAGCATCAGTTTAGAATCCTATGTTTTCCCGATTCTATCATTGCCAAAAAGGGTTTGTTTAGGTAGAAATACAATCTAATTAGTAACGCCAACCCCAACCACTGTGTTATGTTTTAAATCCTAAGTTTGTGCTTCTCCAGACCAAGCACTCCTAAAGTATATTGCCTACCAATGTGGATGACACGTGACTCCTACATCTTGTACTCTTCATTGTCTAAAGTAACATTTCCTTTACATTAATTTACACACTTGTATGATTCATCATCTCTGTGTAATGTGTATGTGAGACATAAAGTGCTCTGACACCATACATTGGTATGAATAGCACTATATAAGAAATTAAATGTGCATACGAGCTGAGCTATGAAGAGATGAGGGGCACTTTTGGAGGGTGGTAGTGAAGGAACCCATTGTGCAGTCCCACCTGCCAAAGGACTAGAATCACACCGGAAAGGAGGCCGCAAATCCCAGCCAACTCTTGCTTTCTCTGCCAGGGGCTGCCATCATCCCATCTTCAGTCCGCAGACAACCTGGCCTGTGAGAGCTGCAGGTCTACACTCTCACACGTTTGTGGAGTTCCTCCTCCAGCAACATCATCCCCAGTAGATATTATGGTGAGGGGAGACAGCGAGGCGACTCCGATGGGTTTCAGATATGGTGGGTCTGTGAAGTTGCTTCCACCACCGCTGCTGCCATTTTGATGTTGTGATAACTCTACGACAATGTATGTATTAACTGTTTCCTTGTTCAAAGTAATCTTCTCTTCTCCAAGTAGACTCTTCAGGTTTCCTGTCTAAATGCCACCCTACATACAACCTGCACTCTTCAGACTAATGTCTCCTAATCATCCTCAAAACCTGATGGAAACACTGAACAGTCTCAGTAGGAGCTCCTCATCTCTGGTACAAGTTGCTCTGTCAAATCTGCCATTCCAAATCTTTGATGCAATTCTGATCAAGACTCAAGACTCATATGTACTAAATCTTGGTTTCAATTTATGAACCCCTTCCAACCTCACATACTTTTTCATTCAGATTTGCATGTACATTGTGTAACATATAACATCCATGTTGTAACTTGTTTTGCTTGTATGGTGTGTTTAAGCCAATCTGCATCTTGGACTTGGTTTGTGTATCATTGACAGCCCAGCCTCAGCGCCACATACTATGAACTTTCAATCCACTATGTAACCCATATAGTTATGTCCTCTCTCTGTCTATAAATCCTATTTATCTATGCCACTTGATACATGCTCACTGCCCCGAACTGCACTACTCCGGTTATCTTCACCAATTTGCCTGGATATCAACCCATAGCAGTATATTGCTACTTATTCTATGCTTCAGCATCTAGAAAGCAATTAAGGTTTGTAGTGAGCACAAAATAAGCTAAATGAACATAGTGAATAGTTAAGTACAGTTGAAAATAAGGTAAATAAACATAGAAAATAGTCAAGTACACTTAAAGATATCTCAAAATATGTTTTGAAGGAAATTGATGTTTCTTGGCTAATATCAGTTCCTGCTAGGTTAAAGATGAGGATGTTGGCCATGTTTCTTTGACGTGCCAACCACACAGATATTCAGTCAAGATTCAAAATTGTACAGCAAGTCCTTTGATATTATCTGGTGGCAGATGTATGACCTCCTTTAATGACTAATACGATCCAATTGGAGGGCCCTGCTAACGCATCAGGTCTCTGAGCTACATGTGCCATTTCCCAGTAGTTCTCAATATACAGAAGTGGTAGACTTATGTACAGGGCGGTTTAACATTTTATGAGATGTGCAACTAGTATTATGGTCCCACAAAAAATCCTATCAAGGCACTATTCAATTTTTTAGTATATTGAGTGTAATATAGCTCAGAATACAAAAAAAAGTATACATCCTCACTGAAGGAAGGATAGCCATTTTACAACATTTAAGAAAAAGAGTGTAAATTCAGTCTAGGCTAGATTTTTAGTTTTATTAAGATTCCACATAGTTTATCATATGCGTTTCATGCAACTATGTTGTAGGATTTTAATAATAAATATCGACAGAAAGAATATTGGCATACAAGAATATCGAGAACAGAATATAGACGGACAAAACATCAAAAGGTAAATTCATATAGAGAAGTATATATTTACTGTTCCCAACTCCACACCTACGTACCTTGAAGATATATGTGCCGCGTAAGGAGTTGTAGTTGGAGTTAGGTATAGAAAATATAGTCTTAATTACATGTCTATATATTTTTTTGCTATTCTGGCCTCAATATTTAGTAAAACAAAGAGGTATGCTGTTCCTGAGGAAGGGTATGGGTGGGTCTATGGGGGGGGGGCAGAAGACCAGGTAAGAGAAGGATCATGAAGGGGGGGGAGTGCTCCAATAAGGAGCAAGGGCCCTCACACATCCCGAAAGGTGTCATGCTTCATCATAGCAATTCAATTTAACAATACAATTCAAATTTATTGTTTTATTACTAAAAACCATAACAAAATGTTAAAACCATGTGACTCATGAATACATATACAAAAATTTAAAAAGAAACAAAAAAGGACCCCGGTTAGTGCAAAAACAGTGCAATAATCTTGCGATAAAAATGGGTTGAAATTAAAAATTGTCCGAATATGCATTTGTCTTTTACGGATCAGGCTCGTTGAATAACATAACAGTCACAGAATGGTTTTAAGAAAATGTAAAAGAAGGGACAAATAAATATGACAGCTAGTTTTAAAATGCTGAAAACAGTGTCCAGGTAGGCCTAGCTGAAGGGGCCTGCGGCCGCTAGAGTTTTTATTACAAAGAAATGGCAAGGCCAACCGGCGGAAGAATTGCTGCCTTCTCTTTCCCCAGCATTTTAGCAGCTCTGATGACAAATTTGGTGAACCGAATGTTCAGCTTTGTATTTTCTTGCTTCATCATAGGGCAGCTCCTCGTTGGGCTGGCGCTGCAATGCCCAACGGGCCCCGCAGGGGGGCTCTTTGCCGGAGGTCTTCTGTGTTGTAAGCCGGGAGTACCTATGTGAAGGGGTGGTGGGGCAGATGAGTGGTGAGTAGAGTGGATGTAGTGAGTGTGTTAAAAATAGCTTTGAGTGTCCTTGGGAACCTTTAATTGCTGGACACTGATGCTATGGCTAAAAACAGACTACAAGAGTCGTGGCTGGCAAGGAGAATTAAACCTGCTGCAGCTCGATATGTGTGATGAGGGCTGAAAGTTGTTAAAAGGTCGACATGTTTCACGCCTATAGTCTCCTAATGGATGAGTGGCGTTTCATCAGGACCGGGGGAAAAAAAGAAGAAACCTAATCTACTCTGAAATAGAGGAGACGGTCAGAAGGGTATCCTAAAGTGTACTGTCCCTTTATCGTGGATTCAAGGGTAATCCGGGAAGAGGGACAAAACGAAAAGTGGAAAAGAGTTTATCCTTCTAGCGAACCTCTAAGGGGATGACGTGGGGCATTCAAGGCAGCCGTAACAATGACGGAAGGGAGTTACCACAAAGTCAGTGCTCCAAGGCGGCGTCCGGATGTGGGTAGGTCCCCCACATTGGAGTACTGATTTAGTGGTAACTCCCTTCCTATTCTGACTTACATATTTAGTATGCACACCATGTTGTAGTATTTCCCTAAAGAAAGTCGATCATTTGATAGTAATGGATCAATAATTGTATTAGACATAAATAGAATCTGTGTCTTATCACAGATATTTGGAAAAACTAAACATGAAATCTAGACAATAAGGGGTCGATTCCGATTCGGGCCGGAAAAAGCACCGACCGACTCGGAGCCGGAATTAATTCCGACCGACACGTACCTGTGGCGCCCGACCCGCCAAGTACGATGCAAAGCGTGCAAAATCCGACCGACACATACGGAACCCAAGCCGAGCGACCGAGCCGCACGGAAAACAGCAATCCGGCCGGAAAAACACGCGAATCGAACCGACCGACACGCACCCGGAACAAATCCGACCGAAACGTACCCGCAAACTCCAAACCGCAAAGTACGATGCAAGGCGCGAAAACCACGACCGAGTCGTACGGAGGACAAGCCGTACGACCGACACGCATACAAAACTGCGAGCCGAAGTAACACAAAACACCGCGACCGACGCGTACGCAGCATAGAAAATTGCACAAACACAGCGTGAACGAAACGGAGAAGACCGTACGAGACAACTGCAGGGTCCGACTCGGTCACAAGAACGTTTCCAACATGCACAGAAAGTACTAATGGAAAATACACAAAAAAAGGCCAAACAAGCAATTACAAAGCCAATAAATACTGGGGGGGTGGGGACAGAGAACAAAGACACACCCACAACTCCACCCATATAAAGGACACAAATCCCAACCATGATCCTTTGCAAATGCTATTCACCTGCCAGCACTCAACAGACAGCAACCACACACCCACAGCTCATCCCTCACACAAGCCACACACCATCAGCACACCAACAAATAGCTACCTCACATACACCCAGCAAAACACACACTCACACACCTTCACCTGCACACCAACACACACATCACTCACCATCACCACCCATCACCATGCCCCCAAAGAAGAATCACAAGTTCCTAGATTGTGAATTGGAAGTCCTGGTAGACGAGATCCTCAGGGTAGAGCCACAGCTGTTTGGCGCACTGGTCCAACAGACACCCATCTCCCAGAAAACAAAGATGTGGGAGAGGATCATCAACAGGGTGAACGCACAATCACCATGTCTGCGCACAAAGACTGACATCCAGAACAGGTGGTATGACGTGCGCAGGAGAGTACGGGAGCTGCTGAAGAAGGACTACCTCCTGAGCCAATACACCGGCAGTGGCCCTCCTGCCAAGCCAGTATACCTCAGGCCCTGGGAGGAGAAGGTGCGGGCCATCCTTCCGCCAGTGAGCGTCTATGGACTAGAAAACTTCCCAGAGCCTGGTGAGTACACAACAAATGTACACAATATTCTGCCACAATACACACACACATCACTGTCAAGGGGAGAGTCAAACCATGCACTCTTAGCAATTACACAGCAACCAGAACAGAATCATCCCAAAATGTGTATGTCAGTCAGATAAACACAACACATGCCATCTCAAAGTTACATTTAACCGTGTCATCACATGTACAAACACAACTACAACTACAGCTAGGCAGTGGCACAAATATAACTAACAAACACATCCAGACATGTAGCCACCACTACAACACCAACACACAGTGAAGACCACTGAAAGAAAGGAATTCGGTGTATGCTGGGCAAGTCAGTGTAGCCATTAGCATCATGGGAGTCGTAGTCACAGATATTGCTCACCCCCACAACTGTCCCATCAACACCACCATGAACCATGCGCACATCACAGGGAGTGGAAAAGGACTCACAAGATGGCTGACACTGGCTACTGCTGTGGGGAGCACAAGGCCCTGCTGGCAACTGTGCAACAACCAACAGCAGGACACCACTGACTGACATCCTGAAAGACAACTTCCACTCCCTGCAATGCAAGCACGTTCCATGGTGGGATATCTGGCTGGGTGGGAAGGAGGACTAGCAGCACTGACCATAGTCACAAGCACCTCCCCTCACACACCCCCTCAACACAAACTCCACATAACCCACTTGGGAGAATGCAATGCCTCACATCCTAACTCAAGATCCCACAAAGAACCACCACCCTGGGTTATGTTGTGTGAAGCACAGGGACACTCTTGGGACTTTTAGCCAAACAACTGCCAGGACAACACTCCCAGCCATCCTGTCAGCACAGGCAGCCCACCCCACAGGGAAGCAGAGTCAAAAGGAAGGAAGGATGGGCATGCTGGGAAGGGGGTGGAGGCAATAGCATGATGGGAGTAGTAGGCACAGATATTGCTCAGCCTCACAACTGGCCCATCAACACCACTCACAACCATGCTCACATCACAGGGAGTGGAAAAGGACTCACAAGATGGCTGACACTGGCTACTGCTGTGGGGAGCACAAGGCCCTGCTGGCAACTGTGCAACAACCAACAGCAGGACACCACTGACTGACATCCTGAAAGATAACTTCCACTCCCTGCAATGCAAGCACGTTCCATGGTGGGATATCTGGCTGGGTGGGAAGGAGGACTCGCAGCACCGACCATAGTCACAAGCACCTCCCCTCACACACCCCCTCAACACAAACTCCACATAACCCACCTGGGAGAATGCAATGCCTCACATCCTAACTCAAGATCCCACAAAGAACCATCACCCTGGGTTATGTTGTGTGAAGCACAGGGACACTCTTGGGACTTTTAGCCAAACAACTGCCAGGACAACACTCGCAGCCATCCTGTCAGCACAGGCAGCCCACCCCACAGGGAAGCAGAGTCAAAAGGAAGGAAGGATGGGCATGCTGGGAAGGGGGTGGAGGCAATAGCATGATGGGAGTAGTAGGCACAGATATTGCTCAGCCTCACAACTGGCCCATCAACACCACTCACAACCATGCTCACATCACAGGGAGTGGAAAAGGACTCACAAGATGGCTGACACCGGCTACTGCTGTGGGGAGCACAAGGCCCTGCTGGCAACTGTGCAACAACCAACAGCAGGACACCACTGACTGACATCCTGAAAGACAACTTCCACTCCCTGCAATGCAAGCACGTTCCATGGTGGGATATCTGGCTGGGTGGGAAGGAGGACTTGCAGCACTGACCATAGTCACAAGCACCTCCCCTCACACACCCCCTCAACACAAACTCCACATAACCCACCTGGGAGAATGCAATGCCTCACATCCTAACTCAAGATCCCACAAAGAACCACCACCCTGGGTTATGTTGTGTGAAGCACAGGGACACTCTTGGGACTTTTAGCCAAACAACTGCCAGGACAACACTCCCAGCCATCCTGTCAGCACAGGCAGCCCACCCCACAGGGAAGCAGAGTCAAAAGGAAGGAAGGATGGGCATGCTGGGAAGGGGGGTGGAGGCAATAGCATGATGGGAGTAGTAGGCACAGATATTGCTCAGCCTCACAACTGGCCCATCAACACCACTCACAACCATGCTCACATCACAGGGAGTGGAAAAGGACTCACAAGATGGCTGACACTGGCTACTGCTGTGGGGAGCACAAGGCCCTGCTGGCAACTGTGCAACAACCAACAGCAGGACACCACTGACTGACATCCTGAAAGACAACTTCCACTCCCTGCAATGCAAGCACGTTCCATGGTGGGATATCTGGCTGGGTGGGAAGGAGGACTTGCAGCACTGACCATAGTCACAAGCACCTCCCCTCACACACCCCCTCAACACAAACTCCACATAACCCACCTGGGAGAATGCAATGCCTCACATCCTAACTCAAGATCCCACAAAGAACCACT